>CM053595.1:268016422-268032764 GCA_028646575.1 Pseudocheirus occidentalis | reverse complement strand
TAATATTGTGAACTGTTGAAATGGTGAACATTGTACTGAATGAAGATTTGTAATGGAATAAACAGAGTGTTCACTAATACTATGTAATCCGAATCTTAGAAGCTCCTCACAGTAGCATTCTCTCAGAAATCTACTGCTGATTGGCATTACAATCGTAAGCAGAACATTTTCTAAGGCAGGAAAATAATATAGAAAAATTATTTACAATTATTAAACAGATGCAGAATCAATTTCAAAGTTGGGTAAAATGATTAAAATTAGTGGCAAGAGATTGGCCTCAAGGGCAAATTGGATCAGAAAATATAAGTCAATGTTGTGCAAAGACATTTCTCCTTTCCTCCAATACAAGGTTGCTAATGACAGAATTCTACCATGACTAGGTCTACACAGCACAATTAAGTTAGGCATAGAAAAAAATAGTCCTTCTTCCTTTCCCTTGGAAAAGGGGGAATATGTTAATTGTCCATTTATGTGTGGCGTGACTGTCAATAGGATTCTCATTTTACAGAACTCTCTTGGTGTTTGGTAGTAGTGATTTTGAGTTGTCATATCTGCTGCCTATTTCTGTACAACTGGAGATAAGACACTTTTATATCTAGGAGAGTTTATGAATAACCACTTCTCCTAATTAGAAGTACCTATAAGGTTTCAGCTATAAGCCAAATCATGAAATACTCTTCTGTTTATATCATTGAACCTGTCTATTCTATAGTTTCCTCGAGACTATTTTGAAAATATCTACCTCCAAGAAAGATAACATTCAGGAACTCATATTTGGAAGTGATATGACATGGATCTCTGTCCTAGAAGCAACTGGTGTTGGGTCCCTTCTTTTTCTCTTGTGTTATTAGTATATAATTCTATACTGACCAGAATATTCAATAATTGACAAAGGAAAGTTGGTCTTTCTTCTAAATTCTAAAGAGTGTGTAGCCTGAAAAAATAGACTGTTTATGTTTATTTTGGGGTTGATCATTTCAGGCAGGACTTGCCCTGGTTAAATTATCTGGAGACAGTGACCACTGATGAGACATGACTTTAGGCTAGAGCATGCATTCATATCTGTG
Organism: Pseudocheirus occidentalis; assembly: GCA_028646575.1. Classification (NCBI taxonomy): domain Eukaryota; kingdom Metazoa; phylum Chordata; class Mammalia; order Diprotodontia; family Pseudocheiridae; genus Pseudocheirus; species Pseudocheirus occidentalis. Next base: position 268,031,697 of record CM053595.1, on the reverse strand, counting down.
TATACTCCAGGGTTTCTTTTATGCCTAGGAGTGGAGGGAATAATGTTGAAAAACTTAGTGCCCTCATAAACAGGGGATCTAAATTTTATTTCATTCCATATTTTGGCATCAACTAGTTATATGGGTGAATTTCTTCACTCTATGAGTCTTAGATGTCTCATCTAATAAGTAATGCCAAAGAGTTGTTCTCATCTCACAAGATCATTGAGAGAAAAGCATATTTTAAAATATCTATATCTACATCCATCTATCTATCCATCCATCTCTCTCTCTCTCTCTCTCTCTCTATCTATCTATCTATCTATCTATCTATAAAATTTGACTTATTATCAGTTTACTTGTTAAACTCCAGGGGTTGCTCTTTGAAAATCAAGGTAAAGGGGCAGAGCTAAGAAGGATGCATAGAAGCAGGAAAATTCCATGGCTCCCCCCACCCACCCCATAACCACCTCAAATAACTATAAAATATGACTCTAAAAAAATTTTATAGCTACAGAACCTACAAAGTGACAGAAACAAATCTCCCACTGAAGGCAGCCCAGCAGGCTGTCAGGAAGGGTCTATTATAGCATGTTGGAGCCCAACCTCACATCAGCCCATGATTTTAGACCCAGGGCAGCCCTGAAAAGCAGCTGCAGCAAACTTCGGGAGAGTGGATCACCAGCAGCCGTGGTAGTATCAAAATTATCAATCCATAAATGCTAAAAAAAAAAAAAGTGATAGGTCAGTGTAGAACTCTTTTGGAACTAGGGGAGATGGAGAAGTGGGTCTGGTCTAGTCCCTGCCCCCAGAGCTAGAAGTGGCAGAGGTTCAGTGACCCTGTAGCTGCCTCCACATGGTTGCTTCAGAGTTCCTGGCCTGTAAATAATGGGAGGGGGGCAGCTACTATTCAAATGCTAATGGTTTTTGCTTTAAACTCCCTGGATCTGAATCAGAGTCTTGGGTAGTGGTACTGTGGTGTGTGACCAGTGAGCCAGAGTTTGTGGGGGCTGCAGAGATGGCAACCTCCTAATAGCTCTGGCAGCTGTGAAAACCCCAGCAATTTGGGACAAAGCTATCCCCTCTGAAAGCAGAGTTCTACTATGGCAAAGAGTTTAAAAGTCAAGTAACTGAGTGGCTACATGAGCAAGCAAAGGAAGCAAAGCAAGCACAGAAATCCAACTTTAGATTCCTTTTTGGGGGACAAAAAGGATCAAAGTAGAGAATGGGAGGAAGACAACAAAGTCAGATCTAACACACCAAAAGCTTCCAAGAAAAAAATATGAATTGGTTACAGGCCATGGAGGAGCTCAAAAAGGATTTTGAAAATCAAATAAGAGAAGTGAAGGAAAAATTGGAAAGAGAAATGAGACTTATGCAAGAAAATCATAAAAAGAGAGTCAATAACCTGACTGAAGAAAATAGCACCTTAAAAATGGATTAACTCAAATGGCAAAAGAAGTCCAAAAAGCCAATGAGGAGAGGAATATCTTAAAAAGCTGAATTTTCCAGATGGAAAAAAAAAATCATTTCTAAAGCTCACTGAAGAGTATAGTTCCTTCAGAATTAGATTGGAGCAAATTGAAGCTAACGATTTCATGAGAAATCAATATACTGTTAAATGTATCCAAGCAAATGGAAAAATAGAAGGCAATGTGAAATATCTCATTGGAAAAAACACTGACCTGGAAAATAGATGCAGGAAAGATAATTTTAAAATTATTAGACTACCTGAAAGCTACGATCAAAAAAAATACTTAGAGTGCATCCTTCAAGAAATTCTCAAGGAAAATTGCCCATATATTTTAGAACCAGAGGGTAAAATAGAAATTGAAAGAATTCACTGATCATTTCTTGAAAAAGATCCCGAAAAGAAAACTCCTACGGATATTGTAGCCAAATTCCAGAATTCCCAGACCAAGGAGAAAATACTACAAGCAGCCAAGAAGCAATAATTCAAATATTGTTGAAACACAATCAGGATAACACAGGATCTAGCAGCTTCTACATTAAGGGATCAAAGGGCTTGGAATATGATATTCTGGGAGTCAAAGGAGTAGGATTAAAACCAAGAATCACCTACTGAGCAAAACTGAGTATAATGTTTTGGGGGAAACCATGGTCATTCAATGAAATAGAGGACTTTTAAGCATTCTTGACGAAAAACCAGAGTTGAATAGAAAATTTGAAACTCAAATACAAGAAGCAAGAAAAGCATAAGAAGGCAAAGAGGGAAAAGAAATCATAAGGAACTTATTGAAGTTGAACTATTTACACATCTTTATGTTGTAACTTATGAAACTTTGCTCAGTATGAGGATAGTTGAAGGAAATATAAATGCATCTGTTTATGTATGTATGTATACATACATATATGTCTATGTTGGAGGATATATGTGCATATGAATACATATGTAAGTGTGTGTATATGTGTGTACAGGTATATGTGGACAGAGGGCACAGGATCAATTAATAGAAAAGGATGGTATTTAAAAGGTAAAATTGAGAGGTGAGAGAAGAATCTAATGAGAGGAGATAGGGAGAGACAGAATCGACTAAAGTATCTCATATAGAAGAGGCAAGGGATAATTGTTACAATGGAGGGGAAGAACAGGAAGGCAAAACGGAGTGGGTCATGCTTACTCTCATTGAATCTGGCTTAGGGAGGGAACAAAACGTACTTTGAATTGGATATCTTGCCCTACAGGAGAGTAGGGGGCAAGGAGATGACAGGGTGGATGATGGAGGGAAGTGCCAGTTGAAGGGAGGGTAGTCAGAAGCACACACTTTAATAAAGGGACAGGGTCAAAGTTGAGAATAGAACAAGATGGAGGCAGGATAGGATAGAGGGAAATATAGTGAGTCTTTTACAGAATATCCTACTATGGAAATGTTTTGCATACCTACAACCTAACACCGAATCCATTTTTTCTAGTTTTATTTAAAAATACTCCCCTTCCCACACTTAGTGATGCAATCAGATTGGTGTTTTCACTTCACAGACAACAGCCCAGTTCTCAACTCTGTTTTTCTCTTGGACATCCATTTTTGTTGTTGTTCAGTCATTTCAGTCCTGCCTGATTCTTTAATGAGCCCATTTGTGATTGTCTTGTTAAAGATATTGGAGTGGTTAGCCATTTCCTTCTCTAGATCAGTTTACAGATGAGAAAACTGAAGCCAATGAGGTTAAGTGACTTGCCTAGGATCATACAGCTAGTAAGTATCTGAGATCACATTTGAACTCAGGAACATAAGCCTGTCTGACTTCAGGTCCAGCATTCTGAGCCTAGCTAGATATTTACTAGCTAACTGCATGAACCATGAACCAGTCATGTGATATCTATGTCCCTCAGTCTCCTCTGTAAAATGGGGATAAACTTTTTTACCTACCTCAAAATGCTGCTGATGGACTTAAATGAGGTAATGTATGTGAAGTACTTTGCAAAGTTTAAGGCATTATATAAATGTTAGTTATTATAAAACAAAAGTTTATGGCCAGGGTTCAAACCCAGAGATTTTCATTTTAAATTTGGTCTACTTTGGTCTATTCTTCTTCATTTAATTCTACTCCTTCTACTGCACTTATTTTTTCCCCTGTATTTATTTCTCTCTGAGATAGGATGCATAATGAATATATCATTGGATCAGGAATCAAGAAGACCTGAGCTTGAAATCAACTTCAGACATTTGTGAGCTCTATCATTCTGGGCGAGTCATTTAATTGACTTGACTCAGTTTCTTTACGTATAAAATAGGTATAATAACATCAACTACTTCCAATATTTGTTATGAGAATGAAATAAATAATATTTATAAATTGCTTTGAAAAACTGAAAGTACTGTATAGTCAGTCATTTAATAAGAATGTATTAAGCACTATGTTATGCTAGGCACTATGCTAAATGCCAGGGATGCAAAGAGAGGCTAAAGACAATTCCTGGCCTCAAGGGACTCAAAATCAAAGAGAAGAGACAAGCAAGTGAATATGCACAAAAACAAGTTACATGCAGAATACAAAGGAAATACAGATGGAGAAATTTCATTAGATTTTAGAGATTGAAAAGACTTCCTATGGAAGTGGAAGGATACTGATAGAATTTCAAGAAATCCAGGAAAGCCAAAAGACAGAGATAAAAAGGGATAATAGCCTATACAAGGAGATGGTTGTTGTCCTTCATGCTCAAAGGGGACCTTAGTGGCATCACTATATTAGGATCAAGGTACAATATGTACAACTGTGGCTGATCAGACCAATAGGAGCTCAAAAGGCTCTACCACAGGTCAGGCGCAAATAGTCTGTATGAACATGTGGAAAGGAGATGTTTCTAAGTTTGCATATCTCATGTTCTTTTGAGCTACTACAATTCTAGGGTCTTTTGGTTGATATAATGGTAACTGTCTAACTTCCTCAAGGGAACACACTTTTACTTTACTCTAATTATGGGCTACCAGGTAGAATAAGGAAAAAAAAATGGTATCCTGGAAACCTAGAGAGAAGATGGCATCAAGGAGATTGTATAAGTGTTAGCTACTATACTTATCTCTTTTTTTTACTTCTTTATCTTTTATAAACAAGCAAGATGAAATTCATAATACTTAAGTGACTTATGTTCACACAACCAGTTAGCACTAGTGAAGAAACACATGGAACTCATCTAATTTTTTATCCAAAAAAAATATGTTTTTGCAGAATGGAGACATTAAGTACAATGAAATTTCTAAGCAACAGGAAAGGGCGCATTATAAAATAGTTCTTTTTTTGGGGGGTGGGAGACAGGGCTATTGAGGTTAAGTGAATTGCCCAAGGTCACACAACTAGTAAGTGTTAAATGTCTCAATCCGGATTTGAACTCAGGTCCTCCTGACTTCAGGGCCAATTTGCTATTCACTGCACTACTTAGCCACCCCTAAAAGATTACATTCTATTGCCCTCCATCCTGATTGAACCCTAGCTAGAATACTGTGTTCAGTTCTTGGCATCACATTTTAGGAAGAACACTCTCAAATTGGATTGGGTCTGCAACAGAGTTATCATGATGTTGAATAGGTTGAAGACCATGTCCTATCAGGATCAACAGAAGATAGGGAAATTTTTTTAGCCTTGTTGGAAGTGGGGAGAAGATCAGGAGAGCATCATTAGTCATCAAATCATCAAATATCTCAACCTTGGATGTGAAGAGGCATTATACTTTGTCCCACATAGAATAAAGGAGAATATCAATATCCAAGATAAATATATCAAAGAACTTCTGAACAATTAGAGTTGACCCAAAATGGAGCTGGCAGATTCAAAAGTTATTGAGTTCAATGTCTGAAGGATAGTAATTCCCTTTTAAGTGATATCTAAAAAGGAAATTGATAAATATATTACCTCACTTTAGAGTTTATAAGTAACTTTTTACATAATAACACCATAAAGTAAGTAGCTCAAGTATTGTTATGCCCACTTTACAACAGGAATTTCAGCTGAGGTTTTGCCCAAAGTCATAAAGCTAATAGGGTCAGAGCTACTAAATTAATTCAGGGTTTTGTATTTTCTTCCAAGACTGGTAGTTGTTCTGGGAAACCACAATGTTCCCTCATTTTTTCAGAAAGACATATTAGATGTAGAGCTGGAAGGTAGCTCAGAGGCCACCTAGTCCAATCCTCTCATTTTCCAAATGAACAAACTGAAAACCAGTGAATGTAAAAGACTTGTCTCAGGTCACACACACAGCAAAAATCAGAGTCATTGATTTAGATGCTTTCTCTAACTCCAGAACCAGTTTTCTTCCCATTACTTTACATTATATTCAAGCTTATTTAGAGATTGTTGACATCCTTTCTAATTCAGAGATTCCATGATACTATAATTCTTGTTGATGCTAAATGTCTCTATAAACAATCATATCATTATAGAAATGGAATCATTTTACTTTATCAGTTAATTAGTCCTTATGGAAGAGTATAGAATTTCATTAATAATGAAAGAACGAATGAATGAAGCATGTTGTACTTCAACACAGAACTCACTTTCTGATTAAGACACTAAAAGGTCCCAGGAATGATCTTCCTTGAGAAGAATGAGTGACTAGAAAGGGTTTGTTGAAGTTTATCTTCCCAAGACAAATGAGAAATAGGTTTTGCTTCAATTATTTTCATTTTGTAGTCAATTATCATTATATTGTTTAACCTGGAGTCATGAAGACTTGAGTTCAATTCCTTCCTCAGACACTAACTCTGTATTCTATGCTAAAGCACTTGACCTCTGTTTTGCTTTGCTCACTTAAAATGGGCATAAAGAATGTCTCTTAGGGTTTCCAGAATAAATTAAAGAGGATAAATAAATAAGGATAAATTAAGATAATAGTTTCAAAGCACTTTACAAACCTTGAAGCCATCTATAAATACTATTACTGAGAAAGATAAAATACAATGAAATATAGTACAATACCACATACGTTATCTATCCACCTAACCATGTGCTAAAAACATCATGCTTCATACAGAGGGTGATAAAATTTATGATTATGGAGATGACAAAGATGATGATGGTGATGAAAATGGTGTGAAACTAGTTGGAAATGCCAGTTTGTTATTCTTTGTCCTTCATTTCTGAGGAAGATCAATAACTTCACAAATGAATGATGTCTTGACTTTCCCATGAATTGCATTTAAATGAGGCAGAGTTGAACACATTCTCAGCCTCACTTTGTCTTCCAGAGTCCATCTTGTTGTTGTTGGTTCTTTGTTCTAGGAGAAGATCAGTAACATCAGGAGTGTGATGTGTTGTCTTACAGTGAATTGGAATTAAATGAGACAGAACAGTATAGTGTGAAGTAATCAGCCCCACTTTCTCTTCCAGAGTCACTGGTGTCCAGGGGCAAGATATACATTAAGATGATTGGAGATGGCCCTAGATGCAGTGGGAGACTGGCTTCTTTAGTCTAAGGTCTTTCCCAAATCTCAGTTTGTCTAAGCCAACATTCATATAGTAATGAAAATCTAGGTAAGAACTGAGGGAAATGTTGGCCAAGTTTGCCCTCATAAAGAATCAATTTGGGAAGGGAGGACACTCAGTGATCCTGGTAAGAAGAGAAACAAAATGTTATTTACCCAAAGTTCAGTGGGAAGATAAAAGTTAGGATAACTGGTGACAGACTGGGATGCAGTGGATGATCTTAGTGTCTTTGATATCTTATAAAACTTCAGGATTCCATAGCATTTGTTTTAGGTACCTTCATGGGATTTGGAATAAATTGATCTCTACCCATTCTGCCAGGAGAAGTCTTTATATACTTCGGATACCCATCCTTTTAACTCATCAATGGATTTAACTCCTATTGGTTACCCTTAAACTGATTAGCTTGCCTGCCAACATGGTTTACTAGGGTGACCCCACTGAGCAGGTGTAATGGTAATGGAATTTGGAGATGCCCCGGTATTGGCTTGGTTTTGTGGTTGAGTGTTAAAACTCATAGCTTGTGAATCCCACTTGTGGGATGGACTTGATGTGAAGAGAGAGGGCTGAACTGGGAGGAGCTGTAAATTGGGAGAGAAGCCCAAGGCAAGAGAAGGCCAGAAGGACTTTTGGAGAGCAGTATCCAGTATCATGGAGCCTGAGTTGCTGAGAGAAAGACGGCTGAGAGCCTGGTGGAGCTGCTTAGGACTTTTGAAAACTGCCACCTGGAGCTGCCAAGACTTGAAGAGGAATGGCTGTGATGCCAGGTATTTTGTCTGTCTGTTTTGATGTTGTTTTGCCAGATTCACTTGCTGATGAAGGACAGTGCTGCTGTTGTAGAGATCCTGGAACCTTGCTGTTGGTTCAGAAGCCCTGAAACAGGATTTTCTTGCTGTATGTTCACAGAAATCTTGGAAGAGGGCCTTGCTGATGTTTTCAGGGGTTCTGGGACTACACTATAGACAGAAAGTGACTTGAGGAAGACACTGGCTATGGATTTGTTGAGCCTTGTCTCCCCAGGAACTGAGATTGCTGAGGGCTTACCTTCACTGAAGATGAAAGAAGGGCCTTTCCTTGGGTTTTCAATGCTGAGATGATATCTTAACCTTTTTAAGCTTAAGGGTGGCTCACCTTTTGTGCTCTCCTGCCCCTTTTGAGAAAGTGCTTGTTGTTAATGAATGGTATTGTAATTCAGTAGGGTCCAGGGGTGGGAAACCTTTGGCCTTTTTGTTCTCTGTGATTGACTAAATGAATGTACTTTGTTTATGATTGCAAGCTATTCTCCATTTGAGAAGAGACTAAATGAATGTACTGCCCAGGAGTGGGCTACTTTGACTACTGATCCAGGGGTAGGATATCTTGGACCTTGATACTTTGCAATTGAATTGAGAACTTACTTGCTAAATAAATGAGTTACACTGTATTTTGACTTTTTCTGTTCTGTGAATGTTTTGCTGAATAAATGGAGTTTGCTATGCTGGTAATCTGAACCTTGGAAGTTGCCTTTGATTGGCATTACAACAGACCATAGTTTCTTGGAGACATAGGTGAGAGTTGGGTGACAGGTGAAAACCAAAGATGGGAAAGTAGCTAGGTTTGGTAATCCCTTTCAACTGAAGTATTAGTACTCCTTTAACACCTCATACATCTGACTGCTTATCATCCATGAATGGAGTATACTGTGATTTCCTCCTTATGCTGCCAACTCCTTCCTCACTGGTTATTCTTGTAGATTCATTGGTTATTGGGGAGAAAGTAGGGATTCCCACTGTACACCGAGGATGCTCATCCTGTAAAAAACTCCAATGATCCTTCTTATATGGTTTCTTAATGTGGCATTAAAACAATTTTTATCAATCCCTTTTTTATTTGGATGAAGCCTTACAACATAAAATATTTTACTCCCTCAATCACTTCTCAATGTAGTCATAGATTCAGATATGTAGAATGCCATGAACCCATTTTATTACACCCAGAATAAAGTGGAAAGTGTAATAGCTTAAAAATAGAGACCATCATCATTTATCTTCCTTTATTAACCTTCCCTTCAGTTCCCTTCTAAGTCTTCAGAGGAATATTGGGGAAAATCTCTCTCTCTCTCTCTCTCTCTCTCTCTCTCTCTCTCTCTCTCTCTCTCTCTCACACACACACACACACAAACACACCTCATGGAGAGGAATAGAAGAGAGAACCTGCATTCCTCTATCATAACATCATAGACTGAAAAAGGGAAAGCAGGATGGGAGGTGTGTCTTTCAGATCATCAACTTGCAGATATGTAGGATTGATCCAATATGCTAAATCTCCATTTTCTTTCTGCATAGTGTAGATTCTGGCTCTATTGCTTCCTCTCTAGTTTGGTTCTACTGTTTCAGCATCACACTTATGTGGATTGGAAGAGGTTCTGTATTGGACTCAGGCCATTAGGCAAATGTTCAATGGATCAGAGGAATAAAAACAACAACTATATTCTAAGTGTTGACTAAAGATTTGACAGAAGTCTGGAAAGAAAAGCCTGGTGGGTGTCACAAGGTTCTGTCTTTGGCTTTGTGCTCTTCAATATTTTCCTCATTGCCTTGGATGAAATCACTGAAGGCATATTAATTAAATTTGCAGGTGGCACAAAACTGCAGAAGGTACTTAATCGAATGATAGATGATAGAATCAAGATTGAAAATTATCTCAGTAGTCTCCAACACTAGGAGTTAGTCACCAAAAGGAAACATAGCAGGTATTAATATCAAGGTCTATATTTTGATTCAAAGACAGTTACTAAAATGATGAAACCAATATCAGAGTAAGTTAATGTATAGTGTGAAGGTCATGGGAAATAGTAATATCATTGTACTCTGCTCTGGACAGAGGGCATCTGAAGATGAGAGTAGTCATGAGGAAAATATTGTGTAAATCTTAAAAGTCTGAAGGAATAGACTACTCTATTAACTTCATCATTTTATTAAAGTATGTAAAACTCATGTAAAATCCTAGAGAATAAGGACTGCTTTTTTAATTTTGTACAAACATCATCAAGCACAATGTCTTCCAAATAGTAAGTACTTAATATGTGTTTACTAGACTGAGTAGGCATTGTCATTCTTCATCATCATCATCATGATGTTTTTTTTTGAGGTCCCAACAGAATAATAGAAAATTAATGGCAAATGAAAAGATGTAATGAGATCTCAGCTTTGGTCCCATGATGAAATTTTTAGAAAGAGTAACTTAAGCTTTATTTTACTCAATAGTGGAGATTATGGGAGTGAGCATGATGGAAAGACCCACATTTTTTTGGTTTCTTTGACCTCTTTTGAGATTTTGAAGTTGAAATTGTAACACTTCTGCCCTTTTCCCATAGCCATGTTTAGTATATGTTTGAGCAGTTTATTCAATGTGGTAGAAAGGAGTCCAGGTAATGAAAAGGGATCTGACACTCGAGAGAATGAGCTGCATATTTTCCTGAATCCTGATGTTATGTAGATGGATATGTTTAATTCAAATACTTGAGAGAATGCAAGTATTTGGGGGGTAATTGAGAAAGGACTGTTTCAGATGCTTGATTTAATGATCAGTTTTTTAAGGTTAAAAGAAGAAAAACATCCCAGGCCCATTTCCCTTTCAAGAGGGAGATTAAATAATCTTGAAGCAGTTTAATGTGAAGTTTGTGTTTGCATTTTTTATCTAATCAGCCAAACAAATATAATTAATTCAGACAGTTGCCTCTATGGCTTTGGTGCCCGGTAGGAGCTATATCATTACAGTTGCAAATGTGTTCCTAAAATAATGAGAATGTCATTATCACCCCTTATTCATTTAGGTGGTCACAGAGAGAACAGAAATACCATTTATTAGAGAAGTGACTTTTACAAACTACACAGAGAACATTAACTCCTTTGCCTGTATGGAACACAAATATAGTTTTGTTCTTTTCTAATTACCAAGATGTTTTGGGTGCGTCAATGTGTGTCTATCTATGGAAAATTTGTCAGTTTAGGGCACAGAAACATACAGTCCTAGTTGGATCACAGGGTCATAGGATTTGTTGCTAGAAAGGACCTTGGGGATTCTTTGTTCAAAACCTCTAATTTTCACAAATGAGAAAATGGGTGTCAAAAACCATTCAAACAATAAATAGTAGAATTAAGATTTAAGTCTTTATCTCTTACTCTAAAATTGGTGAATTTTCCATTACAAGGAAGGGACCATAGGGGTCACAGTGTAATTGAATCAGAGGATCATAAATTTGGAATATGAATGAACTCTAAATAGTATCTAGTCTAAATCACTTGTTTTAGAAATGAGGAAACTGGAGGTCAATGTTGTTCATGAACTTCCCTGAGTTCTCCCAAGTAGTACATGACAAAACATAAAGTAGAACCCAGGTCTCACACTGGAAATCCAGCATTCACTTCATTGTACCGAGGTGCCAGGAATTGTAATATATTTGTACAAAGTTCTAAGGTAATTAATTCATTTCTTCTTTCTTTCTTCTCCCCTCCCCTCCCCTTCCCTTCTCTTGTTATTCTCTCATTCCTAAAACGATGACAGCATTTTGGGTGTAGATAACATTTCATCTCTTGGGTTTTTTTTTCCCATTTACAGAAACAGGCTATCATGTCTGGCATGTACTCATTCACTCCTCATTTCCAAGTCTTAGAAATTCTGTGTTTCTTAGTTTAGCTTGGTTATTGTCAAATATAAGGTCTTAAGTACAAACCCCTATAAGTTTGAAATAGGTGAAGCTTCTTTGAGTATGTGTGGAGAAATGGAGAATAAAGGTAGAACACAGAAATAGGTGCGTTGTCTCGTGTGCCCATGTGCTAAGCATGGAGTCTATGTTATATTCTCTTTTACACCCCACAGAATGAACAAAGCCCTCCCCAATGTGACTGTTGACATTGGTATACTTCTCAACCTTCTTATTCTCTACAAAGGAAAGACGGTTCAGAGGAAAAGACAAGCCAAGTGGGGCTAGAATTTGTAGTGTCAAAGTATGAGTTTTAGTGTGAGTCTTTGTTAGGCCAATCAACCAGTATAATGGACTAGCATTTACCCTCTTTGACTTTTGATCATTTTACTGCTTAGGGCCTAAACCAAGCAAGTCATTCAACCTTTCAGTACTTACAAAACTCACTACAAATGGCAAAGCCCTTGGTAATATGCATTGGCAGAAGGAGTTTTCTCACAAAAATCCCTATACTAATAAATCTATACATCTACTCCTTCCCTCCTTCCATATTCCTCTAGAAAAATATGCTAAGAATAAAGGTCATGTAGCATTGAATAGTGTGCTGAAATTTACCTTGTTATTTTCCCATAACTAAAAAGATGATGTGTTTAAAGACCCCAGCTTCTGGGATAAGAACTCAATGCTTGAAAAAAAAAAGCTGATGGGAAAACTGGAAAATAGTATGGCAGAAACTGGGCATAAACCAGCATCTGACACCATATAACAGAATAAAGTGCAAATGAGTATACAATCTAGGTAAAAAGGTTGATACTATATAAAAATTAGGAAAACAAAGAATAATTTTTTCTGTCAGATTTATAGAGAACGGAGGAATTTATGACCAAACAAGGGATGGAGAACATTATGAAATGCAAAATAGATCATTTTGATTACATTAAATTGAAAAAATTTTGCACAGAGTCAAGACAGTCAAGATTATGATGGAGGCAGAAAACTGGGAAAGAATTTTCAGTAGTGTCTCTGATACAGGCCTCACTTCTAATATGTATGTATATACACACACACACACAAAAACACACATATATGCATATATACATATATAATGCATATATGTATACACACATATATACATATGCAGGTATACACATATATATGTGTATATGTATTTGTATATATATAAGTATACAACAGAGTCAAATTTACAGGAATACAAGTCATTACCCAATCAATAAATGGTTAAAGGATATGAACAGGTAGTTTTCAGAGGAAGAAATCAAAGCTATCTATAAAGTTATATGGAAAAATGCTCTAAGTCTCTATTGATTAGAGAGATAGAAATTCAAACAGTTCTCAAGTACCACATCACACCTATCCGATTGGCTAACATGGCAAAACAAGCAAATAATAAATGTTGGAGAAGATGTGGGAAAGTTAGAACACTAATTAATTGTTGGTGGAGCTGTGAACTAATCTAACCATTCTAGAGAACCCTTCAGAACTATGCTCAAAGGGTTATAAAAAACATGCATACTGTTTCACCCAGCAATACCACCCCTAGAACTGTATCCCAAAGAGATCATAAAAATAGCAAAAGGACCCACAGACGCAAAAAAGTTTATAGCAGTTCTTTTTGTGGTGACCAAGAACTGGAAATCAAGAGGATGCCCTTAAATTGGGGAATGGCTAAACAAAATGTGGTATATGAATGTAATAGAATACTATTGTACTGTAAGAAATGAGGAACAGGCAGACTTCAGAGAAACCTGGAAAGATTGATATGAACTGAAGCTGAGTGCGGGGAACAGAAGCAGAAGAATATTGTACAGAGTAAAAGCCATAGTGTGGGAGAACTGATATGGAGAGACTTAACCCTTCTCAGAAATGTGAGGACAAATTTCAAAGACACATGATGGAAAATTCCAGCCACATCTAGAAAAAGAATTATGGATTCTAAGTTCAGTGTGGAACAGACTATTTTATTTTTTGTGTTGTTTTATTTTGTTTTTCTTTTTCTTTCTCATGCTCTTTCACATTTGTTATAATTCTTCTATGCAAGGTGACTAATGTGAAAATGTGTTTAACAGGAATGTATGGGTAGAGCTCACATCAGACTGCAAGCTGTCTTGAGGAGGGAGAGGAGAGGGTGGGGGAGAACATTTAACAGTTACGGAAGCAAATGTTGACAACTTAAAATAATTTAATGAAATTTTTAAAAAAATGATGGGTTTTAGTTGTCTGTGGCATTCTGTCTCTTGTCTTTCTTTCCCCTTTACACAAGTCAGCACTCATGTCTGGAAAGCACTCACTCCTAAACTCCAAATCTTACAATCTTGTACTCCCTTATCTGAGCGTGATTGGAATTCTATCTCCCACCAAATATCTTTCTTAATTCCCCCAACTGATAGCATTGCACCCATAAAATAATCAATGTTCTTTCTGTATCCATTTAATATTAACTTACCTGTACAAATAGTTTTCCCCCAACAGAATATAAACTATTTGAAATTTGGGACTTTTTCTTTTTTCCCTTTTTTTTCCCCATTGTATCATCAGTATCTAGACATAACTATGTTTGATCAATGGCCTGGAAAAATTCTTATCTCAAAATTATACCACATAAATTCAAAAAAGATTTCAGAAAAATCTATAATGTATAATGAAACAAATTCATAACATTAAGAATTTAAAATCACTCATTGACATTAAAAGATAAAGGGGGAATAATTAATTAGTAGTTTTCCTCTGAATCAGAAAAAGGGCAAATGCAAGAGGTTCTAGAGTTTATATTTTGTTGTTGTTTCTTCAGAGAATCAGGATAATTAAGATTTTATGAATTTTTTTGAAAAACATAAGAGTCAACATCAAATGGATAAGAATCATCATCATCATCATCATCATCATCACCTAGCATTTTGTAATGCTATAATTTATGCATGTATTACACTTTACGTGTATTACCTCAGTCAATTCTCACAAGGACCCTGGGAAATAGATACCATCATGATTATCATTTTTTTTTGTAAGGATATTTTTTTAAATTTTAATTTATTTTCTTGGTTACATCATTCATTTCCACAAGGTTTTTAGTTACAAATTTTCTCCCCTTTTTGCCACTACCCCCCAGCCCAGAACATTGATTCCACTGTAAGACCCCTCCCACAATCTGTTCCCTTTTATGCCCTCCTCCAACACCCCTCTATCTTTCTAGCAGGGCAAGGAGCTCCTCCCTGTATGTATTATTTCCCAGTTGCATTTGATTGTATAGCTTTTTGTTTTTTTCTTTTTGGAGGGCAGTTGGGGTTAAGTGACTTGCCCAAGGTCATATGGCTAGTTTTTTGTGTTAAGTGTCTGAGGCTGGATTTGAACTCAGTTACTCCTGACTCCAGGGCAGGTGCTCTATTCACTGCGCCACCTAGCCACCCCGATTGTATAGCTTTAAATACTAGATTCTTGCAATTCCTCCCCTGTCACCCACTCCCACTGGGAGGAGCCCAAATTCAATACAGGCTGTACCTGTGTAATTACACAGGACATCTCCATGGTGGGCAAATTGTGAGAGGCTAATTGTATGTCCCTCCTTCCTATCCTGCACCCTCACCTTGTTTTGTTCTCTACCCTGTCCCTGTCCCTTTACTGAGATGAATGTTTCCCGCACCCCTCCCCCCACCCC
>CM053595.1:267989436-268007868 GCA_028646575.1 Pseudocheirus occidentalis | reverse complement strand
ATATATATATATATATCTTTGCATGTTTTATCCACCATGAGAATATGAGCCATTTGAGGGCAGGGTGGTGTTCTTATTTTTCTTTGCATGTCCAATACTTAGAAAAAGGCTTGACAGATAGTAGATAATTAATAAATTCTTGCTGAGTAGATGACCATTTGCACACTCTCTTGGGGAATAGAAAAAGCCAGGCTTTCTTGTGAGCTGAAGGAGGATGTTTTGAAGTTAAAATTTGTCAATTTTTGTTATTTTACATTTGAACTGCTCTTTTGTTTATACTTCTTTTATGCAACTAATACTTTTCCATTGTGTCTTTGAATGATGCTTGAAATGCCGGATCTTCTCATTCTAATAGCAGTTGCATTATCTCTAACAGCCATGGATTGTATTCTTTAAGATTTACAACTTTTTCATATTTCTTTTGCGTAATATTCATTCTTATAATTCAAAAAAATTTAAAAAGTAAGTGATTAACCCAATGTAAGAGAGAGAACCTTTTTTTTTTAAAGAGGGCAGTTGGGGTTAAGTGACTTGCCCAAGGTCACACAGCTAGTTTTTGTGTTAAGTGTCTGAGGCTGGATTTGAACTCAGGTACTCCTGACTTCAGGGCTGGTGCTCTATTCACTGCGCCACCTAGCCGCCCCGAGAGAACCTTTTAAAGATGGTATTCTAATTGAAGTGTTAAGGTCAGGCATTTTACGTCAGCAAAGTATCATTAGGAATATATATTCCTGTTGTTTTTGTAATTCAGTCATTTCAATTGCATTTAACTCTTAATGACTTTATTTGAAGTTTTCTTGGAAAAGTTATGGGAGAGGTTTACTATCTAGATTATTTTCCAGTTGAGGAACTGAGGCAAACAGGTTAAATGACTTGCCCAGAATCAATTAGCTAGTCAGTATCTGAAGCCAAATTTGGACTCATGAAGATGAGTCTTCCTTACTCCAGGTTCTACTATGCTACTTAGCTGCCCTCCTAATAGTATCACAAAATGAAACAGATATGAAGATTGTTACTATATACAACACATAGCACCATACCTACTTCTAGAGATGGCATGGTATGGGATAAAGGATTGACCTTTGAGTCAGAAAGACTTGCAATTCAATCTTATCTTTGACATATACTAGCCATGTAACTATGGACGAGTCACATATCCCCTCACTGTCCCAGGTAACTCTCTAAAACTGTACTTGAGGGATGTGTCCATTCTCTTGATAGAGTTTCTACACAAGAGGTTCATATTAAAACCAAAACCAAGAAAAACTGTTAAAGCACCATAAAAATTCTAGTTATAGACATGATATAATTAATTCTTGGGTTAATTTTACATTACTACCACTTCTTGGCAAGTCCCATAAGGACAGGAAGAAAAAGATTATATAGAATGTTATTGCTCTAATTCAGTCACTTTTTGTCATATCCAATTTTGTAAAAGATACTGGTGTGGTTTATCATTTTCTTCTCCAGCCGATTTTACAGGTGAAGAAACTGAAGTAAACAGGGTTCAATGACTTGTCCAAGATCACATAGTTAGTAAATATCTGAGGCAAGATTTAGACTCAGGAAGAGGAGACTTCACCCCAGGCCCAACACCCTATCCAGTGTTTTAGCTTACTGGCTAATTTTATTGCATAGTTCAAGTGATATTTTAGGTGCTAAATAAATGTTTGCTAAATGTTGGATGAGATAGTAAATAGTGCCTGACATTGTCACTGGAAAACCTACTATTACTAATCATCTCCAAGCATTTGGATGCACACATTTAGAATTCAGCGAAAAAAAGGTATGTTCTTTTGCCCATTTGTGTTTTGCAAACATCATCAATATCTCAGACTTTGTGGATTAAAAAAAAGCAATTTCAGTTCAACACTATTTTCATTTATATATATGTATATGTATACATATACATATATATATATATATATAATAGGAGAAACAGTGGGAGATGCATTGTAAAAGAGATAAACTATATTTACATCCACATTTAATAAGCTTACATTTAAACAGAACAGGTGGAGTATCTAATATAAAATACTAATGAATAGGAGAAATGTAGGCAATGTTAAGTTTACATTGTTTGGGATTGATATTGACTTGTGGGATGAATTTCATTTTGTTATTTTAATCCTAAGA
Source organism: Pseudocheirus occidentalis (assembly GCA_028646575.1). Taxonomy (NCBI): domain Eukaryota; kingdom Metazoa; phylum Chordata; class Mammalia; order Diprotodontia; family Pseudocheiridae; genus Pseudocheirus; species Pseudocheirus occidentalis. The sequence continues at coordinate 268,005,732 of CM053595.1, read as the reverse complement.
GATTTTATTTTATTATTATTTCTTACCATTTGAGTCACTTCTGACTCCTGTTTTTGATATAATCATTTGATGTCTACAAACAAAAACTGATAACATTATGCATTTTTAATTCTTTCATCCCATATAGCAGGGACAAATAAACTCCTCCTCCCCTTCTCCTTCACCCCCCTACCCCAGGGTCCTCCAGCTCAGGCCACAACTGTGAACTAGTTAGCATTCCATTAATGACTTGAGTCCTCAAGGGAGCCCAGTAAGGTTCATTTCAAATCCTGTCTTTCATATCCCCTCCGGATTTTCCCAACAAAAGCACATGCCAGTTTGTCTCTTTCATTTCAACATTCTCTTTTTTAAAAAAAAGAAACAATGGAGACCAAGTCAAAAGATGAGATTGGAGATATCTAAACCATTCTGACAGTCAGGAACAATGCCACTATCCAGAAAAAATGCTTACATTATTTATAAACATTAAATGTCACTGATTTCCTCTCCATCAGATAATTTCCTGTGACAGGAAGCGTTTCAGTGACACAGGGTAGGGTATTTTGCTGTGCCTGCCTCAACTCAGGGATATATCAGCCATTGCACTCCATAGTATTAAATATTCTGAACAGTACCTGGAAACAGGCTATGAACTTTATTACAAGTCTCAGGCCTATTCCAGTTAAAGGATTGTAAAATTTGTTTACCTTCTAATATTTGTAGAGAAGAGAACATGTTAGAATATCATTTTTTCCTTTTTTAAATTTTTTTGCCTAATAACTTAATTATCAGAGAGAAATTAACTTGAGTTGAAAAGAAGGATGGGGAAAAATGCTCTAGGTTTGTTTGTTTTTCATTGAGATAAATTTATTGTTTTCTTCATTTAGAAAGAAGAATGAAAAAAACAAGGTTAAGAAATTTTGTCTGTCCCCCAGAGCCCCAACATAGGAGGGAGGCAGGAGAGTGCTAAGATTAAAGTGGTACCTACGTGTTTACAAGTGAATGAGAGTCTTTTAAAAGCACTAGTTGCTAAGCAGCCATGTATATATAGACTCAGTTTCATAACCAAGTTCCTTTCTCCCATGTGATGACTCAATATCATACTGCTTCCCAAACAGTGCAACTAGCAAGAGGTCCCTGAGTGCCAAACAGGCAGTTACTTATAGCTAATAACTACATCAGGGTATAGACTGTACATAGAGAAGAAAATGGCAAACCATTCTAATATCTTTACTAGGAAAATCACAAATGGAGTCATGAAGACTCAGATACAACTGAAATGACTGACAACATCACAGACTGTAAACCAGAATGAAACCCATCTTGCTCTAATACAGTTACTTTTTTCTATTAGTGCAGTAGAAAGAATTGGTTGAGGGGCATCAAGTAAAGACAGGATGATGCAGTATTGGAATATGGGCCAGGATTAAACTTCTAATTGGCTATGAGTTTAAGGACAAGAACCTCGTAGTAATAACAGTTTACAGTCAACAATCAACAGAACATTTGCCCAGAGTTAACCCTGTGAGAGAGTTGGTAGAAGTATGATGACATTTATTAAACAAATACATAAACTAAGAAGTTTGTGTGTATGTGGGGGAAGTTAAGTAAGTCAGACTCTTCTTAGGGGATAAGGACTTGTATTTGAAACCTGGCCTTCAAATCTGGACTTTGCGCTCCTGTCAGCACATCATTTTGGCCTTTGGATTTGAGTTTGTTTTTTGGCAAAATCAACACTGGGTTATTTGTTGTCTAAAATCCAATTCAGTTCTGAGTTCAAGGAGAGCCAACAAAAAAAGAATGATTTAGATTTCTGGGTTGAAGATGCGTATGTTTTTTTGCCATACATGCAGAGAGAAATGATTTAATTTAAAATATTTAAATTGAAAAATAAAGAACAAGGTACCTATAAATGTATTCCATAAGTATTCCAGTGTCTAACACTGGAATTATATAGGGCAGATGTTTAATAAGCATTCCATGAAATTGAAATGTAGCAGATAGTTTATAATTTCCTCTGAACAGCAAACAACCAATAATAAAAGGAAAAATGACAGAGAAAAAAAGAGGGAAGACTATGAAGGAGGAAAAAAGAAACAGGCAGAGGGCTGATAAGGAAAAAAGGACTTTAGATAGCAGTGTGCAAAAGAACATATAGATGGAGAGATAAGCTGAACAATTATAAGGGTTTAAATATCAGTTGATAAATGTAGGTCACTTACCCTCTTTACACTCTGCTCTTCACTTGGACTGTGGGCTTCTCCAGGTTATGACCTAGTATAGCTGACTTTTGAAATGAAGATTAAGCAAAATTCACAACTCTTTTACTATTCTAAACTTTTAACTTTATAAAGTTCTTTTTCTGAATGGCCACAGCAGCTCATGATGAGAGTAGAAGGAATTTTGATGATTAAAGCCAAAGACCACAAGCCTTTCTGTGAATAAGAGATTTCACATGCATGCCCTTTGGATTTACTGTACCAGTTTTCTATAAAGAGAAGCAGGAGAGGTAAAGGCACAGATGGCAAATTTCATTTTTTTCTTTTTTAATTAAATTTTTTTTTAGTTTTAAAACAGACTTTTCTTAGATTTTGAGTTCCAAATTTTGCCCCCTCCCTTCACTCCTACCTCCCCAAGATGGCATGAAATTTGATATAGGCTATACAAGTACAGTCATATTAAACATATATCCACATTAGTTATTTTGTAAAATAAGAATCAGAACAAAAAGGGAAAACCACAAGAAAGAAAGAAAAACCAAAAAGTAGAAGGGAAAATGGTTTGCTTCAATATGCATTAAAATTCACTGTTCTTTCTCTGGATGTGGATAGTATTTTCCATGGAGTGTTTTGGTATTGTCTTAGATTATTGTATTGCAGAGAGAAGGTAAGTCTATCAAAGTTTCTGTTACTCTGTACAATGTTTTGGTTCTACTTACTTCTCTCAGCATCTGTTCATGTTAAGTATTTCCAGATTTTTCTGAAGTCTGCTTGCTCGTCTTTTCTTTTAGAACAATAGTATTCCATTACATTCATACACTACAAATTGTTCTGCCATTGTTCAATTTATGAGCATCCCCTCAGTTTCCAGTTCTTTTAAATTCCTTGCCACAATGGAATTGACACACACACACACAGACACACACATATTTTTTACATTTAGGTACTTTTTTTCCTCTATTTAATGATCTCTCTAGGATGCAGACCTAGTAATGCTATTGCTGGGCCAAAAGGCAAACAGAGTTCTTTGGGTATGGTTCCAAATTGTTTTCCAGAATGGTTAAATCAGTAAACAACATCACCAACAATACATTAGTGTTCCAACTTTCCCACATCTCCTACATTTATCATTTTCCTGTTTTGTCATGTTAAATGATCTGAAAGGTGTGAGAGGGTACCTCAGAGTTGTTTTGAGTTATATTTTTCTAATAAATAGTGACCATGTAAAATCAATTACAGGTGGCTCTCCTGAGTACTGCTGCTTTGAATAACTTTAAGGATCTAATCACATAGGACAGTGAACTCTCCATTTATTCAGCAATAAACTAAAGATAAACATTAAAAAAAATGGAGCACAAAATTCACAACAATAAACACAACAGGTTATTACTAATGGGGCCACATAGTCTTTTATTGGTTTTGTTTTTAAACTTATTTTTTAAAATTTATTTTTAGTTCTCAACATTCATTTCCCAAAAATTTTGAGTTACAGATTTTCTTCTCATCTCAACCCTATCCCCCATGCCAAGATGAGAAGCATACTAAATAACCCTTCCCCCAATCTGCCCTCTCTTATATCCCTCAAACCCTCCTTTGTTTCTTGTAAGGCAAGATATATTTCCATATTGCATTGCCTCCATATCTTATTTTCCAGTGCATGTAAGAACATTTTTTTAAAATTTGTTTTTAAAACTTTGAGTTCCAGAGGCAGCTAAGTGGCAAATTGAATAGAGCTGCTATAGAGTTCCTGCTGCTGCCCCCTCCATCATCCTGAGGACAGGACCTGGAACATGCTGTTCCCTCTCCCAGTTCCAAAAGTTTTCCCCACTAACCTTTTACTTTCTCTTTGGCGTTTATGGGATGAGAGGTCTGGAAACTGCTACAGCTGCCAGGGATTCACTTTCCTGAAGTCTGCTCTAGCTGGCCTGTGTTCCAAATCTGTGCTAGCATGCCTCACACTGGACTGTGCTCAGCTCCCAGACCAGTTGCATAGATTCTTCCTGGTGGTCTGCCAGGCTGCCTTCAGAGGGAGATTTGTTTCTCTCTCTCACTTTGTGGGTTCTGTAGCTCTACAATTTGTTTAGAATTATTTCTCTAGGTATTGGAGGTGGTTGGAGTGGGAGCTCAAAGGCCTGGAGTCTGGTCAGAAGGATCTGGGTTCAAATTTGGCCTCAGACACTTAATACTTACTAGTCTTGTGACTATGGGCAAGTCAATTAATCCCAAGTGCCCTGCCTTTTCCCCTTCCCCCGCCAAAAAACCCTTTGAGTTCCATACTCTCTCCCTTCTCACCTTCTTAGCCACCACCACTGGGAAGACAAGCAATTCATTATAGGTTATACATGTGTTGTAATGTAAAACATTTCCATAGTAGTCATATTGTGAAAGACTAACTATATTTCCCTCCATCCTATCCTGCCCCCATTTATTCTATTTTCTCTTTTGACTCTGTCCCTTTTCAAAAGCATTTGCTTCTAACTACCCTCTCCCCAAATTTGCTCTCCTATCACTTCCTCTCTTATCTCCTTCCCTCCTACTTTCCTGTAGGGGTAAGGTATCCAAATGAGTGTGTGTGTGTTATTCCCTCCTTAAGCCAAATCCATTGTGAATACGGTTGACTCATTCCCTTTCACCTTCCTGCCCTTCACTTCCATTATAACAGCCTTCTCCTTCTTCCTTTATTTGAGATAAACCAACCTATTCTATCTCTCACACTCCCCTTCCCCCAATATATCCCTATCTCACCTCTTAATTTTGATTTTTGATATAATTCCTTCACATTCAGTTCACCCCATGCCCTCTTTGCATACAATCCCTTCAACTATCCTTATAATGAGAAAATTGTCATGAGTTACTAATATTGTCTTTCCTTGTTGGAATATAAATAGTTCAACTTTAATAAGTTACTTATGATTCCTCTTTCCTGTTTACCTTTTTGTGCTTCTTTTGCATCTTATATTAGAGAGTCAAAATTTCTGTTCAGCTCTGGTCTTTTCATCAGGAATGCTTAAATCCTCTACTTCATCAAATATCCATATTTTCCCCTGAAGCATTATACTCAGTTTTACTGAGTATAATAGTTTGGTTTTAATCCTAGCTCCTTTGACCTCCAGAATATCATATTCCAAGCAATTCAATCTCTTACTATAGAAGCTGGTAGATCTTGTATTTTTCTGTTTGTATTTCCACAATACTCCAATTATTCCATTCTGGCAGCTTGTAATATTTTCTCCTCTGGAATTTGGCTATAATATTACTAGGAGTTCCCTTCTGAGGATCTTTTTCAGGAGGTTATAGGTGTATTCTTTCAATTTCTATTTTGCCCTCTGGTTCTAAATTATCAGGGTATTATTTATTGATAATTCCTTTAAAGATGATGTCTAGGGTCTTTTTTTGTCATTGCTTTCAGGTAGCCCAATAATTTTAAAATTATCTCTCCTGGATCTATTTTTTCAGGTTATTGGTTTTTCCAATGAGATATTTCACATTGATTTCTATTTTTTTCATTCATTAAGATTTTATTTATAGCAACTTGATTCCTCATAAAGTCATTAGCTTCCATTTGCTCCAATCTAATTGTGAATGAATTATTTTCTTCACTGAGCTTTTGAAATTTCTTTTCCATCTGGCTAATTTTGCTTTATAAGGCATTCTTCTCATTGGCTTTTTGGGCCTCTTTTGCCATTTGAGTTAGTCTGCTTTTTAAGGTGTTATTTTCTTCATTTTGCCTCTTGATTCATTTTTTTGGTTTTCTTGCATCATTCTCATTTCTCTTCCCAATTATTTCTCTACTTAACTTACTTGCTTTTCAATATCCTTCTTGAGCTCCTCCTTGGCTTGCAACCCATTCATGTTTTTTTTGAAGTCTTTTGACATAGGAGTTTTGACTTTGAAGTCTTCTTCTGGTCCTATGCTTTGATATGCTTTATCCCCCATAAAGGATTCTGTAGTCTGATTGTGCTTCCTCTGTTTGCTAATCTTGCCAGCCAATTACTTGGCTTTTGAGCTCCTTGCTGTGGTAGAACTCTGCTTCCAGAGGGGAGAGTGCTGTGTCCCCAATTTCTTGGTTTTGTACAGTTATTGTCAGAACATTTTTTCCAGGCACCTGCCTCAGAACTGTGAGGAGGACATTTTCTCCACAGGCTCAACAAGCTCTACTACACCAGAGTTCCTCACCCCAGGACCAGCACCCAAGACTGTGACCAAGATCCAAGTAGGTCAAGGCAAGTGCCAATTACACTGTGAATGTTCACTTGGTCTCCCTATGATCCTAGGCCTGGATATCTTGGGGCAATAGTTGCTGCTGCTGCCCCCTCCAAAATCCTGAGGGCAGGACCTGGAACATGCTGTTCCCTCTCCCAGTTCCAAAAGTTTTCCCCACTGACCTTTTACTTTCTCTTTGGTGTTTATGGGTTGAGAGGTCTGGAAACTGGTACAGCTGCCAGGGATTCACTTTCCTAAAGTCTGCTCTAGCTGGCCTGTGTTCCAAATCTGTACTAGCATGCCTCACACTGGACTGTGCTCAGCTCCCAGACCAGTTGCATAGATTCTTCCTGGTGGTGTGCCAGGTTGCCTTCAGAGGGAGATTTGTTTCTCTTTCTCACTTTGTGGATTCTGTAGCTCTACAATTTGTTTAGAATTATTTTTGTAGGTATTAGAGGTGGTTGGAATGGGAGCTCAAACAAGTTCCTGCTTTTACTCGGTCATCTTGGCTCCTCCCCAGTGTCCACATAGTCTTAAACAAAACCTATCATTCAGTAAATTACAATCTCCACAATCAAAACATAGTTTCCAAGTATTAAAGTCCTCTTTCATTTTGACTGGAAGTTTGCTTCTAATCATCTTTAAGCCAATTATCCTTACAGGGTAATAGAAAGTATAAATACCATCCACCCCTAGGTCACAGTAAGTTACAATCTCATCAGTCAATACAGACTACCCAAGTAAAGTCTTCTTTCATCTTAACTTGAGGCTGACATCCAAACCCCTTAGCTCCTCTTCCTCAGGATGGTTGCTTCCAACTCTTGCCTGGATTCACATGTGGGCAGTACTTCACTCCTGTTTTATACCTCAACTTGCGGAGACTGCTACCCTCCAAGCCCTTCACAGTTTCTTTGTCTAGGAAGGCAAAGATTAATAGAGTTACAACAATATTTATAAACATTACCAGCACTATCATTTCAATTCACTTTCTGTCTGACAAAGTAACAGAAATGAACAGACAAGGCTTCTCCCTGTAAAATCAAATACAAATCAATAGTAAAGTCTTCTTCCAGGACTTCTGTAACAACAGTAAAGCTCCTCTTTCAAAAGACAGAATGCTTTTGTCTGAAAAAGTAACATCAATATAGACAGAACAACAGACTGAGTGCTGACATCACAAATATTCTCTCTCTTAGCTTTGCTCACTCCCAGCTCTGTTTCAGTTTTTCTCTGCTCTGCTCCTTCCTGTTGCACTCTTTCTGCAAGCTTTTCCCATCATGGGCTCCATGTTATTGCCTTAGGCCTATTAAGGGCAGGGAAAATAATCAGTTTTCCTTAGGCTTATCAAGGGGAACACAATGTATACTGTTTCTAACAGAGACTCTTGATAAATCAGAGATGACACTGAAAGGCACTTGAATAGCTGAAAGAAGCAGAGAAGTACTACTTTACTTGTCATTACAGACTATAGATAGCCTTAATTTCATCATCCAAAACTGTCTATTCATGTCATTTGAACATTTGTCAATTGGAGAATGACTTGTATTCTTTAAAGGTTGAATAAGTTCTCTCTATATTTTAATTTTTTTAAAGTATGTTTCTTTTGTATTGATGCATAAACACATTAAAATCAGATACCAATTACATTTTATTCTGGCTCAGGTCTCACTCTGGAGTATTATGGGACACATGACTCTCAGGACACATATTTAACATCTCTGCTCTTGACAACAACCCTCTGGGATAGACAGGATGAAAATTGTTTTTTTTATCAATTTATTTATATTATTTTTAGTTTTCAACACTCATTTCCGCAAGATTTTGAGTTACAAATTATCTCCCCCTCTTTCCCACCCCCCTACACCAAGATAGCAAACATACTCATTACCCCTTCCTCCCAATCTACCCTTTCTTATATCCCCTCATATGCATCTTACTTTCTTATAGGGCAAGATATATTTCTATACTGTATTGCCTGCATATCTCATTTGCTGGTTGCATATAAAAACTTTTTTTTAAACTTTGAGTTCCACATAATCTCCCTTCTCCCCTCCTCACCCACCTGCACTTGGAAGACAGGCAATTCAATATAGGTTATACATGTGTAGTGATGCAAAATATTTTCATGGTAGTCATATTGTGAAAGACTAGCTATATTTCCCTCCATCCTATCCCGTACCTCATTTATTCTATTTTCTCCTTTTACCCTGGCCCTTTTAAAAAGTCTTTGCTTCTAACTACCCTCTCCCACAATATGCCCTCCCTTCTATCATCTACTTTCTTATTCCCTTCCCCCTTCCCTTCATGAAGGGTAATATGCTCAATTGGGTATATGTCATTCCCTCCTTAAGCCAAATCCAGCCTGAGTAAGGTTGACTCTGTTTTATAGTATTTTGATTCCTCATAAAGTCATTATCTTCCATTTCCTCTAATCTAATTGTGAAGGCATTTTTTTTTCTTCACTGAGCTTTTGAAATTGCTTTTTCATCTGGCCAATGATTTTTAATGCATTCTTTTCCCCATTGGCATTTTGGACCTCTTTTGACACTTCACTTAGTCTATTTTTAAGGTGTTATTTTGTTCAGTATTTTGGGGGTCTTCTTTAGCAGACTGTTGACTTGCATTTCATAATTTTCTTGCATCAGTCTAATTTCTCTTCCCGATTATTCCTCTACTTCTCTTACTTGATTTTTAGTGTCCTTCTTGAACTCCTCCATGGCCTGCAACTAGTTCATATTTTCTTGGAGGCTTTTGATGGAGGAGTTTTGACTTTTTTGTCTTCTGCTGATTTTATGCTTTAATCATCTTTGTCAGCAAAAAAACCAAAACAAAACAAAACAAAAAAACCCAAAATAAAATTATTCTGTATTTTGATTGTGCTTCCTCTGTTTGCTCATCTTGCCAACCAATAACTTGACTTTGAGCTCTTTGCCAAGGTAGAACTCTGTTTCTAGAGTGAAGTGTGCTATGTCTCCAATTTCTGGGGTTTTGTGCAGCTCACAGCTCTTCTCAGGGCTTCTTATAGGCACCTGTCTCAGAACTGTGAGGATGAGTACCTCTCCACAGCTTCACCAAGCTCTGCCACTGTAACACTCCTCACCCTAAGACCAACCCTGAAAACTGTGTCCCAGATCCAAACAGGGTAAAGCCAGAGAGTACTGCTTCAGTGACAGCAAAGAGAATCCTTCAATTACCCTCTGAATAACTTGGTTCCCCCACAATCTGTGGGACTGGAGGTCAGGAGGACCCTGCCACAAAAGCAATTGCAGGTCTGGGGGGCAGGAGCTAGACAGTGCTCTTCTCTCACCTAGTTCCAATAGAGATTCCACACTGACCTTTCAGTTTCTTGTTGGCATTTATGGATTGAGAAGTCTGGAAACCACCACAGCTGCCAGTGATTCAGTACCCTGAAGTCTACTCTGACTGGTCTGTGTTGCTGGTTTATGTCGCAGGTCTGTGCCAGTGTGGCCCATGTGGGACTCTGTTCTACTGCCAGCTTGGTGTGATAGACCCTTCCTGTTAGCCTGCCAGACTGCCTTCAGCAGGAGATTTGTTTCTCTCTATAACTCTTTGGGTTCTATAGTGCTAAAATTTGTTTAGAGTAATTTTTTTTACAGGTATTGGAGCACAAGCTCAAGCAAGTTTCTGCTTTTACTCTGACATCTTGGCTCCACTCCCCTCCTTCCCATATATTTTAGAAATTAGTCCCTTATCAGAGACACTGGGTAGAAAAAAATGCTTCTTAGCTTTCTGCTTTCCTTCTATTTTTGGTTGCATTGTCTTTGCTGGTATAAAAGTATTTTAATTTAATGTAATAAAAAATTATCCATTTTCCATTTCATAATTTTCTCAGTCCCTTGTTTGGTCATAAATTCTTCCCTTCTCCATATATCTGATGGGCAAACTATTACTTGTTCTCCTAATTTGCTTATGGTACCACCCTTTACATTTAAAACAAGTACTTATTTTTACCTTATCTTGGTATGCAGTGTAAGATGTTGGTCTATACCTAGTTTCTGCTATATTATTTTTCAGTTTTCCCAGCAGTTTTTGTCAAGTAGTGAGTTCTTACGCCAACAGCTAGAGTCTTTGGGTTTACCAAAGAGTAGATTACTATAGTCATTGACTATTATATCTTGTATACCTAACGTGTTCCACTGATCCACCACTCTTTTTCTTAGCCAGTACCAAATGGTTTTGATGCTTCTTTATAATACAGTTTCAGATCTGGTATAGTTAGATTACCTTCCTTTGCATTATTTTTCTTTAAAATTCCCTTGATATTCTAGGCATTTTTTTCTTCCAGATGATTCTCATTTTTTTTTCCTAGCTCTATAATTTTTTTTTTGGTGGTTGATTGGCATGACACTGAATAAGTTAATTAATTTAGGTAGGATTAATGTTTTTATTATATTAGCTCAGCCTAATCATGATCAGATGATATTTTCCCAGTTATTTAGAAATGACTTTTTTTCTGTGACAGGTATTTTGCCATCATGTTCTCATAGTTCCTAGGTTTGTCTTGGCAGCTAGATTCCCAAATATTTTATACTTTCTTCAATTATTTTAAATGGATTTTCTCTTTCTATCTCTTGCTGCTCGACTTTGTTAGTAATATAGAGAAATGCAATGATTTATATGGGCTTATTTTATATTCTGCAACTTTGTTAAAGTTGTTAATTATTTCCAGTAGTTTTTCAGTTGATTCTGTATGATTCTCTAAATCTGTAAAAAGTAACAGCTTTGTTTCTTCACTGCCTATTCTAATTCCTTCAATCTAGTTTTTCTTCTCTTATTGCTAAAGCTAACATTTCTAGCACAATATTGAATAACAGTGGTGATAATGGACATCCTTGTTTCAACCTTTTTTAGAAATGCCTCTAGCTTATGCCCATTACATATATTTTTTTATGCTTTTGTATATATGTTACTTATCATTTTAAAGAAAATCCAATTTATTCTTATACTCTCTTGTGTTTATAATAGGAATGGGTACTATATTTTTGTCACAAGCTTTTTTCGCATGTATTGATATAATTATTACATATCTATTAACTTTTCATTGATATGGTCAATAATACTGGTAGTTTTCTTAATGTTGAATCAGCTCTGCATGCCTGGTATAAATCCCACTTGGTCATAATATATGATCCTCATGATAAGTTGCTGTAATATTTTTGCTAATATTTTATTTAAATTAGGGAAATAGTTCCATTATTTTATTTCTTTGTTTTGGCTTTTTCTGGTTTAGAAATCAGTACATTTGTATCTAAAAATAATTTTGTAAGACTCATTCTTTGCTGATTTTTCCAAATAGTTTATATAGTATTATACTTAATTGTTCTTTAAATGTTTGGAAGAATGCACTTGTAAATCCATCTGGCCCTGGTGATTTTTTCATAAGGAGTTCATTGATTGCTTGTTCAATTTCTTTTTCTTAAATTGCATGATTTAATTATTTTATTTCCTCTTCTCTTAATTAGGCAATTTATATTTTAGCCAATATTCATCCATTTCATTTAGATTGCCAGATTTATTAGCATACAATTGGACCAAATAGCTCCTAATTATTGCTTTAATTTCCTCTATGTTAGCAGTGAATTCACCCTTTTCGTTTTTGACACTGGCAATTTGATTTGTCTTAAAAGTAGTGTCCCAAATATTTTACAGTGTCTACTGTAACTTTAAATGGAATTTCTCTTTCTGTACTTTGTTGCTCGGCTTTCTTAGTAAAATACAGAAATACTGATGATTTGTGTGGGTTTATATCCTTCAATTTGGCTGAATTTGTTAATTATTTCAAGTAGCATTTGTAGTTGATTCCCTACATTTCTCTAAGTATATCATTATATCATCTACAAAGAATGATAGTTTTTTTCTTCTTATCTATTCTTATTCCTTCACTGACTACTCACCTTTAAAAGAGAAGTCTAAGGTGCCTTATTATTCAAAGTCTCATAATCATATGACCCAATGATGATAATTTAGAATATAAGAAGAAATTCATACCAAGTTAAAGGAATACTTTTTTTTTTTTAACAGAAATGAGCTACCCTGCTAGTGAAACAAATCCCCATTATTATTTTTTTTAACATGGACATTGATGTCCCTTCCCTCCTTATTGTTTTGATGGAAACACTTCATTGAAGGGGTGTATTATTAACACTACTACCATTCCAAATTGATTAATTTCCCCAAATGTTACCAAATACCTTTTCAATTAGGGGATTGATATTTCAAACAGAGATATAAAATATAACAAACATATTTCTTTGAGATCCATCTTTTTTTTTCTATAGCAATGATTCCAAGTGCTCAGTTTCTGTGGATTTGTAGTTCCATGCTTACAAGGAGAAAATTTTCACATTAAATTGTAAATTTGAGGGTTAATACAGTCGTACATATGCTTAATAGAATGCAGCTGTAGCATTTGATGTCTGGGAAAGCCTAGATTTTTCTAACAATAAACTCTGGAGGGCACTAATATATATTCAACATGCCTCATGGGTATACGTGCATTATAAATGTGTGTGTGTGTCTGTGTGTGTGTGTGTGTCTGAGAGAGAGAGAGAGAGAGAGAGAGAGAGAGAGAGAGAGAGAATTTGCCTGCAGTCATAGTCACCTCAAGCTGTGATCTTGTCATATCTCATAAGCTAAACAAGATTGGGTCAGGTCAGTATTTGTCTATATTCAGCCTGAGGGGGAATGTAGGTAATGCAGAAAGTGGGACAAGTGTTTCAACAGGTGTAATTCTTCCATCCTCTCTATCATTGAACCACTGGTCTAGCTTGATTGTCCAATGTTCTGTTATCCAAAAGACTTTTTTTCTAGGTCAAGTGTCCTCAACCTTTTGGCAGAGAAGGGGTTGCTCTTTTTTTCTCTTAAAGTCCTTAAAATTACACTAGAGAAAACTCCTGATCTATCATGGGTATATGTTTTATGAATATAGGGGATTCCAAGAAGATGGTGAGGAAAAAATGAAAACAATTTGCTTCAAAAATCTAAAACAATAATTCTAAATTTTCACACTGCATCACTTTGAAGTAGAAAGTTTATTTATAGAAAAAATACCTTTTTATCTATACATTCATTTATTCTCTGTATCCCTGTGAGTTAGAGTGGCTATCATCACCTCCCCTATTCAAAGGAGAGAAAACTGAGACTCTTAAAATGGTAGTTACTTTTTCAATTTCTCATATTTAATAAGGATGAGAAATGGGGCTACAATTCGCATCTCCTTAATCATAGTCTATATTTGTTCCCATTAATTGGGGTTGGCATTTTTAGATTCCTTTAAATGTTTTAATGTTACTTTTGCATAAATATTCTCAGTTGATCACGGCAACAGCTAACTCATGTAACCATTACAAATCTTTACACATACTTCATTTCTAACCACCAGGGGATGCTGCTGGTCACTTGCCTGATCTTGTTCAAGATAAGGAACAGATACTAATAATTCTTTTCTTTCTTACTGGCTCCTAACCAATGTTAGAAAGCAGTTGGTTGGAAACTATACATCACTATAGTTCATAGAGATCAAACTACCTCCATTCCTGGATGCTTATTTTTTATAAGTAGTAGTGCTCTATAGTATAGGTTTATGGTTGTGAAATCCATAGGAAAGTCTTTCACATCAAATCAGAATATGTAAGCTTAAATTCCAGGACTTCAGCTTCCTAGATATGTCACATTAGACAACTCTTTAGTACTCAGTTCCTCATCTGAAAATAAGATGTTTAGACAAGATTATTTCTCATGTCCTTTCCAGATATGTCTGTAATCCTGTGATTCTATGACCCTTAGATATCTTAGGCCTCAGTCAACTCTAAGTTCTAGAATTTCTCAATAGTAAAAACTCATTTTTATGATTATTCAAAAATTTAAAAGTATTTCACAACAATGCAGTCCAATAGTTCCTGCATGTATTACAATCTATTTCCCCTTAATTTTAAAAATTAAAATTAGAAAGGATAGTTGACTTACCCAATGTCACACAGGGCTATGACTGGGATTTGAAGGGAGGTTTTCTAATGTAAAAAATAATGTCCTTTCTGTTATGCCATCCTGGCTCTATCAAATTAATTTCTTAGTGAGGCAGTCCTGTCCTTGATCAGACTAATGTATAGTATGACAGTTTAACTACATTGAGAATAGCTTAGATCAGACATTACCGCAACCTCATTGACTCTGAAGAATACCTCCTCTGGCCAATGTCCATGGATCTATTTTATATCTTGTATATGCATACTCTGCATACTCAGAACAGTTTTGCCTGCTGTACACTTGTTCACATTGTCATTATTCAGGAGCATCAGAGAGCATTCTTAGTGCAAAGCCTTGACCAGTTGTTAGTTGTATATAAGGACTGATTAAAAAAAAATAATGGGGCGTGGAGCCAAGATGGCGGTATAGAAGCAGCAAAGCACCGCAGCTCCCAAAGAAACACACTAAAAATTCATAAAATGGGACTCTAAAACAGATTTTCAAGCTCCAAAACTCTCCAAAAGACAGAAAACACATCTGTTGCTACAGGCAGCACAACAGGTGGGGCTCTTCACAGCAGTCTGGGAGCCGCGCCAAAACTCTGGCCCGGCCAGGCCCAGGGCATCAGGTGGAGCACAGTCTATAGGAGAGCATACCACCTGCACTGGAGACACAGTTACCACATTTATCAGGCCAGAAGAAAAAAAGGCTTGGGCAGCTAGTTGGCGCAATGAATAGAGCACTGGCCCTGGAGTCAGGAGTACCTGAGTTCAAATCAGGCCTCAGACACTTAACACAAAAACTAGCCATGTGACCTTGGGCAAGTCACTTAACCCCAACTGCCTTCTAAAAAAAAGAAAAAAAAAGAAAAAAAGGCTAAGAGAAAGGTCAGTGGATTTTGCTAAATTTGGGGAAGAGCAGTCTGGCCAAACTGCTTCCAGGGCAAGGAAGCAGCAGGACGCAGCTGTGACAGCAGGAAAGGCTGAGAGCATCAGCGGCCTCCACTGGGTTGCTTCAGAGCCCTCGGCCTGCAGATAGCAGGGGGGATGAGGGGATTGATCAGGGCCAAGGGCTCTTGCATTGAGTGGCCTGGATCTGGATCGTGGTCTTGAGTGGTGGTCGTGGGGTGTGCTTTCAGTGAGCCAAAGCTGGAGGGGGGGCTGAAGCACCCCACTAATAGCCCCAGCAGCTGTGAAGGGCCCAGCAATTTGGGACAGAGCTTTTCCCCTCCAGGAAGAGAGTTCCACAGAGCTAAAAAACCAAACAATTAATAGACTGGCCAACAGAAGGAAAAGGAAGCAAGGCAGGAACAGCAGTAAAACTCTAGAATCCTTTGTTGTGGACAAAAAAGATCAAAGCATGGAGGGGGAGGAAGACAACTCAGTCGGAACTCCCTCACCAAATGCTTCCAAGACACTGGAAGAATGCCTACCAGCTATGGATTGACTTAGGAAGGACTTTGAAAACTAAATAAGAGAAGTGGAGGAAAAATTGGAAAAAGAAATTAGAATGTTGCAAGAAAGTCATGAAAAGAGAGTCAATAACCTGACTGAAGAAAACAATACCTGAAAGAGCAAATTAACTCAGATGGCAAAGGAGGCCCAGAAAGCCAATGAGGAGAAGAATGCCTTAAAAAGTTGAATTTTCCAGATGGAGAAAGAGTCTCAAAAGCAATCTGAAGAGAATAATTCTTTCAGAATCAGAGTGGAGCAAGTGGAAGCTAATGACTTTATGAGAAACCAAGATACTATTAAACAGTTACAAAAAAATGAAAAAATAGAGAGCAACATGAAATATTTCCTTGAAAAAACCACTGACCTGGAAAATAGATCCAGGAGAGACAATCTGAAAATTATTGGTCTACCTGAAACCCATGACCAGAAAAAGAACTTGGAAAGCATCCTTCAAG
>CM053595.1:267947284-267988936 GCA_028646575.1 Pseudocheirus occidentalis | reverse complement strand
TGATTTTCTCGCATCATTCTCATTTCTCTTCCCAATTTTTCCTCCACTTCTCTTATTTGTTTTTCAAAGTCCTTTTTCAGTTGATCTATCACTTCTAGACATTCTTCAAGTGTCTTGGAAGCATTTTGTGTGGGAGTTCTGACTGTGTTGTCTTCTTCCCATTCCATGCTTTGATCCTTTTTGTCCACAAAAAAGGATTCTAGAGTTTTATTGCTCTTCTTATTTTTCTTCCTTTTCCTCATGTTGGCCAGTCAATTTATTGGTTGTTTTTTTTTTTAGCTCTGTGAAAGTCTGCTTCCAGGGGAGAAAGCTCTGTTCCAAATCACTGGGGTTTTCCCAGCTGCTGGAGCTATTAGGGGGGTGTTGCAGCCCCCCCCAGCTTTGGCTTCCTGAGAGCTCACCCCACGACCACCACCCAAGACCACAATCCAGATCCAGGCCGCTCAACACAAGAGCACTTGGCCCTGATCAATTGACTTAGCCCCTCTGCAGGGTCCACAGGCCAGGGGCTCTGAAGCTGCCCAGTGGGTGCAGCCGCTGGTTACAGCAGTTCCTGCCCTTCCCCCACTGCTTCATTGCCCTGGGGGCAGATTAGCTGAACTGCTTTTCCTCCCCCAAATTTAGTTTCAAAATTTCACTTTCAACCTTCTCTAATCCTGGCTTGCTAAATATGAAGATTCCTCCAGGTGATGTAGATCTGCTCCCCAGGGTTGACTCACATTGTGGCTTGTCTTGGCTCCTCCTAACCTCCCTGGGCCTGGCCACATTTTGGTTTCAGGCTGGACTGCCCTCGGCTCCCGGCCGAATGTGATGAGCCCCTCCTGCCAAGCTGCTTTTCTCTAATTCTTATTTTTCACGCCTTGGTAGATGTGGAGTTGCACGAGATGATGTAGATCTGCTCCCCAGGGTAGACTCTCATTGTAGCTCGATTTGACTCCTCCAGATCTCCCTGGGACCTGGCTGCATTTTGGTTTCACGCTGGCCTGGCCTTGGTTCCCGGCCTGCTGCTATGAGCCCTTGCTGCCAAGCTTCCTTCTGCACTAGATGTGTTTTCTGTGTTTTTGTGAGTTTGAGAGCCCGAGAATTTGTCCAGAGTCATATTTTATGGGTATTTAGGGTGGCTGTTTGGGAGCTGTGGAACCTTGCTGCTTCTACACTGCCATCTTAGCTCTGCCCCTAAACTTTACTTTTCTTTGGCTGAGAAGACTTGAGTCAAATTCTTTCAGTAGGACCTGGTGTGTTGGTATTTTGGGGTCTCAAGGACCCTTAACCCTGTATCTCTACATTTTATGGAACTCTTACATCTTTATAACCTGTATGAGATTGCTTGCCCTCCTAGAGAAGAGAAAGGGAAGAGGAGGACTCAACAGTTTACAAAAATGAGTGTTGAAAGCTATTTTTATATGTAATTGGGAAAATAATAAAACACTATTTAGAAAAAAAAAGTTTGAATGAAAAAAAAAACATTTCTGGCACCTGACTCTCACAATAACCCCACTATATATAACCTGGTTTAACCACTAAAAATACAATAAACTTAATTCTGTCTGCCCTAGCTGGGGAGGGGAAAAGAAGGGTTTGGAAGTAAGGAGAAAGAGGAAAAGAAGAGGAATATAGTTTGCTATAGTGGAAAAAGCACTAGACAGGGAGTTCAGTTCTAGGATTTAAATTTCTAAGTTTAGGTTCATGTGACTCTGCCACAAACTTGATGTGTGACTTTAGGAAATATTCTTCCACAAACTGGGCTTCTTTTTCTCCAGTTAGAGTAAATTCTAATTTTGTATGCATTTCCTCCATCATATCACATGTAACCACATGATTTTTACTGACAACATTCTAGTAGCAAGACATATACCTTGTACTGATTCCCAAGCACTATCAGCTTGGTTTTTGTTGAGACAATTCTACCTGTGAAATTCTGTCTTTCATCTCTGAATGCCGGGATACTAGCCCTGAAGCTATAAAGGGAATTGAATTATGCAAGGGAATTTAAGGAGGAGTTCAAAGGAGGGCTCCAGTTATTCCCATCCAAGTAAGTTTTTAAAAGAAAAAAAAAATGAAAATGTGTTTTGACCAAGATAACTACAGCTCAGTTGTGCAATGTACCACAAAATGAGTCCGTAGAAGGTAAGGAATGGGGGAGAAAACTAATCATTTTAATTCAATATTCAAATACCTACTATGCACAAGGACCTAAGACTGATGACTGTAAGAAAACTGAATGAGTAAGTCATAGTTTCTGCCCTCAAGGAATTTATATCCTAGTAGGAGATATTAAGTATGCAAATGATCAGAATAAAGCAACATATAATAGTGAATTGGAGAGTCCCAAATAAAGTCCTCAGGGGTAATCAAGCCTGGAGAGATCAATGGCAGATATGGAGAATACAGGAAGTGTCAAGAAACAACAAATATAAATAACAACAGTAATAGAGAACATTTACATTGTGCTTTTAGATATTCAAAGCATTTTACATGATTTATGTCCTTTGATCTTCAATACTACTCAGCAAGAAAAATGATATTGGTGTGCCTGTTTCATAGATACAAGTCTCAGGGAGGCATTAAGCAAACCAAGGGTCACATAGCTAGTACTATCATGAGGCAGAATTTAAACCCAGATTTTCCTGCATATCTCAAGTTACTTTCTCTGTTTATGGCATTACTACCCATACAATCAAGAATGACTATCAAAAGGTTGTCCAGAAATGAAGGAAAGGCTATGCATGGACATAGGAGTGTCTGATGATAATGAAAAGAAGGAGCTAGAAAATGAGGAGATCCTTCTGTTTGGAACCAAGGTTTGTGGGAGTTAAGGTTAGGAGGCTTTGTGGCAACCAGCAAAAAATATAAGTAACTGTTATCATTATTAATATTTGTATTATTGGCTCAACCCTCCACAGTGGAAACCTATGAAATGCTCTTTGAAAGGAAGCAGCACGTGAGAATTGCAGAATTGGCAATTTACCTCATTTCTTGAAGACAAGGATCTTCCCATTATTTGTACAATGAAATGCTTTTATGGATATAGACTAAGAGATCACACCTCATATTTTGGATGACACATTACAGTAATGGCTAATTCTCTGAGCTTGGATTCTGATTGCACCTGCTGTTTACCAGCTATTTAAGTCTAAGGAATTTAATCGAAGCTTCTGAGCCTCAATTTTCTTTTGTGTGAACAAAATGGCATATTAATATATTGTATGGTCTATATCATGTACTTATAAAATTCAGCTGAGAAAAAATGTATATAATCTGCTTTATAAGCTTTATAGAAATATCTACTGTTATTACAACAGTCCAGTAATTCCCAGATCTTTTAAATGTGAACTTGTCTAGTCACCTTTCGTCTATGTATCTTTAATTATGCAGCTGAGTTTTTGAGCCCATGTGAATGATTTTCTTGTTTTCCCTATGTGATTTTGTCTTGTTAGCTTCAACTTCTCTTTTGGTTCTGTTAGAAGGCAATTTAAATTAATGGTACCCCAAAGCATCCAGGAGACCAAATAGTATCTAACATTGCGCTGCTAGAGGCCCACTTCTCTGTGAGAATGAAGGGATAGCCTGGGTAGGACCACGTAAAAAGTAATGTGTTTATTTTGAGACACTACATTTTAAGGAGTACTTTTAATGTTGAAATAAGTCCAGAGGTGCTCACACAGCATTATGAGGATCCCACATGAGGAGAGTTGCGAGAACTACTCATATTTAACATAGAATGGAGAAAGTAAAGTGATGACGGGATTGGAGAACCTAGAAAAGCTCTCTGTAAAACCTGACTCTTTCTTCAGTTGTTGAATTCCTCCTGGAGCTTCCATTTTGTAAAGAAATCTATGTTTCCATCATTTTCATCAACACTATTCCTAGTTTCCAGATTTTAAATTATTTCCCCCACCCCATTATGCCCCTCACCACTTTTAAGCTCTCTTTTCTGAGTCTAACCCAATTGGAATGTAGACTTCTTGAGGACAGGGGCTGTTTTTCTTTCTTTTTGCTTGTATTGATATCGCAAGTTTTTAATATAGTTCCTGGAATATCATAAGCACTTAATAAATGGTTTTTACATCTCTTTTCCTTCCTTTTCTCTTCTTTCTTTCCTTCCTTGTTTCCTTCATTTATTTCCTAGCTTCCTTCTTTCCTTTTTTTGTTTCCTTCCTTCCTTCTTTACTTCTCTATTAACTTCTTTTCTACCTTTCTTCCTTCTTCCCTCCCTCCCTCCTTTCCTTCTTTCTTTCTTTTTTCCTTCCAAAATTGAAAGAAAAATTAGACAGAGGTCTGGAAGAAATTGGGGTTGAACCAACACTTCACACATTCTACCAACATAAGTTCAAATGGATACAATATCTATATATTAAAACCTCATCCTAAAAAAATCATGCAACAAGGAAGAAATTTCCTTTTGGATCCATGAATGAGGAAAAGCCCACGTCCAAACATAGAATACAGCATATCAAAAAATATAAAATGAAAAACTTTGCACCAATGAAACCAATGCAGCTAAAAATTAAGAAAGAAAGAAATCACTGAGTGGGGGATGGGGGGATCTGGGAATCTTGAAAGGGAAATTTCTCAGAGAAAAAATTCTTCATTTTAATAAAAATAAATAACTGATGAAATCCATTTCCTAACTGATAAGTGGCTAAAGAGAACACAAGAAAGCCAATTTAACAATAGCCGTATGAAAACATGCTTCAAATCATTAATAGAGAAATGCAAATTAAATCCACTCTGAGGTTCCACCTTAAACTCATTAGGTTGCTTAAAAATAATGACTAAAATGAAAATAATAAACATTTGAGAATCTTCTAGGAATTAGGCACATTAAGGAAGCTTTGGTTGAGCTGTGAAGAACCTTTCTGAAAAGATATTCCTAATTATGTAAAAAAAAAAAGTATCTGTGACTAATTGATTTAGCCACACCTCAACCAGGCTTATTGCTTTAAAAAAAAATAAAGTTTTTAAAAGGACCCTATCTTCAAAAATATTTGTAGAAACTTTTTCCCAAAAAATATCAAAATTATGATCTATGCAATGATTCCGGGGGAGGGGGGGTGGGTAGGAAGAAACATGTTACCTACCTCCTGAGAAAGATAATAAATTGAGGATGCAGAAGAATGTATTGGTCACGGTGAATATGGGAGCTTTTTGTGTGGGGGGGTTTTTTTGCTTCACTATACATATTTGTTTAGAATGTTTGTTTAGGTTCCCCCCCCTACCCCAAGCCATGGGGTGGAAATAAGAAAATAAATGTTGTTAACTTTTTAATAATACAGAAGACTTTTTCTAACTAATCAGGGGGAAAATATACTGCCTGACAATCACAGCTGTCTAGACAAAAAAGGGGGTTAAATTGCCTTCTGGGTTACTGAATCTCTGTTACTGAATTGAAGTCTATTAGTGTAGTCTGAATGATCACTCATTGAGAAGTTTTGGATATATAATTTGGAATAGATGACCTTTGGAACAGATGACAATTTACTCTCGTTTCTTTAATTCTTTGGTTTTCTGTTATCTGAAGGCAAAAGAGTACAAAACCTCAAAAATCCAGAATTTGATTTAATTCTGAATTTCTCTACTTATATGGACTTAGGGTAGTACACTTTAATCACCATAATATGACTTCACAATACTATATGTTTCAGCTTGTGTTTTGCAGCCTGGCGGAAGACACTGACATTTTGAGCCAATGTAACAGGTTTGTGCTTAAAAGCAAGAGTAAACCGTAAACATGTGAGGAACAAGATGTCCTGCCGAGTGACCTTGGAGACAATTGCCAGGGGGCCCCATGCTGTGGTAACTTAGCTCATTAACAAGGACTGTGAGGACTGGGCTTATGGAATAATCAGAGTTTGGAGGAATTTTTCACAGGGGGCACCTTATGGACGCCAGTCTCTTGTGCACTCATTACCATGCCCTGTGTGTTTGATTATGTGAGAACAAGTGAGATCTACCTTCAGGCATATCAGGAACCCCAGCTGGAGGTATTAGAAATCTTGACAGGGTAAAGCAGTGTATTAAGAGCTTTGTCACTAAGGAGCCTCTTAAAAAGCTAGAGAATCCAGGTCTCCTCTTTGCCTCCAAAGTTTCATCCCAGACATCAAATGACACTGTTCTTATCGGTTTGCCTGCAGAATTGTTAATTTCAGGTTGGAAATGAAAAACACATTTTCTTAGCTTTCAAGATGTCAAATGGATTTCACAGAGCCCTGCAAAGAGGGGGCACATTTTCTTTTTAAAGATGGGAGATAATGCTGGTTGGACACCTGACTGGCATTGTTCAGTGAATGTTACAATTAAAGAAGCTGTATGAAGTGTTGCTGGGTTGAATCAATCAAAAAAATAAAGAAATTTAAAATTGTCTCAGTTACAGGGGAAGTAATGGGCACCATCAAACTACAATGGTTGAAATTTCTATAGTAACTAATATGCTTAATGCATCTTTTTTTCTCAAAACTGTCTATAAGGGTAATAGTAAAGTGATTTAAACCCACGTTTTGCAGAGGTGGAATCTCAAAGAAATAAAATGATTTATTTAAGGTCACACAGGTAATAAACCAGTACTAGGGTCCAGTTGTCCTGTCTCCCAGTAAAAATCCTGCACAGCATATTTTATTAAGGTATGCAGCTAGAGATTTTTATTTTAATCGTACAAAACCTTTTTCTCTGAGTTCTACTCCTGATTCTCTAAATTCCTTCCACCATGCAACAGCAGCCTTCTCATCCTAGAAATACACTCTGCCCTTGGTCTTCTAGGCATATTTTCTCTATCCCCCCCCCTTTTCTTTTCATCTCCTTTTTATGTGTCTTCAATTATCTTTCTTTTTGCTTGTACACACACACACACACACGCATATAGACACTTCTGTGTGTGTATAAAATCAGTGCACAACATGATGCCTGACACACAGTAATTGCTTAATAAATGCTAGTTAACTTGAAAATGACAATTCATTGAGTATTGATTCTTTTTTATCATTTTTATTTTAGATGAATACTAAAACTTTAATATATAATAAGAATTCCTAGTAAAAGTAGGTTTCAGACACTAATAGCCATCGTCCCCAATCTAATTCCTCTGTATCAGTTCCTCCCCTCTCACTTCATATGTATAAGATAATTCCTCCTTTTAGCTCTTCCTGAACAGTTTAACTTTTTGAAGTCACATCATGCTCAGGTCTACCCCTGTCGTTCTTATGAACTACCAAATTTCTAATAACGATCTTAGACATACATTTTATACTTTACATACATAAAAGGTAAACAACCTGTCTCCATTGAGATCTCGTAATTGGGCTTTGGTATGTACCTAACATTTCTCTTAGCTCTTGTATGTCAAATCTTCTATAAAATTCAGTTATTGTTTTTTTTAAACGAAGTCCTGAAATTCTCAAAGTTAATTAAATGTATATTTTCTTTTCATTCAGAATTATGTTTAGATTTTCTGGGTATGATACTTTTAGCCAGAAGCCCAGTTCTTTAATTCTTTGATATATAGTGTTCCAGGAGCTGAAGTCTTTTAGTATTTCCATTGCTAGATCTTGTGTGATTCTAATTATGGCAGCACCATATGTATTTTTTCGGGGGGGGGGGTCACTCATAATATTTTATCCTTGAGCTGGGGTTTTGGAATTTGACGATAACATTCCTATGTGTTTTCCTGGTAGGATATCTTTCAAGTGGAAATCAGTAAATTTTTTTCTATTTCTACATTCCTTTCTTGTTCTAATTTTTCAGAACAATTTTCTCTATTTCCTGTATTATTGTATCAAGATTCTTTTTTTTATCACAGCTTTCATATAATCTGATTTTTCTTGTGTTTTCTTTTCTTTATCTGTTCTCCAGAAGAGTTGTTTTTTTTAATTGAGAGATACTTCACATTCTCTTCTATTTTTCATTCTTTACATTTTGTTTTGCTCTTTCTTGATATCATATAACTTTGCTGACTTCACCTTGCCCAATTCTGATTTTCATGGAATAATTTTCTGCTGTAAGATTCTAGATCTCAGGAGTAGGTAGGTAAGTAGGGTGCAGTAAATAGAGCACTGACCCTGAATTAGGGAGGATCTGACTTCAAATCCGAGTACAGACACTTGATACACTTAGGAGCCCTCTGACTTTGGGCAAGTCATTTAACCCCAACTGCCCTCCTAAAAGAAAACAAAAAGGATTATGCATCTCCTTTTTTAGTTAGTTGATTTTCTTTTCATAATTTTCTTATTTTTCTTGGATTTTTTTAAAACTCATTCCCTCTCATTTGATTTTAGAGTCTTTATAAAGTTCTTCTATGAATTCTATTTGGGCAAGTGACCATTTGGCATTCTTTAAGGTAGAAGGTTTCTTTGTTTCACTATGCTCCTCTGAAGATGAATCCCAGTCTTCTCTATCCCCATAGTAACTCTCTATGGTTGGATTCTTTCTCATTTGCCTGTGCGTAATTTTTTTTTAACAACTTAATTTTGGCAGTCACCTCTAGTCCTGTGGTATAGGGGTTGGCGCTCCTAACCTCAGATCCTCCTGCAGTTCTTCTTTCTGATCCTGAACCCAAACTACAACCTTCAGCATCCTGCAAGTGCCCACAGCCAGCAATACTCCTGGCATACTCCTTCTGTACTCACTGGACATGTGCTGGTTCCTCTTACTCCAGCCGTGTCTCTGTAGCACAGCTGGGTCTCTTGTTCCTTGTCAACAGAGATTCCCTCAATCTTCCCATCCTCTCAGGCTCAGACATCCAACATCCAACCCCTGTCCCAGGGGTAAAAGTTCCTGTGGCTGGGGCAGAGGCAGCCTCCCAACCCAGATAAGCCCAGGGTTTGAAGCTCGTTGTTTAAGTGTCCCTAGCTTGGAGGTGTTTACTCTTCACATGGAACAAACCTAGTCCCAGGATTTTTCTTTAGATAATCTCTGATTGTCCCAAGAGGACCCCTGTTTTGCCTATTTTCTCTTATTTATTTTTACCACTCTATGTTTGCCCTGAGTCATTGTTTATTTCT
Organism: Pseudocheirus occidentalis; assembly: GCA_028646575.1. Classification (NCBI taxonomy): domain Eukaryota; kingdom Metazoa; phylum Chordata; class Mammalia; order Diprotodontia; family Pseudocheiridae; genus Pseudocheirus; species Pseudocheirus occidentalis. The sequence goes on along the minus strand of CM053595.1, from coordinate 267,979,943 downwards.
TTTGTAGAGGAAACTATTGAGAGCTGGTAATATTCTGACTTCGCCATCTTTCCAGAATTCCTTCAAGTTCATATTCTCTCAGTTCTTGAATATTATTTTAATTGCAAAACTTTAAAAATAAAACCTAAAAATCAACCAAATTTATATTTAATTTAATAATTTGGCTTTACTAAATTATTGTTCTTAAAAGTAAAAATCTAAAAAGTGAAACTGAAAATATTGGATTTTGGTGGGGGCATAAAATGTCAAGGCGTTCATAGGCAAACTTGGTATACCCTCTCTATATATCTCTGCCCTTAGTCCCCTTTCCTTGTCATCGAACTTTGTGGATCGGGAAGCTTCAAAAGGCCACTGTTTATAGTTTATTAATCTTTTCCATTTTATTTCATAGCATCTTTTTCTTCATCTCAAGTGTTCACTGAAAAATATCTACTTTAAAAACTGAGTGAACTCAAATCAATTTATTTGAAAAATAAAACACCTACCCCTTGAGATAACAATGTTGAAATATTATGAATGAAAAACATAGTTTTAGAAGGATGAAATGGTCTGGCCTTTCTTTGAAAGGCAAAGAACTAATTAGAAGGTGCCAATTAATTGTCCATTAAAAATATAACTTCTGTTCATAAATCTTAGTACCTTTTTGTTCATTTTATGGCTGTACTATAGTTTGTCACAGAAGCGATACATCTGCTACATGACTTCTTTCTAAGAGACTGCTGTGTTATGCAAAGTGGATGGAGCAGGGGGAGAGAAAACTGTTATTTGAAGTCTATCTCATGTCATTTAGAACCTATGTGACTTTGCGTCTGTCATTTATCTTCCTAAACTTTACTTTTCTCATCTTCAAAAAGGAGATATTTATGCCTACACTATCTACTTCCCTGAATAATTAATAATTAATTAAACATTATTTATTAAGACTAAAAATATCACATTATTTACCAAACCTTTAAAAGTTTTCATCACTATTGCAAACAAAAAGTCATGAAGATAGTGGAGAATCACAAAAAGATTATTGAATTGAAAGATCTCAGCTTGATCCCCAGTTTCTCCACTTTTATGCTGTCAGGCCTTGGGTAAATTATTTCATCTCTGTGAACCTTTATTTCTTCACCTATAAAATGGGGACAATAATACTTGCCCTCAATTACCACAAAAGGTTGTTGTAAGGATTAAACAAGATGTTTGTAGAATGAGTTGAAGCTGTAAAGCACTATCGAAATATCAGTTATTATTATTTGTGGCAATCTGACATGTGCTAACTCACAAGAGAAATCGAACAATGGAAAGCCAGAATGAGAAGTATGTTTCCAATTTTGAAGAACAGAACACATAGAGTAAAGAAATATTGCAAAATAAAATAATAAAGACAACCCATCACTGGGTTATATATTGACCTCAAAGCCATGTGTTCCATTCCCACTAGGCTATATATTGCTGCAGCTGCCTGATATAACTGGGAATTCCCACTCCTGATACAGAAGGCTATAAGTCTGTGATACTGATTGATTGTTATTTCACTCTTAGCCTTTTAAAATCCTATCCATTTCTTGATGTTGAAAATGTATTAAAAGTCACTAGCATGCTTTTATTATATGAGAGTCCAGATGGTATCATTTTCAACTACACTGAATTGGGGAGGTGGTGTCAAAAGAGCTGGGTTTGAATCATGGCTCTGACATTTCTGTGGAGACACAGAACAAATGTTACAGGTCCCTTTTTCCTCATCTGTAAAAGTCATGGCAAAGATAATGCTTGCTATATGATAATAGTGGGTATGGGATCATAAGAAATGTAGCTGAAAGTAACCTTAGACATTGAGTCCAAATACCTCATCTTACAGAATGGGAAACTGAAGGCCCTAAATTGTAAGTAACCTCAATGTCACAGGAATAATTTACAGTTCCAGGATTAGAACCCAAGTTTGATAATCTTTCCATCTTTTTACTACATCAAACTTACTCCAGAGCTATTGTTCAGTCTTTCATTTCTGTCCAATTCTTCATAATCCCATCTGGGGCTTTCTTGGCAAAGATACTGGAATGGTTTGGCACTCCCTTCTCTAGTACATTTCACAGATGAAGAACTGAGGCACACAGGGTTAAATGGTTTCCCCTGGGTCACATAGTTAGTAAGTGTCTGAGGTCAGATTTTAAATCAGGTCTTCCCAACTCCTAGCCTGGTGCTCTATGTATTGCAACTCCAAGCTGCCCTTTACATAAAGATAGATAATCAATCCATCAATAAGCATTTATTAAGTTCTTACTACGTACTAGGCACTGTACAGGGTAGATACAGATAAAACAGATAGAGCTACATAGAAATAAATCAATGTACAGCTATATATATATATATATCTGTCTTTCTACTTATCTGTCTATCCACTTAGTCTTTGTAAAATCATCACAAAGTCTCCATTGTAAAGATGTAACTAGTCTCGGATGAGGAGACAAAGGTTTATAGTGGTTACCTGAAATTAAACTCTGAATCTACAGGTATAGCCTATTCAATTTGTCATCTAAATGTTCATTATGTGCCTACTATGTGACATTATTTTTGTTCCATCTGACTACTGTGCAGAAGGCATTTTATAAGCTCTAAAGGGCTGTGTAAATGTGAGAAACCAGACAGATTTTCTTTTTCACTTGGGCTGGAAGGGGAAGATCTTTGGCTTAGGGAAGGTATTGAAGTTTTCAGTGAGGAAATGAGGCTACATTACAAACTCCCTTAATAACAAAGATACCACTGCAACTGTCAATGAGAGTCAGCTTGAAAAGTCATAAAACTAATTAAAAATGTGTCAGAAGGTAAACTAATTAGGACACAAATGTACATACAAGTGTCATGGGGGAGAACTCCAAATGCATTTGAAAACCTCTCCAAAAGCTAAATGAAATGGGAAGAGAATTGCTTACAATAGGAAAAAGCAAATTAATTACTGTCTCACTCAGCACTGACATACAGCATAAGAGGACATAATAGACAAGCAGAACCTCTGGAGGTGGTTTTGAAGATAAAAGACCAGTTTGTCAAGTGCCAGTTGTTCACCTTGTCCCTGTCTCCAATTACTTTGCCAAAGTGAGATTTTAGGCTCACTTACTGCTCCCATCTTCTCAAAGGAGTAACATTATTTCCTGTAATAAATATGGGCATGGTAGGGAGGGACCTCACTGGGGCAAAATGAATTCTTAACAGTGGGTTTGTCTCTTAAAGGTTCAGGCATGCAAAATTATAAAATGAATTTTCATAAGGTGCTTGCACACATCACTTATGCATATGAAACAGGTAGAGATATGCAAGAAGAATAGGTAAAGAACGTCACAATACTTTCAGCTCTTTAATTTCTAAAAGCCATTTTTGATGAAAGATTAGTATTGGGGTCTTTGCATATCTTAAAATCAAACCCTGAGGAAACCAACAAACAAACAAAAAATGATCACTGCCAGCAGAAAAGAGGCCTTTGGAAAGCCTCATTCCTGAAAACAAGTACATTTGATAAAAAGACTTTGAGAAAAGGTCAAACAGAATAGGACAGAAACCTGCTAAAAGCTCACATGTAACTTCATGTATCTCTCTTGTCAGGAAAAAAAAATGATATAATGCTGACTCCCGCAAAGCTTTCATTTCACATGATCCATGAACATTTCATCCCCCACAGCAAGAGTTAATTAAATATTTCTACATCTGGCTTCTCGATATGCTTTCAAAACTTTCAAAATTATTCCCTTAAGCCCTGATGACTCCTGAAAAATATATTTATGAGTACAAAGAACTGAGCTAGAAGTCACCATAGTTAATTACAGTAAAACAATCTTTGTGATTGGTATCTTGTATAAAGTTAATTGTCTCATTAACCTTAGCCATTGTAATCCAGTCACATTATAAAAGAGAATCCAAAGAATGGACCTCGATGAAATACAAATAACTTCATTGAAATAATGTCTATTGCTCAGCTGTGGTATTGAAGATTTAAATTTATATTTCATTGAGTTAATAAACAATATAATGCCTGAATGTTTCAATATAATAGAATTACATCAAAGCAGGACTTGAATCACGTAGAATCTTACAGTATGACAAATTGGACAAAGTTACAACATTTTTTCATCTGGGCTGAATCTTTGGATCTGGTTATTATAGAATGTCATAATTTGAAATCAATTAGTACACAGAATCTTTAAATAAAGATCATAAAGGGACATAATAATATGGAATATGAGTCTATAGATTGCCATCACTGAAAAGAATCTTAGAAATAACAGAGAAAGCTGAGGTCCAGAGAGGCAATCATATACACAGACACACAGACATACATGCAGAAGAAATCCAAGTAGATATCAACATGTTAATTATATTAAAAATAATCAGTTTTATGTGATTTGAGTAAGGACATATCACTAAAATTTTCTCTGTAGTCACCAGAAAAGAATACTATCATCAAATGAGTGAAAAAAAAGTAAATAAATTAGCCATTGTCAAAGGTCCACCTTCAGATTACTGTCTTTTGTTGTACGGAATTGAAAAAGGCACCCAACTCTTTTTCTGTCATCTGGAAAATGGGAAGGCCATATTTGTCAGTTTGCTTTGATATTTAGGAAAGAAGATGGAAAAGTTAGATTTCCAAGAGAATGGTAGATGGACTAGATAGATAGATAGATAGATAGATAGATAGATAGATAGATAGACAGATAGACAGATAGATAGGAAGATAAAGACAGATGATAGATACACAGATATAGAGAGATGGAGTATATGTGTATGTATGTGTGTGTGCGTGTTTATATGAAGCATGTTGATTTCTCTATATGTAGAGGAATATATATCCATCTATACATATTACTTAATATGTGTGTATACATACATACATCTCTATATAATACATAGATTGGATATGGATATTATATATTACATTTACATGGCATGTGCACAGACACATACACAGAGGTCCATCTCTCTTTTCTCTACATATATACACACATACATACCCTCACCACCAAGGCTCCAAAGAAAGCACTTTGAAATATATTTCAATTTAATGAATATTTATTTAAAAGGAGTTAAATTCAAGATAGTTTGCTAAGGCTAAGGAAGGAAAAGATGAGCATCAGAACAAGGTCTGCTTTGAAGAAGTAATAATTTCATAGGTAGTTTGCCTATATCTGGGTATATCTTATATCTATCTATCTATCTGTCTGTCTATCTGTCTATCTATCTATCTGTCTGTCTATCTATCTATCTATCTATCTACATCTTATATATATCTTATACCTGTCTTATAAGGTACATAGCCTACTTGTGGCATTCTTCTTTTCATAAAGGAATTTAATTTGTCTCTTCCCATCTTTGGAGACTCTTCTGCAGAGAGTAAAATACTGTTTGTTGAGAAGATAGTGGGTCAAAGGTAGGAAGAAATGCTTCAAGAAGTCTCACTCTCTTGGGCCTCAGTTTTGTCATCAGTTAATGAATGAATTAGGCTAGATGATATCCAAGCCTCCTTCAAGCCTTGACATTTCATGATAAGAAATGAGGTGGGGGGTAAGCAATCTTTGGTTTTTTGGTAGAAGACATAAGGATTGATAAATGCCTCTATACCCTTAAACAAAAAGGAGTTTGCAATGAGGCAGTTCAAAAATAAAATAGATAAAATCATTACAGGAAATTTAATTAGCTGAATGATTACTCCTACATTGAGCCAGGAGGATATTCTTTATAAAAATCAATGGGATCATGAATGGAAATGTTCACTCAGGGAAGAAATGTTTGCCACAGACCAGCAAATGTTCATAGTTGGTCCAAGTATATAGTACTAATGGATATATATTTATTTGCTCCTCAAGGTTCTACAGAAAAGTTTTACACCTAAGCATTGGCAACTTAATTAAGCCACTCAAAAGCACTTGTGCTGCCTTTGCAGCAGCAATAGAGGATAAACATTAGGTCTAGAATTCAAGAAGAGAATGCAGTCCTCAGCTGCTGGGGTAAAATGAGGATAGGTCAAGTCTTGATGCCTTAAGACAAAACATTTGTCAAATGAATCAGATCCAGAAAAGTTTCTAAAAATTAGGAAGCAGTAACTTCATTTTGAAAAGATTTTTTTCTCCAGGCAGAAGTATGTTTTTACATGTCTTCCAACTTGGGACAGAGATTGGTACCACTACTTTATCAAGTCTCTTTTGATTCTTTACCAAGTATTGTATATGATTTGTCCGTACTTGGTGCCTCCAACAGAATCCATGTGAGAGGTTTTGTTTTCCACTGAGTACTAAGTCTGTCTGTGAGGATAATAACATATATAAGCAACCCAGAATGTATTTTAATGTCATTATTGCTTTAAGTTTACCCTCCATTACTTTGAAATCCTATTTGGCAACCCTAAATCTGGCAGCAAGAAAGCACACTTTAGAATATTTCTCCTTGAACCAATAACCTTGTGACTACTCTTAAAGTACTAGTAAGAGTAATTCATCTGTAAGGGCCAAATAATTTTACCACACCAAAGTTTTCCCCAGTACAATGGGTCCAGATATTATTTTTTTAACTTTTATTCATTCATTCATTTGCTTTTAGTTTACAAGATTCATTTCCACAAGCTTTGGAGTTCCAAATTTTCTCTATCCCTTCCTCTCCTTTCCCCTCTCCCTCCCTCCCCCATGGCAGCATGCAATCCAATATAGTTTCTACAAAAACCTTCACATTAAACGTTAGCCAAGTTGTAAAGGATTGTAACTAATGGAATGGACGATGAGAAAGAAGGTTTATAAAGAAAGAGAGTAAGTGGTTTGCTTCAATCTGCATTCAGACTCTGTAAATCTTTCTCTGGATGTGGATAGACTTTTCCATTGTGAGTGCTTTGGAGTTATCTTTTGCCCTTGCATTGCTGAGAGGAGCCCAGTCTATCAAAGTTCGTTGTCACAGATACAATGTGTCAGTAAGTCCACACAGTGTTCTCTTGGTTCTGCTTCTCTCACTCAGCATCAGTTTATATAAGTCTCTCCAGATTATTATGAAGTCCATCTGTCCTCATTTTATATATATATATATATATATATATATATATATATATATATATATTGCTTTTTGGAGGGAGGAGGGCAGAGCAATTGTGGTTAAGTGACTTGTCCAAGGTCACTCAGCTACTAAGTGTTAAGTGTCTTAGGCTGGATTTGAACTCAGGTCCTCCTGACACCAGGGTTGGTGATCTATTCACTGCACCACCTAGCTGCCCCTGCTCCTCATTTCTTATAACACAATAATATTCCATTACATTCATGTACCAAAACTCATTTAGCCATTCCCCAATTGGTGGGCATTTCCTTAATTTCCAAAAGCCGCTATAAAATATTTTTTATATGTACTGGTCCTCCTCCCACTTGTATGATCTCTTTGGGAAATAGCCCTCAAAGTGGTATTGCTGGGTCAAAGGTATGCACATTTTCATAGTCCTATGGGCATGGGTCCAAATATTCTAAATCTTTATGTATTACCTAGAGTAGTACATGATACTTAGGCACTAGAAACATGTTTGTGAAATGAACGGATGAATCAATAAGAATAGGTATTATCCTTCTGTCTTTTCTCATCTCTGGGTCTTTATTCTTATCTGAAAAGAATTAACATCCTTTTTTGTCAAAGTTCCTTCCTTTAAAATTTAACTTAGATGCCATCTTTTCCACAAAGCCACACACACACACACATACACACACACACACATTTATAAATGTTCTAAAAATGATCTCTTTCTTTTCAGATTTATTGATTGAATTTTTCTGCAACTATTCATTGTGCCTCTCTCGCTTTCACTTCTTTTAGAGCTATTTGAATTACATGTCTTACTTTCATGTGACTTAAATGTCCATGAATACAGGGACCACATCATTATCATTGTTGTTCATCCCATTGTATTCAGTTCTTTGCCTTGCCCAAACGAGATACTTAATGAATGTTTGTTGAATTGAAGAGAATCTTCTCACTCCTATTTCTCTCCAAGGAACTACTGCTAAATAGCATCAAATAAAAATTCTATGGGGTATATTTGGAATTAGTGTGCAATTTTTACTTTACTTTTGACTGTTAAGCTTCTCAGTCTTTGTTCCAAGTTGAGGCCTCCAGTGAAGCTGGCTACTACATTATGGTTTCCAAAACATTTTCTTAACCACCCTGTGAGTTAGGTAGGAGAATTGTTATTATACCTCTTATAAATATCAACCCAACTAAGGGGTCACTCAGCTTAAATGCTTGGTAGACAATCACAGAGCTAGCAGTTCTCAGAATTTGGATTCAAAGCAAGGTCTCTCCAATTCTGTTTCTCATTACACCACCAATTCTGTTATACTGTCAAATAAATTTGGGTTAAAACTATAATCCTTATATTCAACTCAGAAAACCTAAGCACACATTAATATAGCTTTTCCACAAAATACTAGCTTTCATCAAATTCAGAGCCGCAGTATGATTTATCTACTTTCATTCATACAAATTGAAATTGGAAAATATTCATTGATTACACCAATGTCACTTATTATAACACAGTTTGTCATGGTATATAATTTCAGTGTTAGAAGAATGCTCAGAAACTATCCATTCTCATGACTACTCCTTTAGGTTTTATTCTATATCACTGCTAGCTTACATCTGAACAATGCATTATGGAGTAATTCATTAACTCCTCTGAGGAGAAACACTTCATTTTTGAATATTTGTTATCATTAAGAAATTCTTCATTCCATTAAACCAAATGTCTATCTTCCTAGAATTCCTAATCACTTGTCATACTTCAAATGTTTAGATTACAACACCAACAAACAAAATCTAATGATTTCATGATACTACATTTTACTTCAAAAATTATAAAACAAAAAATATCACATATATAGCAGCCTCTTAGGGTATCTAATTTCCCCTTCTCACCCTCCAAGAAAAATATAATTATAAAGGGTGTACCTTGATGTTTTATTCATTTTGTCATACCCTGTTTTTCCCATATTAGATAGAGGGGGTAAATGTTTTAAAGACATTTTAAGGAAAGAGAATGGAATGTACACAGACTAAGCAAATAATCAATTCCTGAGAAAAAATTCTAAATCTCTTATTAAGGAGCTAGTTAATAGCCATCTAGGAAAAGCAGAGATGATAATGTAGAGTCAGAGGATTTTGTTAAAATGAATTCATGGCAAATATATGTATTTTATTTTTATTGGAGTAAACAAATTGATAGACCAGAAGACTATTATACATATAGTTATTCTAGGATGTAGCAAAAGGTTTTTAAAGTCTTTCAAGGTAGCTTTGTGTAAATGGTAGAAAGATAAGGGGTAGATATTAATGCCATTACGTGGGTTTATTTGAACTTAGATGGCGTAATGGGAATCTGAAGATCTTTCCTGCCCCTAGACCCTTTGATAGGTTTAAGTAGCTCTAAGAATGTCCCCTGATTTGAAAGTATACTCTGCCCCCTAATAGGATGAATGTGGTCATGTGGAGCCTGTGACAGGAGGCTTGTTTTTTGGGAATGGCTACACCTTGTTACTTTGTAATTGGACAGTGGGTCAAGAGGGCTGTGACATTCTCTGACCCAGGAGAAGGCTATATATATGCCATGATGTGATGTTTGCTTTGGGGCTAACTTTGAAAAGAGTTGTGTGATTTGGCCAGACAAAACTCTAGGAAGCCATTGAGCCCCCTGGCTTTGAATAACCCAGATGTTGATGCTTCCCTCTCTGGTAACTTGACTAGGTATGGATGTGATGGTCAGATGGTTGGAAGCCCGTCTGCTGATCTGTTTCTTGGTCTGCTTGTAACTTGTGCTTGTAACTTGTGTTTGTATTCTCTGAATTTGAGGGTGCTGACTTTTTCCCCCGAACTAGGCAAATGATATGTGTTTGAGTGATTAAAGTGAGACTGTTAACCCATTTTGAGTGGCTTTCCTTTAGAAAAGCAGATCTAAGAACCTGTGCTAGTAGTCACCCTGGGTATGCTTGGGTGCTTGCTGATACAGATGACTGACTCCAATGTTCTAACTAGGTCTTGTACCAATGAACATTATTTTTGACAAATGATTTGGTTAAAGATATAGACTATAGACTGCACATTTACCAGATTTGCAGGTGACTCATAGTTAGCAGGAATAGCTAAAACAGTGGATGAGAGAATGCAGATGCAAAATGATCTTGATAACCCAGAATTTCAGGTTAAATCAAATAGGATGGATGGAATGGAATAGAAACAAATTTAAAATATTACACAGATGCAAAATATCAACTTCAGAAGTATAAGATGGAGATAAAGTTAGAAAACAGATTTTTTTTATTTTAATATCTGAGTATGTTGTTTTTGTTTGCTTGTTTTCACTTGTATAAGATTTTTTTATGCTCTTTTGGGGTTTGCCTGACAAAGAAAGACACTGGAGTGATTTTCCATTTTCTTCTTCAACTCAATTTACATATGAGGAAACTGAGGAAAACAGGATTAAGTGACTTGCCCAAGGTACACAATTAGTAAGTGTTTGAGGCTGGATTTGAACTTGGGTCTTCCTGACTCCAGCCCTGGCACTCTATTCACTGTGCCACCCAGCTGCCTCTGGGTGTATTAGTGGACTGCAAACTAGAGGCAGTTAGGTGGCAAAGAATAAAGAGCACTAAACCTGGAGTCAGGAAACACCTGAGTTCATATCTAGATTCAGACAATAATTGTGCAAATCTTGGGTAACTCTCAACTTCTGTTGACCACCATTTCCTCAACTGTAAAATAGGGTTCATAGTACTACTTACCTTCCAGGGTCTTGGTGAGGATTAAATGAAATAATATTTGTAAAACTCTTAATAGAGCATTTGAAACCTAGACAACAATGTTTATTGCCTTCTTCTTATCTCCATTCCAACAATATAAGTCAACAGTGTCAAAGGACAGCCTTAAAAAAATCCCATGATCTAAAATGATTTTAAGCTAAAAAGAATAAATTTAAGATACAATTAATTTTTCCAAGCTCAATAAATATTATATGCATATCTTTCATTATGTAGAATCACAAATTGAGAATCACAGAGATGGAAAGAATTTCAGAGGGCATCTAATTCAATGACAGCCTGAGGAGGACTTCTCAACAACACTGCCTATGAGTCATCCAAACTCCACTTAAAAAATTTCATTAATAGGGCACTCTTGAATGGAGGCATCCACTCCAGGGCTTCATAAATTGAGCTTAAATCTTGTTGTTACTATTGCTGGTTGTTTAGTCATTTTTCAGTCATGTCCAACTCTTTGTGAATCCATTGGGGTTTTCTTGGTAAAGGTACTAGAGTGGTTTACACTTTCTTTCTACCGTTCATTTTACAGATGAAGAAACTGAGGCAAATTGAGTTTAGTGACTTGTCTGGAATCATACAGTTAGAAAGTGTCTGAGGCTGGATTTGAACTTGTATCTTTCTGACTTCAGACCTGACACTATCAACTGAGTTACCCAGATCCCTTTTACCTCCACAAATACCAACAATTGTCCTTAGCTTATCTCTTAACTTTTTAGCTTATCTCTGTGATTAAGAAAAAATAAGTCTTTTTCTTTCTTTCTTTCTTTCTTTCCCCCACCTCTCAAAAAATGTCTGTCTATTATTTAAAGTCAAAAATCATGTCCTCTTACAACCATTTTCTCTTTTCCAGCATAGACAAACATGCTTCCTTCAACTGATCCTCCTATGGCATATCATTTAAACCTGTTAAATAACATGACAATACTTGGTGGAACTAGCTTTCCATCCCCTCATGTTATCATTGAGAATAATGTAAGCTATGGAGGAGAAGTCACTTGTCCAAGGTCATACAGTTAGCTAGTGGCACAGTCTGTACTTTAACAGGATCAATCAATGAATGACCTTAAATTTCTTGAGAACCTATTATCACAATGCACTCTGATAGGTGCTGTGCTAAGTACTCAGTATTCAAAAATTAAAATAAAATAGCCCCTAACTCTGGAGAGCTTATCCCCAGACTTATAGTATCATGCCCATTTTAGTATACAACACTCCCTTATAAAATCAGAAAACGAACCATTTCATAGAAAATTTGCTTTTTAAAATTTTTAATCAAAATTTTATTTGAAAGCTCTCATTCCAGACTATCAATATGATAATTACTTCTAGAATCTGTTTTTGTAATTATCTTTATAAAGACTAACACTTAAAATAAATGGATATTATCCAATATATAAATGCTTACAGTATATTATTATACTTTAAAATTTTATTCATAGCACTTTTTGTACATCCTAGTTGCTTATAATTTGCTGTAATTGCTCCTCAAATAGAGCATTAAGTTTTATGGTTTCATATTTTCCTTGACTAAAAGGCTTTATTACCATAACAATGCATAGAAAATGGAAATATTGATGCCCTTAACCTCTAAGTAATGTTTTGCTATTATTTAATGTGTGGCTGTGCAGCATAATTCTAAATGAACTAGAAAGTGCCAAGTAGTTTATTCAGATATCATTTCTGTCCTCATATTCTTAGGCTTCCTTAGGAATGAAGACATCCTACTTTATAATACATTTTTTTCTGTGTTCCATGGAAAGAGGCTTCCTTCTCCCATGAAATAAAGACAGCAAAGTCCTCATTTAAGCCTTTGCTTCTCATTTTCCCACAGACCAATGCCCTTTGTGTGAGCACAAAAATTTATAGCCCTATTAGGATCCAGACATAAAAAAAAAAGTTTTTTAGCACAGAGGAAAATAACCTTTTACAATATTAATAAAGGCTCTCTATATTTACTATATTTCTTTGACCTATAATGTCAGAAATATAGATTACACCTTTAAATCATGGCATCGTTCCCTTCCTGCTGAATTGTGCTTCATTCTGCTCTGCCTTGAATGTGTCCAGATTTTTATAACATCTGGCACATTTATAGCAATTAGTTCTGGACAGGCTGTAGTGCTGTCATTCTCAATCGCAGAGTCCGGGAACATACACAAATTATGATTAGTAATGATTTATTCAATGACGAAGTAATTCATCTTAGTCAGTTAAATCTGAAAGTTATCAGAGCTGACAGTTGTGACTAGAGCTACTATTCCCTTTGAAAACATGAAGCTTTATTATATTTTTATCAGTGTTAAACCATTTGCGTGAATAAGGGGGAAACAGTTGATGTAAATAATTTGCGGTAATGGGATATGCCTGGAAAGGAATTCAAACACCTTGATGCTGATGGTGATAAAGGAATGCCAATTATACTCTGTTCTTGCTCCAAATGGATGGTGAAAATACAGCTCTATATTTGGAGTACTTTGAACCATCTTGTAAATTTTAATTAATTCTATTTTATCACCACTTGGCTAAATATCTCCTGTCATTTATAAATATTATCGTATAGAAAAGCTACAAAGAAGATTTAGTATATCATGAAGAAGTGCTTCTTTGGAAGAGCTGTAATGAGGTTTGTGGCACCTCTCCCTTCATCCCCCATCAAGCCTGCAGTGTTCATCCCCCACCTAGTTCGTCATTGCTTTAGATTCATTTATCCTTCTCAGTAGTATACTGGGATAAGGATGGGACTGAAAGTCAAGAGAGCTGGGTTCTAATTAAGTTCAAGTCTCAAATCAACCACTGATCAGATGTTTACAAGTTTGGAGGATGGATATGACTTTTGAATTATCTAGTCCAAATCCCTCCAATTAAAGAGGAGGAAAGTAAAGCCCCAGAAGGTCTAACCTCTTGCCCAAGGACATACAGTAACAGAGACAGGATTTAACCACAGCACTTTAAAGTTAAAATCTATGTATCTTTCTGATGTACCACACTGTGAATTTAATATCTGATGAGTCCCTTTTAGTTCAAACATTATAGCTCAGTGGTCAGAACCTAGGCTTTGAAGTTAGGAGACCTTAGTAAAGCTCCTTTCCCAACTATATGACTGGGAAAATTTTTAATCACTCTAAGCCTTGAATTCATCATATACAAAATGAAAATATTAACACTTGGACAAACTACCTCAGAATTATTGTGAGAAAAATACTTTTTCCAAAGTTAAAAGTAAAAGAAATTTACATTTTTCCCATATTTTGGCATTCATTGTTCTGTTATCCTTATGAGGTATGGGCTCTGCCCCCCCCATCCCTTTTGAACTCTCCTTGAATCTTTGAGGTACATACTTTGGAAACCTCTTGAAGTCTGATTGAATCTTCAGGAGGCATTTGCAGAGGTCATAAGTATTTCGTTGTGGCTGGACCCAAACCTGTTACTAGCCTGGTCCTCCATTGTCCATCTGCTTCCCACCCTGGAACCTATAAAAATATCAGTTCCCCCTCCCCAAACTCATTACTGGAGTCTGACCTCATTGACTCCTCCTGAAGACCCTCCCCAGCCTCCTCCTCTGCACCACTCCTAGATTCTTCTGTATATAAGACCCCATCTTCCCTCCATCTTTGTGAGAGTGCCATGAAATGGCCTAGCAGAGACTTGCTCTGTAGAACAACCTAGCATAGGCTGACTCCTTAAGAGTCTAACCTATATGGTGAACTTGAACTTTCAATAAACTTTACTTTTTCTTTGGCTGAGAAGACTTGAGTGGAATTCTTTCAGCAGTACCCAGAGTGTTAGTATTTTGGGGTCTCAGGCAGCCTTAATCCTCTTTAGGTACCCTCTTCAATCCTGCCCACTCATATTATTTTGTTTCTCTTATGACAAGTAGTACTCCCCTCAGTAATTCTTCTTTGACCTACTCAGCCACACCAGTCTCTTCCTCCTCTGAACCTGAATGGCATTTATGGGATAATAGCTTATTTTGATATTTGTTTGTTTATGTTGTATATTGTTTTATTTATTTTTAGTGAATTAGCTGCATCTCTCTATTGAGGATAAACTCTTCAGGAAAGTAGAAACGACATACAAGGAAAATTTGAAGGAAGTGGGGACATTAAATCAAGAGAAGAGAAAACTTAAAAGAAACATGAAAATCTGTCATGTAGAAGAGTCATTAAAATTACATTGTTTGGCCCTAGAGGTCAAATATTTAAAACAGATGTTGGGAGGAAGAATAAAACACAAATTCAAAAAAATCAATAGAAACAAAAACAACACCTCCCTGACCAATGGAAGTGCCACAAAAGTAAATAGGACTATTTTGGATAGGATCTCCCCAACAAGGAACTTTAAGTGAATGGATAGATGGATAGATATATTTGAATATACTTTGTAAAATAAGAAAATGTAGAAAAATGGGAAATATTGTCATGACTATTGAGGCAAGTCAGGATATAAAATGGATCACCTACATTGTCCAAATAATTGAAGCAATAGGGCTTTATGGCCTCAACAATCTGGATAATTGTTCCTCTTCCTCCCTTGATATTGCTAGTGTAGACTTGGGCATAGGAAAATTCAGTGTAATGAACAGCAGTACTTTCTTTTTAGGGATGACTGGAAGGGTTGGGGCAGGGAGGAAACCAGTGCAAATAAATTGATTAAATGGATAGATTATCATAGAATATATCAACTCTGAAGACTTGTTTAAAAAATAGACTCTCAGAACTGGTAAGGATCTTAGAGATTATCTATTCCACATCCCTTATTTTACAGATGAGGAAACCAATGTGAGGAAAGGTAGAATTATTTGTCTAAGGTAACATTGCTAATAAATGCCAAAGCACAGATTCAAACCCAAGGCTGCCAACACTAAGTTCAAAACTCTTGACAAGGAAGCCATTGCTTCTGCACTTTTATAGAAGTGTCTTCACTGAAACAACTGAAAATTCATCCCCATAAAGCTTTCCTGAATTATTGCAATTTACAATGCTCCTCATCTTAAAATTAAGCAGTCTGGTGGCAGAGTGGGTATATCATTGGATCTGGAGTCAGGAAGCTCTGAGTTCAATCTCTGAGCCTTGAGCACTTACTAGCTGTATGGCTCTAGGTAAGTTTCTTAAACTCTTTTTGCCTCAATTTCCTCATTTGTAAAACAGTGATGATCATAGTACCTATTACTCAGTATTGTGAGGATAAACTGGGATAGTAAATTGATTTTTTACAAAAAAATTGTAAAGTAACTTGCAAGAGTGAGATAGATATATAAACACATATTTTTATTGTTAACTACTACTACTACTACTACTACTACTACTACTACTACTACTACAACTATGATGATGACTAAGATTACCACTACTACTGATGCAGTTTGGGATGCTTTTGCCTGTAACCCCAGTTTATATAAATCTCCCTCATGCTTGGGTACCAATGTATGTAACATCAGTTTGTAACAAGCCTGTGTAATTAAGTCGTAAAAGTCATACTTTCCTCCTACCATAAAGGCATTAACTCTGCTTCTCTCCTTTCCCCAGCCTGAATGTCTTCCCTTAGCTAGAAATCTGCCTGGAAAGAAGCCCCTGTGAAAGTCCCAAAAAGCTTCTATAAACAAACCTTTAGAGAAATGCATAGCCCCTTTGTTCTAAGTGGCCAGCTGCACCCAAAAGCCTTGAGCAACATTATCAAGGGATAACTTTGTCTCAATATGGTACTTCCTGAATCCCTAATCAGTCTAGTTCCCAGACTTGGAAATAATCAAAACTATCCTCCCAACAGCCATATTGAACATATGTCATTCATCCTTGACAGTAAATGACCAAGTGATGTGTCAAGCTCAGAACCACATCTCCCTTTCCCCAACCCTAAGGAATTTACCAGTGAATCATGGGAAATCTACATGCAGTTGATATGAAAAATGCATGTTCCTTTAAGCACTGGCCACTCCTAGACCACTCCCCAACTCCTCCCCAACTCCACCCTTTGCCCACCTAGTTAGCATAATTAACCTTTGACTGACAGTCTTAGGGTTATAAATCTTGTCCCTCAACCCCCAGCTCTTTGCAGGCTATCTCCTTAACCTCTTCCTGCCTGCTGCAGAGCATAAAACTTTATAACTCTACCTTATCGCCCCTGTACTTTGCAGGTCCCCCTATTTCTCTTGCCAGCTACTAAGCCAGCATATCAATAAACTTTATAAAAGACAGCTTGGGTCCTACTAAAATATTTTTCCAGATAAAGAACCCAGGAAGGATCATTTGATATCCCTCATACACCCAGCACTTACAAACCTCTTCATTACTACTACTACTACTACAACTCCTACTACTATGACTATTACCAACTATTACCATGACTACTACTATAATAGCACCAATATTTAATATGACATAACATAATATGTGACTAATTTCTCTTCTATTTAATTTCATTATTGATGAGGTGCAGGCTCTGGACACCCCCTTGACCTCTCCTTGAAACTCTGAGGTACAGGCTCTGGGAAGTCCCAGTCTTCACACTTGATGAGGCATTTGCATGAAGCCATAAGCTTTTCATTGTTGCTCTGCCCAGACCTCTTTTAACTAGCCTAGCCCTCCATTGTCCATCTACTTTCCACTCTTGAGCCTATCAAAATATCAGTCAGTCCTTCAACTGGCCTAGCCTACCATTGTCTGTTGGCTCCAGGTAGCCTCCAGAAACTTCCCACCCTTAATCACTCATTGGCTTCATTGACTCCTCCTGAAGACCCTCCCCAAACTCCTCCTCTAGACTACTCCTAGATTCCTCCCACAATCTTTCTGTATATAAGACCCCTTCTTGACTGTGTGTGTGTGTGTGTGTGTGTGTGTGTGTGTGTGTGTGTGTGTGTGTGTGTGTGTGTGAGACTGTGAGTGAGTGTGTGTGAGAGAGAAGGCCATAGACCGACCTAGCATAGACATACTCTGGCCTGCTTATCCAATGCAAGCATTACGCAATACCTAGGCTCCTTAAGAATCTACCCAATATGACCCACTTTTAATACGCTTTACTTTTCTTTGGCTGAGAGAAGGCTTGAGTTGAATTCATTTAGTAGGACCTGGCATATTGGTATTTTGGGGTCTTGAGCACTCCTAACCCTAACTACATCAATTATCCTTGCCTTTTTAGCCTTATTGATATGTATCATGTATTCACAGCTTTCAAAATGAAATGGTTCTTAGCACATGCAGTGTTTAAAATGGAATGGATTTTATATTGTAAAGTAAGAGAAAATAGAAAATAAAACAATTCTAAGGAACTTTGGAACATGATGTCAACTCAGAGAATGTACAAGTTATAAGAAATGTTAGCACACGGAATATTATACCTGGAAGGAAACTTAGAACATCAAATTTCAAAACATTAAAGAGAACATTAGGGTTGGAAGCCGTCTTATGTCATGGAATGGTAAAAAAAAAATGTTATTTAGCTATGTCAATAAGGATTCATTAAGTATCTACTACCCGCCAATGTACTGTGATAAACACTAGAGCTATTAAAAAAAAAAAACACGGCCTCACCCTTTAAAGGATGCTCATAAGTTAATGGAGAAAACAACATGGAAACAACCAGATGCATATGAGTTATTTACACAACAAATTGGAGATATGTTAATGGAGAACACAACATAGAAACAACTGTGTGTATGTAAGGTCTATACTGGAAAATTTAAAATATTTTCAGAGATCCAGGGCCATGTCCAATTGTCTTGGCTTATGTCTTGCCACTGGACTTTAAATAACTCTGGAAGAGAGTGATACTGATGACTTTGCTCAGCTCAGCCTCATTTAAATCCAAATCACTTCAAAGTTAAGACATTGCCTTCCTGATGCCATTGGTCCTCTTTGAGAACAAAAGACAACACTCTGTGAGTAGTAGTAGCTGCCCCACTGGGGATTCAATTGGCCATTTCCAATTGTATAATGCTATTTCCTTATTTCTTTCTATTTTTCCTTCCTTCTCTTCTTCCTCCTTTCTCTCTACATGGGGAGTCAGACCCTTATATGCGGGTGCTCTGTTCAAAGGAATGTAGATTTGAATCTTTTATACTTTGCAAGATATCCTGTGTTTTGGGGCTAGATTTTTTTCTCTTTACTTATTTACTCTATCTTTGTTTTGTTTTTCAAAAAACTGGGACAATTAACTTTTGTCTCAAGTAGTTCTCATTTAAGATTCCTTAAAATAAAGTTCTGAAAAACTAAGCTTTGATAAAGCCCATTGGGATTCAAATAAAGCTACCTGACCTTGTCTTTAAACCCAAATTATTCTGACTCTCACTGATTGGTCAATAATAGTTCCTGCCTGGTCTCACTTACTCATTATTTGCATTTTAATGACCCAGAGAGAGGGTAAATAGTAATTGTTTCTGTTCTGGCTAGAAACCCTGAGGGTCTTCCCCTCTCAGATCTATTCTTTTGAGAAGGCACACTTTTCTCAAAGGTCATGTTTTGCCTCAATTCTTATGCAGCCTTAAATCACTGAATGGATAGTGCTTCAGACAAACTGAGACTTGGGAAAGACTTTAGCTTAAAGAAGCTAAAGATCTCCCACTGCATTCTGGGCCATCTCTAGTCATCCTGACTATATCTTGCCACTGGACTCTGAATGACTTTGGAAGAGAGAATGAGGCTAATGACTTTTGCACAGCCCTGCCTCACTTAAATCCAATTCACTTGCAAGTCAAGATATCACCCTTCTGATGTCATTGGTCATTTTTCAGAACCAAGCAAAAAGAATAACAATTCTCAGACAGCCAACACTAGCATTAAGGAGGACAAGAAAAGACATCTTGCTGAAGACAGGATTTAGATGAAAAATGAATCAAACCAGGAAATCAAGGAGGTTGAGAGGAGGAAAAAGGGACTTTTAAACATGGGAGGCAGACAAAATATTAGACGTATAAGGAGTATTAAATGCCACCATAATAGTCATTCAATTGTTTCAGTCATGCCCAACTCTTAGTGACCCCCCTTTGGGGTTTTCTTGGCAGAGATAGTGGTATTGATGAGATACAGGCTCTGGTAACCCCCTTGAACTCTGATTGAATCTTCCCATTTGATGAGGCATTTGCCTGAGGCAGTAAGCCTTTCATTATAGCTGGGCCCAAATCTCTGTTACTAGCCTAGCCTTCCTTTGTCCAGCTACTTCCCAGCTTGATCCTCCCAAATTTTCCATTGTCTCATCTCCAGGTAGCCTCCAGCTACTTCCCACCCATAATCTCTCATTAGCAGAGTCTGACCTCATTTGACTTCTCCTGAAGACCCTCCCCAATCTCCTCCTCTAGACCACCCCTAGATTCCTCCCACAACCTTTCTGTATATCAGACCCATCTTGCCTCTATGAGGAGGCCAGAGAATGATCTAGCACAGACTCACTCTATGTCAGGTGATTCTGAACCACTTCTCCAAAGCAAGTGTCACAGATACCAAGGCTCTTCAAGAATCTACCCATTATGGCAAACCTTTAATAAGCTGTGCTTTTCTTTGACTGAGAATAGACTTCGGTCAAATTCATTCAGTAGGACCCAGCCTGTGGGTACTTTGAAGTCTTGAGCTAAACCTGAAACTTCAACATTTTATGCTTCTCTGACCTCTACATTTTATGGTTCCCTGACCTCATCTATATCTAGTATAAATCTGGGAGTATGTTGGAATTAGCTACAACCAGTTCACTAGAGGCAATTGTTAAAAATTTTTAGTATGAGAATTTAAATCTTGGAGATTGTCAATACTGCAAAACAGAGTTTAATTTATTATTTTGTTTATTCTCTAGACTTAGGAAATGATGGAGAAAATGATAATAATACAGATTAAACTTTTAAAAATGTGTGGTACTTTTATTTCAGAGATGTATCTGTTAAATGTTTACTAGAACACTCCTGCTCCTAACCATCCTTACCCATCTGCCTTTCTACTAGCTCTTTCCAGCATATATGTTGAAATCCTTGCTCTATCATGAAATATTTTTCCTCTACATTTCCTGTGAGCTCTTTTAATCAAGTAGTTTGGTACAGTATAACAGCAATTGGCCTTGGTATGAGAAAGCCTGGGTTCAAGTTTACTTCCATCATTTGAAAGTGATGACTTTAGACAAGTCATTTTTACTTCCTGATCTTGCTTCCTCCTCTGAAAAGTGAGGGATTGAGCTTTATGTTCACTTATGATCCCAGTCCTCACACACTCTGCTTATGGGATCTCAATTTAACTGAAAGTTGACCACTCTGAGGATCAACCCTCCTGATGAGGGGTAGACTCTGGGAGCCCCCTTAAGGTCTCCTTGAATCTTTGAGGTACAGGCTCTGGGAAACCCTTTGAAGTCTGACTGAATCTTCCCACTTGATGAGGCATCTGCAGAGGTCATAAGTTTTTCATTGTGGCTGGGCCCAAACCTCTGTTACTAGCGTAGCCTTCCATTGTCCATCTACTTCCCACCCTTGAGCCTATCAAAATATCAATCCACCCTTGCATTCACCGCATTAACTCCTCCTGAAGACCATCCCCAAACTCATTACTGGAGTCTAACCTCATTGACTTCCTGAAGACTCTCCCCAAACTTCTCCTCTAGACTACCCCTAGATTCCTCTGTGCATAAGACTCCATCTTCCCTCCATGTGGTGTGAAAGCACCTTAGAGTGACCTAGCACAGACTTACTCTGTGTCAGACTTGCTCTGGCCCACTTGCCCAATGCAAGTGTCACAGATAACCTAGACTCCTTAAGAGTCTACCCAATATAGTGAACTTTTAATAAACTTTACTCTTCTTTGGCTGAGAAGACTTGAATTGAATCCTTTTGTCAGGACCCAGCCTGTTGGAATTTTGGGGTTTCTAGAGCAGCCCTAACATTCTTTATGGGTAACCTCATCATTCCACTAACCTGGTCCAAAAGATCTAAATAACCCCAAATTTATGATTCATTAGGTAAGATGAGAGGGTCATTGGAGACTATATTTCTGCTTCCTATACCACCTCTGGATACATTCTCCTCTTTTAAAGCCCATACCACAGTCTTAAACTACCTTCTACTGAAATTTATCTTCAAATTATATATCATAATATATCCTCAATTTAGAACAAAAAATCCTTATTGACATAATCATGTATTTCAAAATCCTCTCCATCCTGTCTCCCACCATCAAAATCTCATGATGATGAGTTCAACACCTCTCTCCTTGCTAACCAGAATATCAGTATTTACCAAAAGATACCACAAATTAATCCTTGGTGCTTTATAAAGAAAGGTACTGCTTAAGCACTAACTAGAACCTAGATAATATGTTGATAAAACAAAAAAGTATAGTATTCCAAAATGATATTATATTAGAGTTGGAAGGGACCATAGGGTCCACCTACTTATATTTATTGTATCTAATAATAAGGTATCAGATAAATGCTATAAATTCCATATTGGTATAAATGTTGGGTTTATAAATCTTAGTTGCTCTCTTATTCAGTTCTGTGACTTTGGGGAAGAGATTTCCTGGAGAAAACCATTTGTGGAATAATTACATGAGATTTTCATCAAGAATCTTTTCAATTAAAGATATCAAGGAAGCACACTAGAGTATCAGACATATAATATGTAAAACCTGAATCTAAATCCGACCTCAGACACTAATTAATTGTGATCTTAGACAGGTTGCTTAATTTCTATGTGCTAATGTTTCCTCATCTGTAAAATGAGGGTAATAAAAGCACTTATGCTTCCAGGTTCTTGTGAGGCTAAAATTAGACAATATTTGTAATGCTAGCTATTGTTACTATAAGTAATAAGAGTATAATGCATAAAAACTTACCATAAAGAGTATGCAAAATAAAAAGAAAGGAATAATATGTTGGTGACTCTTGATGATTTCTTACTATTTTTATAAATATTCAAAATATTTCTCATTCTTGTGATTTATCTAAAATCAATAAAAACAAAACATCAGCCATTCAGCTTTTATGGCATTGTTGCAATTTTGGTCTGTAGTGAATTACTTCAATATGATCTCTTAGTTTAGACAAGTAGCAGAGCAAGCAAAAAGGATAAGTTTAAAAGCCATTGTTGAAGGTTTTTTATGGGTATATTATTTGGGTATAAGATTAAAAAAGGGGTTCTGGATGGACAATAAACAGAGACTTTTTTTACGTATTAGAAAGGCAAGAGCACTAGGCTATGATTTGGAGACAGACTCAATTCCCTTCTCCATCACAACCTCATTACGTGGCTTTGGGCAAATCACTTAGATTCGTTATTTCTTCTTCTATAAGTGAATTGGACAAGATGATAGACTAAAGATTCCTTTTAATTCTGGATCTGTGAATTAATGTGTTGACCACATATTAGTTGAGTCCCAGCTTTGAACCTTCATTTTTTGTACAATTCATATGACTTTGCACCTTTATGACTTCTGGTAAAAAAAATCACTGACTAATGGCTTGAACTGAGGCCTATCAGATCATGTATGTTCTTATTATGTGTGATTTCTCATGCTTCTCAATCCCCAATAGAGTAATTTTTCACTCAAACTATATAGAATGTTGACCATATAGTCAAAAATAAAAACAATAAAACATTCTTCAGCATTATTCATGAGTTTATTAGTTTAATAACAATTTATTTAATACTACTGTGTGCAAAATGCACTCTATGTTAGATGTTTGAGATGAATATAAAATTTGGCTAAGATATACATAGTCACTGCCTAAAGGAGGTCTAGAGTCTATTTGGGGAATAAATATAAAAAATAACATTATATGATGAGGAAATTAGAAAGGTTCAAACAATATATTATATAGCCAAAGGACAGAAGAAGGGAGTTTCAAGTACTAAAAAACAGAAAAGGCTTCCCAAGGGACTGACATTTGAGGTAATTTTTACATGTAAGTAGTAAATCTACAAACCCAGAGTAATAACTATTCCTATTCCAGGAATTACGGGGAAAAACTGAGGAAAGAAAAGAAAGCAGGAGCAAGATTGTCAGCATACTGAGTAATTCAATTTGCATTGGGTATATTTAATATATGTGAAGATGAGTACTATAAGACCAGAATATTAGGGTAGGGCCAAAATGTCTATGTTCTTGACTTGCAATAAGAAGTATCTCAACTACTCAGGAGGCAATAGAGAACTAGGGAACATTGTTGAGTAGAGAGGTGACCTGGTCAGATCCATGTAAAAGGAAGATTAGTCTTGTAGCACATATAGGATAACATCATGTGAAATATCTAACCATTTTTATTCTTCCAGAGCATATCCCGTGTTGATATGCTTAGTGAATGAGACAAGCTTGACACATTGCATCAGGAGACAAAATTCTCTTGGGTTGATGATATCCTGAGGCCCTGGCACTCGTTATTCTGACAGGTGCCTTTCCTCCATTAAGCTTTCAGTTTATGTCACAGTCTTTATATCCATTCAGAATTGAACTCGGCAGGCAGGACTGATTTTTGGAGTGTCATCAAATGTAAATAACAATTAACAGATGTGTCAACCTCACAGCAGTTGAGCAAGTTTCTGGAATGTCTGAATTTCAAAGAAGGATAAAGATATTCCTCTTTTGATGTGTTGCTGTAACAGAAATGTGTGTCAAAAATTGGAGAATGGTGCCATATTCTTCACAAAAATCTGCTGTGATTGCTAACAATGGACATTTCATTCAAACTGCTGACTGGAGTCAATATGGCAAAGATTATTCTTGCACAACCCCCAACACCCACAATCTCTAGTAATAGTCAATGTTTCTATAGATTTGTGGGGGGGGGGAGTATAAATTGTCTTATTCCATAATGCAACTACTACTCTGTTATATTAATGCAAGTAATATTGCTTCCATTTCACAGCTCAAGAAAGTCAAACTGTGAAAAGGCAAGAGACTTGACCAAAGTCACACAAATGATTCTCAGGACCAGCACTGATCCCAAATGTAATGGCAATTAATTTAAATTTGAAGACTCCTTTTTTCTATGTCAAGTAACCAGGTACTTAGCCTTTAGTAACTAATCAAACCTCTGTGAAAGAAACAGAAGGTGTGAACTCTGTCTCCTGTTGCTGACATAACAAGAAGGTGTTGGCTAAAACAGGAAGTCAATGCTGTGTGTGTGTGTGTGTGTGTTTGTGTGTGTGTGTATAAAAAAATCCCCAGAGAGAGACAGTCAGAATTTTCTCCTGACAAGATCTTGGTGGAAGAAGCTGTTTTGTTCTGCTGGAGAGAGAGAGAGAGAGAGAGAGAGAGAGAGAGAGAGAGAGAGAGAGAGAGAGAGAGAGAGAGAGAATGAATTTCTCTCAATGAGCATCTGGAAACCGTGCCACTACTGCTGGACTAAAGAACTGAGTCAGAATTTTCTTCAGACAAGAATCGTGGTGGGGCAGCTAGGTGGCACAGTGAATAGAGCACCGGCCCTGGAGTCAGGAGTACCTGAGTTCAAATCCGGCCTCAGACACTTAACAGAAAAACTAGCCATGTGACCTTGGGGAAGTCACTTAACCCCAACTGCCCTCCAAAAAAAAAAAAAGAATCATGGTGACCAAAGCTGCTGATACCAGGAAGGCTGAAGAGGAAAGTCCGCTAGGCTGTAGAAAATGATTTTGATTTTGAAAACCTGGGAGTAGTGATTTTGATTCAGGTAGCCAGCTGAGATTTCTTCTGGGTCCTAGGGCCAGCCAGACTGCCAGAGGACTGAAGAAGCATGGCCGTGGTGCTGGTATTCTGCCTGTCTGTTTTGGTGTTGTTTTGCCAGACTCATCTGCTGGTGAAGGACAGTACTGTTGTTGCAGATGTTCTGGAACCTTGCTCTGGAACTGTTGGCTCAGAAGCCCTGAAGAAGGATTTTCTTGTATGTTTGCAAAAATCCTGGAAGAGGGTCTTACTGGTGTTTTCAGGTGTCCTGAGAGTGTTCTGCAGGCAGAGACTGAATTGATGAGGACACTGGTAATGAATATTGTGACTTTGTTAAACTTTGTCTCTCCAGGAACTGAGACTGCTGAGAACTTGCCTAGGTTCAAGATGAAGAAAAGATCTCTCCTGGGTATTGAATTCTGTGATGAAACTGAAGTTTACTAGAGACCTAGGGGTGGAGGGTTTGTGTATTTTCTAATGATTGTACTTAATGATTAATGATAGTTAGTCATTGTGAATCTGAATAAGTGACTGAGTTAACTGGTGGATGGTTTATGTATTTTCTAATGATTGTATTTAGTGATTAACAATACTTAGTAACTGATTGCTAGGTAAGTGACTGATTAAGTTAGCCTACTTGCCCCATGAGTGGAAGACTGACTATTGTATTTTGAGATAACTGAATGACTGAGTAAAGAAGCAAACCTCCTTAGGGATACTAGACATTGTTCTTTTGTTCTTTGCTCTAAATATTGTTACCACGTTGGTGAAAACGATGTGGCCATTTTGATGATAAGCTGTTGTGAAAACTATATTGTGATTTTCTGAGAATGTTTTGCTTTGATTTGTTGTGGAATATAGAGTGTTCACTGTACTGTGTAATCAGAATCTTAAAAGCTGTTCACAGTAGCATTTTTCTGGAAAGCTGCTTGTGCATGGCATTACACCAAGCTTCCTGACTCCAAATAGAATGCTATTTCCATTCTATGAGGGACTACTTCCTGATTACTTGAGATGGGATTTTCATTGAAACTTCTAACTCTGACTGATTCATAATGAAGAATTTTCCAGATCATACTGTTCTCCAATTTTTTTTTTCTTAAACCTAAAAGAGTATGCTTATTTTGGAAGATGAATAGGAATAGTTTAGTGTCTATAATACGTGGGTTGTATTAGAAAAGTCAGATGTTCTTAGATTTAGAAGGAACCTCAGAGAATATGAAGACAAACCATGAACTGAGCAGGAATCCTGTCTGTCTCAAAGTATCCAGTGGAGAACAACTCAATAAATCTGTGTCTCCAATACCATGGAATTATAGGATTCCAGAGGTAGAGTGACATCAGATGTAATATAGTGATCTACTTCAATCTATTTAGGATAATAAGGTCTTTGTACATACTGGCAAATGCTCACATAGGCACTATCAAAGAGCCTCCATTAATGGGAAACTCATCATTTCAAAAGACAGAACACTGAAATTTTGGATAGCTATAGAAGTTAAGGATTTTTTTTCTTATGCTTATTGAATATTCCCTACTCTCATTCTCATATACATTGATCCTACATCTTGTTTCTCAGTTTAAGTAAAGCAAACATAATGAACATTTCACTCTATGGCCCTTCAAAAATAATATTATACATTTAAATTTTGCAAAACATTTTCATGGTAATTCTCCTATTTGTTCCCCCAATGTCTTTGCAATGGAAATATGTTAAATACTATTTTCGGTTCATTATTATAAGTTTAAAAAATGATACTCACATAATATACTGAGTTCAAATCACATCATGGCCTTGGCCTTTAGATGTTGAGTTCAGCCTTTCTATGCTTCTAAATGCAATTATGAACATTTAGAAATAGAAATAACATTTGAGACTATTAATCTCAACATCCTCATAAAAGAGAGCCTGAGAGGTTAAGTTTATCAAAGTACATATGAATACATAATGGCAATCAAGTCCTTAGCACCCCCTAATTCACACTTATTTCATGTTTTAACCAGCACAAAGATGATTTCTCATGAAATATTGAACTTTCATTTTTATATAACACTTGGTTTATAACAACTTCACCATGTAGGTAGTCCATCTGTGACTAGATACATTTTACTGAGCAAAATAAAAACTAATTTATATAATGATTTAAGGTTTACAAAACACATTCTCTACTCCCTACTCTAATTTTGAGATGAAATTGATGTTAAGGATCATCTGATTTATCCCATTACTTTTACAAATGAGGAAATAAAGTGTAAACAAGTTGTGAGATAGGGATTAGATGCAGTTACCTTGATTCCAATGCCAGTTCCCTATACACTATTCCATTTTATCTCTACCACGTACATTGTAAATGTCGGAGGTGTTATGGGGAATGGTCAGGTCAAATGCATATGAAAAGAAAATCATAGAGGACTGAAGTGGGTGTTCATAGAAACATATTGTCTCTTATTTAAGTTTGTTGTTTAGTGGCTTCAGGAGGGTCCAAATCTTTGGGGTTTTCTTTGCAAAAATATTGGAATGATTTTTCATCCTTCTCCAGCTCATTTCATAGAGAAAAAAAAAACCTAAAGAAAACAGGTTTAAATGATATGCCTAAGGTCACCTAGCTAATAAGTGTCTGAAATTGGATTTGAACTCAGGAAGATGAATCTTTTTTTATGAGGAAAAATCAGTTTTAGTCATTCTTAGCATTGACACACTTTTGTTAACCAGAGTACCTTGCACATAGTATGTATGTTTAATGTTTCAACTGCTGCATTTGAAACTGCTAATATATACATTTGCCTTCCTTATGTTTCTATATGAAGTTTGTGCATTATTTTTACATAACTATCATGTACCCTCTATTGTTATAAATATTAGCTCTACTTGGATTCTTCAAATAGGCCTTGGTTGCTGAGGAAGGCAGAGATTATAGTAGGCATTCTTTTTCCAAAAATCTTGACCTTTCCATCTACACCAACCCTTTTCCAAAATGACTTGCAGGTCCTCTGGGCCCATGTAATGAGGATCCAAAATCAGTTATTTACCTGCCCTGTCATCTCAGTCCATGACACCCCTAGTATTGTATGAGCCAAGACCCCTCTACCAACCATTGCTGGAGTGCCTTCACCCTGGAAATGATTGGCAAGTTCCTTTCCCTGAAAAGCTAATTCAGAACCTTGACTGACAAACAGTATTTTTGAAGTTATATCCATCAAATGGCTTAGAACTAGCTGTACCTTGATAGAACAAATCCATTATCATGACCCTACAAATGATACTGTTTTGTCTCCCACATCAACAAGAGCCTGCTGAAACTCCTGGTGGGTTTGAATGGACCTGTTGGTATATCCCTGATGTCTGAACCAAGAGTAGACAGTTTGTAGAGACCAATAAGCACAGCCCCAAATGTTGTGATCTATCTGATCCTGCATGCGATAACCATATATCCCCTTAACTATGGAAATCATACCAGACTCTGTTCCCAGTGGATTTAGAAGACTATGTGGATTCCTGATATACCCATCTTTTTATGGTTCAACTGGAAAGTGATACACATTAACTCTTTTGAAGTAAGATCAATCATGAGGTAGGTAATACAGGTCATGCAATTCCTTTCTATAACATTGTAGCTGACCATCTGGATCTCCTGATGGATAAGAAATTGTTACAAGATTTTTTTTGTCTTGCTAACAAAAAGTGCAGGGGTTCAGGGACTACTATAGATGTCCCTTTCATGTATTTCAATATGCATTTCTCCATATCCATTAGCTGATTGTGAATTGAATTTACTAGATGACTTTGAACCATTCCCTATGATGCTTCTGGATCTGTAGATATAACAGTATCAACTGGCAAAGTCATATTAACATAGTGGTGACCTCTACTTTCTCTTTCAATGATAGGAGCTACAGCAGGTACAGAAGTTGACATTTCCAACATGAGATCTATATTTACTACCTGAAGCTGTCTTTGTCATTTTTATCTGTCTTTTTGGTAAATTTTTGCTTTGTATCTTCTTGGTCAAATTGAATGAAGCATATCATATTTCCTTAAAAGCAGAATTGTCAGTTAGTTCTGCTGGAACTGTGTTCATGTTGCTGTTAGGCCATATGTACTCCAAACTGTAGCAAATTTTGAACATGAGGGCATTTGATTAAAGTTTGGTTGAAAGGTCACTCAATATGTATTTTAATGCCTTTTTTGTAGAAATGTCATGAGTAGAAGCTAGCTGAAATGCTAGATAATGGTCTCCCCTTATTCTGAAAAGCAGATCCATCATATCTGAAATCTCCATGTTGGGCAAAAACTAAAAGGGACAGATAGCCAAGACAATATAGGTAAGAAGGGGCCAGAAATAGGAAGAAAGAGAGAAAAAAATTAATATTCTTGACTTTAGGTCTGTCACACTGACATTCAGCTGCCATTTTTATGTAGGGATTTTTGTTTTACAAAGTGTTGTTTTTTTTCTCACAACAAACCTATAAAGAACCAGTGCTAGCATTATTAGCATTTTACAGCAGAGGAAAATATTTGAACATAGTAAAGTGAGTGTGATGCTTAAGATAACAGCTAGTAAGTCTCAACCCTGAAATTCAAATTCAGGTCTCTTTACTCAATGTCCAGGGTTTTATTTTTTTTTCCTTTTGCCCTAAGGTATTATTTCATCATTTATATGAGTTTCTTAAGGGAAGAAATTGTTTTATTTTACTTTGTAAACCCTGAGGATCTCTAACCCAACTCCCACTGTCATAGACAAGTTATTTGCCTAGAGTTTGGTTGTATCATTTCCTTCAGAGTTGTAAGGGCTAAGAAATTAAAGTGATTTTATAATACCTTCAGCTTAAACCACACTATAGTGTCACCTATCAGATGAAAATCAATATAATCTGCCATGTTAAAAAGCTTTTTGAAAGGATTATTTACTAAGGTAATATAATAAGAATATTTGTTAGACAGCACTCTCCTGAATCTATGATACACTCTACCACAACTACATATAGAGTTCCAGAGAAAGCTTAGAGCAATGGTTCTCAAACTTTCCAATGCTGCGACCTTTTTATACAGTCCCTCATGTTGTGGTGACCCCCAATCAAAAAATTATTTTCGTTGCTACTTCAGAACTGCAATTTTGCTACTGTTATGAATTGTAATGTAAATATCTGATATGCAGGATGTATTTTCATTGTTACAAATTGAACATAACCCGCAGGTTGAGAACTGCTGGCTTAGAGAGGACATGTAGCAAAAAATAATTGACAGCTCCAGGTTGCTAGAATTCTTTTTATCCTATTAGTGGAGTATTCAAGAAATTATCTTTAATCATATTAAAGCCTTATCTGTTCTCTCCCAACCTCCACCCCAACATGGCTCCGAATATTGGTAAGACACTTTTTTTTCCATCAGGTCCAGGAATACAGCTAGAACATTAATGGAAAATTGAAGGTCCAAAATCCTTCTGACTTTTAAAGTTCTAAAGGTACTTTTCTGGTCAAAGTGGCCATCACTGAAGCCAAATATTCTCACCGTGTCTCTGACCTCAGGAATTCCTCTTCAAAGTTGTTATGGAGAGTCAAATGGCTTGAATGACTGTTCTCTGGATGGGTAATTTATAAAGTCTTCCTGGGACATACCTAAGACTCTGTGGTTTATCATTATATGAGTCTCATGTGATGCCATTGCAGTTGAGGAACTTTTATTTTACCCTGGTCTAAAATCAGTGTTTCATTTATTCATTGACAGGAATCTGTCCACTAATTGTATAAGAAATATTCCCCCTTAGTTAAAGTATAAAGGTTAAGATGGGGTGATTTTCACCCTTTTATATCGACCCCGTTGACCCCTTTATATTCTATGTTGCATCACAAGTAGTAAGCATTCAACAAATATTTGTTGAATCAGAAAAAAATATCCTCTGACCAACTATTTAGGATAGATGTTTTCTGAGCTGTAACAGCAAGCATCCTAGCATACCTAGGACAGCTACTAGCACAGATTCTTAGATCTGCTTTGCTAAAGGAAAGCAACTCAAAATGGGTTAACAGTCTCACTTTAATCAATCAAACATATATCATTGGGGGCAGAGCCAAGATGGTGGCGAAGAAGCAGCAAAGCTCTGCAGCTCCCACACAAACACGCTAAAATCTCATAAAATGGGACTCTAAACAGATTTTCAAGCTCCAAAACTCTCCAAAAGAAAACACATCTGTTGCTACAGGCAGTTCAGCATGTGGGGCTCTTCACAGCAGTCTGGGAGCCATGGCCTAAACCCCGACCCAGCCAGGCCCCAGGGCATGGGGCAGAGCCGAGTCTATAGGAGAGCAGATCAGCTGCACTGGAGGCACAGTTACTCTATTTATCAGGCCAGAAGGAAAAAAAGGCTAAGAGAAAGGTCAGTGGATTTTGCTAAATTTGAGGGAGAAGAGCAGTCTGGCCAAACTGCTCCCAGGGCAAGGAAGCAGTGGGAGGTGGCAATAGCAGCAGGAACAGTTGAGAGCAGCAGCGGCCTCCACTGGGCTGTTTCAGAGCCCTCAGCCTGCAGATAGAAGGGGGGCTGAGGCAATTGATCAGGGCCAAGGGCTCTTGCATTGAGCAGCCTGGATCTGGATCGTGGTCTTGAGTGGTGGTCCTGGGGTGTGCTTTCAGTGAGCCAAAGCTGGGGGGGGTTGCAGCACCCCAGTAATACCTCTGGCAGCTGTGAAGGCCCGAGTGATTTGGGACAGAGCTTTCCCCCTCCAGGAAGCAGAGTTCCACAGACCTAAAAAAACCAAGCAATTAATAGATTGGCCAACATGAGGAAAAGGAAGGAAGGTAGAAACATCAGTGAAACTCTAGAATTCTTTTTGGTGGACAAAAAAGATCAAAGTATGGAGCGGGAGGAAGACAACTCAGTCAGAATTACCTCACCAAATGCTTCCAAGACACTTGAAGAACGCCTACTAGCTGTGGATCGACTTAAAAAGGACTTTGAAAACCACATAAGAGGAGGAAGAATTGGAAAGAAAAATGAGAATGATGCAAGAAAGTCATGAAAAGAGAGTCAACAACCTGACTGAAGAAAACAATACCTTAAAAGAGCAAATTAACTCACATGGCAAAGGAGGCCCAGAAAGCCAATGAGGAGAAGAATGCCTTAAAAAGTCAAATTTGCCAGATGGAGAGTCTCAAAAGCATTCTGAAGAGAATAATTCCTTCAGAATTAGAGTGGAGCAAGTGGTAGCTAATGACTTTATGAGAAACCAAGATACTATGAAACTGTTACAAAAAAC
>CM053595.1:267909628-267929330 GCA_028646575.1 Pseudocheirus occidentalis | reverse complement strand
AAGAAGAGTGGTAGAAGAATAAATTGGGAAAAGAAAATAGAATGATACAAGAAAATTATAAAAAGAGGGTTAAAGCTTGGTGAAAGAGACACAAAAACTTACTAAAGCAAAGAACTGGAAATAGAGAATTGACTAAATGGAAAAAGTAGCATACAATTTCACTGAAGAAATAAATTCTTAAAAAATTAGAATTGTACAAATGGAAGTCAATGACTCAAAGATACATTAGAAAATAATACAACAAAGTCAAATGAGTGAAAAAAAATAAAAGCAAACATTATCTATCTCATTGAAAATACAACTGACCTACGAAAATAGATCAGAGAGAGATAATTAAGAATAATAGCATTACCTGAAAGTCAAGATAAAAAGGGGAAAAATATCCTAGACATTGTCCTTCCAGAAATTATCAAGGAATACTGCCCCAATATGTTAGATCCAAGGGTAAAGAGATACTGAATTGAAAACTCCAAAGAATACTATAGCTGAATTCCAGAGCAATGAGACCAAGGCATAAATATTGCATGCATTCAGAAAGAAAAGCAAAAGGATCACATATCTTGCAATTACAGTCAGGATCACACAAGATTAGCAGCTTCCACATTAAAGGAGCAAGTTACAATATTATATTCCAGAAGACAAAGGATCTAGGATTACAACCAAGCATAACCAACCCAGAAAGAAACTGAGTATAATCCTTTGATGGGAAAAATGAATATTTCATAAAATGGAGGATTTTCAATCATTCCCAATGAAAACACCAAAATTGAATGAAAATTTGCCACTCAAACATGCCTCAAGAAAAGTATAAAAAGGTAAACATGAAGGAGTAATCATGAAAGACTCAATAAAGTTAAATTGTGCATTGTTCTATGGGCGGAGTCTATGTTGACAGAGGACATGCATAAGTTGATTGGGAATGATCTAAAAAATATATAACCAACAAAAACAACAGCATAAAAAATCCCCCTAAAAAATGAAAAAAAAAGAAGTAAGAAAGATACAATGAGTGAAGGGGGGAGAGAGGTAGAATGAGGAAAATGTTTTTTTCATGAAAGAGAATTAAAATGAAAAACTTTTATAGTGGAGGTGAGTGGATCATGCTTGAACCTTGGGTATAGAACTCTATGTTACCCAGCAGGGAAATAAAAGGGAAAGTTCATAAGAAACATGGAGAGGGGATGATAAAAATGAGTGAGGTAGTGGTCAGAAACTAAATGGACTTTTGAAGAGGGAAAGGATAAAAAGAGAAGGAAGTTAGTAAACAGAATAAAATAAGAGGGAAATATAAATAAAAAATGAAATAAAAAATAAGAGGAAATATACAGTTAGAAATCACTACTGTGAATGTGAATGGGATGAGATTCCATAAAATGGAATTGTATAGCAGAATGGTTTAGAAACCAGAAACCCAAAAATATGTTGTTTACAAGAGACATACTTGAAAAAGGACACTCATAGTGTTAAAATAAAAGGATAGAACAGAATCTATTATTCTTCAGCTGAAGTAAAAAAGGCACAGATAATCATCATGTCAGACAAAGTAAAAGCAAAGAATACATCTACTTAAAAGAGACAAAGCAGTGGTGTGTATATGTATTTACACACATGAGTATATATGTATGTTTATATGTATATGTATATATTAATCAAGCTTCTCTGACAAAGGCCTAATTTATCAAATATATAGGGAACTGGGTCAGATATATAGAAAAAAAGAGCCATTGTTCAATTGATAAATGATCAAGGGATATAAATGGCAGTTGTCAGAAGAAGAAATAAAAGCTATTTATAGTCATATGAAAAAATGTTCTAAATCACCAGTGATTAGAGAAATGCAAATTAAAACAGTTCTGAGGTACTGGCTCACGTGTCTAAGAAATGACAAATGTTGGAGGGGATGAGGAAATACAGATACTCTAATGTGCCATTGGTGCTGTGAACTGGCCCAACCATTCTGGAGAACAATTTGAAACTATATCCAAAGGACTATAAAATTGTGCGTATCTCTTTGATCTAAAAATACCACTCCTATATCTATACTCCAAAGGGATCAATGAAAAGGAAAAGGACTGATATGAATAAAAATATTTATAGCACTTCATTTTGTGGTGGCAAAAAATGACAAATAAGGGAATGTTCATAAAGTGGTGAATGGCTGAACAAGTTGTGATATGTGATTTTGGTGGAGTTCTTCTGTGCTATAAGAAATGATGAAGGGAATGGTTTCAGAAAAAGAAATCATGACAAAAATGAATGAACTGAAACAAAGTGAAATGAGAAGAATTGTGAAATCATTATGCATAAAACAGGAAAGCTGTAATGATGATAAACTGTAAAAGATTTGGCTACTCTGATCAATATAATGACTAAAGACAATGCCAAAGGACTCACAGATGAAAAACCATATTTGACATCCAGAGAGAAAACTGATGAATGCTGACTATATATTGAAGTATAATTTCTCACTTTTTTGGTTATTTTGTTTTCATTTTTTATGATAGGGTTAATATGGAAATATGATTGCATGAATTCATATTTATAATTAATTGATATTATTTTGCTTACATTCTCAATAGATGGGGACTGTGAGGGCGTGGTAGAATTTGGAACTGAAAATTTAAAAATATATATTTTAAATAAATAATAAAATTTAAAATGAATATAATAAACATTTTAATGTCTGAGTGGAAAATAAGTATTTTAATGGTATCTTAATTTATTATTGGTGGGGCTGTGAATTGGTCTGGTCTGGCTATTCTGGAAAGCAATTTAGAACATTGACCTTAAAGCCATTAAATTATGTTATGACCTAACAACACCACTACTAGGCTTGCTACCTCATTCCACCCCTCCCCCTGAGAAAATAAAAAAGAAAAAAAGGACCCATATATGTTAAAAACCCAGTTCCTTTAAAATAGTAACAGAAAAACAGAGAGTTAATATCCATTACTTGGGGAATGACTGGACATATTATGTCAAATTAGTACAATATATGTATGTGTATATGTATATATATATATATATATATTACAAATGAAGAAAAACATAATTTCAGTAAAAACTAGAATACTTCATATAGTCTGATGCAGAGAATAGAATCAGGAGAACAATTTATGCAAGAACAATAACAAGTCTTTATAAATATACAACATTTAAAGACAGTGACGCTGATATACTCAGTTATTAACTGTGATCCCAGAAGACCAATGATGAAGAATACTTTCCATCTTCTGAAAAAGGGATGATGGGCTAATTTTCTAGAATGAAAAATGTAGGTGCATGTAACTACAGTCATATATTTATGTATTCATGCATTTCTGCCTGTATATGTTGTATACGTGTGTATATCATAGCCAAATGGAATTTCTGTTGTTTGATTACACATACGTATAAAAAAACATATTTTTTCCCCAAAAGGACTTGGTAGAAGAAAGGAAAAAAATTTTTTTATTAAAAAAAGAAGAGAGAATACTTTCCTCAAAGCAATTCATGGAGGTACTTATTAACTCAGATTCTGTGAGGTAATATGGTTAACATTAATTATTCTCATTTTATAGAAGAAGACACTGGGACTATGGGAATGAGAGTGTCTTGATCAAAGTCACACACCTAGTAAGTGTAAGAAATCTGCCTCATTGTCTCAACTACAGTTCCCTTGAAATCTAGTCCTTTTTTCCCCCTATTATAATACACAATTTTCTCACACCAACAGTACTTCTCATGCTTCTGCTTTTATGTAATTAATAGGCATAGTGTGCATAAAGCACAGGTGGTGGGTGCTGACAAAATATCTTATGTAAACTATATCAGTAACCTTTCTGCTTCTCCAGGATGCTCCCACAGATCTAAGTTTTAGGTCTACCCATTTTAAAGATATTATTGTGGACCTAGAAACAATGACATTTTCAACAAAATGTTAAGTATAGTCCCCACTTCTATTTTTCACTGCAAAACAAATAGTTCTCCTCCCTCCCTATTATTCACCTTTATTTTGCTTCTCATTTGTATCTTTGGAGAAAATAGAAAAGGTGCACTTTCATCTTTCCTAATGAAGATAAGCAAGTCAGAAAGCAGGTCCCTTCTTCAAAATAGAGAATGAGTTAACAATACTTCCTGGACCAATGCCGACTTCTGATTCAGTGATGGTCTGATGGAGTGGAAACTATACTAGGTTTACATAAATAAGTATGTAATAAATAGATTTACAATAAATAAACCTTTTATTACCTCTTAGACCACAGTCAGTTTATTTTACTTCTATGAGTCTCGATATCTTATCTAAAAAGTTTGCATATTTGCTCCAATCCAAGGTGACTATGAATATCAAATGAAGTTATATATGTGTGGTTTGACTCATTTGCCTCAGATGATCTTTCTCCACATGGAAGAAGGTGGTACCTTGCTCCCAGGATCATCATGATGACATAGAATAGAAAATGCCTTGCACAGTCTTTGGAGAATGGCTGAAACATTCTGCATTGTATTGTTCTAATCACCTAGGCATGTGCTGAAAAGGAAGCTTATTGATTGTTTGCAGTCATTCAAAATGTCTGGTACCTCTTCTTGACCTCATTCATTGACTTCTGTATTCATAATGTCCTTTTCAGAGACAATTTTCCAAGAGGAGAAGTCATGGAGTTTTCTCTCTTCTATGGCTAAAGGGCCCTGTGAAAAGTTCTTATCTTTTGACTTCCTTACCTGATAGTTTCTCTTTCAAATGAAAGCAATTAGAGCCTATGAGTTTATGAGCTCAACAATTCAAGAGGGAGGGAACTCTGATGTCCCAGCTTTTAAAAATGTGATTTTCAGAATCAGGGCAACATCAGTGCCCCAAGGAACAAAGCGTTAACTTAGGGACCCCAGTCAAGCAATAAATGAAGCAAGAACTCATCTTGTAGAGATGTTGCCTTAAGATGTGAATTTAATGGAAGCAGTGCTATATCAGAACTGAGCTAAGTTTAGCCAACTCCCTCTAGAAACCAAAGGAGTTTAGGAGTGAATATGCCTTAAGTTATTGATGAAATGTTTTTATATTTGTTCTTGCTATACATTTGAAGTAAATATCACTTTGCAAAAGCTACTTGATATTAAATGGTTAAAAGAACTAAGTATCTAATCACTGGCCCTTAATAGATGAAGAGCAGGCTGTTTTGAACTTAAACCAATGGCAGTAGAAGATGTCCAACACCTCAGGGTATCCCAGTACCCTAAGGGCAAGCCTAGTCCTGGGAGAGTGAGCTAACACAAAAATGACAGATGCGAAACTCCTAGATGTTGTAAGTTTTAATTTTTATCACTGTATATGTGATACCTATTAGTATTATTGCCCTAAAGTCTTATGATTACTTTCATAAGTGGGTGTAAAGAAGTGGAAAGTTGACTGTATAAACTGGTATTGTAATTTGGTGGTGGGGAAGGAGGTTGGGGAGAGAAAATAGAAATCTTTAACTGTAAAAATGGTGAATATCTCCAAAGACTCAAATTATTTAATTAAGAAAATATTTATGCTTTAAATTATTCAACCTCTCATAAAATATTCCTTTAATGTACCATTGTGCCAGGGAAGTGACCTGGGGTCTAGGAATGTTATTCAGCCAGAACAGAAACTTTGGCAGATTCTAACAACTGGAAGGCTTTGAATATCAAATCAACAACCAACATCTCTGTTATCTAAGGACCAATAATTCAGTAATCAGAGGTGGGGAACCGGAGGGCTCAAGGTCACATATGGCCCTCTAGGTCTTCAAGTGTGACCCTTTGGCTGAATGCAAACTTCATCAAACAAATCCCTTAAAAAAGTATTTTTTTTCTGTAAAACTTGGACTCATTTAAAGGACTAGCTGCTAGCTCATCAGTAGAAAGTGGGTCACCAGGAAAGGTTGTACATTGTTTGCTAATATTATCTGAGACTAGTTTAACACAGGTGAAGCTCACAGAAATAAGGAGGCAATAGCCCCATGGCACTTCGTCTTGGTAAAAGTACATACTTCAGAAGAATGATGATAAGTTGTAGTGGTGAGTGACCTGGATAGGCAAGAGTCTTGAGTTCAAAAGACTGGAGAATCATTTGGAAGGTCTGAATCTCTTTAGTCTGGAGAATAGAAGATTAATCAGGAACATGATAGCTGTGTTCACATATCTGAATGACTTCCAAGGGAAGGAAATTGTGTACCCACTAGCAAACAAAGAAATATATGATTAGAGTAATTTATTAATCAATAGATTGTAAAAATTATTGAAACTGTTCTCCAACATATACATTTTAAATTAATTTTAAAACAGACAGTACTATAATCATATATAATATATTTTAAAGTTTATACCAAAGTTGAAATAGTTAAAGACTGAGATCAAGATAAAGATAAAACAAGCACTATTTTTAAAATACTACTTTTTATTATCAGTCATAAACTCTTTTGCTCTCACTAAATTTATTATTAATGATAACATTTTTCTAGTGAAAGAAATATGATTAAATATGCTACCACATTATTTTTGAAAATCATGGTTTAAATCTGGGAGTTGAAAGACTTTAAGATAGTTATAGTCATGTATCTGAAGGACTGTTTGTGCAAGAGGGACTAGCCTTTCTCTTTGCAGTATTTGAAATGAGGGTATGATATGGGGATATAAATAGCTCAGATTTATATGGCACATTGAGTGTAACCAAAGTGTGTTCTTCACTAAATGATCTGGGTGGTAATGAAGAAAAAATGAGGATGCCTCACACCTGTCTTACCTGCTATGGAGGCTGAGGCTGGTAAAGTCATTGAGTTCAGGAGTTTAGAGATGTTGTAGCACTAAAGCCAATCTGTTATCATTACTAAATTTAGTAATATATGGTGATCCCCTAGTACCAGGTGAAGGGCCACCATGATACTTAGGAAGGAGAAAACCAGCCAGTTGGAGCAGGTTAAAGTCTCAGAGTTGATCAAGGTTGGGATCTGGCCCATGAATGGCTGATATACTTCCAGTCTAGGTGATATAGGAATATCAGCTTAACAAAGAATAAAGATAGACAGGTGAGAAAAGCAAAGATCAGATAGTTTAAGTAGATTACTCCTTGTCACTAAGATAGTGGATTTCAGAGATCAATTTTCAGTGGATATATGCTGACTGTAGACCTAAGGATCTTTCCATATTGTCAAATTGGACTATACAGCTTGAGCTGCAATAGCAAGGGAAAGAAAAATTACTTAAGGGTGACCAGGCATTCTAAAGTTTGCTTTCTTCAGTCTTTGTGAGTTTAATTTAGATTCTTTACCTGTTAATAGCACTCTTTGTGAGTCTCATTTCCTACATTTTTATGG
This sequence comes from Pseudocheirus occidentalis, assembly GCA_028646575.1. Classification (NCBI taxonomy): domain Eukaryota; kingdom Metazoa; phylum Chordata; class Mammalia; order Diprotodontia; family Pseudocheiridae; genus Pseudocheirus; species Pseudocheirus occidentalis. Next base: position 267,922,017 of record CM053595.1, on the reverse strand, counting down.
TGGTAGCAGAACTTGTGTGGGACTATTCCATTGACATTAAAATAGAATTTTCATTGACACCCAAACAACTCTGTGACTGGCATTGACATTGTAATGACTCCTTTGGGGCTGTTACTATATTGAAGGAAGTATATGAGACACTTCATTGACACTCTAACAGTTCTAGCACTTGCAAAAAGATGGTAATGGCTCCTTTGGGGCTCTTACCATGTCAACAGAAATATATGCAATACTTCCATCGACACCACAGCAGTACTTCTGCTAATACTATAACTAAAATCATAGGTGAGAAAAACTGCAAAGTTGAATTGATAAGTTTGTTAAAATTGTATTTTGTCTTGTTCTGTTTCCCTGACCTCCTCCCAGCTCTACTCTATTCAGTATATGAGTGAGATTGTAAGAAGCTAGTATAAAATGGTATTAGCAGAAAATAAGATTGCAAAGGGGAACCTAGAAGTCACTGTTATTGTCCCAAATGTCAAAGGGGTATAATTTATAAATGGTACCATATGTTGCACAAAAATTACATCCTGGTAATATCTGCTGAATCAAGGAAAGACATATAAACTTTTTTCTCCAGGAGTTTTTGTCCTATATATAAATCTCAGATAAGTTCCAGAAGAGCAGCACTACATGAAATGGTGCTGTTAATTTTGAAATGACATAGATACATTAACTTTAAATTTTTACTGACAAGTCTGAGATGATTTGGATATTCTGAAATCCTTCAAAACTGTGAAACATAATTCACTTAGGTTAGGAGACTTACTGTCATTTTGATTCATTAAGTATTTTCTTTCTATCTATGCAGATATCATATGACATACACAAATGAAATTTTTATTCTTGGTTCTTATTCTCCTAATGCAAGTATACATATGGGGAGTTATAGAAAGAAACTGGATCTGTGTTGTCATTGATATAATGATCCCTGAGATGAGGAAACTCATAGCGATATTCCAGAGTTTTAAGGGGTTTAGCCATTTGCCCCGGGTCACAGAGCAATTACGTATTAGAAGTAGAGCTGAATTGAGGTCTTCTATACATATGCATGAACACAGACTCACAAAGGGAAGGAAGTTGTCTTCAAACATTTTAAGGACCAATATCTAGAAAAGAAATTCAATTTGCTCTGTTGGTCAAAGAAGGCAAGACTAGCAATAATGAGCAAATTTTGCAAATATACAAATGCAGGTTTGAGCTGAAGAGAGAAAAAAGCATCCTAATAATTAAGACTACATGAATTCATTGAGGCCTTTCCACCTTTCTAAGAAACTGCATCTTTTATGTTAAAAGGTACAGTAGCCAAGTAAGAAATACTAAGATACACACACATACACACATATGTGTATATGTATAAACATACATGTATATTATATACATATACCCATACATACACATACATATGTGTGTTATACATGTGTGTACATACATGCATATAGGCACACACGCACATACATATATATATATATATATATATATATATATATAGCATCCAATTCTTAGAGGTCAAATGAATTATAATGGGAAATATTAAGCCTATACTTTTGAGAAACCTCAATTTACCTATCTCAGAACTAGATAAATCTAACTGTGAAATAAATAAGCAAGAAGTTAAGAAAATTAATAGTATTGTGAAAAAGATGATAGACTTCTGTATAAGACTAGATGGGTACAGAAAGGAGAATACTTTTTTCCCATTATGTCATCTTTATTAAAAAAATGACTATGTATTAAGGCATTAAAAAAATTCACACACTAATACAGAGAAGGCAAAATAAATAAATACTTCTTTTTGGGGCTAAATTTCAACAAAAATTAAGTTCAACAGAGAGCCTTGGAATCAGAGATTAAAAATTATTTAGAAACTAAATACTCCAATCCTAAAGAAACATCAGTCAAAAGACAATCATAGAAATGAGTGATTATTTCATTAAAGAAAATTACAGAGTGGAAGCAAAATGGTGGAGTAAGGCAGTAAGGCATAAGAATAATGAAGACTGAAAAAAATAAACACATTGAGCTCTAACAAATACCACTCTAAACAATTATAAAATAACACCTTAAAGTGAATCCTGGCGCAACAGAACCAACAAAAGGATTGGGGAAAACAACTTTGCAGCCCAAAACAAATGAGAAAGTGGACAGGAAAGGTCTGACTAATGTGAAAATGTAGCACAGTCCAGCACAGTCAGTCCAGAAAAGCAAGCAGCAGCCATGCCACAGCAAACCAGCAGTGAGAGACAGAAAGGTAAATTCCAATTAAAATAATGGTAGAGGTAGACAATATAAAAATTTGGGGAGTCTACCTGCAAGGATAAAATCAGGAACTATATGAACACAATTATAAAACCTTTTTCATGTAAATAAGATCAGAATTACATGATTGGAAAAATATTAATTGCTCATGAGTAGGCCATCAAAAAATTAAAGTATCAAAACATTATTTTATAAAAATAGAAAAATGCATAACCAAATTTATCTTGAAGAATAAAAGGACAAGAATATCAAGGGAATTAATGAAAACAAATGGGAATGGAGGTCACCTAACTATAACAGATTTCAAACTATTATAAATCAGTAATCATCAAAACTATCTGATACTGGCTAAAAAATTGAATGGTAGAGCAGTGGAATAATTTAGGTATACATAATAAAGTAGTAGATGACCAAAGTAATCTAGTATTTGATAAACCCCAAGATCCCAGTTTTTAGGACATAACTTCACATTTGTCAAAATGGCTGGGAAAACTATAAAACAGCATGGCAGAAATGAGAGATGTATTGATATTTCACACTATATGCCAAGATAATGTCAAAATGATACATAACTTAGGCATAAAGGGTAATCCCATAAGCAAATTAGTAGATCATGAGTATTTATCTGTCAAGTCTGGAAAAAAGAGGGGAAAATATGACTATGTAAGAGAGAATATTATGAGATGTAAAACAGATAATTTTTTATAATTTTTAAATTTTAAAGTTGTTTTTATTGTTTGTTTGTTTGTTTTTTTCAAAAACAAAGCCAATTCAGCTAAGATAACAAGAAAATCCAAAGGCTGGCATTTTCTTTTTAAATCAATTGTCTCTGATAAAGGTCTCATTTCTCAAATACGTAGAGAACAGTGTCAAATTTATAAGAATACAAGTCAGTTCCCAATTGATAAATGGTCAAAAGATATGAATAGGCAGTTTTTGGATGAATAAGTTAAAGCAATTTGTAGTCATAAAAATGACATAAATCACTGTAAACTAAAACAACTCTGAGGTACCACTTCATACCTATCAATTTAACTAATATCAAAGAAAAAGGAATTATTAAATGTTGAAGAGAACATAGGAAAGCTGGAACACTAATTCATTGTTGATGGAATCAATGCATAACAACATTTAAGTGAATCACAATTACATAACATAGAAATGTGCATTCATCTACTACTGATATAACTTCTACAATATCTGTATATTTTACCTTTTGCGACAAACTATAAAATTATATGAAAACCCCTAACTAGACTAAAAATGTTTGTAAATAGTACATGAATAAATGGCAATCAAGTGATGTACACTCAAGGTTAGTAATCAGCATTTTGATTAACTTTTAAAACTCATTATCATTGGACATTCTTTCAGTCAGTACAAGGCAAAACTGAACAACAGTGCAAGGCCAAATCATCACATTTTTCTCCTCCTTCCCAGATAAAGACTTTCCTCAGACTTTCCAATATTAGCATACTGCTTTTGCCTATAGTGCTATAGGCAGTATTTTTTTCTTTCTACAAATAGCATTTCTTTTCTTCTCCATTCATTCATAGTTTGAATTAATGCCTCATTTTTGAAATGAAGCATTCAGCTAATGAACACCCATGATTGGGAGAAATGAAATATGTGTGCTGATAATTCATGTTTAAATCTTAGTTTTGCCACTAATTCACTACATGACCTTAAATAAATTGTTTCACTTCATTGGCTCACCTTAGTGGTAAATTGAAAAGGTTGATTAGATGATTTTTAAGGTAAAATGTGGTGTTCTAGGAAATGTCATTTCTTCCCTCAGATAGATTTCCAAATTTAAATGAATCCATTCCATTTCCTAGACAACCAAACTAAAACTATATTCTAATTAAACATATTGTTGAGACAATGGCAGTCAAAATAACAATATGTCATACCAGTGGGTGATATATTTGTGGATCATGCAGATAGTACCATATCCTTTAAATCACGTCATAAAAAACTGCTCTTATTATTTAGTAAATCACAAAAATTAGCTGGGTTCCTATTATATGCCAGTGAGTGGGATAGGGAGACAAAAATGATAAACAAAGTAAGTTCTCAAGTAGTTTACATTCTATCCACCAGAGATAATGCACATGCATGCATATACACAAATATATGTTACATATGGACATATTAAATATATACCAATTAGTTCATAGAATCATAGCTCTGGGACTGGGAGACCTTAGAGGTGATGGAGGTTAAGTGACTTACTCAAAGTCAGATAGGTATCAAAAAGAGGTGGGAAGCGACATCAACTTTTCCTATTCTAATGTGAATGTTTTTGCCCTGTTTGATACTTCTTCCTTTACAGGGTGATTTGGGGTGGGAATTGGGTTTAGAAAAAGACAATAATAGCTGGAGTTCTTGAAAGGCTTCTTATGATAGGCAGATCATGAACTAATCTTTAAAGAAACTAAGTTTTTATAAAAACAGGGGTGAGCAAGGAATGGGTTCTACACATAAATAATAGCCTACATTAGAGTGACTTTTTTACAATTAAAATAAAATAATTTTGGCTCACTGTATTGTGTATGTGAAGGAGATTTGCATGTCAAAAGACTGGAAAAAGTAGGTTGGGGTCAGTTTGTGAAGGACTCTAAATGGAAATAAGAAGAAGCCACTGTGGTTTATTGAATAGAAGTGTGACATAAAAGGATTTGCTCTTTAGTGAAAGTAGTTTTGCAGTTTTGGGAAGGTCTCGTCCTATACAAACATATCCTTTGCTGATGATAGGGAAGAAGGAAAGAAATAAGCATTTTTTTTCAGTGCTTACTATGTGCTGGACGCTGTACTAAGTGCTGGATTTGCATAATGAAATTTTCAGGCAAGTGCTGAAATTAACCTCATTTTATACTTGAGGGAACTGAGGCAAACAGAAATTTGTCTAGGATCACACAGCAATGAAGTATTAGAGGCCAGACAGGTCTTCCTGACTTTAGGTTCTGTACTATATGCACTGTGCCATCAGCTGCCTCTGTAGCCTGCTTATAGGCTTAATGATAGTCAGACTTAGAAAGTTGCAACATATATGTGACTAACCAATTGCAAAATAAAACCTTCAACACCTGTTTTCTTTTCTTTTTTATATTTTAGGGAATATGTGTTTTCTAAATCATATTAAATACTTTCACACACACACACACACACACACACACGCACACACACACACACGCACATACGATCCTCAGGAGGTAGGGCAAAAGTGTCAGAGTGAAAGCAGAAGCTCACCTGAAATCTCCCCCAAAAGCCTTTCTATAATGACCCTAAACAAATTCTAGGGTAGTAGAAACCACAAAAACACTGAGCAAAACAATTTTCCAGTCCTAGACAACTTGAAAGGTCAACTTAGAAGTTAAATAATTTAGGTACAATTGTCTGTTGCACCAGAGTGAGAGAGTAGCACAGTCCAGTGCAAGCTTCACCAGAACAAATCAGGCCCCAGCAAACCAGGAAGAGGCATCAAATTGACTGAATCAGTGACAGCAGTGGGGGGTATCTAGGCTTTTCAGCCAATAGACATCAAAGACAAATTAGGTCAAAAAAAGTGATATGTCAAACCTGGGGAAGAGTGGGGAAATATCCATACCAAATAACAACAGTATAGCCCCTGATCCAGAAAAAAAAACAGACACAGGCCTTGAGAGCCATGAAATTAGCAGCAGCAGCAGCAGCAACTGCTTCCAGAGCTCTCAGCACAGATAGTAAGGGGGTCAAACAAATGAATTGAAAACTTACAGAAGTATCTCTGAAAAGAGCTGCACAAAACCCCTAAAGTTTGTGTCAGTGTACCCTCTACCCTGGTAGCAGACGTCAAGTTTTACAAAGAGTTAAAAATCAAATAATAGATTGGGAAAATAAGCAAACACCAGAAAAAAATTCTGGCCATAGAAAGTTAATATGACAACAAGAAAGATCAAAATACACACTCAGAAGACAATGAAATCAAAACTCCTACATTCAAAGCCTCCAAGAAAATAAAGAATTAATTGGTCTCAGACCATGGAAGAGCTCAAATAGGATTTTGAAAATAAGGTAAGGGAAGTAGAGGACAAATCGAGAAGAGAAATGAGGGTGATATAGGAAAATCATGAAAAAATGAATCAGCAACTTGGTAAAGGAGAGACAAAATTATTGAAGAAAGTAACACCTTAAAAAGCAGACTAATGTGATAGTAATGAAATTTGGAGATCCCTTTGTAATGGAAAGCTGAGAGGTACTTAGGACCTAGTTTCAAATTAAGCCTCTGTTAAAGAAACAGAAGGTATGAACCCCTGTTTCTACCATAACAGGAAGGGGTTTAACAGGGAGTAGCTATACCATATTTAAGGAAGAGCGCAAGCTGGACAGTCAGAACTTCTTGGGATAAGTTTGTGGAGGCAGAGCAGCTCCTGCCAGAGTGTGTGTGTGTGTGTGTGTGTGTGTGTGTGTGTGTGTGTGTGTGAGAGAGAGAGAGAGAGAGAGAGAGAGAGGATTTCTCTCAGTGAGCATCTGAAGGCTAGGCTGCTGCTGGACAGGCCCTTTCACAAAGAAATTGATTTTGATTTTGAGAATGGAGCTTATGGTTCTGAGGATTTTGGAGGGCCAGGCAGAGCTGCTGAAGACTTTCAAGAGCCAGCTGGAGCTGCCAAAGACTGAGGAAGCATGACTCTGGTGTCTGTATTTTGTACAAATATTTTTGTGACTTTGTTAATATGTATGAATGTTCATGTGCTTTTGTTAAACCTTGTCTTCCCAGGAACAGAGACAGTGAAGGATTTTAGATGAACTGGACACTGTGAGCTCCAAGGTATAGCAGGAACTGCACTGAGAGCTGGACAAGGAATTGGGATCTGTCTGCCTTTGAATTCATGTGACAGCCTGATGGATTCAGGTAGGAGATACTTTTCTTAAGTCAAGATTAAAAGACCTCTCCATGGATACTGAGTAGTGACTGATGAAATTGTCCAAGTAGTGACTGATGAAATAGGATACTGAGTGGTGACTGGCAAAACTGTAATTAAGTTGGGACCTAGGTGTGGATGGCTTTTGTACTTCCCACTACCCCTTAAGAAGGTACTGAAGTGACCGTTGAAGTCATAACTTAATTGTTGCACCTGTGTGGAGGACTTTGACTTTTGTACTTTTGTATCCCTTAAGGTGTCCTTACCTCCTTAAGGATGATTGAGTTAAGGATTAAGGAGGCTTGCCTCCTTAAGACTGATTGAATTAAGGACTTAACTAAATGATCGATTGTCTAAATGAATGCACCGTGTTTAAATGATTGAGTTACTAAGTGATTGACTAAATGATTGTACTTTGTTTAAACTATGTGGCCACTTTGGTGAAACTATGTGGTCATTTTAGTTATAAGTTGTTGGGTTATTATGTCATTGTGAATGCTGTATTTTCATTTGATAAGTTGTAACATTCTGAATGCTGTACCTTGATTTTCTATGAATGTTTTGCTCTGATTTGTTATTGAATAGAGAGTTTGCTATACTATGTTATCAGAACCTTAAAAACTTTGGAAAGCTACTTGTATGTGGCTTTACAACTAGGTTAAATGGTAAAAGAGGTACAAAAAGTCAAAGAGGAGAAGAATTTAAAAATCAAAATTGGCTAAATGGAAAAAGAAGCAGAAAAATTCACTGAAGGAAAAACAAACTCCTTAAAAAGTAGAATTGGCCAAATGGAAAGGGAAGTACAAAGACCACTGAAGAAAATAATTCCTTAAAAATTGTGTTAGAGCAAATAGATTCAACCACTATGTAGAGTTATTTGGAAATATACCCTTATATTTTTAGCAACTCCTTTCTGGTGGGAAGGAATTGGAAACTTTGTGGATGCTCTTCAATTGAGGACTGGGTGGCATGTGTTTATGGTGGAATAATCTTGTGCTGTACAAAATAATGAGCAAGATACTCTCAAAAAACCTGGAAAGGCTTATAAGAATTGAAGTGAAATGAAATGTACTGTGTACAAAGTAACAGCAATATTGTGTGATGATTAACTGTGACTAACTTACCTATTCTCAGCAATACAATGATCCAAGATAACTGTGAAGGACTTATGACGAAAAATGCTATCCATCAACAAAGAAATGATGGTATCTCAATACAGACTGAAACATAAGCATTTTTTAAAAATTCATTTATTCCAGTCTTCAACGTTTATTTCCGCAAGATTTTGAATGCTAAATTTTCTCCCCGTCTCTCCCCTCCCTCCTCACCTCAAGATGTCATGCATTCTAATTACATCTTTTCCCAGTTTGCCCTTAATTCTACCATCCCCCCTTATGTTGCCTACGCCCTCACTTTCTTTTAAAAAATATTTACTTTTGGTTTACAACATTCAGTTCTACAGTCCCTTGAGTTTCAAATTTTTTCCCCCTTCCTCTACTGCCCTCTTCCCACCCATGGCAGCAAGCAATCATATACAGGATCTACAAATACCTTCACATTAAACATTAGTCAAATAGTAAAGAAGGAGTATAACCAATTGACTGAACAATGAGAAAGAAGAAACAAAACAAAACCCCCAACACTCCCCAAAATAGAGAGAGCAAGTAGTTTGCTTCAATCTGCATTCAGACTCTGTAATTGTTTCTCTGAATGTGGATATCCCTTTCCATCATGGATCTTTTGGAGTTTTCTTATAACTTTGTATTGCTGAGAGGAGCCCGGTCTATCAAAGTTAGTCATCACACACAAGATGTGTCTGTAATTGTGTCCAAAGTTCTCTTGGTTCTGTTCTCCTCACTCAGCATCAATTTATATGTCTGTCCAGGTTACTATGAAGTCCCTCTGCTCCTCATTTCTTATAGCACAATAACATTACATTACATTCATATAGCACAACTTGTTTAGCCGTTCACCATTTGATGGGCATCCCCTTGATTTCCAATTCTTTGACATTACAAAAAGAGCTACTATAAATATTTTTGTACAAACACATCTTTTTTCCACTTCTATCATTGGGATATAGTCCTAGAAATGGCATTTCTGGGTCAAAGGGCTTGCACTTATTTATTGCCCTTTGGGCATAGTTTGAGATTGCTCTCCAGAATGATTGAATCAGTCCACAACTCCACCAACAATGCATTAGTTTTACAATTTTTTCACGTCCTCTCCAGCATTTATCATTTTACTGTTTTGTCATCTTAGCCAATCTGACAGGTGAGATGTGCTATCTCAGAGTTGTTTTGATTTGTATTTCTCTAATCAATAGAGATTTAGAACATTTTTTCATATGATTATAGATATCTTTAATTTTTTCCCCTGAAAACTGCCTGTTCATATCCTTTGATCATTTATCAATGGGGGAATGACTTGTATTCTTATAGATTTGACTCAGTTCTCTGTATATTTTAGAAATGCGGCCTTCATCAGAGACACTGGTTGTAAAAACCCCTTCACTTTCTTGTAGGAGAAGATAACTTTATATAACCCATTGCCTGTACATCTTATTTCCCTGTTGCATTTAAAAAAAACAATTTTTAACATTTGTTTTTAAAACTTTGAGTTCAAATCTCCCCTCCTCACCCACCTTCATTAAGAAGGCAAGCAATTAAATATAGATTATACATGGGTAGTTATGCACAACACTTCTATAATAGTCATGTTGTGAAACACTACTTATATTTTCCTCCATCCTATCCTGCCCCCCCCATTTATTCTATTCTCTCCCTTTCAAAAGTGTATGTTTTTAACTACTCTCCCTCCCCAATCTGCCCTCCCTTCTATCATCTCCCTTCTTATCCCCTTACCCCGACTTTTCTGTAGGGTAAGACACCCAATTGAATGTGTATGTCATTCCATCCTTAAGCCAAATCTGATGTAAGGTTCACTCATTCCCTCTTGCCTCCCCAGTTTTCTCCTCAATTGTGAAACCTTTTTCTTAACCTCTTTTATGTGAGATAATTTACCCCATTCTATCTCTCCTTTCTCCTTTCCCCAATATATTCTGCTCTTATACCTTATTTTTTTTAAAATATCATGCCTTTATATTCAATTCATTCTGTGCTCTCTCTCTCTCTCTCTCTCTTTCTCTCTCTCTTTCTCTTTCTCTTCCTTCCAAGTATCCTAATACTGAGAAAGGTTTCATGAATTGCAATATCTTTTCACATAGGAATGTAAACAGTTCAACTTTAATAAGTCCTTTATGATTTTTCTTTACCTTCTCATGCTTCCCTTGATTCTTGTATTTGAAAGTCAGATTTTCATCTGTATTTATTTTTTTATCAAGAATGCTTGAAATACCTCTATTTCGTTGAATATCCATCCCCCCCTGAAATATTATACTCAGTTTTGCTGGGTAGGTGATTCTCGGTTTTAATCCTACCTTCTTTGACCTCTGGAATATCATATTCTAAGCATTGCAATCATTGGTTGTATAAGCTGCTAAATCCTGTGTTATAGTGACTGTGGCTCCACAATACTTGAATTGTTTCTTTTTGGATACTTAACAATATTTAATCTTTGACCTAGGAAGTTGGAATTTGGCTATAATATTCTTGGGAGTTTTAATTTTGGAATCTCTTTTATGAGATGATTGTGGATTCTTTCAGTTTCTAGTTACCCTCTTTTTCTAGAATCTCAGGACAGTTTTCCTCAATAATTTCTTGAAATATTATGTCTAGGCTCTTTTTTTCAATTATGGCTTTCAGGTCGCCCAATAATTTTAAAATTATCTCTTTAAATTATTTATTTTCCAGGCCAGTATTTTTTTCCAATGAGATATTTCACATTGTCTTTTTTTAATTTTTTGGTTCTGATTTATAATTTCTTGATTTCTCATAAAGTTATTAACTTTCATTTGCTCCATTCTAATTTTTAAGTAATTATTTTCCTTAGTGAGCTTTTGGACTTCCTTTTCCATTTGTCCCTTTATATTTTTTTAAAGGATTCCCCCCCCCCCCATTTGTTATTTTTTTTTACATTCCTTTTGCCATTTGTGTTAGTCTGTTTTTCAAGATTTTATTTCCTTAAGTAATTTTTGGCGGGCTCTCCTTTGGTAAGATTGACTTGTTTTCCTCTACTTCTCTTACTTGATTTTCAAATCCTTTTTGAGCTCTTCCATTGCCTATGACCAATTCATATTTTTCTTCAAGGCTTTTGATGCAATAGCTTTGACATTGTTTTCTTGTTCTCATTATATTTTTTTATCTTCTTTGTAAACAAAGTAAGATTCTATATTCTGACTTTTTTTTACACTCTTTGCTCATTTCCCCAGAGAAATAATTGACTTTCTAATTCTTTGCTAAGTAGGCCTCCTCCTGTTCCAAACTTCAGAGGTTTTTTTGCAGCTATTTTCAGAGATACTTCTGAAATTTATGAATTTCCAGTTCTTCCAGCATGGTATGATCAAAGGAGAGGTGTTTATTCCTCTCCTGGCCTGTGATCTGGTCTGTGAGAGACTGCAAGCACTCTTTCCTGCTTTGAAACTGTGAGGAGGATTCCCTCTCCACTGCACCACAAGCTCCACCACTCCAGCACTCCTCATCCCAGAACTGTCATTCAGGACTGTGGCCCAGATCCAAGTAAAGACAATGCAAGAGAAGCCTGCCTCAGAGCCAGCAAAGAGATCTCTTCAATTGCCCTCTAATCAGCAGCTTGATCCCCTCACTGTCTGTGGGGTAGGAGCTCTGGAAGCAGCTGTTGCTGCTGCGACAGCCACTACCACCTCTGTAGCCTCTGGACTGGGACTGGATTGTGCTCCTCTCCCCCCCACACCCCAGGTCTGACAGTGTTTTCTCAGTGACTTTTTATGTTGTCTTTGCCGTTTGTGAGACAAAATGTCGTGAACTCACCACAGCTGTCAGTGATTTGCTCCCCTGAGTCCTGCTATGGTCCTGTATACACCAGCACTGCTGATACTGGACTTTGACCTGCTCTCAGCCCAGTACAACAGACCTTTCCAGTTGACCTTCCAGGCTGTCTTGGGTTAGAGATTTGTTTCACTCTTTCATTTTGTGGGTTATGCAGCTCTGAAATTTCTTTAGAGTTTTTTTAAGCAGGTATTTGGAGTGGGGATGGCTAGGTGGCACAGTAAATAGAGCACTGCCCCTGGAGTCAGGAGGACCTGAGTTCAAATCCAGGCCTCAGACACTAAACACACACACACACACA
>CM053595.1:267881200-267902922 GCA_028646575.1 Pseudocheirus occidentalis | reverse complement strand
AGAGAGAGAGAGAGAGAGAGAGAGAGAGAGAGAGAGAGAGAGAGAGAGAGAGAGATTTCTAAAGTGTATAAAGTGTATGTCAGAAACCGGTTAAAACTAGAAATTTCAGTGTTTGGTCCCAGGTCTCTTCAACCTTTGTAATTGTTTATGATGTTTTTTGTTCTTGTTCAGGTTGTATCTCAAAGATGTCCAGCATCATTGCTTATATTACACCAGAGATTACACCAAGGGAGCCCAAGAACTGAAGCCTTAAGTGACAATCATAGTTATGTTCAAATCCAAGTGAAGATTGGCTAACTGAATTGTACTAGCTGAGCTTCCTAACAGGTTCCTATTCCTAGAGAGGGTGGTATATCGGCCAGAATATGTTATACCTCATCTGATTTTGATTCTTTGATGACAATAATTAGGAGTTATTGCTCATTACACCAACTATCTATCACATAGAGATTAGGTTAATATTAGAAGCTTGTGCAACTGAAATGATTTATTGACTTACTCAAATAATCAGTACAAGGCAATATTAAAGGTTTAATTCATTATTACTGGCTACCTTTAGGCTTTATTTTTATTATGTCAATTTCATTTTTAGGGAAAAGAAATAGACAAACCCATTATTTGCTTTTGAGTAGACCCAAGAGGCTCAAGTATTTGTTTTTCATCTCATTATGATAGAAACAGTTGAATATGCATATAATCCACTTATGGCTTTTTTATTTTAAATCTCCTCTTTATATAAGTTAAAAAGAAACAGACCTTAGTATTATTTTTTAAAAAATCATCTGGAAATGTAAACAAGTACAGTCTAATTACAAATGCTGTGCCCATAATTGTTTCATGCTGGGAGACTGCATGGATTTTAAATATCTTCTGTCATCCAGAGGAAAAGTCAAATACTCTCCCACCTTTACACCATCCTTGAACTCACTGTCTCCTGTTGGTGCAGAAAGTCTGCTTCCTATCAAATGTTCATTCCTTGAAACACCTTTATATAGTAATTACGGAGATGATAGCAGTGCTTGATTCTGGAGTGAGCCAGGCTGCTGAACCTCAATTCACTTGACCAGCTGGGTCAGTGAAAATAAATGACTTTCTTTGACCAGGCTTGGCTTGGCTCCCTTAATAGTATCATTTTATATCCTCAATTCAAGGACACAATTTTGCTGGACTGGGGCACATTACAGATAAACATGCCACAAAGAAAGAGTTGGCTTGTACAGCAGATGTGATGTTGTTTTTTTTTCCCTCTCACCCAAAATGATTCCATAAAGTTTCCTTTTTTCTATGTTTCACTGAAGGTCAAAGCTTCTTAAAGGTTAAGATCACAGTTTTACAAAGTTTGTCTAAAAAGAAAACTGCTAAATTCTGTTTTTCTAAAGTTGCATGGTTGGTCATTAATGGGCTATGCATGCTCAGCAGGTATATTTCAATATGATATTTATGATCACTAGAAATTTTAATGTTTACTATATGGATATTATTTGTAAACCCACTGTAGTGAGAAAAGCATACATAAGACACAGGTTCCAGTATCAGAAATTCATTTCATGTGTCTATGCCACATGATTATCCTCCAAATGGAATGGATATTTTTTCTAATTCTTGGTCCATTGTTATTGGATGTAGGAAATACGGTTGAAATAGTGAGTGGATATTTTTGTAATGATTTATCATTTTATTTAGATGTATAGCTGTTATGTTTAGCTGTAACAGTAAAAAAAATGCAGGGATCCTACTGCTAGCCATAACCTGTGCCTAAGATGACTTAGTTGGCTACTTTCAAGTCTAGAGGATTTGAGACCCTGATTTTCAGTCTCTTTCCCTTACTCTTCAATTGAAGGTATTAGGTAGATCACTCAATTCTAGCAAACTTTTTTTCATTCTTAGAGCACATATGTTAGCACAAGTATTTATGACTAATTTGAAACTGACCATTCGTCTAGGCATTTGGGGGGGGGCAGTGTGCTAAGGTGGTTTCAAACACTGGCAAACATTTTTTTTTCCTCTTCAAGTAGGCACCAACCGAAGTCATTTGGTTCATTATTTTTTTTCAAATATTTGTATGCTTTTCATGTGTGTGGAAAATTACATTCTTTTTGGAAATGTCCCTGTTTCCTAAATGAAGAGGTCCAGGAATTTTCAGAAAGGACCCATCTACAAGAAGGATGAAAAAGTTCTGTAATGATAATTAGGCACTCAATAATCAGTCCCTCAAATTCATGGGGCTTTAGTCTTTGAAACATAATCTACATTTAAAATGAGAACAAACCCCACATATGAGGAACATACTACAGCTTTTGCTAAAGGTATGGCTCATATGATCTAATGGAAAATTGATATATCGTACCTTTGAAAGACAAGGTACTTTTTAACTGGAATCTCCATTTCAAACCATAAGCAAACAACCCAAAGTCAAAATCTATGGACTTTCAAAATTTCCAGTTGTCAATACACATCAACTTCCAAACAACAGATAATCTGTCACTTCTACCTTCTTATTGTTCTGTAGCTTAGAGGTGTGATGCAGTTAGCATCATAGGTTGGTATGAATGATCTGACATCTTTTCATTTAGAAATAATGTAGGGCTCAGGAGGTCTGTTTCCTTATAAGATGTTTGACTTCTAATGTAGTTCTTTGTTTCTAGTATACATTATTCTTTTTCTGACATTTTATATGTCATATGGCAAGTTACCTCAGGGAAAGTGAATCAAATTTCTGCCTAGAGTGCAGAACTACCAGTATTCCTAATAATAATAATAATGGGGAAAAAAGTCTGCAGTGTTTGAGATGAAAAGGG
Source organism: Pseudocheirus occidentalis (assembly GCA_028646575.1). Taxonomy (NCBI): domain Eukaryota; kingdom Metazoa; phylum Chordata; class Mammalia; order Diprotodontia; family Pseudocheiridae; genus Pseudocheirus; species Pseudocheirus occidentalis. Next base: position 267,900,124 of record CM053595.1, on the reverse strand, counting down.
CTTTTCTGTTGTTATGGCAACCCTAATCTAAAAGGGAATATATAGTTGGGAGGGGAAGATGTTGGCATTCCAAACAAATCTATGCCCCAACCCACCCAGTTTCTCATAAAAGAATAATTTCAGATCATTCATGAAAGGGATGCAGAGAGTGGCTAATTTCCAACTAAGATGAGATTATATGACTCGGTGAAGAGGAGACTACTCCTAAACTCATATATTCACCTAATATGTTGCCCTACATATGTATTAAGGCTCCTAGTTTTTGTCTTATATATGAAAATCCATGAAATATTTTCTGAGATGGTGCTGTTTAACCCTGGCATAGACATTAGCAATATCTAATGACTAACATAGAGGGAGTGCAAAGGGATGAAGAAAGAAAAAAATCTTATATTCCTATTTAGAAAATAGCTCAAGATGTAAAATTTACTCAAGGCTCTCCATGATCACTATTTGGGAATCAAAGAGCATTGAAGATAATGCAGAATCAGAGTCACTAAATCTCAGAGTTAGGAGGGAACTCTGAGGACATCTTGAATCTAAACTAGATTCTGAACTAGAATCCCTTTTACATAACAGGCAAGTGACAAATTAACTTTCTTTTTTTCTTTTTTATTTCTTTTTTTTTTATTTTTGAGAAGGGAAGGAAGGGTAATTGGGGTCATGACTTGCCCAAGGACACACAGCTAGTAAGTGTTAAGTGTCTGAGGTGACATTTGAACTAAGGTCCTCCTGATTCCAGGGTAGTGTTCTATTCACTGTACCACCTATCTGCCCTAAATTAACATTTCTTATTTTTTTTTTTGGAGGGCAGTTGGGGTTAAGTGACTTGCCCAAGGTCCCACGGCTAGTTTTTTGTGTTAAGTGTCTGAGGTCAGATTTGAACTCAGGTACTCCTGACTCCAGGGCCGGTGCTCTATTCACTGCGCCACCTAGCCACCCTCACTGCGCCACCTAGCCGCCCTAAATTAACATTTCTTAAAGAGCTACAATGACAGGGGATCTTCTACTCTCTAAGGGAGCCAATTCCACTTTTAACTAGCTGTAATTCTTAAGAAACTGTTTTTTTTTTTTCATATTTCAAGTCCAAACTTCTACATTGCAGTTTCTTTCCATTGTTTCTGGTTTGGATCTTTACAGCCAAGAAAAACAAGTCAAATTAATCTCTCTTACATATGATAACGATGTTTTTAAAAAAAATTGAGTTATCATGTCCCACAAAAGTTTTTTTTTTCTTTACTAAGCTAAATATGTCCCCTGCTTTCATTCAGTATTGATGTTGACTGGTCTTGATTTTCTTCCCTTTCATATCTATTAATCATGAAATGCTCTACAACTTGTCAAAATTCTTTTAAAAATATGGAGATAAGAACTGAACATGATATTCCAATTAGAACGGCAACTAATCAGGGCAGAATATTATCCGTGTCCAGAATCATTATGCCTCTTTTAACTCTACCTGTTTTCTGAGTGTTTGATTGTGCTACTGTGTCATACTGTTGATTCATATTGACTAGAAACCCTAAACATTTTTTAATGGATGGCTATCTCAATATACTTTTCTCATTAAGGGCTTGTGATTTTTTTAAATTAAGTCCCAAGATACTTTTGGATTTGGTCCTTTCATATTCTTTCTTATTGAATTCAGCTTAATATTAAAATAAAGAAAGTTGAGTTTGTTTTACATCCAGATACTTTAATCCTTTATGCCAACTTTTCCTCTTGTTTTATGTTATTTGCAAATCTGGTTAGCATGGGAAAACTGTCCCTGCTCCCTTCCTGAGTCACTGATAAACATATTCAATAGCACCTTGCCTAGTCATGGAGCTCTCCACTTATAGATGCTTACCATTTAATCATTGCTGAATTGACCTAACATTGAGATCATCTAACTGACATATCACGGCCTTTCCAACAATAATAGTTTAAAAGACTATCAAAAGCTTTACTCTGAGTGAATTATTTATAGCAGCAACTGATCTAGATTTCCAAGATCACAACCAGAAAAGTAAATAAAGTTAATCTGGCATAACTAATTCTCCATGAAATCATGCTTCTCATTGCAACAAGAGTATCCATTCTAGAAATTTATTAATTGTCTGTAACGGTAAGAGAATTTGAAAATCTTCCTGGCCCCTTAATAGGTGTAGAATTTGAAGATCTTCCCTGCCCCTTAATGGGCTTGAAACCCAACAAGAGAAGCTTGCTTGGGGAGGCTTGTTTTTCAGGAAGGCATAACTTACTTTGTAATTAGGCAGTGGTTCATGAAGATTGTGATGTTCTCTGACCCTGACGAAAAGTATGTAAACTGCAGTGTGAGGATTTGCTTTAGGGCTCACTTATGGGAAGAGTTCTGTGATTTGACCAGATGAGACTGTGGGTAGCCACTGAGTCCCCTGACTTTGAAAACCCAGATTTTGGTGCTTCTCTCTGGTCACTAACTCTGTATGTGTATATGTAATTGTCAGACAGCTAAAAGCAATGTTTGTTGGTCTATTGCATTGTTATTTTCTCTGTATTTTTTGCATGCTTGTAATTTCTATTTGTATTTTCTGGTGGTGACTTTTCCCCTGAACTAACTAACTAACCAACTATAAATACTAACTAGGTAGATAGATAGACAGACAGACAGACAGACAGACAGACAGACAGACAGACAGATAGATAGATAGATAGATAGATAGATAGATAGATAGATAGATAGATAGATAGATAGATGTTTGGTTAAAGTAAGATTGTCAACCCCTTTTGACTTACTTTCTTTTAGAAAAAGCAGATCAAAGAATCTGTGATAGCAGCCACCCTGATTGTGCTAGGGTGCCTGTTGATACAGTATTGTTGAGGTAACAGCTACTGTCCCAATTGGGGGCTCAGTGCCTTGAGTAGTATGTGCTAATGAGTTGGGGGATCAAGACTGAAATTATATCTCTGATACTTACTATGTGATACTGGGTGGTCATTCACTTATTCTCTTTCACCCTCAGTTTTCTCATATGCACAGTGGGGATTTACTTATTTGTGCTATATAGCTCAATATAGTTGTGAGTAAAATTTATCTTAAAGTATTACAGAACTGTGTGTTATTGTTATAAATAAACAATGATTGTTTTCACCAACCTAAACCATTAGCAGTAATATCCTTCCAACATATTCATCTTCCAGTGGTTGTTTCTAGTTATCTAAGGTACAGGATTAAAGAAGCAATTATACTTTGAGTGTTACAGAAAGACAATTGTAAAATATTTTCTCATGCTATTTCCTTGAATTAAGCCATCTCTAATAATACTTTGCTGATTCTGAAAGTTTTCAGACAGATTGATTGTTTTAGTGTTTCAGAACCATAGACTCTTTCTTCAGGACTTGAATGTACTTTGCCCAGTTTTGAAGCACAATGCCTTCTTCCAGCACCTGCACTGGCTACCACCAATGAGCAGAGAAGGAATTCTGCCCCTTTCTCCCTCTTACAGCTGTTTTGAAGTTTGAAGACCGTTTAATTTACGTGACCCTGGAGCTTTGTCCAAACAAGCTGACTTGAGCTTTAACCAGATGGTGACTATTTGCTCCAGCCTCATTCATTACCATTCCCTTAAACTGAGGCAATGGGCCAGCTGGCAGAGCAATATAATTTTCAGTGGGGAGAAAACACATCTTCATCCCTGAGTTGCTCAGAAGAAAATATTCTCAAGTATTCTCTTTCTCTGTCTTTCTCTGTCTCTGTCTGTCTATCTTTGTCTCTCTCTTTCACACATACACACACACATACTCATACAATTACTACTTACCTCAGTCTTTTCCAGGTCCACAGAACCTGACATTTTGTCTTGCCATTTTGTCCGTGTAAAAAATTAAGTAAAGTATTTAAGGCATGTCAAAATGGAAACCTTCTACTCAATAAAGAGGAAGGGGATAGAATGCAATTGGTCATGATCATGCCATCTAGATTCAACACCCTACTTTTCCAGTAACATATAAAAGTTTACATTCCCATTGAGCTCTAAAGATTAAAAATGTCACTCCTGGTAACAACCCTATGAAGAGACAAGTAAAAACATTATTATTCCCATTTTACTTATAAAAAATATTGAGACTCAGAGATGGGGAAGTGACTGGCTCAATATGAACATCACAGATAGGAAATGTCAGAAGAGCTGTACTGGCAACTCAACCAATTAGTAAGAGTTTATTAAATATTTACTATATGCCAGGCCTATTATGCTAGATGCAATGATTAGAATGAAAAGCAGCTACATAGACTTTGCCTTCAATGATGATATAGTCTATCACAAAAGATAATGTAGTAAGACAAGCATATAAAATTTCTATATACACATGCACACATATATGCACATATATGCACCTGTGTATATACACACACTTACATATATGAACACACAATCACATATACAACATATCATATACACACATGTATGTATGTATATACATATATACATACACATACACAAATATATGTATTTTGTGTTGCTATCTATTTCTATAGATAGATATGTTTTTTGGTAGAAAAAAGAGATATCTAGGAGGAAAGCCATCCTTTAAGAGGTGGAATTTGTTTTTTTAATTCCAAATTTAATGTACTTTCCATAGCAACATGAAGACTTTTTTCCCTGTTGGACTTTGATCAATTTACTGCCAGGGCTTCAATTTTCCAATTTTGTAGAGTGGAAAATAAATAATTTGGACAAGGTAATCTTGGAGGTCTCATCTAATTCTAATATTCTCTGTTCTATATTTGTTTCTTGTCCATGTATTTTATAGTCTGCTTTTTTCATTTTTGTTGTTCTAAGATCCTATAACAAGTTGTGATTCTTTGTCCTTATCTGGTAAAAACAGTAACTAGTGAAATCCAAGGGAAGTATGTGTAAAAACTTACAATTTATTTTTGTGAAAAAAATTCCCATATAATTGGTGCCATATTTTGTGTATTATTGAGTCTTTGCCCCTAAATAACCTATAAATCACTTCTTATGATTCTATGATTCTGTGTATATTTTGCTGGTAATGAAGTGCTAAGAATTTGCTACTTTCTGCTATAAACTGACCATGTTCACCTTAATGAACTCTAAGTTTCATGAGAAATCCAAAGTTTGCAAATTAAAGGAATAATAATAGGATAAATCATTTTATATTTCCATAATGTGTAATTAAAGAAATGATCATTAAATAACTGATATTTTGGGGATTCTCCCTCCTCATTTCAAGACCTCGGTCTCTGAAGGTTGAATTAACCTTATCCTCTATCTAATGCCATCCAGCCTTACAAAGAATCTCCAGTCTAAGGTGAATTTCATTCAGTCAAGCTTGGGTGGAAAAGGACCCTTATACCCAAATTGCCCAAGGCTATGGTTGGTCTGGGCATAGAGCTAGTCTCTCTGTCCAAGGGTGACACGTTATCACTCTCAGCCACTCATTGCCAAATTCATTCTCTCATTAATTGTTAATCAATCAGAGCTGATTTGTACCCTGGAGAGACCCTGCTCTTCAAAGGATGTATAAACTGAGAGCCCACTACCATGATTGTCTTTTGGCCTAAGAGAGATGGCCAAATGTCCATTCTTTTATTAATAAATGTATCGACCTTATTAATAAAAAAATTAAATCACCCAGAAGTTATGTCTCTCATTCCTTTTTAATTATCACAGTATATATAAAGACAAAGCATTTATTAAGTGCTTACTAGGTAGCAGATGCTGTACTGGGCACACAAAAATTACACATGCAAATAAAGACAATCTCTTCCTTCAAGGAGATTACATTCTAATGGACAAAGAGAACATGTAAGAAGAAAGCTGGAAAAGCAAAATGAAGGCAGAGGAATGGAAAACTAGAGAGTCAGGAGCTGAGAGGTTAAAAGGATACATAGTTTTCATAATTATCAACTCAAATAAAGGGTTTAGAAGAACTGACCAATTCAAAGAGACAGTCATAAAGATAAAGGAGCCTCCAATCTGAGAAGAAAACCGGGGCAAAGATGGTGACAAAGTAGTAGCAGAGCTGGGTTAGAAGTGGGCAAAAAACCTTTTCTCACAAGATCTATAAAGGAGTGCTGAGTTACATGACTGTTATCCCCAACTTCCTCCTGGTTACCACCACCATATCAACACCTCAGATAAAACATCTAAAGTATAATGGACAAAGTTCTATCCCCTCCCTAACTTCCATATATCTATTGCTGCTGAGAGCAACCTCCAAGTCATCTAGGCTATATGCCTAGTTATCCTTAATATCCTCGTTAGCCTTAATACTTTCCTTCCCTCATCCTCCATATAATACAGTAGTTTACTAACCTAACCTCCTAGTTCTGATTCTGTGATGTCTCTTAAATTCAATTCTTTTCACTGCCAGTGCAACCACTTTCATTAAGAATTTCATAACCCTTTATCATGACACTTGTAATAGCCTCCTAAATGGTCCCAGTGTCTCTAATCTCTCTATTTCACATTGCTCTAAGAATAATCTTCATTCTTCTGATTAAAAAAAAAGAACTTTCAGTAGCTCTTTGTTTCTTATAGACTAAAATATAAACACTCCAGCCTATTATGTGAGGCTTTCTACAATCCGACTACAGCCATACTCCTTGTCTTTATCTCATTCGGCACTCCTCCAACTACAAGCATTCGCAATCTGTCCTCCATGCCTGGAACAAAGTCACTCTTCATTATTAACCTGTAAAACTCCTTCCCAGCAACAGTAACACCTCTTCCAGGGCCCTGAATTCCCTTATTCTTTTAGCTAAAAGTGACCTTCTTCCTCAAATTTTCAGAGAACATGTTATTTAGAACACTCCTTGACTTTATTTCATTCTACTGTGATTTGTATACAATTTATTTGTACATGTGATTTCTATTCTCCCTTAGATTATAATTGTTTCAAGATCAAGGACATTGTCCACTTTCACGTTTGAACCATGTATAGCTTGGTGGAATACATTTTCAAATGAAAACTTTACCCCACACAATGATAACTTTAGAAAACTTTATAACTATTCACAGGGGAAAGAGAAGAGTCAATATTAGGAAAAATGTTGGTATAACCTCCATGCCCAAAGTGGGCATCACACAATGGTCTAGGTATCCATGCTCTATTCAAAGGCCCAAGTCTCCACTGAACTCAAAAATATATAGAGTTTTAGACAAAGAGCCAGCAAGATACCAATGAGAGACTGTCCTTTTACCTAAATGACCATAAAGTAGGGGTATTTTGTGTGGTACCTAGGTGGTGCTGTGGATAGAGAGCTGGGCCTGGAGTCAGAAAGACTCTTCTTCCTGAGTTCAAATGTGGCCTCAGATTCTAACTGTGTAACCGTAGGCAAATCACTGAACCCTATTTGACTCAGATCCTCATCTGTAAAATCAGTTGGAGAAGGGAATGGCTAAACCATTCCAATAGTTTTTCTAAGATGACTCCAAATGGGGTCATGGATAGTCAGACACAACTAAAATAACTGAATAACAATTTTCTAAATTGCTCAAAAAGGAGTAAGGAATGAGGGTAAAGAAGTTGTGACTTTAACGGTAATGGTGCCATTGCAGCAAAAACCTGAAAAGTGTATTTTGGGAGGGTTACAGTACCTAGTCTCTGAATTTCTCAGTTTTGGCATGCTTGCATCCTGTGGGGCTAGGGCTATATATAGATCAAATCTGTTTTCACCAGTCCATATCATGTTAATAATCTTATTAATTCAAATTAATATAAAGAAAAATATTTATGTCCATGCAGAATGGCAGAGTGACCCCTACAATTATTGAGGTGAAATAGTCATTCAAAGTGCAGTCTATTTTTAAGCTACCAGAGGGCACTACAAAGCTTGAGTTATTCCAAATAACTTTAAATGTGTATCTGTGAGCAGCAGCTTCAAGGTTCCATCTAGCATTAAGACACCATTTTTATTGCAAGGTAAGCATAGTTATACTATCATCATCCTAACTAATTTTCCCAGGCCTTCTCTCTAGTTATAGGAATGTCCATAATACCTCATTTGAAATTCAAATTGTTCTAGCTCCCACTTATAAAGGATACTAATCTATTCCCTTATGTTGCTTATCCTTTGTTTTCAAAGAGTGATGGCTTGAGTGATGTCTTGACTACTGGATGAATTGGATTTAAGTGAGAGTTTCACAAATTTGTCAACCAGATTCTTTCTTCCAGATTCATCAAAGTCCAGTAGCAAGACAGAATTCAAGATGATTGAAAATGGCCTGGGATGCAGTGGATGACCTTGATATCTTCAGTGTTTGACCAGGATCTAAGCATTCCACAGTGCCTGCTTCAGCTGCCTTCATGACCATTGGAGCAAATTGTTCTCATCGACTCATTCCACCAGGGGAATTCTTCACATGCTTGGGGTAGATACACTCTTAATTCATTAATGGTTTGGGGGCACTTTGGTTACCCTTAACCTGGTTTAGTCCATCTTCCAAGATGGTTTACTAGGGTATGGTCACTGTGCACTCCGTAGTTTCTTGGAACCACAAGTGAGAGTTGAGTGAAAGGTGGACACCAAAGGTGCTCATCCACATTCAGTATTTCCCAATATAGTACAATTGAAAAAGGACAAGGTTACTCATTCAAATTTAATTAAATGGACTCCAAACTTCAGGGAAAACAAAATTAACAGTGACAACTTTGGGCAAGGTTGCAGAATCCCTGGTAAGGTCCCAAAGCTTAATCTTCTCACTGAGTATTAGACTCATAACTCTCACAAGGACAGGAGACCTATTGATTACCTCAAAGGCCTTTTGTTAAGAATGTCTTGTCTCAGTCTTACACAGTGTAATGGTAATGAAATTTGAAGATCCCTTTGTATTGCTAAGCAAAGAGGTACTTAGCATCTAGTTTTAAATTAAGCCACTGTTAAAGAAATAGAAAGGTATGAACCCCTGTTGCTGAAGTAACAAGGAGGGTCTGAAGAGGGAGGAGCTATACTGTATTTAAGAAAGAGGACAAGCTGGACAGTCAGAACTTCTTGGGATAAGGTCCCAGAGGCAGAGAGAGAGAGAGAGAGAGACAGAGAGAGAGACAGAGAGAGAGACAGAGAGAGACAGAGAGAGACAGAGACAGAGACAGAGAGAGAGAGACAGAGACAGAGACAGAGACAGACAGAGACAGAGACAGAAAGAGAGAGAGAGAGAGAGAGAGAGAGAGAGAGAGAGAGAGAGAGAGAGGAGAAACTGTGAAGGATTTAAGGTGGACTGGGCATTGTGAGCTCAGTGTGGAATAGGAACTGCATGGAGAGCTGAACAAGGATCTGGGAGCTGTCAGGTTTTGAACCCACGTGGCAGTTTGGTGAATTCAGGTAGGACCTGGGACCACAAAAGGGGAACCAGGGAATCTGAGAGGCTACCTTGAAAAAACCTCTCTGTGGATACTGAATAGTGACTGATAAAATTGTAACTTACTTGTGACCTAGGGGTGGATGGCCTGTGTATTTTCCACTACCCCTGAAGAGAGTTTTGAATAGTGACTGATATTGTTACTTAATTACTCCTCATGGGTAGAGAACTTTGACTACTGTACCTTGTGTCCCTTAAGGAAGCTTGCCTCCTTAAGGATAAGTGAGTTAAGGATTGAGGAGGCTCTCCTCCTTGAGACTGATTGAATTAAGGATTTAATGAAATGATTGATTGTCTAAATGAATCCACCTTGTTTAAAAGAGAACCATTGAATGATATAGTTACTAAATGATTGTACTTTGTTTAAAACTGTGTGACCACTTTGCTGAAAACTATGTGGCCATTTTAGTGATAAGTTGTTGAATTGTGACATGTGAATGCTGTATTTTGATTTTCTATGAATGTGTTGCTCTAATTTGCTATTGAATAAATGGAGAGCTCACTGTACTATGTAATGAGAACTTGAAATCTGTTCACAGCAGCAGTCCTCTGGAAAGCTGCTCACATGTGGCTTTATATGCAGTCACTGACAAACAAAAGAAGTTGTTTTCTTACCATTGCTTAGTTCACCTCATGGCACTCTTCTTATTTTACCCTATGCTAATTTTATTATGGATAGCATTCACTTGTCTGTTGTTCATTCAGCAAAAATTGTGGATCAACATTTCAAGGCTGTTCTGAAAAAGTTGCCTAGTCAGGTCTTATTTTAGAATCATTTTCAATGGGGCAATACTAAATAACACCAGCAACCTCAATGTATCTTCTCCATTTCAACATGGTAAAATGGTCAACATTTCAATATAGCAATAAACTTTCACATGTCTAATAATTTGTGGAGATGTTTCACATTATCATTTGTTCTTAAATTGTGAGACCAAGCACAAGCAGCTTTCCAAAGGACTGCCACTGTGGATAGCTCTAAGGTTCTGGTCATATAGTATAGTGAATTCTCTATTTATTCAGCAGTAAGTTAAAGGAAAACATTCACAGAAACCAAAGTATAGCATTCACAATGTTATAACCTAACAACTCATCACTAAAGCGGCCACATAGTTTTCACCAAAGTGTCCACATAGTTTTAAGCAAAAGATATCATTCAGAAAGTCCTTAACTCAATCATCCTTAAGGAGCAAGCCTTCTTAAAGATACAAAGTAAAAAGGTCAAAGTCCTCCATCCCTAGGTCACATTGTCTTAATCTCTGAGTCAAAAAGTGCTTTTTATTCTTGATTGGAGATTATTTTTGAACTGTCCTTAACTCAATTATCCTTAAGAGATATAAGGTACAGAGTACAAAGTTCTCTCACCCCTGGGCCACAGTAAGTCATGATTTTCTAAGTCAATACTAAGTACCCAAGGATAGGTTTTTTCATCTTGACTCAAGAAGGGCTCCCAAATTCCATGGTTACTCTCCTATGGGTACAGATCCGGCCTGAATCTATCCAATTGTCACCTGGATTCGCAGGCAGGTAGTTCTCAGTTCCTTGTCCAATTCCAGATTGAAGCTCACACTGTCTAGTCCACCTCAAATTCTTCACAGTTTCTGTTTCTGGGAAGACAAAACTTAAAAGAGCCTCGGTAGCATTCGTGCACATTGCCAACACCATCATCAATTCACCATCTTCCTGTGAAATCAATATAGACCCACCAACAAGATCTGAGAACTCAACACACATCATCAATAAGGTCCCAGGACCTCTGATACTCTCCTCCAGGATGTCTGTAAACAGTCAACAAGAATGTCCTCTTTCAAGGCATCCAGTAAGGTCCCAGGGTTTCTGTACAAAATATCACAAAGAAAAATCAACATACAGAAAGAATAGACATACAGAGTACTGGCCTCCACAACCATTCCCCTTCTCAGTTCTGCTCTCTCCCAGCTTGGGTTTCTCCTAATATATGATCATTAACTCCTCTCTGTTCCATCCCTTCCTGTTACATCAGCAAGTTCCATCCACTGTGAATTTCACAAGTTCTGTTTCATAACAAAGGTTCAACTGAAACATAGCACTAAGTACTTGTTTGCTTGCCATTACACCTAAATAAAGCAAAAATCACCTTCCATATGTCCATGGTGAAACTGCAGATTGACCAATACTTTTAACATTTGAAGTCTCTGTTACCTTTCCTTTAAAATTCATTGCCTCTGTCTTAAACGCCCTCCTCAAAGTCCTATATTAGTAGGACCCCAAACATTTCATTTATATTAACTGCCCATTGGGCATCCCAATTACACATACCCTTTTTATTCTGGAACCTAAGACATACAGGAAACTGCATATAGGTGAAGTCCTGAGCTATTTTAAATGTTTGTTATACTTCTATGATGTTTGGTTGTTGTCATTCATGCTCAAAGAGGATCAAAATGACATCATTATGTTGAGGTCAAGGTGCACCATGTCTGAATGTCTATGGCTGATCAGACCAATATGAACACTGAAGACTGTACCACAAGTCAGGCACATAATCCACATGATTACATGGAGTAGAGATAAGATTCTTTTGAGATGCTGTAATTATGCTTTGCTCATAGAGCACAGCACTTTCCTTGATGTGAGCATGCCATGCTGGGTAGTCCTATGCTGGTGTTTCCAGTGTCTCATCATTGATTCCAGAACTCTTCAGAGAGACCTTAAGAGTGTCCTTGTGTCATGTCTTCTGACTTCCATATGAGCACTTGCCTTGTGTGAGCTCTCTATAAAATAGTGTATTAAACAAATGAATGTTTGGCATTCAAACATGGCCATCCATTGGACTTGTACTCTCTGCAGTAGAGTTAGAATGCTTGGCCATTTAGCTCAAGAAAAAAACTCAGTGTCACACTGATGTCCAGTACCATTTATTACTAGATGATCTTCAGAATCTTCCTAAGACAATTCAAATGGAAGTGATTCAGTTTCCTAGCATGGTACTAGTATACTGTCCATATTTCATTGCATGCAAAAATGAGGTCAGCACAATGGCTATGTAGACTTTCAGTTTGTTAAGCAGCCTAATACCTCTTCTCTCCCACACTTTCCTTTCGAGTTCCCCAAATACTGAGCTAGTTCTGGCAAAATGTATGAATCAACATCATCATCTATATGTACATTCCTGTAAAATGTACTGCCAAGGTGAGTGAACTTATCCACAGCATTCAAAATCTCTTCAATTGCTACAACTGATTGTTCTACATACAGATGTTGGAGTGTTGACTAGTAGAGAACTTATGTTTTCTTGGTATTGTCAGCCCAAAATTGGCACAAGCAGTAGAGAATCAAGTCATTTTCTTGCTGCATCTAAGCCTAAGAAGCTGCATTGAGTGCACAAATCATTTGCAAAAATAAGTTGACCACCAACTCTCCCTTGACTTTAGTCTTGGTAATCAAGGAAACTAAAAGGTTCATTTCCCATTACTGAGTTTTTTCTGAATGTTCCATTTTGGGGAGGGTATCAGACCAATCATTCTTTATCTCTTGCATGTGGTCATCATTTCCTGTTTTCCTCCCATCTTTTGACCTCCATTTTTTATGTGTTTTCTTCCTCCTTTTCAGATGTAAGCTCTTTGAGGACAAAATTTCTTTCTTTTTCTTGGGATCTGTATCCTCTGCATTTAACCCAATTACTGGCACATAATATGCTCTTAATAAATATTTGTTTATTGATTGCTTACTGGATAAAGCTTCTACATTCATGGGAAGGTGTCATAATTATAGTTAGAAAACCCAATTTCAAATCCTGCTTTTGCTATTTACTATTCAAATCAAATCACCTCTTGGGAGTCTTAATTTCATCATTTGTAAAATGAAACATGAATTATTTTGTTATTAAAAGGTCTTTTATATCTAAATCTATTATACTGAGAGTCTATGAAGCAAAACATTGTGAAATTCCTTGCATTAGTATATCAAGTTGAAATTTGAACACCAAACTCACAATGCCAAAGCTAGAATACGTTCTATTTTAAAGTACCATGCTGCTTTTCAAAGGAAGTCCATTTGGGTTTGGAGAAAAACAAACAACATATGCAAATAATTATAATTATAAAGCTGAAATTTCCCCATGGTTATTCCAACAGATATTAAAAGACTAAGGTAAAATTTTAGCTGTAGCATATTCATGTTTTCAGATAATTTAGGAGCAGAGGAAGGAAAATTTATTTTGATCAACTTAAGAGTTGCTCATATAATTACTAGGAATAAAGCTTTTACAAACTGTGACTCTCAAAAGTAGAACTTATCTCAGAGATCATTGAATCTAATGACTTCATTAATTAATCAATAAGTACCTAATAGTGCCAGTCATTATTTTAACACTGGAGATAAATGTACATTGAATAAAACCTTACTTGGAAGAAAATTGTATTCTAATAGTCAGAGACCACAAGGACAAACTTAAATATAAAGGGAATTGACACAAAGTGAACAAATCAAAACAAAGAATGGTTAAATGCTTGGTAGTTTGAGAGACTAGACATTAATTTTTGAGATCGGCAAAGTTCAATTACTTCAATTACTGAAGCTTGAGCTGGGTCTGGCAGAAAGAGTATCTAGAAGAGACAGAATTGAGGGGAGAATGTGTTCCAGGCCAAGACAACAAGCTATGAAAAGATACACAGGTGGGTGGAATATAATCTATGACAGCTGGAGAGAATCCTCTCAATACTGCTATAAGTGGTTATCAAGTTTCATGATCCCTTGTGTTGCAGAAATCAAGAGTTTACTAAGATACTGATTTCTTTTCAGACAGTTGTAACTAGAAAAGCTTTCTTCATACTGACTGTAACAACAAACAAACAAACAAACAAAAAAGAAACAAACAGCTTCTTCCCAATAGTTTACACCTATTATTTCTATTTCTGTCCCTCTGGCCCCCTGCTGAGCCTAAAGGCAGAAAGATTCATTTTCATGAGTTCAAATCTGGCCTCAGATATTCACTCCCTGTGGGACTCTAGACAAGTGACTTTAACCCTTATCTGTCAAATGAGCTAGAGAAGCAAATAAACCATATCTTTGCAATGAAAACCCTAAATGCTGTCATGAAGAGTCCAAACTGAAAAGACTGGAAATGTGCTAGGCATTGTGATAAGTGCTAGGGATACAATTAATACAAAATACAGAATTTGCCCCCCCCAGAAGTTTACAATCCTATTTGGGGGAAAGAACACACAAAAAGAGACAGGAAAATAGGGTGTGGAGGGGGAGGGAGGAAAACAGTAGAATTGAGACATGGAATTGAAAAGAACCAGAGAAGCATATGCAGATTGGAGTGAGCTAAAACATCCAGTTGTTACTCTCTATAAGAGAAGGCAGCTAAGTGGTGGAGTGGATAGAGTGCTGCACCTGAAATCTGAAAGATTCGTCTTCCTTAGTTCAATCTGGCCTTAGATACTTAAGACATTTAGATGCTTAATAGCTGTGTGACCCTGGACAAGTTACTTAACACCGTTTGTCTCAGTTTCCTCATCTGTAAATGAGCTGGAGAAGGAAATGGTAAACCACTCCACTATCTCTACCAAGAAAACCCAAATATGGTCATGAAAGTCAGATAAGATGGAAAAATCACATAACAACAACAACACAAAGGAAAGTATTGGAAGGAATTTTGATACTCCATCCCTCCACACTTCCATCAAAAATTAGAGGAATGTGAAAGAGGTGGTGTCAATCAAGGCTTGAACAAACAGCATGGTGATGAGATTTGAGGTAGAAAGGGCATCTGTTTAATGGAGTTGAAACCAGGCATAAAAAAAGATGGAGCATTCACATTAAATTCCATTTTGAAAAAGGATCCGGGCTGGCTACCCTCCTTTCTCCTCCTGGTTCCATTTCTGACTATACAGACTTCACCATTTCTAACCATTTGAGAACCACTCCCTTCCCCAAAACTTTCAGGTCCCTTCTCAGTCTTGTCTCCACTCATTATTATATAAGCTTCTTGAGTGTTAACTACATTTTGCTTATTTGTATTATTTATTCTCCACATATAGCAGAGTGCCTTGCAAATAGTAACTGTGCAATAAATGTTTCCTGCCTTCCTGATTGCCCTTTGGTACTAATAAGAAATCTACTCTCACTTTTATATGACAATATGCAAGATATCTATAGAATCAACTTACAGTCCCTTGCCTTTCCAAGTTAAATAGCATCAGTTCCTTTAGTGATATTCCTTATCATAGTTCCCAGTCATGTCACCAATGTGGTCAGCCTCCTCTGGAAGCTTTCCATAGTACTAATATATTTCATAAAATGTAGCACTCAAAACTGAAAAAAAATATTGCCCTTATATGATCTGTATAGGGGAGAAGAGTGATGTTATCAACATCTTTGTTCTTAATACTGTAACTATTACTCCAATAGCATGCTGAATCAGCTTTTAAGCTTCAGTGAAACAAAGCAGCCATGTATAGAGTTTCCAGTCCACTAAAAATGCAGATATGTGTCGCATAAACTTCTCTTTCATTGAGCTCCTAAATACTGGCCTAATCACAGTAACTATCCTTCAAAGCCTTACCATATCTTGTATGCATTTTTACTCTCAATCAGAAAAAGCCTGCACCTTTTTGCGAGACTTACATGCCTTTAGATACTTGAAAATGCCTTTGTCAATGTCAAAGGTCCTTTCCAGTTAGAAATATATGATCCTATGACAACATATAGTGGTGAAATTTCATGCTGGATTAGGGGTGGGAGGGGAATGATGGAAGTTATCTCCAGCAGAATGAATCATTACAAAATATACAATAGCATATACATATAACTGAACATGTATTATATGGTTATGTAGTTTGTAGTTATGATTTGTTGTTTTCCCCAATTTACCTCTGGATAGAGCTGGAATGGAGATTCAACTGTGGCTGTACTGGCTCCATTATGTTTCCCTAAGTTTTTCTGTGTTAGGGCCAGGGGTGAAGAGTGGATGGAATATCACTAAGGGGATTACAACTATGTTATAGGATGAGAATTGAAGACTGAATTTTAGTACAATCATAAAGAAACTAGTGTTCCAGGATAAGTGTCCAGGAAATGAAAAAAAAACATGCAGAGTTTGTTTTGGAGAATAATCCTTGTTAGTGTGTAGGTAACAATTAAGGAGATGAATGGAACAGTGAAAATTGCCTTATCCCAGAGAGTGGTAAGTGAAAAATCTCAGAGCATGACTACAAAATCACAGAATTTCATAGCATTTAGAAGGAACTGCAGCCAGAATCAAGTGCAACCTGATGAGAAATTCCCACTAAACCTTTCTGAATGAATTGTTATCAACTCTTTGCTTGAAGACCCCTGGTGAGCTACAACCCATTACTTACCTCTTAAGGCATTCACATTTACACATGAGGAAACTGAGGCTGAGAGAGGATACATAACATGCCTATTATCAAACAGGTAGGAAGTAACTGAAGCAGAAACGAAGCTCAAGTCTTACTCAATCCAAATGCAGCACTCTATTCTCTGAGTCACCTAGCTATCCTAACAGCTCTGACAATTTGCTTCTTTAGTGGCTTTCTCCGTTCTCCTGGCTTCACCTCTAAGTATCAATAGAATAAGTCTAATGACAGCCCTTCTGATTCCTGACAAAGCAGAGCCTGGTGAGCTAGAAATGAGGATCAGTAGTCAGGGATGTAGTATTTAGTATCAGTTGAATGAGTGGATATTGATCACTGAGATAATTCTGATATGCAACACAGCCCAACTGGTACAAAATCTACAATGTGACATTAAGCTTCTCATTAATTGTCTTCATTGAGAGATTTTTGAACAGGAAGTTCCTTTCTTGGCTGGCCATGAAGTTTTTGACTTGAACAAATTGAATCAGCAATCAGTACCTAGTTTGACTTATATGCTTTGAGCTAACATTGACTTAAAAAAAACACCAAGAAGACTTTTCCTCCTACTATCTAGTTTATCAGTTAATTCTGGTTGGACTTTAGAATCAACGTAGAAAATCTAGTACTTACTGAAAAGTTGTGGGATTGACCTACTTCAGATACTGCCTTTAGTCTCTCCCCTGAATGCCCCGTTGTGGATATTGACTGTCCTGTTCTCAGTATTGGCATTTGGCAGTAAACCCTTGACCTCCATTTGTAAGTGACTGCCATCTATTTTGGGGATTCTTCGCTTTCCTTTCCTCTATACTTTTATCAGGGAAGAGATCTGTCACCTTGATTGATATCTCGATCAGTAATTGTGCTGAGCAAACTACATCTCCAGCCTCTATTCATGGTCTGGATGAGCCAACTTGATCAACATCCATGTCAACTGGAGATCCTAGTTGGTAAGTAACAGTATTCTTTAGTATATAGACAATTTAAGAGGTCTTGTGACAATGAGAATCACTCACCAATTCATAATTGATTAAAATTCTAAAATAACTAACTAGGGTATGACATATTTAAAGCAAGTGTGGAGAGGGGCTGAGCCAAGATGGCGGCGTAAAATCAGCAAAGCACCGCAGCTCCCACACAACCATCCAAAAAACTCACGAAATGGGACTCTAAACAGATTTTCAAACTCCAAAACTCTCCAAAATATAGAAAACACATCAGTTGCTGCAGGCAGCTCAGCAGGTAGGGCTCTTCACAGCAGTCTGGGAGTTGTGGACAGCCCAGCCTGAAACCCTGCCAGCCAGGCCCCAGCGCATCGGGTGGAGCCGAGTCCATAGGAGAGCAGATCGGCTGCACTGGAGGCACAGTTACCACATTTCTCAGGCCAGAAGAAAAAAAGGCTAAGAGAAAGGTCAGTGGATTTTGCTAAATTTAGGGGAGAAGAGCAGTCCAGCCAAACTGCTCCCAGGGCAAGGAAGCAGTGGGAGGCGGCTGTAGCAGCAGGAATGGCTGAAAGCAGCAACGGCCTCCACTGGGCTGCTTCAGAGCCCTCGGCCTGGAGATAGCAGGGGGGCTGAGGGAATTGATCAGGGCCAAGGGCTCTTGCATTGAGCAGCCTAGATCTGGATCATGGTCTTGAGTGGTGGTCCTGGGGTGTGCTTTCAGTGAGCCAAAACTGGGGGGGAGGCTGCAGCACCCCACTAATAGCTGCAACAGCTGTGAAGGCCCCAGCAATTTGGGACAGAGCTTTCCCCCTCCAGGAAGCAGAGTTCCACAGAGCTAAAAAACCAATCAATTAATATACTGGCCAACATGAGGAAAAGGAAGCCAAGTAAGAACAGCAATAAAACTCTAGAATCCTTTTTTGTGGACAAAAAGAATCAAATCTTGGAGCAGGAGGAAGACAACTGAATCAGAACTCCCTCACCAAATGCTTCCAAGACACTGGAAGAATGCCTACTAGCTATGGATCAACTTAGAAAGGACTTTGAAAAACAAATAAGAGAAGTGGAGGAAAAATTGGAAAGAGAAATGAGAATGATGCAAGAAAGTCATGAAAAGAGAGTCAATAACCTGAATGAAGAAAACAATACCTTAAAGAGCAAATTAATTCGGATGGCAAAAGAGGCCCAGAAAGCCAATGAGGAGAAGAATGCCTTAAAAAGTCAAATTTGCCAGATGGAGAAAGAGTCTCAAAAGCATTCTGAAGAGAATAA
>CM053595.1:267822252-267880700 GCA_028646575.1 Pseudocheirus occidentalis | reverse complement strand
GAGTGGAGCAAGTGGAAGCTAATGACTTTATGAGAAACCAAGATACTATTAAACTGTTACAAAAAAACAAAAAAATAGAAAGCAGTGTGAAATATCTCCTTGAAAAAACTACTGACCTGGAAAATAGATCCAGGAGAGATAATCTGAAGATTATTGGTCTACCTGAAACCCATGACCAGAAAAAGAACTTGGAAAGCATCCTTCAAGAGATCCTCAAAGAAAATTGCCCTGAGGTTTTAGAATCAGATCTCTCCTGGGATCAATGTTCTGGGCTGGGGGGTAGGGGCAAAAAGGGGAGAAAATCTGTAACTCAAAACCTTGTGGAAAGGAATGATATAACCAAAAAAATGAATTTAAAATTAAAAAAAATCAAGAATGAAATCAAATCATAGATTCAAATGTGGTTAGGTCATGTTTGGAGAAAAGAACAATAAAATACAGCATGCTGGTATACTTTGAGATATATGAAGAAAAGTTATAATATTGATCCCAATAGTATATATGAAAGTTACAGCTAATATTGAAGGAAAGATGGTTCCAGCCTAGATGTGAAGGGATAACTTAGACAAACCTAAGCAAACACATTAGATGAAAATGGAAATCCAAAAACATCAGACTAATAGGCTAAGATTAATACCATGAGATTTAAAAAGAATAAATATGAGGCAGCAATAGTCTGTTATATTGGAAGAGTGATGGCCTTGTAGTGTGAAAGATGCAGGTTAAAATTCTAAACATGACACTTTTTAGCTATATAATCATAGACAAGTATCCTTTTCTCTTGGAGACTTAATTTCTTCCTTCTCAAAATAGGATTATAATTTTACAGTATTTAGTTTTCAGAATTATTAAGACCAAATGATAAAGGGTATTTGTACCATCACTTTGCAAACTTTGAATGCTATGAAAACATCAACAAATATCAAATCCAGCAGTTGCGTTAAAGACAACTCCCAAAATGCCAGTATGTACTCCTTCTATATTCTCTATCTAAGAAAAACATTCAGCTAGAGTGGTTTAGGTGAATAGATCTGGGTGTTTTAGTGGCCCTCCAAGAAATAATTTAATTCAGTCTTAGATGGCAGCCCAAATAACCAATATACAGAAATAAGGAGGCAAAATTCTCATTGTTTCAATCAGATCATAGCAGAAGTAGAATTCTAAGAGGCACATATTTGAAGAAACTTTGGCAAGCTAGAATGGGTCCAAAAGAAGGTGGATGAGATAGTGAAAGGGCTAGAAACATTACCATATAAAGATTGTTCCTATCTTTCTAGTCATATTCTATTGTATGTATTCCATGATTCAGTGACACAGTGACACCACCCTTCTTTTGCAGTTTCTCTCACAAGATACTCCATCTCCCATTTCCCTGCACTTTTGCTGACTGTTCCACCATGTCTGGATTCTCTCCTTCAATATCTCCACTTTCTGACTTTTCTAACTTCCTTGGGTCTCAGCTAAAATCCCACCTTCTACAAGAAGTCTTTAATTAAGACCAAATGCAAGTGTCTTCTTTCTGTCTACATGCCAATATGTTGTCTAATATATTTGGTTTTCATCTAGTTCTTTTCATATCATCTCCCCACACTGAATTCTTTGAGATCAAAGTCAATTGTTGCTTTTCTTTCTCTCCCCAGCATTTGGCTACTATCTTTCTCTTTTATTTTTCAACCAGTGCCCCCTATGGCATGGTTTTGCATCCCAAGATCAGGAATGTTTCAGTCTTTTTCAGTTATAAAAGATATTTAGGACTCTATCATCAACAAGTGTGCTATATTGGGGGGAATATCCAAAAGAAAGTCTTTCTTCAACCCTCATGTAAGTTACTGAAAGTAACTTGTAGTGAAACCATCTCTCAGACCTAACTAGGTCAAGAGATTAAAGTTTTGGCCACTGACACAGTTGCCCAGGCACCTGGGAACAAAATAGCCAGGACATGAAAGTCTGGAGGTATTTCCTTGAATAAGAACACAGATGGGTAGGAAGAATTGTACTAGGCAGTTGTGTTCCCCTGAATCAATTCCTTATCCTAGGTAAATATGCCTTCCCTGCTCTTGAATGTCCTAACTCCTACCTCTATTATGGCTCAATATGCCTCATTTTCCTTTCCCTATATCTGATATTAATAACAATGCTATGAAATGGATGTGATCATCTATTGTCCCCATTTTACAACTCAGGAAATACAAATGGAGAGAACTCAAGTGACTCAGTCAGGAAGCTTGTGAGAATGAATGCTATCTCTAGTCTTCCCTAATTTTAAGAAGAGTGTCCTGTAGACTTCTCCACCTCCTTCTCCACAGGACTATAGGGATTTTTACTCAATTCAGTCAAGTTCAACCCAATAAGTGGGTATCAAGTATGTGCTGTAGGCAGTATAGTACGTACTGGTTTGGTTCTAAGCATATCAAGGTAAAAAACAAAACAAAGTGATTTTTACGCTCAAGAGAACTTACCTCCAACTAGGAGTTTACAACATATAAATAGATAAACAATGCACATCAATGTGTCAGGACAGAGAGAGCAGAAGGTGGTATATGAGTGGGGCTTTGAAGGACTGAATTAAGAATTCTTAAGATGCAGAAGGGAGGAGTAATTGTATGGGGGATAATGAAAAGGACTAACAAGAAATAAAAATGGAAACATTAGTAGAGGCAGAGTATGAGAGGTTTTAATGCCTTTTTTGAGTTCCTATTGTAATCTAGAGCAAGGGTTCTTAACTTAGATTCCTTATGTTGATTTAAAAGGAATGTTTTGATAACAGTGTTTCAATATAATTGAGTTCTTTGGGGATTCTATGTGTTTTAAAACCTTGTTTCAAGATGGAGGTCCATGATCTTCACCAGACTTCAAAAGATCAGCTAGGTAAATATGCTAGGCACTTTGCTGAGAAGTCAAGATACAAAAACAAACAAACAAACAAACAAACAAAAAAACCTCTTGTCCTTGAATCCAAAGTAAACCATCATTCATTAAACCTCTACTTTATGCCAGACAATGCAAGGACTGGAGAAAAAAGAAAGGCAAAAAGCAATCCCTATTCTCAAGGAGTTCACCATCTAATGGGAAGATGAGATTTAAACTACTACGAGAAAACAAGTTTCTAAAAAATAAATTAGAGCTTGTCTGCTAAGAAAGGAACTAAGATAAAGGAGGACTAGGTAAGGCTTCTTGCAGAAGATATGATGTTAGCTAAGACTTGATAAAAGTCAGGAAAGCTAGGAGGCAGAGATGAGGAGTGAGAGCATTCTAGGCATGAGAGATAGTCAGGGAAAATACTTAGAGTGTAGATACAGAATGTCATGTTCAAGGACCAGCAGAGAGGCTGGTGTCTGTGAATCCACATACAAGTGCAAGTAGTGTACAAAGTACAAGTAGTGAGTAAGGTGAAAGACGACTAAAAAGTTAGAGAGGAGTTGGGTTGTGGAACTATCAGCAGGAAAAGGATGATTAAAGTGGCAAAAGCTCCAGAGAGGTCAAGAAGGGGAAAGATTGAGTAAAGATAATTATATTGGGCTATATGGAGGGCTTTTGAGGTTGAGGATGTTTTTAGTCAGAAAGAAGTAGCTAGTAGAGAGGGAGACATTGAACATTAGTGACAAAATAAAGATTGTAGAGGGGGGAAATTCTGGAGAAGATTGAATGGAATGTAACCGCATGTGTACATAGAAGGGCTTGAGGCAGCAAGGAGAAGGGTTATATCTTCACATAAAACATGAAAAAAGGAGGAAATAGTGATAGAAGGCATTTGAGATATACGAGATGAGGAAAAGGAGAAAGGTGGAAATCTCTGCAGATAATCTCAATTTTTTTCAGGGAAGTATGAGGTAACATGATCAATTGAAAGCCTAGGGAGAGGAGAATCTGTGAGAGAGTTGAAAAGGAACATAAAAGATTGGATAAGCTGTTGTAAGTGGGAGAGTGATTCATTTAGGAATATGTGAAAAGATTGCTTTGACAGAGTGGGGGCCTAACATAAATTTTTAGTGGACCCAGTTAGCATGGCAGCATAGTAACACCATGGACAGAGTGCTGGACTTGGAGTCAGGAAGAATCATCTTCCTGAATTGAAACCTGATTTCAGATACTTCCTAG
Source organism: Pseudocheirus occidentalis (assembly GCA_028646575.1). Taxonomy (NCBI): domain Eukaryota; kingdom Metazoa; phylum Chordata; class Mammalia; order Diprotodontia; family Pseudocheiridae; genus Pseudocheirus; species Pseudocheirus occidentalis. Next base: position 267,876,602 of record CM053595.1, on the reverse strand, counting down.
ATGTGCGACCCTAGACAGGTCACTTAACCCAATTTGCCTCAGTTCCGTATCTCTAAAATGGGCTACAGAAGGAAATGGCAAATGACTCTAGTATCTTTGTCAGGAAGAGCTGAAATCAGGTGATAAAAAGTGAAACATGACTGACATGACTGAACAGAAACAACAGCACATTTAAAAAAATATTTTTGTTGTTTTCTCCAGCTTCATTCAAATTATACGAGTAGCAGTGAAGACAATGGATAGTAAGGGTAATAAAAAGCTGGGGTTTGGCAGGGTTATATCTTTAATAGGAGAAAGAGGCAAGGGATTCAAGGGAATAGAACAGTGTGCAGTTGAAATAGTTTACCAAGAAATAAAGTTAGGAAAGTGTAGTTAATGAAGGAGTAATGATTAGAGTTCATAATGAAGAAAAACAACAGGACTTGAAGCAGCAAGGAAAAGGGAGAGGTAGAATAACAACATATGATCAGATTATAGGAATTTCTTACTTCTAATCATTGAAAGATTAAGAGAATGACTGGACAATCTTTGTGTGTAGCTAAAGTAGGATGAAGGAGGAGGGCATGGAAAAAAAGCAAGTGGTAGAATTTGAAGATTAGGATATTTGAGGAAGTATATGCATATATGATATGTGTATGTATATATGTACTTATACACACAACCACCCCCATACTCCCTATATATATGTATATACATTTATGTGTGTGTGTGTGTGTGTGTGTGTATCACACATACAAGTAACACTCTAGGAGTTGGAGAATGAGAGGAAGACTGTTAGGCCAACAAAGAACTCACCGAAGAAGGAAGGAAAGTGTGTACAGAAGGTCTATAAACAACAACTCCCCATATGTTGATTGGGTGATAAATATGGATTAATGAACCTCAAAAGAGAGACTACTGACTGATGATGAAAGAAGAATCTGGATGTAACCATAAGAAGCAAAGACTAATACTACTTACTCACCATGAACAGTGAGTTGAAGAGTAAAAGTGAAAGTGCAATTAGTCCTGGAAAGGGAGGTTATGCCATCAGAAGGGATCCAAGCTTCACTGAGCCCATGACAATTGTGGGAGCAAAAAATAAAATGCTTTAAGATGAAAGAAGTCTGGTACCTATGTAGTAGGCATCCCAGAGACAACTAGTATGGTTAGGTTACTCTAGAGTGGGAGGTTAAGGGAGGAAGGGTGTTGGAACAATACAGAACCAGTGAAAGTTCAGGAGCTGAGAGGAGTCTTGTGCAGACTTGTGCTTTTGGAAAGTTATTTTGATTAATCTAGAGGATCAAGAGAGATGGGAAGTTTAGTGTATAATTATGAGGCTGTTACTGTATAAAGGGAAAAGGTGAGGAGGGCTTGAATTAAAGTGATACCTATGCTAGTGGAAAGAACGGGATGAAATGGAGTGCATTTGTTGATATAGAATCCATAAGATGTAGTAACCAATTGAACATGGGGGAAAACGAAAAGAGCAGATATGGGAATGACACTAGAATATATTGATAATAAGCTGAATTAATAGGAAGTTTTCCTTAGCAAACTATATCTGTCTTTTCTACTTCTATCTTAGTTCATCTGAGACCCACAAGAACAAATAGAATCCCTCTTCCATAAAACAAACCTTTAAATATTTAAAGTCTATAATTTTGTCCCCATGACCTTAATTTTCTCATTACGAAGCTCTTCATCCCTAGCTCTTTCAACCTATCATTTTCTTACCCATTCTCATTGCTTTCCTTTGGATACAATCCATCCTTTACACATCCTTCCTAAAACATAAGACTTTGAACTTGACATGGTAACCAGATAGTCTTTCCAGCACAGAGTAAATCTGTCACTTCTTTTATTCTTTATGCTATGATTTTCTTAAAGGAAGCTCGTACAGCATTAGCTTTACTGATTTCCATGCCACCAAAGAGAAGAGAAAGAATAAGAGGACTACTCATTCTTTGAGTCTTCTCTTGTCCTTAACACAGTTTAACAAACAAAAACCAAAAGATAATTTTTGTTGTTGTTGTCTCTAGCTATCTGAAATCTTTCTAAAACATTACTAAAACTCATTACTGGATATTGGTACTCTTTTGTATTCATCTTAATTAACTTGCCTTCACAATCATGTTTTCTTTTTTTTTTATCTGAGTTGTGTTTAAATTGACTGTGTAGTAGCATCAATCACAGAATTACACCATCTAAAAGCTGGAAGAAATTTAAGCTGTAATCCAGTCAAACCTTACAGGCAAATGAATAAACAACAACAAAAATACATCAATATATAAAAATAAATGTTATTATTATTATTATACATTGTTAGGTTTCAAAGCATTTTAAATATGTCATCTCCTATGAACATTAGAGAACTGTCATGCAGGTCCTGTCAGTCAATCATCTCAAATGGAATTTATTGCAACTACTGTATGCTAGGGACCATCCTAATTATTGGTGTTATAAGACAGGTAAGTTCAAGATGATGCCCTTAAGGAATTCAAAGTCTAAAGGGAGAAACAACATGCAATTATCAAGGCACACAAATAATATATGTGTGTATTTCTCCTTTCATCATCATTCTATAAAAATATTATAACATATAACATATATTAGGATACTCACACATATAGGGGAGGAAGATAGAAAACTGAAATTGGCTTTATACAGAAGGTGAGATTTGAGATGAGTCTGCTTGACAGAAAGATGAATATTTAGGAAGTGGAGGTATGAAGAAGGAACACTCAATGGATACAATCCACTATATCTTAAAGGTAGTAGTACCTTCAATGGATAAGAAAATTGTGGCTCAGAGAGGTTAGATGCCCAGGGTCAGACAGATATAGTAAGTTTCTGAGGTGTCATTTACATCCAGGTCTTCCAGCATTCTGTCTACCACTGATCTTGTTCCTGATAAGTAATCACCTAGCCTCACTTTAAAGACCTTCAGAGAGAAGAAACTCATCAACCCTTAAAGAAGTTCATTCTATCTTTGGACTAATCTACTTTTTAGGAAGTTTTGTTTTTGTTTTGTTTTCCTGACAAGAAGTTAAATTTTCCTCTTTGTAACTCTCTCTTATTGATCTTGGTTCTGTTGTTTGGAGTACAGAGAATGAATATAATATGAAAATTCTTCAAATATTGAAGAATTCTATCATGTACTACCCAACACCATGCTCCCCCGAGTCTTCTTTACTTCAGTCTAAATAACTCCAGTTTCTTAAGATAGTTTGCCTTTTTCTTGATCCTCCTAATCATGTCTTATGTTTTCAAAATTAACTTTTTGAAAGTTTCCAGTTTTTTGGTGACCATATTTTCTTTTTTTTTGCTTTTTGGAGAGGGGAAGGTAGGGCAATTGGAGTTAAGTGACTTGACCAAGGTCACATGGCTAATTGTGTGTGTGTGTGTGTGTGTGTGTGTGTGTGTGTGTACGTGAAGTGTCTGAAGCCAGATTAAGGGGCCAAATTTTCTTGCGAAAATGTTAGGCTATTGGATACTGAATCTCTTCTCTGAGCTCTTTGGAGTTTGTTACACACACACACACACACAAACACACACACACAAACACATGTGCACATACCCTACTGGAAATTTGTACAAATTTATTGCACAGTTTTGACACCAATAATTCCAACATTTCTGTTATTCCTGCCTTCAATGAAATGCTCCTTTTTGGCCAAAATCATTTCTACAAGAACAATTTGTTGTTGTTTTCACCATTCTAAATACAAAACAAATAAAAATTTTAAAGTTTAAAAAAAGAATTGGATTTAATCATTAAAATATACTTCCTCTGTCTTTGAAAGGGGAAAAAGTCAGATCTTACTTAATTTCCTTAGTAATGTCTTTCACACTACTGCCCATAAAGAAAGTATTGTTAGAAATCTTCTATAATATACTTTCAAGAGCATTTCCATTGTCCTTTGGGTCATGATACTTAACTTATTGAATATGCTTCATATATGTGAAACAAATTCATTATATGCTACTTTTATCTTTCTAGGATTATTGGTGTTGATATTGTAGATGAGAATGTGACAAATAAGGTAAACAGAATACTAGACTTGAATGCCAGGAGACCTGGCTTTTATTCCTGGCTCCACCAAAACCAAGTTATATGACTTTGAGTAAGCCATTTCACTACATAGGGCCTACTTCCTTTCTCACTTCCTTTCAATTCTAGTGATTTTTATAACCCTGGTAATTTAACAAAGTTCCTGGAACATAGAAGATGCTTAATTAATGCCTACTGAACCAACAAAATGATAGTTTTTCATTGTTCAGTGGATGTACTACCACTAAGACTCTGTTTCATCATGATTTACTAACTAGGGCACACAAATACTCACAAAGGATTTCCATGTGTCTGGTTTCACACTGCATTTCAGTGTTTTGAATTGACTTAGTAAAAATAGCATTTGTATCATATAACCCTTGGTTTAGACAGTCCTAAATCACTTGTCTTTATTATTGGTCACAATTTCAACTTAGACCTAAATTTACATGTGATGTCTCAAATCAGGAAAGAATGAGCCACAATCCTGTCTTTGAGTTGAAGTATCTAGTTTACCTTTCAGAGTGATAACAATGACATTGTGGCCTAGGAGAGACACCATGCCATAGTCAAAAGAGAACTAGTTTTAATGATTGGAGAATTTATTCGTAGTCCTAGTGGGATGCATGACTAGTAGGGCCACATGCATTCTCGGTCGCTGTTTAACCTTGGGTAAAATGGAATATTTGATTTCAATTTCTCCTTAAGGCGCTTCCAGCTCTGGTATTCAGAGATGTTATATAAGGATCTACAAGCTCTCTGGGTTTTTCATTCTGATATGTAGGTATAACTGTAGATTTCTTTTCCTATGACCATATTTCATTCTTTATTACTTTGAGCATTACACCTCAGTTGTTTTCTGCTGTTACTATGACTATTATTTCTAATGTCCCAATATAGCTACCACATTACCTTTATGGACACTTTCCTGGCAAAGATACGTTTTGCCTGCATCTTACTGTTTTTTTAAAGTGGTTCTTAGAAGTTTTAAGCAATAGGGCTCCTAATGAAATCTGTGAGAAACAAGGTGGTGAAAAGATTGTTATAAATAAAACAAGTTTATAATTATATTTATTATGATGAATATTACTGACATTTGCTACAATTGGTACTTATGTAGTTGCTATTACTACTACTGTTGCTGTTTCCTCTTGCTGATGCTGCTGTAGTGACCACCGCCACCACTACCACTACTAATAAATGCTTGTACTGCTAAGTCATTATGTATAAAGGCTCTTCATAAATATTCTGTTCATTTTGTAATGTATTTGGTGGCCAATAATAACAGGAGTAGGAGTATTAGAAATAGGAACAGAAGATGGTAGCAAAAGCAGTAAATCACAGCAACTCACCCATATTTACCACTAAATAACAATAAAATAGCACCCCAAAACAAATCCTAAAGTAGTAGAATCAGCAAAAAGATGGGGAAAAACAATCTTTGAGTCTAAGAAACTTGATATTTCTCACATGCATAAAAGTGGAGTGCAGTCCAGGAGAGGGAGCATACCAACAAACCCCATCTCAGCAAAATAGTAGGAGATCCCAGTGTGGTAGAGAAGGCAGACACCAACACCAGGACCCCCCATATGGTTCAGCATAGTCCTGGGCAAACAGGCAAACTCCAGTGGAAGCAATTGTGTGCCAATTGCTTCAACATGCTCCTTGGGAAATGAAGCCCCTAGAGAAATACAGACCTAGAGAAAAACACCCCACTGGCCACAGCACAAATCATACACAACACCAGGACCTAGACTCAGCACCACTTAAGCTGCCAGAACTCTCCCACCACCCTCCCACCCTACCCCTTCAATACAGCATCATAAAAAAGTGTTCCCCATGGGCCTCAGCAACATCAGTGCTAGTGCTACGCCAGCTACAATCATGACTTGCAACCTCTGGCACCAAAAACTCAAGACAGTGCCCTTTTCACCCTGGGAGCAAATCATAAATTTAAAAGAAAAGGAAAAATCCAAAAAATAAGCAAAAAAAGAATCTTACCATAGAAAGGTATTATGGTGACAGGGAAGATCAAGACACAAATCCAGAAGAGGACAATAGTTTCCAAAACATCTATGGGCAAAACCACAAACAAAAATAGGAAATCATTCTAAGCCCAGAAAGAAATCATGGAAGAGCTAAAAGTGAGTTGTTTGTTTGTTTGTTTGTTTTAATCACATAAGACAGGTAGAAAAAATAGGGAAAAAGAAATGAGAGTGATTTAAAAGAAATATGAAAGAAAAAAAGTCAATAGCTTAGGAGGAAAAACTGTTTAAAAAGTGGATTTGGCCAATGGATAAGGAAGTTTAAAAATCCATGAAGAAAACAATTCCCTAAAAAGTACAGTTGGCCAAATGGAAAAAGGAATTATGAAAGCTAATTGGAAAAGAAAAGTCCTTAAGAGGTAGAATTGGGCTAATATAAGCTAATGTTTCTATGAGACTTCAAGAATAAAGCAAACAAATTCCAAAGAAGGGAACCATAGAAAAGAATATAAAATATCTCATTGGAAAAATAACTAGTCTGGAAAATAGATCCAGGAGAGACAATATCAGAAATACTTGACTACCTAAAATCCATAATCAAAAGGAGGACCTACATAGCATCTTTCAAGAAATTATCAAAGGAATCTGCCCTGATATCCTAGAAACAAGAGGCAAAAAGGCATCAAAAGAATCAACTTATCATCTGAGGAAAGTGATTTCAAAATAAAAACTCAAAGGATCATTAAAATCAAATTTCAGAACTATCAGGTCAAGGAAAAAAATACCATAAGTGGTCAGAAAGGAATAATTCAAATATCAGGATTACACAGAAGTTGTAACAAACATTAAAGGATCAGAGGTCATGGAACATGATATTCTGGGAGACAAAGAAGATAGAACTCCAACCAAGAATCACCTACCTGGTGAAATTATACATTATACTTACAGGGAAAAAATGGTAATTAAATGAAACAGAAGGATTTCAAACTTTCATAAGACCAAAATTGTAACCAAAAAATGTGATCCAATATTGAGACTCAAGAGAAGCCTGAAGAGACAAAGAAAACATAAGGGATTCAATGGAGCTAAACTGTTTACATCCCTACATGGCAAGATGAAACTTGTAACTTAAAAAATGTACCACTAATTATACAACTAGAAGCAAGATACATAGAGAGAATGCACAGATAATAAAGTGAACCGGAAAGACTGACACAAAAATAACTAAGGGATGAGAAAGAGGAGTACACTGGGTACAGAATGAAGGAAAAAGTAGAATGGGGTAAATTATTTCATATGAAGACGCTTGAAAAACCTATTATAGTCAGGAGAAAGACGGCCAGGTGGGTGATGTGCATCATTTGAACCTTACTCTCATCAGTATTGGTAGAGGCAATAACATACACAATCAGTGGAATCTATCTTAATCCTCCAGGAAGGTAGTAGGAGGAGGACTGGCACAAGAGAGGACAGATGGAGGGAGGTGGTAGACAGAAGTAAAACACTGTCAAGGAAGGAAAGAGTGAAATGAGAGAGATGACCAACAAGAAGAAAAATAGAATGGAGAGAAATAGATAATTAGTAATCATAACAGTGAATGTGAATGTGATGAACTCTCCCAGAAAATGGAAACTGATAGCAGTGTGGCTCAAAAACCAGAATCATTCTCATTTCTCAAATATATTAGAGAACCAAGTCAAATTTATAATTATACGAGCCATTCCTCAATTGATAAATGGTCAAAAGATATAAACAGGTGGTTTTTAGATTAAATCAGTTATCTATAGGCATATGAAGAAGTGCACTTTTGATTAAAAAATGCAAATTAAAACAACTCTGAGGTACCACCTCACACCTATCAGATTGACTAATATGATGAAAAAGGGAAATCATAAACATTGGAGAGGTTGTGGGAAAACTGGGATATTAATCCATTGTTGGTAGAATTGTGAATGGATCCAAACATTCTATAGTCTTATTTTTCTGCTGTTTGCTCATTTTCCCAGCTAATTACTTGACTTTTTAGCTCTTTGTTAAGTAGGTCTCTGCTTCCAGTGGGGAGGGTAACTACCCCAAGCTTCAAGGCATTATGCAACTGTTTTCAAAGATGTATCTAGGGACCTATACATTTTAAATTCTTCCTAGGTGATATGATCAAAGGACAGGTATTTACATCTCTCCTGACCAGTGCTATTGTCTATGAGTAACCACAAGCACTTTTTTCTACCTTAAAACTGTGAGGAGGATTCCCTCTCCACTGCTGCCACGAGCTCTATTGTGCTAGTGCTCGTCCTTGCCCCAGGACCTCCACCCCAGACTGCAACCAAGATCCAAGCAGGGCAAAGCAACAAAATCCTGCATCAGCACCAGCAAAGAGACTCTTTAAATCCTCCTCTGATCCCCTCCTCAGTGTCCATGGGCCAAGAGCCCCAAAAGAAGCCTCTGCCATTGCCATCGGCCACTTATTGCTACCACTACTGCCACCACACTGAGGCTGGGTTGAGACCCTGCTCTTCTCTCATTCAAGTCCCAACAGACTAACCTAAGTTGTCTTTGGTGTGTGTGGATTGAGAATTCTGGAAATTGCCATTGCCACCAGTGATTCAGTCCCCTGAGGCCTGTTCTGGCCCCATCTGTGCCAGTGCAGCCCATTATGTGCTACCCTCTTCTCTTAGACAATTTCTGAGAAACAGACAATTTCTGTCAACCTTCCAGGTTGTCTTGGACTGAAAATTTCTTTCACTCTTTTGTTTTGTAGGTTCTGATCCTCTGGAATTTCTTCAGTCATTTTTACAGGTATTTGGAGGGGTTTGGGGGACAGCCCAAGCAAGTCCCTGCTTTTATTCTACCATCTTACCTCTGCCCTGACCCAACCACTCTGTAAAGCCATTTGGAACCACGCTCAAAAGGGAAAAAAAAAACTATGCATACCATTTGATCTGCAATACCACTATTACATCTACATCTCAAAAAGATCATAAAAAAGGGGAACAAATCCTACATTTGAAAACATATTTGTAGCAGCCTTTTTGTAGTGGAAAAAACACTGGAAATTGATGGGAGATACCCACTGGGGAATGGGGAATGGGAAATGGAATACAAATGCACAATAAGAAATTATGGACAGGTAAATTTCAGTAAAACCAGGAAAGCTCTGAATGAACTGATGGAAAATGAAATGAGCAGAACCAGGATAACATTGCACACAATATCAGCAACATTGTGTGATTATCAGCAATGAATGGCTCAATTCTTCTCAACAACATGATTCAAGACAAGTACAGAGGACTCATGAAGTAAAATGTTATTCACATCCAGATAATGAACTGATAGACTCTGAATGCAGATCAAAGTCTACTTTTTCACTTTATAATTTTTTGAATTTTTTTCCTTTTGATCTGTTTCCTCTTTCAAAATCATGATTAATATGAAAATATGCTTTCAGTGAAAGCACCTTTATAACCTATATAAAATTGCCTACCATTTTAGTAATAGGACAGAGGAGAGAGGGAAAAAAAAAATCTGGAAGTCAAATCTAGTAAAAATGAAGGCAAAAATATTGTCTTGACATGAAATTAGGAAAAATACTATTTAAAAGGAATAGGAATAGCTGTAGCACTAATGATAGTAGTACTGAGAATGGAAGCAATAGTAATAATTATATTATTAATAGCAGTAATACTAATAGTTGTAGGGAAGGTGGTAGTAGCAGTAGTAGAGATAGTAGTAGTAGTGGTGGTAGCAGTACCAGTAGTATCTATCATGTCAATGGTAGTAATAGGAATAATGGTAGTAAGGATGAATGTAATAGTAGTATTAGTGCCAATATTAATAAAAGTACTAGTAGCAGTAATAGGGATAGAATATTAATGGTAGCAATGGTATTAGTAGGAATGGTAGAAGTAATAACAGTAGCAGTGTAATGGCAATAGTAGCATTAGTGGTAATCATAGTAGCAATAGACATAAGAATAGGAACAGGAGTAGCAGTAGTGGTGGTATTTGTTCCTACTATAGTCATCCTGAAGATGTTTACAGTGAGTCTACAGAACATTCAAATGGTTTTTTAATATTTAATTTAATTATGAAAAGAACCCTTTTATCCACATTGCAACAGTCCACACAATTTACATATTAAAGAATAAATTCAGGACGACATTTTTTCTCAAAAATGCTTCAACCGGGGCTCCAAAGAAAATTATGAGGAAACATTATAAAAGCAAATAAAAATAATAGCTGTTATTTCTCTAATTTTTAGATGAGTTATGTCACATACATTATTTTAACTCATATTCATAAGAAACCTATCAAGTAGATGCAATAGAAATGGAAATTTGAAGATCTTCCCTGACCCCTAATAGGACAAATATAATCATATGGAGCCTGTGGCAGGAGGAGTTTGCTGAAGGGTAGAGCACAGAACACAGTTAGCTGGGAGTCAAAGCAGCTAGAGTTGGAGGGAAGGGAGGATGCAGTCAAGGAGACAGCTAGGCTTGTTTGTTTGTGGGAAGGCTAAAAGATGGTGTGGCTTCCTGAAGTGTTATAGTTTATTAAGTTCTTTGTTGCTATGATGGATTCAGTTTCCTGGTGTTGGGATTTGTCTTTCTGGTGTCTGAATAAATGCTTTGCTTCTGTCTTCTATATGGAGAGTCTGTTATATTTTTGCAATTCAGAACTCTTCCTGCACATTCATAGTCATCATCAGTGCTGTGAATATCAAATTGGTGCTACAGTTGATAGTATAACTATGATGGTTCCTATTTTATAGATGAGGAAATGGAGGCTCAGAGTTTTGAAGTGACTTGTAAGGTAACATAAGTGGCAGGGCCATAAATGAAATTGAAGTATTCTAACTTTAAGTCAATTTATGAGTCCTGGGCATTGCTTACATATAATGGTTTATCTCATTTATCTAGAGGTCTCTTCATCTGTCAAACCCTATCAATCCAGACCACTATAGAAAACAAGAAAGATACAAGAGGTGGTTTCTTACTCAGTGAAATGGAATTTGAAAAGCTTCTATATTTAAACATGCAATTTGTTTGTGTGGCCACAACCTTTACTCAAAACATATTGTCGTCTTTTCAAATTATATTACTCTCATAACCACGATGCCTTGATTGCCATTACCCAATGGATTGGGAGCAATTAGGGATGCTGGAGATTGTATAGCAAATGGTGAAAGCTAGCAGCTGAACAAATGGGCACATAAAGACCATTTAAAATCTGTGACACAGACACAGGATGGCAAAGAAGTACAACAGTCTAGGTCCATTCACTGAATGAACAAGCAGTCTTGCTATTCCTCATTAATAACTGGGAGAAGAGGACAATACTAGATAATCAGACTGAATGAAGTGAAACATCAAGATGATGTTAAATAAAAATGTATGTATACATATAGATTTACATACACACACATATATCTATCAGGGCACATTTGTGCACATGCATATATAACACACATATATACATGGACAAATATAGCCATACATATACCCACCACCATATAACATGAAGACATGCATATATCTAAATGTCTATTGTGCACTATGTACACATGTTACATGCACTGTGCATATATGCACATATGCATGTGTGCATGTGGACATATTTTAAATGAATCTATACAAGTTTTGGTACTTTGAATGAGTAAGCTTTGAGTATCTCAGTGTATTTTAAATGAATGAGCTTCAGATATTAAATACATTTATGTGGAAAAATTCATTCTTTGATATTACCAGATAAAACAAATTAAAAATACCTTCCAAAGAATCTTCCAATTATCAGATATACTGGCTTATTTTCAGTCCTCAAATTCTTTTACTTCTCTGCTCTTTTTGATCTTGTAGCCCACTACCACCTACTGGATATTCTCTTCTCCGTTTACTTTGAAGGAATCAAACTCCTCTGGTTCTTCTATAACCCTGAACTTTCCAATATGTTTTCCATTTTGTTTTGTTTCATTTGCTAACTCTGAATCTTTCACGAAAACTTTTTTTTTTGCATGTAACACAGATCACCCTGGCCCCTAGCAGGGTGTATTTTACCCTTCAATGCAGGGTTTCCTATACCATTAAAGGGATGAGGGTCTCTAGACTCCTTGCAGGTGACTCCAGACCCCACCAGTCTTGTTCCCTCAATTATAGGTCTTGCTCTCTTATATCCCAGTTCCATTTTGCCACCAATAGTCAAAAGAGTTTTTACAAAGAAACATTTAATTCAAAAGCTGCAATCAGAAATATACAGACTTACTCCCCTAACACAGGGATATTCAATCCTACATCACACACACACACACACACACACACACACAACTACCTTGCAATTTGCAACTTCTCAGTCTGTAGGAAAGAGAAGAGGATTAGGTTCATAGTCTAGTTCAGTTTCCATGGAACACAAGCCCAATTCTGAGTCCAAATCCCCAACCCTGGCTTGAGTCCCAGGTTCCTGGCTTCTTAGTGTTTCCGTTTAAGGCTGGATATACTATTCCATTTGCAATCCTTGCTGCCAGGTCACCATAACTTGAAATCCAGGGTTATTTGGGGATCACCTATAACAGATTAAACTGAGAAAAGCTAACAGCACAGAACAGAAATAAACATACATCCCTCCCCCCGCCCCAGGCCCATTTCTGAAAGCTGAGGGTTAAAGGAGAAGGAGCAGAAAAAGGGAAGTCCTTCTCTCACTTGTTCACTTAATGGTGTCCATGATATGGGTGAATAATGATCTTTACCCTCTGGATGCAGCAGACAGAGTGGAGAAAAAGCACACAGAAGAAAAGAGAAAGTACATGAAAGAAAAAGAATACAGTCAGAAAGTGCCTGGCTCAGTCTTGTGAGTTTTAGAGAAACAGAAAGGCAATTAAAAGAGACAATACCTTGCCCATGTGGTGAGAGACAAGGAGAACTCTATATGAGACAGGCTGGATATGCTCAGATTACATATCTAATTGTTAATCTTGGGATTGTCCTTGGTACAGTCTCTCTTGACAGAATCATTCACTCCAATTGTTTCAATCTCAAAATCTGTCCACTTGACTCATGAATCTCCATTTTCAGTCACGTCTTCTATTCTGAGTTATAGTTACCCATCATCAGGTGCCATTATGACATTTTTGCCTAGATATAACAAAGATACCTCAAACTGACTTGATATCATTTTCTTTTTAGTTAAACTTCACAGTCCTTCTGAACTGATTATTTCTACCTGGAAATATCATTTATATATTCTTACACATTTCATATTCTTGATACTTCTTATGCAACTCTACTCTCTTCTTCACCTCCAAAATCTAAGCAATAATAAATACCTATCAATGTCATCTGTTAGACATCTCTTGAATCTATCACTTTTTTCCTATTCCCAAAATTCCCACCCTAGTTTAGCACCCCCTTGGAACCAATTTTGATGACTGTAGTAGTCCTGAGTTAGGCTTCTCTCTGAGTCTTTCTACTACAAATTAATTGCAAAATCCCCCCAAATCATCTTCCCTTTAATGTGATCATTGGAAAGACATATAACTTGACCATAATAGGTATCCGTTTTTCTTATGTAGTTTGCAATCGAGAGTGCAACTTCTGGAGTGGGTAGGTGGCTCATTGAATAGAGCCCTGGCCCTGGAGTCAGGAGGACCTGAGTTCTAATCCAGCCTCAGCACTTCACACACACACACACACACACACACACACACACACAAAATACTAGCTGTGTGACTTTAGGCAAGTCACTTAACCCCAATTGCCCTCCAAAAAAAAGAATATTCTGGAAAAAAAGTGCGACTTCTAATTCCTTGAATTTCTTATCAGTTTTCCTACAAATCACAAACCAAAAAACTGTTCAATATCCTGAAAATCTTCTCATGGTTGATTCACATCAGCTTCAATTAGGAAAAAATATGTTAAAGCTATTATGTGCAAGACATTTTCTTCATTCTGATTATACAAAACATAGGAAGTAACAATCCTTACTCTTGAGATGTTATAAATAGCTGAGGAAAGAAAGAAAACTGAAAGGTAAAGGAGAAAGGGAAAATATGCACAACTGAATGAAAAGTTTAAGAGAATGGCAAGGAGAGAAAAGAAAATTTTGTTTTGTTTTTTTTGAGCAATGCAAAGAAATAGAAGAAAACAATAGAATGGGAAAGATGAGAGATCTCTTCAAGAAAAAAAAAGATATCAAGTGAATATTTCGTGCAAAAATGGGCATGATAAAAGACAAAAAGGTAAACATGTTACAGAAGCAGAAGACATTAAAAAGAGGTGGCAAGGATACACAAAATAACTGAACAAGAAAAATCTTAGCATCATTGATGACCATGGTGGTGTGGTTACCAATGCAAAGCCAGAAATCCTGGAGAATGAATTCAAGTGAACCTTAGAAAACATTGCTAAGTAGAATGCTAGTGAAAGTGATAAAATTCCAGCAGAGCTATTTAAAATCCTAAAAGATGATGAAATTAAAGTGCTGCATTTAATATCACAGCAAGATTGGAAAACTCAACAGTGGCCACTGGATTAGAAGAGATCAATTTATATCCCAAACCCAAAGAAAGACAATACTAAAGAATGTTCAAGTTACTGAATAATTGCACTCATTTTACACACCACCAAGGTTGTACATAAGATTCCAAAAGCTAGGCTTCAGTAATATATGAACCTGGAATTATCAAAAGGGCAGGCTGGTTTTAGAAGAGGCAGAGGAACTACAGACCAGTTTATCAACATTCTCTGGATTATGGAGAAATCAAGGAAATTTCAGGGAAAAACATCTAATTCTGCTAGGCACTAATGACTCTGACTTTTTGGATCACAACAAAATGTGGCAAATCCTCAAAGAGATGGGAGTACCAGATTATCTTACTAGTCTCCGGAGGAACCTGTATGTGGGCCAAGAAACAACAGATAGAATTGTACATGGAACAACTGATTGGTATAAGATAGGAAAAGGAGCATGACAAGGCTATAGATTGTCACTTTGTTTATCTTACATGGACAATATATCATGTGAAATGACAGGCTGGATGAATCAAACGTCAGAATTAAAGTTCCTGGGAGAAATATCCACAATCTTAGATATGCAGATGATACCACTCTCACAGAAGAAAGTGAAGAGGAATGAAGAACCCTCTTGATGAGACAGAGAGAGAAAGAGAGGGAAGAAAAGAAGGAGGAGAAGGAAAATGGAAGGAAAAGGAGAAGGAGAAATGGAAGCAATGTCAGAATTTATATTCTTGTTCTCAAAGATCACTGCAGAAGGTGAATACAGCCATGAAATTAAAACACTCTTTCTCCTCACAAGAAAAGCTATGGTAAATTTGAACAGCATACTAAAAAGCAGAGATATCACCTTGCCAATAAATGTCTATATAATCAAAGCTAAGTTGTTGGTTTGTCCAGTATCAATGTCCAACTGTGAGAGTTGGAGTATAAGGAAAACTGAGCACTGCAGAATCAACACATTCAAATTCTGGTGCTGGAGAGAACTTTTGAGAGGCCCTTAGACAGTAAGGTGACCACATTAGTCAATACTTAAAGAAAATAATTCACTCTGTTCACCGAAGGTCAAATACTAAAGCTGAAGCTTAAATATTTTGGTCACATAATGAGAAGATAAGATTCATTGGAAAAAACCCAATTGGGAAAGACTGAAGGAAAAAAATAAACTAGAATAGAGAGCAGAGAATGAGAAAGCTGAATAGTGCTATGGGAACAATGATCTTGAACTTGAACAGACTTCAAGAAATGGTAGAGTATAAAAGGACCTGGTTTGATATAGTCCAGCAGTTCTCAACATGTGGGTCGCAACCCCTTTGGGGGTCAAATGACAGGGGTCTCCTAAGACCATCGGAAAACACATATGTCCAATGGTCTTAGGAACCAAGACACCACTCCTCTATGCATCTCCAGGTGGGTCCAGCATATGCAGATATGCCCACATATGAGTATTTAAAGGGTTGCAGCATTTGGAAGGTTGAGAACCACTGATGTAGTCCATAGGGTCACAAAGAGTCAAACATGACTGAATGACTAAAGAACACTGTCAAAGAATTTCACATCATCTAAAGGGTCACCAGTGCAGCATTCATATAGCCTATCTATTGGCCTTAGGCAGGTAGATTAGAGCACCAGGCCTGGGGTCAAGAAGACCTGAGTTCAAATCCAGCCTTAGACATTTACTAGCTGTGTAACCCTAGGTAAGTCTTTTAACTCTATTTACCTTAATTTCCTCATCTGTAAAATGAGCTGCAGAAAGTAATGGTAAACCACTGTAGTATCTTTGGGAAGAAAACCTTTAATGGCTTCACAAAGATTTAAACATGACTGAAATACCTGAACAATAACAATATTGATTATCTTTAATTCTCAAACCATCATCATCTTTTTCTGCTTAATAATCTGTAACACTGTTCATGCATATAGCAATGTTGTAACATACAACAGCACACTGTCATCTTTCTCTTCTCCCTTGCTCTTTGGGACATCTCTAATTTTAATTCTTCTGAGACCTTGATATTCCATGATTAATTACTATATAGGATGCTGAAAGAATATTGATGTTAAGTATATAAGCTTCTGCAACTGCTACTACAGTTCTCATTTTTCATAGATAATATCATAATATCCACATTATGTGTTTTTTACACATTACAAAAAATTAGCAAGTCAATCTGATTGAGAAAATGGGGAAAAGGATGGAAAACCTAGGTCACTAGATGGAGCCATAATATTATTTTTAACTTGTTACCAGACTTTAGGGAACGAAAGGCTTCACCTGCTTTGTATGCTGCATTAAAATGAATACCATGTAGTACAAGAAATAGAATGTATAAACTATGGGATGAAGGGGAGGGAGGGAAAAATGGGAGGGGAAAAGAGAGGGAGAGAGATGAGAGAAAGAGAGAGAGAGAGAGAGAGAGAGAGAGAGAGAGAGAGAGAGAGAGAGGGAGGAAAGGAGAGAGAGAGAAAGGAAGAGAGAGAGAGAGAGAATATGAAGGAGAGAAGGAGAGTGGTGTTATTGTTAATTTTCAAAATGATTGAAATGCAGCTCACTGTCAGTAAACAGGATATTCAGGTTTTGACAAAGATAAGATGGTACAATAAAACAGGATACACCAAAGTTCTCTACTCATTTCAAGTTTGAGTTTCAAGAATGTGATTCATGGAAATGAGTTCCTTTCAGGAAATTCTGTGAATATTAAGCTGTGCTGTTCCCAATACAGTTCAAAAACAGTTATAAGAAAAGTCAAATAATTTCTTTTTTAAAAAAAATTGTCATACTCAATTTCAATTGTATTAAAATGTGTGTCTATCAGGGATTCTGGAGCTTGTAAATCTTTGTTGTCAGACATTATTTTTTGCTCAGATCAATGTCTGCTGTACTGGCATGTGATCATATGGTCACTTTAAATATAAACGGCAAGTTGAAATGTTGCATCAAAAACTCACAAAATGTTGGATCTAGGAAGGTCTTTGGAACATAGAATGTTAGAATGGAAAAGAGTCTTAGAACATAAAGGGTCACAGCTAGAAGAGTCCTTTGAATATATAATAGCAAAGTTGGGAGAGATCTTAGAACATAGAATATTAAAGCTGAAGGGACCTTGGAAAAAGAATGTCAGAGTTGGAACAGATCTTGGAAAAGGAATTTCTTAACCTGAAGGGACTTTAGAACACAGTGAAAGTAAAATGAATGCTAGAGTTTGAAGGAAAAAATAGAACTTGGGGATTAATTATTTTACAAATAAGTAATAAAAAAACAGGGGAAGTGCATGTGTGTGAAATGACTAAATGCTAGGAAGATATTAGAATCTAGTGCTGACAGCCTGGTTCATCATTTTTCCATGCTTGAGTTCTGTTTAAGTTTCAGTTCTATCTTTTTTTTTAATGTCTAGTTTGATTGCCCAACAATGATCCTACTTTTTTTTTCTTTAAGATAACAATAACAAGAATTGTTGGGATTATGCAAAGCCAGATGTGTTTAGGACCATCACAACTCATGGGGGTGGGAAGAGAAGAAGAAAGAACGTTTTTTAATACTAGTTTTTCAAAGAACACATATTTTAATGTCAGAAGCTTCCACCCTCTGGTCTGTAGGAATTTATTTTGTGGTAAGTCAAATTGTAGGTTTTACAGTGATGTTTCAAAGCCTGTAGTGAGAAGTCACATACAGGGCATAAAGTAGGAAGATGTGGCTTTCTAAAGGTGTTTGTCACTGTCATGGAGGACACCCTATGCATGCTCCAAAGGGAAGGGAAATTTGATTGAGATGGCACACTCTTCCACATGAATAATATCAGGAAGATAGTACTGAGTCCCAGAATATTACACATATTTTATTGTGGGGGTAGATACAGAATCAGGAAATACAATTAAGTGGTGTATCAAACTCCTTCCTCTGACAATGATCATAGCATGAGAGTTAATTTTCAACCTTCAACAATTTCTTTGACAACTTAGAAGTTAAGTAATTTATGGAAAAATATGCATTTGACATCAAACGCAGCATATGAACCCAGATCTTGCTGACTTAAAGATCAGCCTGATAACTATAATGGAACTGTTTCTCTAGTTTTATGTGGAATAATTCTGTAATATATGTGTGTATGTACACATAAGTGGGAATATTCACATATATAACACACCATATATTTGTACTGTATATATGCACATTTGTGTGCATATGTGTAAATATGTATATGTGCATATACACATTTTTCTGTATATGTGTGTTTATGTACTGTCTGTGGCAGTCCATTCTGAAAATACTTTTCTTTTTTAGTATTTAAATTGAGATAGAAGCAATGATCAAAATGAATAAACCAAAGATTCTAATTATAACATGCCACACAGGTTTTATGCAAACCATACTTGGGGGGAAAGTGTGATGTGAGCAACAATGAGATGTTCAGAATTAAATCCAATTCTCCTCCACCCCTCAAACACATATTATTAAGCAAAATATTCAAGAAGTCTGACATCCCTAAATGCATTAGCAGATAACATTCTAGAGAGGAACAGGAACACTTAAAATCAGCAAAGTGGCTATTTACTATTCTCATTATGGCAAATACTTTAGTGCTGGACTTCTAACATTACCTTTGAACAGTGACTTTTTTTCCAACTTCATTATTATTCAACAAGAAAACTGACTTTTTTCAACCCAAATTGAGAAATGAGACTATTTCACAAGTACAAAGCAAGTGCAATTTTGAGGGCCTAATGGATTGAGATGTCTTTGATAACCAAATTTGGGGATTCTGAAATGCTTTATTTTTTAATATATCATCATGGGATATGTCTCCCAATTTCATGTAGCATTTTGCAGGATGAGCAAGACAGACACTTCTAATTGACAGCAAGAATAAAATGATGGCTTCTGGAGGAGTTTGGAAGAGAGTAGACGTAAGAAATACTACTTTTCTGGATTTAAATATGTGTGTCTGTTACTCACATCTAAAATCAGATTTCTCCTCAAAAATTAGAATCTAGATTAAATTCTAGATTATGAATAGATTAATATCTAATTGTAAAATTTAAGAACTAGAAAATATTTCAAAGGTCATTTGTCCATCTTTTATCCAGCCCATATTCCCAATTTATAACATTGCCTATATTCATTCAGTCCTTTTTAAAGACTTCCACTGATGGTATGCTGGATTTCTATTGTATAAAATGCTGTCACAATCAAGGCTTCTGGGACCTGCAAATCTCTACTGTAAGACAAAGCAATCCATCCCATGTGGGAGAAGTTCTAATCATTAAATTCTTCCTTATATCAAACAAAAATATGCCTATTCGGAATTCCCATGCTTTTACTACTCATGCATTAAAAAGCATTTATCAAGTAACAAATATATGCTGGGCACTATGCTACCACTGGGATCAACATTTTTAATAAAAAGCATATATGTATGCATACATAAATACACATAAATATATGTGTACTATATACACACAACACATACACTAAACATACACAGATACATGTGTGCATGCAAACACATACATAGAAACATAACATTCAGGCTGGAAAAACTCATTCCACTGGGGGATTGAAGAGATCAGGATAAGATTTTTGCTGAGTTCACACTTGTTCTTGGTCTTAAAACAAGCTAGGGACCCTGAAAGGGTAGAAATATGTAGGAAGTACATTTTAGATACAGGAGAAAACTTGTGCAAGGGCATGGGTTCAGCTAGGAATTTGAGTGTTGCCTCCTTGGAAAAGCATGTAAGGTTTAAAAGTAGAGGACTATCCTCCAGGGTTCAAGAGAATAAGTCTATTTCCTCTTCTAGGTGACATATATGTGTGTGTGTATACATATACACACACATATATTCATATATAAATAATTTATCTAAGTAAATAGCATAAATGAAGTATTTGGCAAATTGGGACAAAGTATATGTACGTCATAACTATCCAGCAGCTAGCTGCTGCCAGGTACCTTTTTAGCTGACTTGGATCAATTAGTAATTGCTTTTGTAGAAAGAAAGCAACAAATGAAGAAAAAAATAAAGAAAAAAGAGAAGGAATGGAGAAAGGAAGAAAAAGGGAATAAGGAAAGGAGAAAGTGAGAAAAGGAAGAGAAATGAAGGAAGCTGGGGAAAAAGAGATGGAAAAGGGGAGAAAAAGAAAGAAATAAGAGAAAAGGAAGAAGTGAAAGAGAAAAAAGAGGAAGGAAGGAAGGAAAGAAGGAAAGAAGGAAGGAAGGAAGGAAGGAAGGAAGGAAGGAAGGAAGGAAAGAAGGAAGGAAGGAAAGAAGGAAGGAAGGGAGAGAAGAAGGAATCATGCAACCTGCAAAATGTAATGTTTTATTGGGAGGAAATCGAGGTTAAGTGACTTTCCCAGAGTCACATAGCTAATAAGTATTTAAGGCCTAATTTAAACTTCAAGCGTCCTGGTTCCAGGGGAAGTGAAAAAGTTGCTTTATTTAACACCTATTAAAAAAATGAATGCTCCAAATCAAGTCCAAGCTCTCACAGGCAGCAGGTGAAGTAACCTAGGTAAATAGAAACAAAACTGTAGCTGGAACTCATATGCTGCATGCAGTAACAGTATTATTTGATTGTCAATGTTTCCAAAATAGTAATAGAAAGCTTGTTTTTTGCTATAAATTTTGATGAAATTGACACTTTTAGAACCTAGTGTCATAGTCCTTGATATGTTCCATAACAAAGTAGAAATGACAAAGAAAACATAGATGGAAAGATCAAGTACATTGACAAATGGCATAGTAACATAATTCTGAGAGCATTGAAGGTTCAGTCATCAAGATGTTTATAAGGGCGAAGTATATTAAAATTGGAAGATAAAGGAAATTATTACTATCTAAAATATAATCAAGAAATAATCAATAACTGCAAATAAATATGCCTAATTTTCCATTTCTACAAAATCTTACTGAGCATAATTTGCACATATACTATGTGCATCATTAATGAAAGTAAAAAGGAAAAGAGTAGATTTTTCCAAATGATATATTGCATAAAACTATTTTTGTTTAAATGTTGACTCAAAGGTAAACCTACTTCTCTTATTGTTTATTGATTATCAAAATATGTTTTATTTTTGAGCAAATCCTACCTTAAACTCTCTCTCACAAGAAAATTTCAGGCACATGGATGACAAAGTAATATAAGATACTTTGGAAAGCGCAAAACAGAGATATTCTTATACACTACCTAAGTATAATATATGCAATACCACCATCACTGAAGAATTAAAGTTCTTCCCCATCTAAAGGACAATGCAGAAATCCATGGTGGATGTGAGCAGGCTATAATATAATAAAACAGTATAGTATAAACTAAAGTTATCACAAGATATAACATCAGGAAGATACGCAATTGGCAGGGGAAAGATGTGAGGCCATCATATAGTGAAAGAGAAGGCCAAAGGATAAAAAGTCTGTTTATTGTATTGTTATATATCTAATGTCAAGAGATCTAGGAACCATCCTCCCCATCCACCCCAAGCATCTATACATTAAATGTCCCCTGTCTAGGACATGGACAAGATGTGTATATGATGTTCTCATAATTTGATTGTGATTTGTACTCCTGGGAGGTAGAATTAACACTGGTAAGATCACAAATGCCATAAAATTATTGAAATGAACAAAATTCATTGCATCAACATATTATTCCATAGTAATAGTTATTTTATCCAGATCTGGACATTTTTCTTTGTCAAAGACCAAAAAACAAAGGCATAGACAGGAGAGGAAAATCAAAGATATACAGTATGAAGAGGAAAAAATAGCTGAATGTAATGAATTTTAGGGTAGAAAGGACAGAATATTCTCTCACTGAATTTAGCAAATGTCTCTTCTCATATTGCAGGGGTATCAAAGTCTTCATCATGAAATCAAATAATTAAATAAAAATATGAATTGGAGAGGCTCTATGAAGTCAAGCAATAACATTTGTAACTTAAAAATAAATTAATACTTTGGTCAATATTCCTGACAATTGTTTATCCCCCTTTCCCTTGAAGATTTCATTAGCAAGAAGATTACTACCTCCCAAGGCAACTCACTCCATGTTTGGACAGAGGATCATAGGATAATAGGGATTTTAAAGATAGGAAGGGGTTTTAGAAAATATCTAGTTCACTCATTCATTCCTCTTAGTTTGAAAAATTAGGAAAGTCAGACCCAAGGAGAAACAGACTTAAGAAAGTAAATAACAAAACCTTGGCATGGACCTTAAAATTCTATGTTCAGCATTCTTTCTAGTATATCATATTATCTACTCTCTAATCGTCTGATTTACAGATTCCCATTGCTCCCAGTTCTACTCTGGAGAAGAAGTATTATAAATGTAATCTTTCTTCCACCTTGTAGTTCCCTGAGTACCTGAAGACATTTATTTTATCCTTCCTCCAATCTGTCTTTCCCAGGAGAAATCTCTGTAGATTCGTCAACTCATCGTTACATGATATGGCTTCAAGTTCTTTTAAATTTCTGGTCTCTCATTTTTTTAAACCTATACGCTGTCAATATCCTGCCCCCCAACCCCGGCCAAATGCACCCAAGAATTAAGCATAATATTCCAGATGCTGTTTGATCAAAAGTCAGTAGGGCAATAGAGCAATAAATGCTAGCATTTAAGAGTTTACTTTTTGACAGGCACTCTTCTTAGCACCGAGGATACAAAGAAACAACAATAAAAAGAAGTCCCTACTCTCAAGGAATTTATGATCTAATTGCAAAGACAAAATGCAAATTTAACTACGTGCAATAATGCAAAGTAGAGGAAAATTATAAGTCTGGGTAACTGGGAGGATGATGGGTACCCATGACAGTAATAGGGTAATTGGGAAAAGGGGAGAGTTTGGGGGCAGAGAAATGCAATGATTTCCGTTTTGGATATGCTGAATTGGAGATATTGATATATAAACTCAACTATGTACAAACTATATATGCATAGGATAAATTGGTAGAAGTAACCAAGTGAGGCACTAAAACACATACTGGAAAAGAGTATTGGAAGAAGGTAGAGCTTCAACTGAGATTTGAAAGAAACCAGGGAATCTAGAAAACAGAGATGAGAAGGGAGAGAATTCTAGGCATGAGGGAAAACTAGTGAGAATACATTGGCTTGGGATGGATGTGTCTTAGGAGATGAACAAGGAGGCCAGTATCACTGGATCACACATTCTATGGAGTGGGGTAAAGTACAAAATTAAAAAGGTAAGAAGGGACTGTTATGAATAGTATTTTAAAATTATGAAGGGTTCTGAAAACAAAAATGAAGATTTTATATTTGATTCTAGAGGTGATAGGGAGCCATAAGCAGAGGTGGGAAACCTATGGACTTGAGGACACACATGGCCCTCTATGTCCTCCTTGTTCCATGAACATTGGATTCAATCAAAGGATTGAATGTAGAGAGCTGCATGTGGCCTCAAGGACACAGGTTCCCCACCCCTTCCTCGAGTTTATTGAATAGAGAGGTAATACAATCAGTCCTGTATTTTGTGGAAAGCCAATTTTATAGCATAGTGGAGGATTGATTGGAATGGACATATACACAGAGACCAAGTGGCAGGTTTTTAAAATAGTCTAGGAGTAAGACGATGAAACCCCGCGAGAGGATATTTTTAGGGTCAGAAAAGTGAAGACTGGACAGAGAGACAGCGATGTGTGCATACCCATATATAGCGTATTTACAGATATTCACACATACAAATTACATATGTACATGTTTAAATATGCACAAATGTGTGTCTACACATGTGTGTTGTTATGAAGGAAAATGACAGAGCTGTACCACTAATTCTGTATATGAGGAAAGTGATACGAATGATGAGTAGAAGAAATTTATGTCTGGACAACTGACATCAGGTATACCCATTATAGTAAAAGAGAGATTCAGAAAAGGGGAGAGGCAGGGGGAGGAAAATATAATTCTTTTAGTTTCAGACGTGCTACATTTAAGGTATTGAGGTACACATGATTTAAAATGTGTAAAAGGCAACTGGCAGGGGCAGCTAGGTGGCGCAGTCAATAGAGCACTGTCCTTGGAGTCAGAAGGACCTGAGTTCAAATTAGGCCTCAGACACTCTACCCCCCCCCAAAAAAACAAAAAAAAAACTAGCTGTGTGACCTTCGGCAAGTCACTTAACCCCAACTTCCCTGCAAAAAAAAAAGGGGGGGGGGACGGCTAGGTGGCACAGTGAATAGAGCACCGGCCCTGGAGTCAGGAGTACCTGAGTTCAAATCCAGCCTCAGACACTTAACACAAAAAACTAGCCGTGTGATCTTGGGCAAGTCACTTAACCCCAACTGCCCTCCAAAAAGCAAAAAAAAAAGAAGGCAACTGGAAATATGAGAATAAAGACTGAGAAACAGGTTGAAATTGAGCAAGTAGAATATATAGAGATAATAATTGCAACCATACAAGTAGATGAGAGTAGAAAAAAAAAGCTGCTCCTGTTGGTGCCTGCTTCTTTAGAGGATTTAAAGTTGTAACTTTGAGATTAGTAGAAAATATTCTATCAACTAAGCTACGCACATGCTGATCAATGAGGCATAAATATATAATTGGTTTATAGTAGCATGGTAAGAACTCTTGAAGCATTTGTTTCTATGCTAGGCTCTTAAATACCATGGTTAAGTTTTGAAACTAAATCATCTGCAAATGCATTTCAGCTCAAGGAAGGCAGTTTCTCGGCCATATTAATTATTTTCTTTGGGGGGAAATGATTTTGAGTGTATGTTGGTCTTCTAGTGTTAGGGTACTTATTCAGAGTTAGAATTCATTTTTAAAAATTGGCAGTTTCAATCCCTTAAAGAAATGCCCAGCAGCCTTTCCTCCTATAAACAGCAGAAAATAGGAATGTTAACAATATTGTTATTATTTCTTAGTTATTATATCTTTTGGTAGTGACAAATTGCAGTTGTTGCTGCTGAACTCCTCATACATAAAACATAAAAAGTCATACAGAGAACATTAAAGACAAAAAGATATGCCCAGATATCTACCAAAGACCACTAGAATCAGAAGGAATCAGAAGACTGGAATATGAGTCCTGCTCTGCCACATATTCATTGAGTGAATGCATTTGGGAAAAGCACTAAGTCTTGGGAATAATGACCTCTAAAGTACCATTTTCAAATAATTATTGTTAGGATTATGTTCTCTAAAACATAATTTTTTCAAAATTTAAATGAAACATTAACATATTTCTATGATGATTAAGGCTTATAAAACAACTTCTCCTCAACAATATTTTAATATAGGTAATAGAATATTATTATGTATGTTTTTATTAATGAGTTTCTTGAGGCATAGAAAGTTTAACTGAATGACCAATGTCACATATCTATTGATCTTCAGAACCAGAAATTATGCCCAGGTCTGACATTAAAACCAATACTATTTTCAATTCAACATCTTGTTCATATTATGAAAGATTCTGTCCTCTATTATTTGGAGAGACAGTGCAACATTCACATGATAACTATTGTTTTATGTTTCTCCTCCTAAGTCAGGGAATCTAACATCTGCCTCATGTTTCAATCCAAATGGCAAACAGGTTCTTTTCCATTACATCTCAGAGGTAGCATTAAACAAAATCTTCAGTCTCTAGAAATTTAAATCAAATAAGGTTAGAAAGACTGACTGAGCCAAAGCTTATTTTCTAATGTATTAGGGGTATTGAAATAGCACTTTTGTTTTTTTTTTAAAAGGTAATTTACAACCAAAGAAAGTAAACCTACATGCAAGAGACCACTTTACTTTGTGCATAAATTTCACTTGGATATACTAACAATCCCTGAAGCACAACAGCCAACAGTTAAAGAAAGTCAACTATTAAGTGGAGGCCAGACATGGCACCACTCCTTAATTTAGAATGTGCTTACTTATTGATGGATAATTGGTACTTTGGCCCCATTAGAATCATAGAGAGTACAAGTGCAAGGGACTTTAGAACATAAAATGTCAGAACTCAAAGAGATTTTAGAATGCTAGAATTTTATAACTTGACAAAATAAGCAGTATTTCCTCTTTTCATTTAACAGAAGAAGAGTCTAAAGGTTAAAAAGTCAAGTTGCTTGCCCAAATTCACATGACTAGGAAGATCACATGGCTAACAGTAAGTGACAGAGCCAGGATTCAAACCCAGGTCTTCTAAATCCAAACCGAAAATCCATCTATATTTTAGCTAGTAGGAAAATATGTAAATAAACAAACCTACAAGATCTATGCAGAATTATCTATTGCGATTCATTCACTATCAAAAAGAGAGAGGAGTAAGATCCTTCTAAAGTTAAAAATGAAAAAGGAAGAAAGGAAAGAAGGAAGGAAGGAAAAAAGGAATGAAAGAAGGAAGGAAGGAAGGAAGGAAAAAAAGGAAGGAAGAAAAGAAGGAAGGAAAGAGGAATTGATCCCAATGGCAAGGAACGGATTAGAGATACTAAGTATATACATGACAAGCACAATTTTTGAACCAAAAATTAAGATAGCTTGACTGAAAGAAGATATTATTATTATGCTTTTTAGTGACTGCCTAAGAATATACTTTTTTTTCTTAAAATCAGGACTCTCCAGGAAAAATCCAGGATATATAGATGCCAAAACCATATGCTTTAATTCACCACCTCCAGTCGAATTTGATAATCATTGTGCCTAAATTTAGAAAGGAGCCTTTTGTCTGAAAATGCATTTGTTCAACTAATCATTGCAGGTATTGAAAAATGTTTAAGGATAAATGCTTTTCCTGAGATGGAAACAATGAATTATTTTTTTTTAAAGTTGTGTCTATAGGAGCGGTACTTACAACTACTACTTAGTTAACAGCTAAAAAAATTTCATCTCAATCTCAAAGATTGTTGGCCTCATTACAAATAAAACCATTTTCACTCTGTTGTAGCTTTAAGACAACTCTAAATGGCTGACCAAGAATTCATTAAAATGATGGAAAATCTCTAATGTATAACTTAGTCGATGAAAAGACCTCTGTGGTCCCCAAGCCTTGTACACATTATTGAGTTCAAGATTTTCCCAAGAAGTTTCACAACGAGAGAGGGAGTGTTAAAGCAGGATGATTCATGCATGCTTACATGCATATATGTGCATGAGTGTATAGATAATGTATATGTGTAAATTGTGTGTAAATATACACGTGTGAGAGTGTAGACTGGAAAAATGTATTTATCAAAACTATTCCTAGACAGAAGAAGAAAATTTGCAATCTCAAAAGAATAACATCAAACCAATTTTTTCCCCTTGGCAATATTTGACCATTATTGTATATTTTATTTACCTTTATTTACTTTGAACATTATCCTTAGCCTAAATGAGGGCAATGATAATCAAGAAAATGAGTGATATTGTTTTATCATATAAATTATCCATACTGGTCTTTCCTCTCTAGAGTTCCCCATGTTGATTATTTGCAGAATATAACAATGTATCTGAAAAATAATTTGAAATATTTTCCCCAGGTGGCAACCTCTCTCTCGGGGCAGACATGGAGATGTGGAAGCCAGTATCACTGGATGAAATTTCCAGCTCTCTTAGCAAAATTTCTTGTGACAATAACCAGGGAATTCAGACACAAATGAACACAGCTAATCCCGTGCTTGAATAATGGGAGCAGAACTGAGCCCATTGTGAATTGCAGCTGAAGCTTGTACAATGAAATTGTAACATGGCATTTTTATGTGTCTGCTCCTATAGTCAATTGCCTCCTACACTGAGTTTCCAGCAGACTCCTCTGTCTTTGACAGTGCCCACTCAACAGACACAAGTAAGTGTTTCAAGTAGTCCGAGGAAGTTGCTAAGTATGATAAGCTGGAAGGGAGACAAAAGGAAACCTAAGGCTGGGTTTCAAGGGGGGAAATACACTGCCTGTATGGTCCTCTGAGGTACAGAATGTTTCCCCAAAGAGCACCTTGCCTATTATTTGGAATGTATTGAACAAAAAGAGTTTACTTAGGGAAAAGCCCCAGAGGATGAAATGCTGTATTGTTAAAGGAACAAGGGAGAGAATCTAATAGGTCTCTATTTTCTAATTTCCATGCTTTTATTATAATTGTCATCTTCTTGATGTGGGATGATTGTCAAGGAAAGATTCAGAAGCAAATCACCTTATTGATATGGCTTGTGAAGCTTCTATTAAGCTTAATAGAAGTAATACATGTGCATCAATGGAAGAATAATTCCCTGGCATATATACTATATACAGCATAATCTTTTCACTTGCCTGTAACAGAATGGAGTTAAACTATGCCTAGAAATGAGCATACTTACTCTAAATGATCTTGGGTTAAATACCATCTCTATGAAAGAAGCTGAACAGAATGAATACCTTTATACAGTGTTTTTGTTTTTAAATTTACAAGCTGCACTCTCATTACACATGACTAAAGAACATATATGTGTACACATATTTATAGATGTATGCATACATATAAATTTTGCAAATAGGAAATTGTACCTTATAGATTTAAGACTGTGCTAACCATGTTTGGTGGGACTTTACATTTGCTGGATACAAACCCTATTCATAGAAAAGGAAAATGTTTGGGTTTTTTTTGTAAAGTCAGGTAAAAACCGTCATAGGAGGAAATAACTTTGGCAGGACATTAAATATGAATTATTGGTCATGTGACAAGGGCAGTAACAACTTTGGACATTACATCTACTATTCCAGTTTTTTTCTGAATTACTTTCTTTTACTGAAAAAATGAGGTGAAATATCTTAAACCCTTTGGAAGCTTTCAAAGGTCCTTTGTGTCACTTACTGCCAGTACTGCTACTCTTATTGCTACACCTAACACTACTGCTAATTTTATAACAACTGTGTTGTTTATTATTAATAGTACTATGACTAGCAGCACTGATACCCCTCTTCCTACTACATCTGTTATCACTACTTTTATTAACATTACCACCAATACTACTACTACTATTGCTGCTGCTGCTCCTGCTGCTGCTGTTGCTACTAACACTACTACTACTACTACTACTACTACTACTACTACTACTACTACTACTACTACCACTACTACTACCACTACTACTACTATTAATGTTTTGTTTTTTTGAGGGGGGAAGGCAGGGAAATTGGGGGTTATGTGACTTGCCCAAGGTCACGTGGCTAGTAAGTGTTAAGGGTCCACTGCTATTACTATCACTCCTCCTCCTTTTCTTTCTCTTCTTCAGCTCTTCCTCCTTATCCTCCTTTTCTGCCTCCTCATGCTGCTGCTTCTACTCTTACTCCTATTGCTAATATTAGTTACTACTATTATTATAAAAATTATTACTACTACAACTGATAACATTGTTACTACCACTGTATCTACTATTATGACTATTAACAATACTACTACTATCACAATCGCTACTCCTTCTCTTTTGCCTCCTCCTCCTTTTCTTACTACTACAATCACTCCTATGACAGCTACCACCATTACCACTGTTACCACTACCATCATCATCACTACTACTACTTCTATGGCTACTATACACTTACTATTTGCCTGGCATTTATATAGATTCATTGTTATAGTAGCACTAATAATATAATGATCTAATTGTGATTTAATTAAGGTTGTAGAAGACAAGTAAAAATGAAAATAAAGAAGTTAAAACAGATCAAATTACTGTTTGCATCTCAATATAAAATTGCATCTTGCTAATATATTGATAGTAGAATCAAAGAACAGGAGAAGATACATCCAAGTCATGAATACTTTCTAACATTCTATTTTTCTAACAAATATTTCAATCTTTATCAAATAAATATATTACATATAGTATTTATATTTCATATCCACCCATGTACATGCCTACGTATTCTTTAAATAGACCAGAAATGTGTATCCTTATTGCTTTCCATCATTATTACAAATACTGCTTTGAAGGGCCAAAGAGATCAAGTCAACTTCCTACTGATACATCTGCTATAGTTCATGCAGTAGGAACAGACTTTTACAACCTAAGCTATAAACTTTAATGATTCCATAAAACAAATAACTTACCCCCTAAGCTTACTCAAGGACTGGACCCTATTGTGAATTAAATCATGGGCAAGGGGAAAATTTAGCAGTAGCCACAGAGAAATTGCTCATTTAGCAGGTAATGAACCTGGAGACTTCAGAGAATCAATCTGTCTCAAGAACCATTACATGATTCTGATGATCTATCTATATATCTAACTATTCATCTATATATAATCTATCTTACATATTTCTTGAATATGTACACATACACACACACATATATATACGCAGGCACATGTATGTGTATATAGAAATTGTTGTGTATATGTCTATATACATGCATAAACTTGTATGTATGTATGTATGTATGTATGTGTGTATGTGTATGTGTGTAATGCACAGAGGAAGAGAAGCAGGAAAATTTAGCTTTGCTCCTGTGATTTTTGTCTATTTACATGCTTTCATATTGTCATGCTGTCAATTACTTGAGTTTCACTACATTTTGACTACCATTCAACAAACCTTCAATTAGCACCTACTTTGTGCAGATCATTGTGTTAGGTGTAAGGTAAGATACAGTATTGATGAAAGATATGACTGGAGCTTTGGGATTAGAACCCACTGCCTTCTTTCTATTACTCTGATCATAACCCAAGCAATGCATTTCCAAGCGAATTTAATGTCACTCCATTCTATACAGTCCATATTGCGCCCAGATTGAATGATGAAACTGTAAAAACAGAGAATCATAGAACAATAAATTTAGAGCTAGAAGGAAAATTTGTGTTTGGAGACATAGGGTCTAACCCCTTCACTTTACAGATCAAGAAAATAAGACCCAGAAGGATGATGTGTTTTTTTCAAGATCACATAGGCAGTAAGAGTGAAATATGAATTCACGTCCTTTCACTCTAAATTCATTCTCTTTCCATTGTACCATGTAATTGTTATTATAGGAACACAACCTAATTTTTTCCACTTCTTTTCCTCTGTTTATGCTTTCCCAAAAGCCTAAACTACACCCGAGATGTTTAATTCATACTCATTCTTTAAATATCAGCTCTAGAGGGTTTTTTTCCTACTAACTCCTTATAATTCTTCTATTTTTACTTCTCAGTCAAAACACAAAGTTCTTTGCTACATGAGAGGTGTGAGCCTTGCCTCTTGCTTCAGTATTACAATGGATCTTTGTCAGTCCAACATGTGAATCTGCATGTGGATACACCAGGCCTATATGCATAATCAGATGTTTTCAGTTCCCAGGTAACTATGTTGAAAATATCTGCACGTGAGATGACTCTAATTTCCTATAATACTCAACATGTGACTGAAATTCATTCTTAGGATGGTCTGAGTTCCTCACCAATAGAAGAGTATGACAGTTCTGTGGAAGATCATGCATACAAAACTAGACTGGACCTTTGGTTTGAGGGAATAGAGTATTTTAAGGAATCTTAAAATGAAACTTTCTTTTGTGTGTAAATGAGTAATCACTATCAAAGGTAGGGAGACTCCTTAGACAGTTAACTCCTTTTCAGGGCACCCAGCACCCAAATCCTGGTTCTGTTATTTACCACTTACATAACTTTAGATTAGTCACTTATCCTCCCTAGGCCTCAATTTCTTCATCTATAAAGTTCCTGTTTAGATGCTGTCAAAAATGCTAGCCTTCCTATATCACTTTAATGTTCCAAAGTAGTATATTATTTCATTTGATCCTCATACCAACACTGTAGTGTTGGTATTATTCTTTTTTTTCCATTTCACAGAAGAGGGAACTGAAGCAGAGATTGTGGGACTTACCCTCTTTTTTTAGCACTTAGGTGGTAGGGATTGCCCCATCTTTTTAAGGGCTGCTCATGCATGTTTGGTGTGTCCACCTAACACTCAAATCTCACCTATGGCTCCAAAAAGCTGGAGCATGCAGAGCAACCATCTTAGTAAACCCTGTCAGCAGACAGGCTGAACCAGCTCAATCGTATCCTGAACTTTTATTAACATTACCAGCTGTCAACTTTCCAACTCCAATTGAATGACCAATGAAAATCTGAAAATCAACAGATTGAAAGAAAATTCAATATCTTCCCTTTTGTTCTTCCTCTCCCTTCTTAACTCATTTCTTTTGAGGATCTCCAAACTCAGGTTTACCACACTGGAGTTATCCCTGACTTTCTTCTCTCTCATATCTCGCACCTAAGAAGTTGCAAAATCTCAAAGATTCTGCATGAAAAACAACTTTCAATGCCCCTTCTTTCAAGTCACATGACCACCCTTATTCAGACCCTTATCACCTCTCATCTGGACTATGCAAGTCCCTTTTTAATTAATTTCCTTCATTCTAATCTTTTCTTCTCTTCAGTTCCTCCTCCACGTAGCTACCAAAATGATATTTGAAATGGCAAGTTTGAATATGCTCCATAAGCTCCAGTGATATTCCCTCACTGATGTAAAATAAAAAGCCTTTCTATTTCACTGACAAAACATTACTCAGAGTGTCTCCCACCTGCCTTTCCAGGTTTCTTGCATATACTTCTCTTCACAAACTCTATGTTCCAATCAAATTGGTTAACTTTTTTACATTGTGAAAAGTTTAATCTACCATTGGTAACCTTGTAAAGGCCTAGGAAGTATGCATTTCTTACCTCTTCCTCACATAACTCTATCTTTGTTTATCTTCTTTCAGAGCTAAGTTCAAGTATCAGGACCTATGAGTAGTCCTACCTTGAATCAGCTCATCTTCCTTTGTCTCCATCAGGTTCTGATGCCCGCTCCCTGCACTCCAGAAATGACATCACATTTACTCTGCATATATTTTTCCTATGTATTTCTACAGATGTAGAATTTTCTAATAGATTATAATTTCCTTGAGAGCAGGTAATGTTTTATTTTTTGCTTTCATACCAAGGTGCCCATTACTGGATCTGTCTTAGTATGTGCTTTAAATGTCTTTTAAATGAGTGCATATTGTTTGACATACCACATACAGCTATATAACTATCACATTACATAATAAAGGATGCAATATCCTAGAGATGTAAACACAGTACAGTGGAAAGAATACAGTTATTTGGAATCAGAAAACATTAACTTTTTCCCAACTCTAGCACTTTCTAACTCTGTGACCTTAAGGAAGTTAATTAACCCTCTTCAAGCAATGTTTTCTCAGCTATAAAATGTGGCTAATGATCTACCACATGTTATCTACCACATAGAGTTGCTATGTGGCTCAAATTTGATATTTAAATAAGGGGTATTGGGAAGAGAGTAGGGAAGGTCTGCAAGGTTTTTGAAACCTAATGACTTTCAGTATACTCTTCCCTCACAGGATATTTAGGGAGAATTAACACCTCTGATGTGAGAGCTTACCTTTATCAGGGCTGCTCATCCAGCTTGCTATGCACCTTTCACCCAACTCTCATCCAGGGCTACAAAAAGCTGTAGAATATATAGTTGTCACACCCCCAGGAAAACCATCCTGGCAGTTGGCCTACACAAGGTTGAGGTGAATCAGTAGAATTAAAATCTGATTGTGAGTTAGAAGGAAGTCTACCCCAAGCACATGATAATTTCCTCTTAAGGAATGAGGAGATGAGAACAATTTGTTCTAATAACCATGAAGGCTGCTGAAGCAGATTCTGTAGAGTGCTTACAGCTTGGTCAGACACTAAAGACACCAAAGTCATCCTTTACATCCCAGGCTATCACCAGTCATCTTGACTTTTGTCTTGCCACTAGATTTTGATGACTCTGAAAGAAAGATGAAACCGAAAATTTTGCACAGTTCTGCCTCACTTAAAACTCATTCACATGTGAGCAAAAACATCATCCCATGTTGTCATTTTTCCTTTTTGAAAATGAAAGTTTAACAACAGGGGGGTGGGGCCAAGATGGCAGAATAGAAGCAGGAACTTGGGCTTTGCTCCTGCTCCAACCACCTCCAATACTAGTATAAAATTGCCTCAACAAATTTAGGGCTACAGAACCCACAAAGTAACAGAGAGAAACAAACCTCCCACTGAAGGGAGCCTGGCATCACCAACAGAAAGGGTATATCACACCAGACTGGGAGCTGAGCACAGTCTCATATGATCCATGAGGTCCCAGACCCTGGGTGGCCCCAACCAGTGGCACAGACCATCCAGAAAAGACTTCAGGAGAGTGAATGACCAGCATCTGTGGCAGTTTCCAGACCACTCAACCCATACATACCAAAGAGAAAGTAATAGATAAATGGGGAACTCTGTTGGAACTGGGTGACAGAAGAATGCACTCTGGACCCTGTCCCCAGGGTGAGAGGCACCAGAAGCATGGCAGCAGCAGCTGCTGCCACATGGCTGCTTCTTGAGCTCCTGTCTTGTAGATCATAAGTGGACCAAGTGACCATTAATAGGGTAATTGCTCTTGCTTTGACTTGCTTGGATCTGGGTTGCTGTCTTGGGCAGTTGTCCTGGGGTGAGAAATGCCATTGTGCTAGAGCTTGTGGTGGCTACAGAGAGGGTACCATCTTTAGACTTCGGACAACATTTTTGAAAACCCTAATGATTTGGGGAGAAGCTTTCTCCACGCTGGAAGCAGAGTTCTACCTTGGCAAAGAGCTCAAAAGTCAGGTAATTGGCTAGCAAGATGAGCAAGCAGGGGAAGCACAAACAGACCATAGAATCCTTTATTGGGGACGAAAAGTGTCAGGGTCAAAACATGGAAGCAGCAGAAGTCAACACAGTCAAAACTCCTGCATTAATAGCACCCAAAAAATATGAATCAGTTAAAGGCCATACAAGGGCTCAAGAAGGATATTGAAAATCAAGTAAGAGAAGTAGAGGAAAAAGTGGGAAGAGAAATGCAAATGATGCAAGAAAATCATGAAAAGCAAGTCAAAAGCCTGCTAAAGGAAACTCAAAAAAAAAAGGACATAAATAACACCTTAAAAATAGACTAACTGAAATAGCAAAAGAGGCCCAAAAAACAATGAGGAAAAGAATGGTTTAAAGAGTTGAATTGCACAGATGGAAAAGGAATTTCAAAAGCTCACTTAAGAGAATAATTCCTTCAAAATTAGACTGGAGCAAACGGAAGCTAATGACTTTATGAGAAATCAAGATACTATAACACAGATCCAAACAAATGAAAATAATAGAAGGCAGTGTGAAATATCTCATTGGCAAAGCCACTGACCTGGAAAATAGAACCAGGAGAGACAATTTAAAAATTATTGGACTACCTGAAAGTCATGATCAGAAAGAGAGCCTACACCTCCTCCTTCAAGAAATTCTCAAGGAAAATTGCCCTGATATTCTAGAACCAGAGAGCAAAAAAGAAATTGAAAGAATTCACTGATCACCTCTTGAAAAATATCCCAAAAAGAAAACTCCTAGGAATATCAAAACCAAGTTCCAAGGTTCCTAAGTCAAGGAGAAAATAATACAAGCTGTCAAGAAGAAGCAATTTGAGTACTGTTGAAATACAATCAGGATAACGCAAGATCTAGCAACTTCTACACTAAGGGATCTAAGCACCTGGAATATGATATTCAAAAGAGCTAGGACTAAAACCAAGAATCACCTACCCAGCAAAACTGAGTATAATGCTTCGGGGTAAAATATGGTCATTCAATGAAACAGAAGACTTTCAAGTATTCTTGATGAAAAAACCAGAACTGAACAGAAAATGTGACTTTCAAATACAAGAAGCAAGAGAAGCATGCAAGAGAAGCATGAGAAAGTAAACAGGAAAAAGAAATCATAGAGAACTTATTACATTTGAATGATTTATATTCCTACATGGAAAAATGATCATTGTAACTCATGAGACTTTTCTCACTATGAGGATAGTTGAAGGTAATAAATAAATATATATATATATATATATATACATACATATATGTGTGTGCATTAATGTGTGTATAGGAGGGCGTGTGTATAAATACATATGTGAGTGCATATATGTGTGTGTACATGGAATACATAGAGGGCACAGGATCACTTGAATAGGAAGGGATGATATCTAAAAAAATAAAATTAAGCGGTGAGAGAGGAATGTAATAGAGTAGGAGAAAGGGAGAGATAGAATAGCGTAAATTTTCTCATATAAAATAGGCAAGATAAAACTTACAATGGAGGGGAAGAGCAGGAAAGTGAAAGGAAATGGGTCAACCTTTCATCAAATATGGCTTGAGGGAGTAACATACATACTCCTTTTGGTAACTCACCCTACAGGAAAATAGGGGAAAGGGGATGAAAGGGAAGATGATAGAAGGGAGAGCAGACTGGGGAGAGGGAAGTTAGAAGCACACACTTTTGAAAAGGGACAGGGTCAAAGTATAAAATAAAATAAGTGGAGGGAAGGATAGGATGGAGGGAAATATAGTTAGTCTTTCACAATATAACTACTATGAAAACATTTTGCATAATTAAACATGTACAACCTATATTGAATTGCTTGTCTTTCCAGTGGTGGTGGGTTAGGAGGAAAGAAGGGAAAGAATCTGGAACTCAAAGTTTTAAAAACCAATGTTAAAAAAATTATTTTGTACATGTAACTGGGAAATAAGATAGAGGCTCTGGTGTATAGAAATTCATGTTACACGACTAGAAAGTTAGAGTGGGGTTGGTGGGGGCTATAAGAGAGAGTGGATTGGGTGAAGAAGTATTCAGTAGGCTCATTATCTTGGGGTGGGGGTAGCAGAAAGATGGGGAGAAAATTTGTAACTCAAAATCTTGTGGAAATGAATGTTGAAAAATAAAAATACATTTAAAAATAATTTTTAAAAAATGTCAAAAAAAGAAAGTTGAACAATAACAATGAGCGTGACATTACCTCCTCCTTAAGAAGATACTTGCCAATTCCTAACAGGTTTCCATTGTTTGGGTTCCCAGTTGTGTGCAGAGTTCCTAGTATGAACATGGTCATAGAAACTCAGTAGGCGAAGGTTCACAATACTTCTATAACTTACCATCTTATACTGAGGCTGTTTCTGAAATGTCTTTGCCATCTCTAATTAACTTTCCTAATCTTGGTAAAGTAAATATTCATTGTTTGATGAACAGTAGGTATTCAGAGACAATGTTCTATTTGTTTCTGAGTAGTCTTTCAGAAACAGGAAAAATAATCTAGTTTTGCAGATTAAAAAATTCAGGCTATTTTTACACTTTCAATTTCCTATGGCACACATCTGACCATTTTACTTCTGACTCTACAAACTCCAGTGGTTCCCCATCACCTCTAAGATCAAACAAAAAAATGTTTTTCTTGGCAATCAAAACCCTGTATTATCTAGTCCTCTCCTACCTCTGCAGTCTTTTTTCATCTTACTTCCAGCTGCATACTCTTCAATCCAGTGACCCTCGCCACTTGGAATGTTCCATAAGCAATCTCTCTGGAATTTCAGTTGGATCTTAAAGGAATCCAGGGAAGTCAGTAGGCATATTTGATAATATAGAACATTCCCAAATATGTCTACTACACTGTAAGTATTGAGAATTCTATTATGCTTTTAGATTGTAGTTTCCATGATCCTACATAACATTTCTCAGGTTCATAAATTATAAACATTTCCACCATGGTTGTGTAGTGAGATATTGGGGTGATATAATGTGATTTTTACTACACTTGCACTGAATAATGATATTGCTAAAGTTTAGCTATCAGGCGATTGTTGGCAAATTGCGTCTTTTGTCTATTGCTCTATAAAGCAAGTGGGCATTGATAAGTATGGAGAACCCAAAGTGAATATGATAATGTAATGCTGTTTTTGCCTCAGGTGGCCCACACTGAGGCTTGATGGAATTTAGGGTGATGCACAAATTGAAATTCTGTGCCTGTCTCAGTTGACTCCATTGTAACATAGGGGTAGTTGCCTCCCCTTCTTGTCCACCCCTGCAAGATGAGTGATTAGGGAATCCTGTAGGAGTTAGTACTCCTATTATCAAGAACCTATTGAGAAAAGAGTAGAACAAAGTAGGATTATTAACCCCTCAGAAGCTGTCTTCTTGTCTTTTTCTGTCTTCTCAGATCAAGAGTGAACCTGTAAGAGGCTGGAGTCCAAAAACTCCAGTTCCTCCTTTGAAACACACCTATAGAAAAATGCCTGGAGCAGAGAGATGGAGTGTCTTTCTCATGGAAAACTCTAGGAGACCAGAGTCATTGGGTTGAAGAGATTAATAATTTTTCTCCTGATTTTTATAGAAAAGTAAGTTCCTTTAAGAAATTATCTAGAAATCGTTAAAAAAAAGTTTTAGGGTAATATGCTAGATGCAAAATTCAATCTACTAGAGCCAATACTATGAATGAATACTATTAGGGCATGGACTAAGCTTCATCAAACTCTATGGCTCTGCTATCACCAAGGCACTGAACATAACAGGTAGTGTGCTTAATCAAATTGCAATGAATTCATATTGGACTGTTTTATCTACATTTAAATCTTTCCCAATATTTAAAACATTTTGTTAAATACACAATGCTAGATATGTTTATCAATTTGAATATCTGAAGTAAACATATATATGCCATATATATGTGTGTGCATATGTGTGTGTATATATATGTATGTATGTTTCAATAATTTATTCACTAATCCTTTTTCTCTTCATCAATTTACTCTCTAATGATGCTTGGGGTCAGAAATGCCTATTCATCCTTTAAACTAATTCAAAGTCAGAATCACACCAGGAAGCTGATCATTTAGATGGTGGCTATATCTTTGTCTCAGGTGTCATATCTTTATCCTGTTTAGGGAGTTCATAACAATTAATGTCATTCTTCTAGTCCTCCAAGTCAGTAACAAAGGTTGCACTTTGATCCAAAAAAGGGTCCATTTGGCTTTCTTACTCTCAAATATCCTTCTTTTCTCTAAGATGGCAGATGGAGAAAAAGCTTAAATGTTTCCCAATGTTGTTTTTAGAATCTCTTTCCCATCACAAGAGGGTATTATTCCATTAAATTTCTTGGGCTTGTCCTCCTCCCATCACTGTTCTCTAATCTATTATTACTTGCAATGTTTGAAGACTCTTATGGTAAAAATGTTTTGTTTTGAAACTACTATCAAATAGTTACTGTCCTTTTTATTGAGCACCGTTCTAATAGCAATATTTAAACAGAAATTTTCAATGGTTTCATCATATCCCTTTAAATCATTTGTCATTTGGCTTCTTCAAAATTACTTGATTCTACAAAATTTTCAAAATTTTAAATAGCCTAATATAAATTGAGAGAAATATATTTTATATAAGCAGGATGCAAAATGTTTCTAACTATGACTTGCCTTTGAGAACTGGTATAAAAACATTATTAAGGACTCATGATTACATGAGGAGCTAGGCCAGTCATATTGTACTTCTGACACTCTGGACATCTCTTCTCCAATAATCACTTCTTAATGCTGGTGAAACTATCAGTCTGTGGCCTGACTCTTTGGTCTGGTGACAGCCTCTATAGGACCACTATTTTCTGAAAAGAACAAGTCATTTATCAAGTACTTACTATGTGCCTGGCACTGTCCTAAATATTTCGGATAAGAATGCACACAAAAGATCAGGATAATCTATCCTCAAGTTTGCTTTTGTCCTGACAAAAGGCATCATATAAAAGGGAGCTGAAAGTGGGAAGAGGAGAGAATGTGAGGAATGAAGGTACCTGTCAGAATTATGGTTTGAAAGTCTGGAAAGTCAACAATAAGGCCAAGAGGAAAATGAAGAAGGGTTGACCTGAATCCCACAATAAAAGGGAGGTTCCTTTCTTCTTTTCTTCAAAGACAGAAGGGAGAAAACCTTCCAGTATGAATAGTGAGGATAGGGAGGGGAGTAAGGGTAGAGCTTGTGTAAGGAAGCTGCAGGCACTAAGAGAAGATTGAAAAGTAGAGGAGCCACAGTAATGAAGTGGAGAAAGTCAGGAAGAGAAAAACTCCATTCATTCTTTACTTCATTCCCCACTCTTTCATCTCTTTCATCTGCCTTGCCAGCAACCTTGTCCTCATTCATGACTGCTCTGTCTTTTCTCACTACCCAATCTACTTTTACTACCCTGTAAGATTCTATTACAATGAAACCTAATTAAATCAATGCCCTTATTACTCTTAGATATGTTAATCCACTCCATATGTCTCAATCACCATCCTTGTAACTTCAGGGCCCAAAGTATGTCTCCCTAACCATCATTCCCCTTTGTGTGTCATCTCCCTATGTAGAATGTAAGCTGCTCAAGGGCAAATACTGTCTTTGTCTTTTCTTTTTTATTCCCTGTATTTAGCATGGTGTTTAGCACATAGTAAACATTTCATGAAACCTTTTTTTATTGATTGATTCAATAAGGAACTAGAAATGTACCATTTTTGTGCTATAATGTTTATCTGGAGATATTGAAAGAACCAGAGGAAGTCCACTAGTATTCTGAATACATACATTATAAAACTTTTTTTATTGAAAGACACGCATAAGAATCACACAGTCTGGGTGGGAAGATGGGTAAGGACTGTGATTTGCAATACAGAGAGTGCTTATATTAATGAGAGCACAGATTTAGAAAAGTACCTGGATATAGGATATCCCAACTCATTAGGTATGTTACTAGATGACCATTATTTGACACACTTTACTCTGCTGAACAATAAATGCTCCCAACTGGAAGTTATTTCTTCCTTTTCATATTTTTTCAAGACAAATTGGATTTATTTAGAAGCAGGTTGTTTGTTGTTGTTTTTTCCAGCTACAGTGGAAGGTAAATTGACAATATGAATAATAGCTGTTTATTAAGATACCTAAAAGTTTGTGTTTCATTTGCATACTGATATAATAAAGCTGCATTTAGATCAATACACCCTTCTGCTTTAGTTGTTTATATACAGTAAGGGACCTTCAAGGTCAATATATTTGGGATCCTAATGCAGCAGTCAGGTCTGTGGGAGCTGAGAGAAAATGATGGGGGAAAAATATTCTAGAAGGAAAAGGATTGAAAACTACATCTCCTCCAAAGATACTACACTGCTTTTGAGAAGAATATTGCAGAGACAGAATACAATATACTCTTAACTAAACACAAACTTTTGAAACTATCTGAGGTACATCATTTATACACATTTATGCCTTAAGTTCAAAATCAAATGGTGATTTCTAAAGCAAGCTCATAAAGAGCTAGTCTCAAGGTCAAAAGGAAAACACATCTATGAACAAAAATGCAGACTAGAGCTTGGAAATGCATCCTGTGAAAGTCTAGTCCTAAATCAACACATAAATTACTCACTGGGCTAGCTACACTGGGGCATTGCTAAAAGGGAACTCTGGCTCCCTTCCTTCATTAGAATGGAAGGTTAGGTGAAGGACATTCATTTCAGGTGGAGAGGGTAGAGTGACAAAGGATTATGGGAAATTTTTGAACATTAGAGCTAACCGAACACCTATTCATGTTTGTGAAGATAAACAGTCTTATGAAGAAAAAGAGCACGGAGTGGGGATAAGGAGTAGGTTA
Source organism: Pseudocheirus occidentalis (assembly GCA_028646575.1). NCBI lineage: Eukaryota > Metazoa > Chordata > Mammalia > Diprotodontia > Pseudocheiridae > Pseudocheirus > Pseudocheirus occidentalis. The sequence continues at coordinate 267,834,671 of CM053595.1, read as the reverse complement.
TTAACTTTTCAGGAATCTTAGGTCTAAGTATGGGAGATATGATACAATGGTACTGATTCAAAAGTACAGGTTATTTGCTGTACTTCTGAAGTTGAGTGGAACATTCACATTTCAAAACACTTGTCAAAAAATGGAGCCAATCATGTAGATGTCATCTGAATAAAATACCCATGTTTTCCAAGTACAGATTCAAACTAAAAATGCTTTTCTAATAGCATCTTAATTATTATTTAATGTTTATTTTTCTTAGAAATCTTATTTGTATTATTTTAAGGAAGAGATGCTACTATCGGTGTTAATTTTAGTAATAGGGAAATTATTTTGAAGCAGTGACAGTGGAAGGAAATCTCTTTGGCACATCAAATCATTTATTGGTTTTATGTATTCAGAGCACATCATCTTGGACAAAATGTTTATACTACAGAAAAAGAAAATCTCCTTTGTATAATACAGAATTAATGGTGGAGTTAGAACCCAGTTAATTCTACCCTTAGCTATTCATCTTTTTATCTTGTTCCTGATTCTATTTCCTGTTAACTTTTTAAGTTTTAATCTAATACATAGTGCCCCTTCTACTTTTTTTTCTTGTATTCACTTCTGTGACACTAATCATTATTTCACTAAGGGATTACTTCAAGGACTTCCTGGTTGGTCTCTAGGAATCTTGTTTTGCACCTGATCATACCCTATTCATTCCTCTGATTCTGAACTACGTCATCATCTAGGGTGCTTTCCCCATTTTCTGCCACCAGATTTTCTATTTCCATCCTTCTCAGCCTTCCTACCTCAATGTTCCATATAAATGCCACCTAATGTTTCCATTGTGCTCTCTGGAATGTCTATTTCATAGGCAACAAATTTCCTTTTATCTTAAATCTTTTTCTTGCTTATTCAGAAACCTGGCTTTCCAGTTATGGCACAATTTCTCTGGCCACCTACCCTTTCTGCTACTAGCTTCATTTTCACTCATTCCCCTTGGCTCACTGTTGAAAGTGGAGAAGTTAGAATGCTCCTTGTTCCCCATGACCTCTTCCAGGTTCTTCCCCTACCTCTATCACTTAATTTTTTTTATTTTTTAATTACCTATTTAGTATTTTTTTTTTACTAATTACATGTAAAATCAATTTTGACACCCCTTCACGGAGGGAACAAGCAATTTAATATAGATCGTGCATGTACAGTCATGCAAATATATTTCTATATTAGTATGTTTTGAAAGAAAATTGAGACAAAAAAAGAAAGAAAAAGAAAGAAAGTTTTAAAAGTATGTTTCTTCTGTGTTCAGGCTCCACCAGTTCTTTCTCAGGGGATAAATGGCCATTTTTTTATCATAAGTCCTTTAGAATTATCTTGGTTCATTGTACTGCTGAAAATGGCTATCACTCACTTTATCATAGTACAGAATTGCTGTTACTGTGTAAAATGTCCTTCTGGTTCTGCTCATTTCACTTTGCATCAGGGTTTTCTGAGAACATCATGCTCATCATTTCTTATAGCATAATAATATTCCATCACAATCATACACCACAACTTGTTCAGCCATTCCCGAATTAATGAATATCCCCTAAATTTCCAATTCTTTGCCACCAGAAAAAAACTGCTATAAATACTTTCATACATTTGGATCCTTTTACCTTTTTTAACCTCTATTATTTTGTGCATTTTTATATGGTATAGACAGCTTTGATTACTTGATCTGAAAACTGCTTGTTGATGCCCTTTGGAAAATAGTTCTCATTTTTTATAAATTTGACTAAGTTTTCTATATATTTGTGAAATAACATCTATATCAGAGATATTTACAATGAAAAAATTCGCAGTTGTGATGACTAATTGTATTTTCTCCATTCTATTGTCCCCCTTTTTATTCTTCTCTCTCTTTCTCTCCCTCTTTATTTCTTTCCTTTTGCTTCCTTCCTTCCTTCTTTCCTTCCTTCCTTCTTTCCTTCCTTCCTTCCTTTCTTTCTTTCTTTCTTTCTTTCTTTCTTTCTTTCTTTCTTTCTTTCTTTCTTTCTTTCTTTCTTTCTTTCTTTCTTTCTTTGTTTTTCTCTCTCTCTTGTTCTAGTCAAATTGCTCTAAATACTGTGATCACTTTGGTGAAAACAATGTGGCTATTCTAATGTTAAGCTGTTGTAAACACTATATTGTGATTTTCTGTGATAAGATGTAATATTCTGAATATTATATTGTGATTTGTTGTGAATGTTTGCCTTGATATGCAATGGAATAAATGGAGTGTTCACTATACTGTGTAATCTGAACCTTAAAAGCTGTTCACAATAGCGTTCTTTCGGGAAGCAGCTCATGTATGGCATTATACTTAATAATGAGATAGTTCTTGGAAGTTACAAATATCACCTACCCACATATGAATGTAAGCAATTTAACTTTATTGAGTTCTTTATGATTCCTCTTTCCTGATTATCTTTTCCTGTTTGTCTTGAGTCTTCTATTTGACAGTCAAAATTTCTATCCTGCTGTCGTCTTTTCCATCAGAAATACTTGAAAGTCCCTGTTTTCATTAACTGTGCATTTTCCCCCTGAGGAGTTATACTCAGTTTTGCTGGGTAATTAATTCTTGGTTGTAATCCTAGCTCATTTGTCCTCTGGAATATCATATGATAAACCCTCTGATCTTTTAATGTAAAAGCTGCTAAATCTTGTGTTATCCTGATTGTGGTTCCATGATATTTGAATTGTTTCTTTCTAATTGCTTACAATATTTTCTCCTTCACCCAGTGTAAAGCCATGCATGTGCAGCTTTCCAGAGGACTACTGCTATGAACAGTTTTCAAGGTTCTGATTACATAGTACAGCAAACTCTCTATTTATTCAATAACATATCAGAGCAAAACATACACAGAAAATCAAGGCACAGCATTCACAATGTTACAAGTTATCACAGAAAATCAAAATACAGCATTCACCACGTCACAACTCAACAACTTATCACTAAAATGGCCACATAGTTTTCAACAAAGTACAATCATTTAGTAACTCAATCATTTAGTAACTCAATCATTCAATCATACTAATGAGGGTTGCCTCCTTAAGGGTCACAAAGTCCAAAAGTCAAAGTTCTCCATCCATGGGGTGCAATTAAATTACAACTTCAATGGTCACTAATCAGTACCCTCTTAAGGTACTTATTACAAAAGCCATCCCCCTTATGTCACAAGTAAATCACAATTTCCTCAGTAACTACTCAGTACCCTATTTCATTAGTTGCTACTTAGACAATTCCATTAGTCACTACTCAGTATACACAGAGAGGTCTTTTCATCTTGACTTGAGGCAGGTAGGTCCTACCTGAATCCACCAAACTGCCACCTGGGTTCAAAGGCATACAGCTCCCAGTTCCTTGTCTAGCTATCCATGCAGTTCCTGCTCCACATTGAGGCTCACAGTGTCCAGTCCTTTTCAAATCCTTCAGTTTCTGTTCCTGGGAAGACAAGACTTAACAAGGGTGCAATAACATTCATACACATTAACAAAGCCACAACAACATTAGTACAAAAAACTGGCACCACAATAATGCTTCCTCAGTCTTCTGCAGCTCCAGCTGGCCCTCAGAAATCCTCAACATCATAAGCTCTGTTCTCAAAATCAAAATCATTTTATCCAGCTTCTACATGGGTTGCTCCAAGAAATTCTATCTCAGTTCTCAGTTCTCATTCCTCTTAGATTCAATGGATTCTGTTCCATGGATTTAATTATCATCACTATGTTGATAAATCTCAAATCTACCTGCCCACCCCAAACTCTATACTGACTTATATTCCTGAATTTCCAACTGTTTTCACCCAGACATCTTAAATTCAGTGTTCAGTAGACATATTAAACTCAACATGTCCAAGATTGAACCGCTTATCTTTTCCCCTAAACCCTATCTCTCTGCAAAATTTCCTATTACTGTTGAGGTAAACAACAAGGCTCACAAAATTTAGATGACACTCTCAACTTCTCACTCTCTGTCACCCTTTTATCCCATCTGTTGCCAGGGCATGTCAATTTCATTTTTTATAACATTTCTCCAAAATGCCCCCTTCTCTATTTTGATACTGGTACCACGTTAGCACAATCCCTAATTACTTCATATTTGGATTATTGAAGCAGTCTGCTAGTGGAACTGCCTCCCTCAAATCTTTGTCCATACCAATCCACCTCCATTCACTCACTAAAGTTGGGGAAGTTACTTGAACTCTCTAAGCCTCAGTTTCCTCATAAGTGAAGTGATAATAATAATAACATTTACCATACGAGGCTGTTATGGGGATCAAATGAGAAAAGTTATGGAATGGAAACCTCAAATGTTACATAAAGGTTAGTTATTATTATATGATGTGGCCTTCTTACATTGAACATACACTGCACATTGTCTTCGGTGATACTCAGTAAATAAACACAATTTAATATATTTTAATATTATTCTAACACTATACTAATAATAGCCAAGGAAGCAACAATTAAAGAGAGAAGAAAGCACTATGGAATATCTATCTAGAATCTATTCATATATATATCAAGCTCTATCTATCTAGTTATCTTTCATTCTATCCATCCATCTCACTATTGCCTATCATCCATCTCCTTTCTTTCCTTCTTTACTTCTCTACTTATTCATCTATTTATCCGCCTATTTATATGTGTATATATATATAGTTACAGTTATACATATATACACATATAGTTAAATATGTATATATACACACACACATATACACATGTAGTTATAGATGTATATTTCCTTCATCTATCCATCTTATAGAGATAGATATCTCTGTTGTCTCTCCAATAGAAAGATCCTTTAGGCATTTATTTTTCTTCCATTTTCTATCTTTGAGTACAAAATACATAGTATAGTACCTTTCTCACAGTAATTGTTTTAATACACGTGCATTGATTGATTCAGTGAATGCCAGGAAGTAGTTGTGAAACTCAAACCTGCCTCCTCTATTCTTTCCTCTCTTAACCACAATCATCTAGTCAAGCATTTTACAGATTTGGAAACAGAAACTGTTAGGAGAAAGAAGTGACAAACTCATGGTCACATAGCTAATGAATGGCAGAGTCAGATTTGGATTGAAACCTGAATTTAAATACCTTAGTCCTTACACTTTCCACTTCTACCCCACTTTGTTCTTCAAGTGATTTTTTTTTACTGATGATCAAAGTGTGTGAGTAGTAACTTGACCCAATATACTAAAGAAAAAAAATCAGCTGAATCTGTGAGGATTTGACAATTCCATTTTCTTCTCTAGGGTACCAGCCTCATATATTAGGACAAAATACAATGTATTAAGTTTCAAATGCAGTTTTCAGTGATGAGTGTGTAAAATTGAATTCATCATATTTAGGGACAGAATATTAAGAGTAATTATAGAATTTGGCAGGTGCAGTGGTCACTGCATTAGCTTAAAGAATGCTTGAGGTCTCCAAGTGAAGGAGCTTTTCCAGGTTAAAAATCATCTCTTCAGGTGGAACCAGTGAGTTATTTGAACACATCTGAGTTCATTCTACTAAGAATGCTTCTAAACCTTCTATGTGAGAGCATGATATCATTTGATCACAATTCAGGTCAGTTAAAAAAAAGTATGTATTTTTTTCCCCCTTCCTCAAAGGAGATTTCTTTTAATAATAATAAATGAAACCACAAATTTTTACAAGTATCTATAAACATTTTTAAATGAAAGGAATATTTACTGGTAGTATACCAAATTGAAAATAACATGCATGCACACACACATGTGGGTATGTGTGTGCATAAATGTGAGTATGTGTATATAAATTTTGTATACATATACATATATAATTAACTGAGATACTGAGTGAGGTTTTTTTGGATGGTTTATTTATGATATAGAAATGATCATATGTTGTAAAAGGAGGTACCAGAAGAGAGCAGACTATGCCAAGACTTATGCTAGAAAAAGCATTGTATCAAAAATAACATTTTGTAAGACAATTTAGTTATTATCTATTCAAACAGTTGCATATTATACATAATGAAATTTAGACACAGCCAGGTTAAGAAACTTTTTCTTCATCATGTGGATAATAAGCAGCTAAGATTTGAACCCAGGTTCTTTAAGTACAGGACTCATAATGGACTATTGTTGTCTGCCTAAGTGCAGTAAGAATTATCATTTTAAGATGATTTACTGCTGATTGAACTTTTGACCACTGCAACTCAAGAACTCTCTACTAAATCATGGAAAGGTAGCCTTTCTTTATTGGTGGGAAGAAAATCCACGACAATGAAATTAGAAATTAATAGCTCCTGGAGCCAGTAATGGCTAAGGATTATTAGCTTTGAAACCCTGGGCAAAAAATCAAACCAAACCACGAACTTCCAGTACATAACACATCATAAGCTCACCTAAATCAACTGACAACTGACTTGCCTTTACTATTGAATATATATAGGGCAGTGATCTCAGAGAGAACACTCTCTACACCTTCATATTCTGGAATTCTTGATCACTTATTTCTACACATCCATTGTATAAGATCCATCCAATGATCTGGAGGTTGGTTTACTACCAAAAGAAGCTGGGGATGGGAGAAAGAGAGAAAAATGAGTGATACATTTTACAACAAATAGAAGAAAAGGAAAATTTGTTGAGGGGGTCTTTTTATCTCTCTCTTTTCATCCAATAGCTTGGGAAGCTCATACTGAACAAGACACATGAAGATGCATATGTTAAAAAAAAAGTTTTGTGGGATACAATGGTAATTAGCTGAAAATGGGCCATTTCTGTATTGACGGGGAAAAAAGATTTGCCAATATTTCTTTCAAACATACCTAATAAAAGCTCACTGTCATGTTAATCTCACAAAGTATTTTAGAGATTATGGCAAGGCAGAAGCAAACAAAATTATACAATTCAGATCTTCAATATGACACTAAGGAATTTTTCCAGGAGAGGAGAGCAGTTTTACATATAGGAAATGTCGTATCATTTTGTTTTATTAAGTTCACTTCATAAGCATCAATGTAAATGGATACCATATAATCCAAGATGTATTTCTTCAAAAAAGCATTGGGAAAATTCACTATGAATAATAAAACAGTATGATAGGAGAATTTTGGATAATATATCCTACATCATGGCTTTATAATATTTATTTAACACAGTTTGAACCATATATTGGATAAAAATTTGAGCAGAAGAGCAGTTCAATCTTTCAATACATTCACAATTGGAGAAAACATGATTTCATCACAAATTCCTCTAAAAGTTAATAGATGGTATTCATAATTCTCTGTGGACAAAACATATCATCACATCAGGGAAGCCAATATTGTAGAGTAGAGGCAGCAACCCAACTGAACTCTCCCCATATTTCCCTCCAAGCAAGTCAAAAATGTCTACAATTCAGTTCTGGAGCACAACACCCAAAAATGAACAAAGGGAGATATTTTTCCAGCACAATACAAATTAGTAGGTCAACAGGAGAAGTCTGTGACACAGGGGTTGCGGCTAGTTCAATAATAATAACCGGTATGGGCCTTTGAGGTAACTTCAACAGCAGCAGCAGCTTTGGGAGTTCTCAGCACAGAAATGGTTAGAAGATTAGACAAATGATCAGGAAGAAATTACTGGGGACCCTGAGCTGACACTGAGCACAATATTGGGAGTTGTTAGGCATCTCTCTCATTCACACACAATTCTGGGTGACAGTACCAGGGAAGAGAGGAGTGCTTGTGTTTGATCAAAAAGGAGCAGAAGCCCTAGTCACAATTCAAAAGCACAAAAGAACATCAATACTTGCTACCACAGGGAAACAAGGAATCAATTTAGAGTTCTAGGGCAAAAGGGGAAGCTAATACTTGTAGCAGCAAGAGAGCAGGGAGCCTTCATGGGAAAGACTAGAGTATGGACTAGAGAACAGCGACAATATTTCTCCTCAGATCACAACACCTTGGAAGCACCTAAAACTTGCAGGTGCCCAGAACTAGCTCTGAAAAAAGCTGCACACACACAAAAAAATGGAAGCTTGGTACAGTGTCACCTCCCCCATTCCCCAGTGATCAGAGCCCAACTTTAAAACAAAGTTCAAAGTCAAGATATAGGCTGGAAAATGAACAAAGAACAACAGAAAGAAAAGGACTTGACTGTGGTTGCAGGCAAGGCCAATACACAAACTCAGAAGACAATGACATGAAAATAGCTACAAGCAAAACTTTGAAGAAAATACAAATTGGACACAAACCTAACACAAATTCCCAAAAGACTTAAAGGAAATGTGTAAGTAGTAGAGGAAAAGTTGGGAAATGTAATGAGTGATGCAAGAAAAATATCAAAAGAGAATTAAAAGCTTACTATAAGAGGCACAAAAATACTAAAGAAAATAATACCTTAAAACTAGAATTGGTTAAATGTTTTTAAAAAGGCACAAAATGCACTAAAGTAAAGAATTCCTTTAAAAGCCGAAATGATCAAGTGGAAAAAGAGAAACAAAATTTTGCTGAAGAAAATAACCTAGATTAAAATCAGTTGTGTAACCTAATGACTCCATGAGACATCAAGATAGAGTACAACTAATCAAAAGAAGGAAACAAATAGAAGAAAATGTGAAATATATCATCAGAAAAAAAAACAAACTAAAAATGAGGACAAATAGTTTCAGAATTTTTGGCCTATATGGGGGCCATGATTAAAAAAAAGGACCTAGACATCCATAATGCTAATGGGATTTAATCTTTTCTGCCCATTAACAGACCTCATGTGGAGCCCATTAAGGGAAACTTGTTTAGGTGAGGCTTGCTTATGGGAAGACTTTCACACCTTTTGCTAATTTCTAATTAAGCACTGAATCATGAAGGTTTTGACACCTTCTGGTACTGGGAATTGTATACATACTCTGAATTTTATTTTGCTTTAGGGACTTGCTTATTAGAAGGATCTTGTGATTCCCTGGTCAAGATTCTGAGTGGTCGTATGTTCAGAGCTCCCTGAACTGCTCAGACATAAAGGCTTTCTTAATCCAGGGGTTTATGTAAAGTGCGTAGTTGATTCAGGCAGTCAGAGTCCTATCTGTTGGTCTTTATTTCTCTGCTTGTATTTTATCTGTTTGTATTTTCTCTGAAGTTCAGAGTGCTGACTTTCCCCCTGAACTAGTGAATGCAACTTTAAAAAAAAGACTTTTTATCCCTTGAACAGTTATCTTTCATAGTAAACCAAATCTAAAAACCTGTGCTAACAATCATCCTGGGTATGCCACTATGGTTGCCATTACAACATCATATTTGAAGAAATCATAAAAGTACCTTCATATATTAGATACAGAGGGCAAAAATAGAAAGTGAAAGGTTCTACCAATTGCCTCCTGAATGAGCACCCCACACTTTGGGGGAAAATCTCCCAGGAATATTATAACTGAATTCCAGAGGCCCCAAGTTAAGGAGAAAATGTGGTGAGGAGCCAGGAAGAAATCATTCAAATAATATGGAATCACAGTCAGAATAACTCAAGATTTAGCAGCTTCCACATTAATGGAACAGAGCACTTAGATATTCTGCCAGGCAAAATAACTAAGATAAAAACCATAAATAACGTGTCTTGAAAAAACTGAGTATTATATTTCAGATGGAAATGAAAATAATGAAATATAGGACTTTCAAATATTTCTGATGAAAAGACCAGATTTTAAAAGAAATTTGACATTCAATTACAAAACTCAAGAAAAGTATAAAGAGGTAGATATGAAGAAGAAATCATAAGGGACTCAGTAAGTTTACATGCCCATATGAAAAGATGATCCATGTAACTTCTAATAATTCTTTCACTATTATAGAAGTTAGAAGGTGTCTATATAGCCATAGGGCACAGGTGTAAGTTTGTTTGGTTGGGATAATTTCCAAAGAATGAAGGAGTAACAAAGAAGGATATACTGGGAAAAGGAGACAAGGAGAGGAACAATGGGGACAATTATCTCTCATAAAAGAGGCATTCAAGGAAAATATTTTAGAGTAGAGAGGAAAATGGATAGGTGGCAGACAGTGCTTGAACCTCATTCTTTTTAAACCAAAATTAGTTTACAGAGGGAAGAACATTTATACACATTCAGTAGAACATAGCAATCTAACAAAAATCTAAGCTTTATACAGTCATAAGGAAAAATTGACTAAGTCACTCTTGATTAGGGAAATGAAAATTTAAACAACTCTAAGGTACCATCTCATACCTATCAGATCTGCAAATATGACAGAAAAAGAAAATTATAAATGCTGGAGGAGATGGGGAGAAATAGAATAATGTTGGTAGCATTTTGAACTGCTCCAAGAATTCTGGAAAACAATTTAGAACTATGTCCAAATGTCTATAAATCTCTGCATACCTTTTGAACAAGCAATGTCACTGCTATATCTGTATCCTAGAGCAATCAAAGAAAAAGGGAAAGGATTTATACATACAAATATACATTAGCTCTTTGTTGTAGCAAAAGATTTGTTATTGAGGAGATGCCCATCAATTGGGGAATGGCTGAACAAGTTGTAAGATGTGATTATGATGGAGTGCTATTGTGCTATAAGAAATTTGGATCAGAAAAAATTAAGAAAATTTTTATGAACTGCTTCAGAGTTAGGTGATCAAAGTCAGAAGGTCATTATAATACAGTTTTTAAAAACACTGTTGTGATGTTCAACTGTAAAGGATTTGGCTATTCTGATCACAAAATGATGTAAGGTTAATTCAGAAGAACCTGTGATGAAAAATAATATCCATTTCCAAAGAAAGAACTATTGAATTCTCTGTGCATATGTAAGCAGTTTTTCATTTTTCTTGGTTTTCATTTTGAAACAGGCCTTGTATGAAACATTTTTGCATGATTCTCTATGTTTAATAGATATCATTATGCCTGCCTTCTCAATAGGTAAAGGAAACTAAAGGAAGGTAGAAAACTTGCATCTCAAAATTCAAGTAAATGTTAAATATAAATAAATATTAAATATGAATAAATGTTGAAATAAAAATTAAAACTGAAATTAAAATGAAAGAAAAACATCATTGTAAAAATATACATAATCAGGCAAAAAAGTATCCTCAATGGCTGCATTAAAAATAAAGTGAGTCATTCTGCACCCTAAATGAGTCACCACTCTAATGTACATCATGTTTCATCATTGGTCCTCTGGTATCACAAATGGTCATTTTGTTGTTTATAGTCATTTAGCTATCAAGGTTGTTTTTGTAATGTTATTGTGTGGATTATTCTTCTGCTTCTGCTTGTTTCATTCTTCATCAATTTATTAAAGTCCTCAGAATGGTTCATTAAAAAGTGTCATTGCCTGATAATCTGTTTGGTAATGGAATATCCATAGACTTAGCTAGGCTGGATTGAATTCCAACACGTTAACAGATATGAACATAAACATCTTTCTCTCACTTATCTATCTATGTACTAATCTATCCATCTATCCACCTATCTAATTAAACAGCTTGATCTTATTCTCTAAGAAAAAAACAATTAAGAGATTAAAACAGAAGAACAATTATCTGACTAGAATACATAAGCCATTGGTGGGTGAGGATAGCCATTTGCAAATATCATTGATGGGAAGTTGAACTAAAGACTCAGTGAAGAATATTGGTTCTAATTTGAGAAGTGGGATGTGACATGAAGAAATAATTTTCAAGGTCTTTAAATAAGTTAGTGAATAATTTCTAAAGAGCACTTTTGGATAATTATAATTAGTACAAACATTTTACTTTGGTGTTTATTTTTTAAATGCTATGTGTGTTTGTGTGTGTGTGTGTGTGTGTGTAATGGTAATCAATTTGTTTGATATTTAGGGCTAAGTGGATAGGATACTTGGGTCTGAGTAGATTGGATACTTAGGGCTAAGTAGATCAGATATTTAGGGCTAAGTATAGAACTCTGTCCATTGGTGAGAAGGTGTGAACTCTCCTGTTGACTTGGGAGAAGACCAGTGCTTATAAGCAGGAGAATTTTGGAGAGACAGACAGATTTTGGAGTTGGCTTCTCAGTGAAGGAGGATTTATAGAGACTGAAGTCAGCTGAGAGGGAGAGAGAGTGTTCCTCTCCCAGTATCTGAAAGCTGACTGAAAACATGAACAGGATGGGACTTTGCTGGTAGCCTGGCTGATCCTTGAGTTCCAGGCAAGAGAACTCTTGAAGGGTTTGAGGTGTGCTGAACCCGGTGAACTTCAGTGTGTGCCGGGGATTGCCTTGAGGACTGGACAAGGACCCGGAAACTGTTCATCTCTGAGGACTGGATGAGACCCTGGCAGCTTTCAGCTCCTGAATCTAGGTGATTGTCTGGCAGATTCAGGAGGGAGCTCGGACCAGGGAAGAGGATCCACAGAAGCAGAGAGACAACCCAGAGTCAAAATGAAGAAAAGTCTCCTTGGACGACACTGATGATTGCTGAGGACAAGGACCTGGGAGCT
>CM053595.1:267776131-267821752 GCA_028646575.1 Pseudocheirus occidentalis | reverse complement strand
AATCTCAAAAGCATTCTGAAGACAATAATTTGTTCAGAATTAGAATGGAGCAAGTGGAAGCAAATTACTTTTTGAGAAACCAAGATAATATTAAACAGTTACAAACAAATGAAAAAATAAAAGACAATGTGAAATATCTCCTTGAAAAAAACCACTGACCTGGAAAAAGATCCAGGAGAGACAATTTGAAAATTATTGGTTTACCTGAAAAAAGAACTTGGAAAGCATCCTTCAAGAAATTCTCAAGAAAAATTGTCCTGATGTTTTAGAATCAGAGGGAAAACTAGAATTTGAAAGAATTCACCAATTACTTTTTGAAAAAGATGCCCAAAGAAAACTCCTAGAAATCTTATAGCCAGGTTCCAGAACCCCCTCATCAAGGAGACAATATTACAGACTGCCAGGAGGAAGCAATTTGAATATTGTGGAAACACAAATAGGATAACCCAGAATCCGGCAGCTTCTACACTGAGGGATTGAAGGGCCTGGAATATGATATTCTGGGGATCAAGTGAGCTGGAAATAAAACCAATAATGACCTACCCAGCAAAATTGAGTATAATGTTCCAGGGGAAAATATGGTCATTCAGTGAGGTGGAGGACTTTCAAGCATTCTTGCTGAAAAAATCAGAACTGAATAGAATATTTGGCATTCAAACACAAGAAGCATGAGGAGGTAAACATGGGAAATAAAAATCATAAGAAACATATCAAAGTTGAACTATTTATATGCCAATGTGGAAAAAATGATAGTAGTGACTTATGAAACTTTTCTTAGTATGAGGATAGGTGAAGGGAATACAAATGTATGTATGTGTGTGTGTATGTCTATATAGCAGGATATATACTCCTATGAATATGTATCTGAACATGTGTGTATATGTGTACATAGAGGGTACAGGATCAATTGAATATGAAGGGATGATACCTTAAAAGGTGAAATTCTGAGGTGGGAGAGGACTAGAATGAGAGGAGACCTGGAGAGACAAAAATAGGGTTAATCATCCCATATAGAAGAGGCAAGGGATGACAGTTACAACTTTACCTTCATTTATTCTCATTGAATTTTGCTTTGGGAAGGAACGACATAAATTATAAACTGGGTATCATGCCACATAGGAGAGTAGGGGGTATGGGGATGAGAGGTGGGGTAACGGAGGGGAGGGCAGGGTCTGGGGGAGGGTTGTGAGAAGCGCTCTCTTCAGTAAAGGGACAGGGACAGAGTAGAGAATAGAATGGGGGGGCAAGATAGGAAGGAGGATAATCAGCCTCTCACAATAGGTTCACTTGGGAGGTGTCTTGCAAAATTACACATATACATCCTGTATTGAGTCACTTGGCTTCCAGTGGTGGTGGGTGACAAGGGAGGAACCATAAGAATCTAGAATTTAAAGTTCTACAATCAAATGTTAAAAACAAAATAAAACCTTATTGTTACTATTATTATTATTAGCTACATGCAACTAAGAATTAAAATATACAGGGACTGGGGTAGGGAGACCCTCCCTGTGCTACCAGAAATTTAGAGTGGCATTGGAGGAGGGCATAAAAGAGAGCAGATTGGGAGAGGGGCTTTACAGTGGGATTGCTGTTTTGGGGTTGGGGGTAAGGGAAAGATGGGGAGAAAATTTGTAAGACATAATCTTGTGGAAAGGAATGATGTAAACAAGAAAATTAAAAAAATAATAAAAAGAGTTGGAAAGCATTATAAAATGCAAAATGTGTAATCTTGATTCCATTAAATTGGAAAGTTTTTGTACACACAAAGCCAGTGTAACCAAGATTAAGAGGGAAGTGGGAAATTGGGAAAGAATTTTTACAACCAGTGTCTCTGATAAAGACCTCATTTCTAAAATATACAGGAAATTAAATAAAATCTATAAGAATACAAGTCATTCCCCAACTGATCAATGGACAAAGGATAGGAATAGGCAATTTTCAGAGGTAGAAATTAAATATATCTTTAAGCATATGGAAAAATGCTTTAAATCACTCTTGATTTGAGAAATGCAAATCAAAACAACTTTAAGGTACCACATCTCACCAGTCAGATTTGCTACGATGACAAAACAGGAAAATGACAACTGCTATAGAGGATGTGGAAAAATTGGAACACTAATGCATTGTTGGTGGAGCTGTGAATTGATACATCCATTCTGGAGAGCAATCTGGAGCTATGCCCAAAGGGCTATAAATAATTGCATACCCTTTGACCCAGTAATACCACTTTTGGGGTTTCATCCCAAAGAGATCACATAGAAGTGGGAAAAGGATCCATATGTACAAACATATTTATTGCAGCTCTCTTTGTAGTGACAAAAAATTGGAAATTTAGGGGATGCCCATCAATTGGGGAATGGCTGAACAAGTTGTGCTTTATGAATGTAATGGAATACTATTGTCCTTTAAGAAATGGGAAGGAGATGAACTTCATTATTACCTGGAGAGGCTTGTACAAATTGATGCTAAGTGAGAAGAGCAGAACAAGGAAAAATTTGTACACAATTACAGACACATGATATGTGTGATGACTGACCTTGATAAATTGGACTCTTCTCAGCAATGCACAGCTATAAGACAACTCTCAAAGTTTCAAGATAGAAGGAGATATATACATTCAGAGAAAGATCTAGAAAGACCAGAGTTTAAATGGAAACTGAAGCAATTTACATGGTATCATTCTTTTTCATGTTTGGTTTTCTTTCTTTTTTCCCATTGTTCACTCCAGCGGTTACAACTCTTCTATACAGACTATTGTACAATGTGAAAGTATTTGCAGAGCCTATACATGATCGCACGCCATCATGGGGGTGGGAGGGAAGGGAGGGGAGAAAATTTGAAACTCATGGGATTGTGGAACTGAATCTTGTAAACTAAAAGTGAATATGTTAGTGAAAAAAAATACTTGTTGACTGACTGACTCAAAGAAATCTATGAAGATATGTATAGATTGAAGGAAAGTAACTAAAATTATATATGTATATTATATATGTGTATATATATAATGCATATATGTGTGTATATATATATATATAAATATATACTTATACGTGGATATTCCACACATTTTCATCTCTCTTTATACATACATACATACATACATACATACATGCATATAGCATGTACATGTCTGTGACCTAAATGAAAATAATATTAAAAGGCATTTTAATTTTGATTAGTTACATTAATGAATCTTAGTCTCTGAGATGTGATGATAAATTCCCTACAGTCAGCAAAGTTAAGGAACTGCAGAATTGAATTGTCTAGAGAAGATATTTACTTATTATTATGTAATCATAGGGCCAGCTAGTTGGCTTAGTGGGTAGAATTTGGGACCTATAATCAGGAAGACAAGTCCAAATATAACCTCAGGCCCTTACTAGCTGTATGATACTGGGCAAGTTACTTCACCTATGTTTTCCTTAATCCGCTGGAGAAGGAAAGCCTAATTCTTATTTGAGTAGGAACGTTATTTACCCATACCCCTTAACAAATGGAATCATTTTAAATATAATGAGTTGCTAAATAAGGCTGAGTTTCAGGCCCAAAGGCCTATAAACAGGTCACACAGTGGAACATGTTCTGGTCCTGGCATCTGAAAGACATGAGTTCAAATTCAGCCCCAGACACTTACTATTTTTATAAACCTCAGTTTCTTCAACTGTAAAATGTGACTAATAATAGCTCTGATTTTTCAGATTTTTTTGTGAGCATCAACTGAAACAATATTTCCAAAGTACTTAGCATAGTGGGTTTCACCACAAAGAGATCATAGAAGTGGGAAAAAGGACCCATATGTGCAAACATATTTATTGCAGCTCTCTTTGTGGTGGCAAAAAAAATTGGAAATTTAGGGGATACCCATTAGACACTTACATGCTTATTTTCTTTCCTTCTTTGCTCCCTCAAGCAGAGACTGAATGACCGCTACTTGTGGTTCTTTTAGAGGAGATTCCCATGCAGCTTTGTGTTAAAATAACAGCCATTCCAATTCAGAAATCCTATGATCCTATGGCAACATCAAATGGCGAGGCAAAAATATGGGTACAAAGTGGAAAATGGCGATATTCAGCCTCATGCAGGCTCTCATGATGTGAACATTTCTGACAGTGCTATTGACTTGGCTTGAGTTTTCTCTATAATTGCCTCAATTTACCACTTCATTTTTTTAGAATGTGTAGACACTGTTGCCTGGCATAGGAACTCACAGTCTGAGTTATGCTATTACTCATCTCAGTAATATTGTTTATCATTCATTTCATGAGTGTGCTTGTCCTAAGTGGAATCAAAGCTATTCAAACAGAATCATTCACTCTGTGAACTCCATGAGCATTTCCCATGAAATCTGATCACGTGCAGGGACAGTTCTTAGAGAGAGAAAGCCCTACTACAGCTTTGATGGATCATTAACTTCAGATTGCTCTCAGCTAGGATGTTGGTGTCATTGTCAGTAGCTATTCTCCCTTACAAAATCAGAACCTTAATTTTGCTGGGTTTCCACAACACTAGAACACTTTCTCCTCCCTTTTTAAAGAAAGTTTGCATATAAAGCTGTATCAATAATGCAATATTCATGACACCCAATGGTGGTTATGAATATGCTGGTGTAGTTATGCATCACAAAATGTAGCAAACTCTCCACATGGAGGGCAGAACCAAAACCTTTATCCAAATACCAGAAAACCAAGTCCCAGAACCAGAAGGACAATTCCCAGAACCAGAAAGCCAAAGTCATTACAGTGGTCATGAAGTTGATACACATGGTTAATGCAGTGAACACCCACATTCCCAATCCTTCACAAAAGAACAGGTTCCCTCAAGCAGGGATCCCTCTCTCACTCACGATAGCTCCTCAGTCTGGTTCTTGAAAGTTCTTGGTAAAAGCTGCAGAAGGAGGGTCTCAGCAAAAAGTTGCAGTCTGCTGGTGGTCACTGAGCGAAAATCTGAGGGTCCTGCTGGTTCTCCTCCTTATATACAGTATAGCTCCTCCCTGTTCTGCCCCTTCCTGTTAAGGCGTTAACTACTCCTAAGGTGTTAGCTTGAAGTAAGGTGCTAAGTGCCTGTTTACTAAGTGCCAATAGAAAAGGTCATGGAAGATCTTCAGATTCCATTAACATTACAGAAGCAAATATGAATCACCAGAAATGTAGTGCAGTGGAAAGACCATTAGATCCACAATCAAGATAACTGGGTGTCAGTCCTGATTCTGACACTTAATAGTTAAATGATTGTTGATGCAATTCCCCCCTCTAAGCCTCAGTTTCCCTTATCTATAAAGATGAAATACAACCATTATCTTATAGAATTTCTTATGTGGAAAGTTCATGGTATTGTACAGAAAGCATTTTAAACATTGCATAAATATGTTTCATTATAATTATTTTTCCCAGAGTTTGATTGTTGAAGAGAAAAATACATTGAAGTTCTTGGACTATCGCTCCATCTTATTGAGTATTGCAACATGGACAGAAAAGGAGACTGCTTCACCCCTACTTTAATTGTGTTTACTATTTTCCCCTTCTCCAATAATTCAACAAACATGAATTAAACTTCTCCTATATGCAAAGACCTATGGTCCTTGATAATAAGTATATAAAGTTTTAAATAACAAGGTATTAAAATTCACAACTTGTTTCCAATCTGTATTTTATACTACTTAGCCCTCACCACTCATACTCAGGTCTAGCTAGAGACATCTTTTGTTCCTTCCATGTGACATTCCATATTCTGCTTTTTCTTTTACTAGTTTGTCTTCTATGCCTAGAATGCTTTCCTTCCTGACCCCCTCCTCTTAGGATCTGTAGATTTCATCAGAATCTAGCCTAAGCATTACCTTCTTTGCAAGATCTTTCTAGATCCCCTACTGCTTGTTTTCCAACAACAAAATTACTTTGGATTTATTTTGTCTATATGTTTATATGAATATGTACTATCTCTCCTAATTGAATGGCAGCTACTAGAATGCAGGGACTATTTCATTTTTTCTTTTTTTCTCCATAATTTGACATAGATAATTTTATTCAAATGTAAGTATTCCCAACTACAGACTTAAGTTATTGTTTCTTTGTATCATTTCAAAAGCTCTAGGATTCCTTTGGCAATCCTCCATCCACTGACACAGATCACAACTCCTTCCCTTAGTTAATAGTCTTTGAAAAGTATTGTGGGGGTGACTAGGTAGCACAGTGAATAGAACACTGGCCCCAGAATCAGGGGGACTTAACATTTAGTAGCCCTGTGACCTTGGGCAAGTCACTTAACCCCAACTGCCTTGACTTTCCCCCTCCAAAAAGCAAAAACAAAGTATTGTGGCTAGAAAACACCATTCCTTATAGGTCACATTTCCACTTAGCTAATCTGGTCCTTGAATAGTATATTTTGTGTATTGTCACATCTATTCTACAAGCCTTTTTGGCTTGTTAGGATCAGCCAGAGTATTTGCTCTGTATGAGCAACTCCTAATAACCCAAAGTCATGACTATGCCTTGACAAGATGACAGGAACTGTCTTGTAATCAGAAGTTCACTGGTTTAGAGCTGGGGAGAACCTTAGAGTTCATCTAATACAATTCCTTTATTTGATAGTTGGAATATTGGGACTCAGAGTAAGTTCCTTATTTAAGGTGTAATAGTAAAGTGACAGGGCTGGTATTTTAACACAGGTCTTCTAAATGCAAACCCAGTGTCCTTTCTATTTTACTATGTACCAAAGAAGGGCTTGATAGGAAGATCTTAATAGATAGCAAACTTTTTTTATAAAAAAATCATAACCTCCATCCATCTGCTAGTAGTTAGGTAGCCAAATAATTCTCAAGGATTAGATTGGTTATGGTGAGGGGTGAAAGATTATATTTCACTGCCCTTTCAAAAATTAATAAATTATTTTTCTCCTTGATAAATTGCTTAGCTGAATAAAAAGTTGATACATGGCTGTAAAATATTTTGAAATATGAACATGTTAAGTAACACATATATCTGACCAATTTATGGGTGCATGGAATAGCTCTTGAAGTGTAAGGAAAAAAATGCTTAGTTTCATTTAAAGCCCTTGTTCTGTCAATTTTCATTCTCTGCTTTATATCAAAATGCCCTTAATATATGCTAACTGCAGTTTTTTGGATTTTTTTTTAAACATAGCACCATGTAAAAGTCCATTGAGTCCTGAGTGAATTCAAGTCAATGTTCCTTGACCCACTCGAGAGCAATTTTATAAGCATGATAGGCAGGCTCTTTACAATCAGTTACTAGAGCTAGAAGGAATTTTTCCACTCAGTACACATAACCAATCTTGTTGGCAATGGTGGGACCTTCTCCTGATTTATAGAAGTGAAATTGTTAGAATATGATCTCTAACGTTTAGTAACTGTGTAACCTTGGACAAGTCAAATGTATTCTTAAGTCTCAGTTTTCTCACATGTAAAATGGCAAAAATAAAGTCTATGATACTGACACAGGTATGCAAGTAAAGAGTTTTGTAAACCTTTAATTGCTACATAAATGCCAATTACATTTTAATTGACTATCTCAATTGCTTATAGAACAATACTTATTGGTCTTATAAATGCAGGATTTGGAGCCAAGTACAAATCCTCACGTGACTATAAGAATATTATTTTTTCTCTCTCTGTAACTGAGATTTTATCATCTAAAAAATGCAGATGCTACTACCCAACAACATTAATAGAAATAATAATGATAATAGAACAATGTAGATCATTAGATTGGGGGGGGAGAAAGAACTTTATACAAATTATAATAGTTCTATCAGAGTATGAATTATTATTCTTAAGTTGCCACAGCATGGTGTATTTAAGAGTATATAATGTGAGGACAAATATGAATTCTGGTATTAACACACCATGTGACCATGGGTATTTAACTGTGTAGGCCTTTAGTAACATTCTCTGTAAAATTAAAGCATTAAAATAGCTATCTCTAGAAATGTCTTCTAACTCTGAATCTTATAATCCCTATTTTTTATATTATTATTATACCAACATATTCTTCAAAACAGTTATAATAAGATAGGACATGTGCAGATGTAGACACCCCCCACCACATACTTCTTTTGCTCTCCTGCTAGCCCAAACACTATCAGCTGGGAAATGAAAGTTGACTCTAGTTATTCTGGGAACTGATTAATTAAATCCTTTTCCTGGCAGATCCATTAATATCAACACAGCATGGCATAGATATTGACGTGGTAAGAAAACATTGCTTTCAACAATAGAGTTCTGTTGACAAAACAATGTAATGTTTGGACCATTAGCAACAATTCAGGAATCCATCTTCTCTATCAATCTCGTTTAGCTGACAAAAAAAAAGGAACTTTGAGACATAGAAAACAAAGTGTATTGACATTAAATATGTATGCAGGGTTCTCCACACACCAGACCACCCATTTGGCATTCATTTTAAGCTAGGAAGATATCCAACTCATCTAAATGCCTCTGCTTGCAGATCCTAGCAAGGAATTCCATGACAACATCACTATATTGCCATGGGATTGGTAAACCTCAGAGTCCAAACCTAGTAAGGATATGAAAGAGATAACTTAGAAATACAGAATATGATGCTAATGTTGTAAGGGTCCTTAGATATCATCCAGTTCAATGTTCTCAAAGTACAGAGTGGAAAAGTGACTTGCCCAAGCTCAGACATCAAGTTGTAGAACCAGGACTAGAAACTAGATTTTCTAACTCAGAGTTCAGCTAGTATTAATTAAGTGCTTACTTTGTGCAGAACAAAGTGCTAAATGGAAGACCAGGGTATCCAAAAATGAAAAATATATTCCCTACCTTCAACTAATGAAGGGGGTGAAGACATGTGCACAAAGAAATAGGAGAGGATGAAATGCCAAAGGGGAAAGGGAGCTATGGTATTATATAAAATATCACATGAAATTGAGGACATACACATTGTCTTTAAGAAATTAAAGAGTTCTGATAGAGAAGAATAAGATTTGTTCTACTTGGCCCTAGAAGGCAGAAATATAAATAATAGGTAGAAGGCAAAAGGGCAGATGTTGAAATGATAACAGGAAAAAAAACTTTCTAATAATTGGAATTACCCAAAAATTGAAATGGGTTGCCTAGAGAGGTAGTGAGCTCACTCTTTCTAATGATCTTCAAGCACAGGTGGCACAAGAACTTATCCCCGATCTCATAGAATCATTCTTATTTTAAAAATATACTCAAAGTTAGGTAGTACAGTACAAAGAGTGCTGATTTCAGAATCAGAAGACCTAGGTTCAGACTACTTTGGTCACGTATACCTGTATGACCTTGGACAAATCATTTCACCTATCCAGGCTATAATTTCCCCATTAGTAAAATGAGAGGTTTGGCCTAAATAAATTCAAGTTTCCTTACATGAATAGATTTATATTCTACAAAATAAATGGGCTAGATGGCTTCTGAGTTACTTCTGACTTAAAACATTCTTTGAATCTGTGATAATTGCATAAGGAAGGGAAAATTTTTTGATTAAGAAGATTACAGAAAATTTATGGCTTCTGATTTTAGGTTCAGTAAAATTAATAGAATACTTTATAGAATACTTAAAGCTTGCAAAGTACAGTACATATATTACTTCTTTTAATTCTCATACCACTGTGAGGTAGGTGATATTATTACCCCATTTTACAGATGAGGAAACAGCCTAAGATAAGTGACTTGCTTAGGGTTATACAACTTTCAAGTGTCTAAGGTAGGATTTGAACTCAGGTCTTACTGGCTACAAGTAAGTAGCCTTGCCACTTGTCACTTGCCACTGAGCTACCTAGACTGGAAGGAACAATGTTCTTACGTAGGAAATACAATTTAGCTATATGGGATGGTTGTATATCTCAGTAGAAGATTAGGGAACAGACAGTAGGCCAGTGTGATTGTAAAGTTGACTATGTATAGAAAGTTAGTGCAAATCACCTTAGAAAGAAAGGACTGAAGTCATATTCTATAATATCTTCAATGATTAAGAATTTGTGTTTTTAGCCAAGCAAAGAACTGAGAGGTCTTTGAATTAGGGAGTGAAATGGTCATATCTGTGTAGTAGAAAGGCTATTTTGGCAGTTATGTTGAGGGATTGACTGAAGAAGGGAGATAGGTGGAAGCAGGGGGTGTTGACAAGAACTTATTAGGACCTGAGCTAGGATGCTATCAGTATTAGTTGGGAGGAGGCAGAGGATATCATAATTGAAGAATTAAAATAAATTGGTAACTGATTGAATATAGTTTTGGAGGTAGAAATAGCAATCACAGATTTCTCTATCAAATTTCAAGTCAGGTAGAGATTTTCCTGAGCAATAAGTCAACAAGCATGTATTAAACACTGCCAGTGTGGTAGTACAGTTTGATTATGGTTAATGCAAATGCAAAAGATCTTACCTCCTAATAATGGTTACAGTATTTTCGTAGGGAAGTAATGCAGGATGTATACAAAATGAATACAGAGTGATTGTGGGGAAGGACAAAGGAGCAACTAAAGTAACTAGGAAAGGTTACTTGAAGGATGTGGCCCTTGAAATTAGTCTTAAAGGGAAGCCAGGGGTTCCAAGAGATGTAATTTCAAAAGAATAGTATTCCATGGCTTGGGAAGTGCCTGCTCAAAGGCACAGAGAGAAAAGGAATATTTGGAGTGGAAATTGTATGAGGGGAAGCAATGTGTCATTAGTATGGACTAGAACAAGCCTGTTTAGGATTTTAAATGTCAAGAAGTTTGAATTTTAATTACAGAGGTTAAGGTCCTTGTGACTCAAGTTTGAGGGAAGACTGGATTATGTCCCTAGTATTGGGAGGAGGGGATGTTTGTATATTGATTTTTACTGTATCTTTGAAGTAAAGATTTATTTGTAGAAGGTAATCTGATTAAGTAGAACTGGAGAAGAATGGATTCCTAGAATTGAAGGAATACCATTGATAGGGGCCTGAGACCGTGACAGAGAGTTTAGATATCCCAAACTCCCTGAATGGTACTGAAGAACTCTGAAGGATGGGGTGATATACAACATTCCTGGTCTTTAGGCAATGGGGGCCAGGGTAATCACAGTAAAAACATAAAAATGATAGGTAGCCATTCAAGCTTCTTGAGAATTGGAATAATATTATCAAACTGGTATTTGGGGAATACAAATGTGTCAACTTTATAGTGAATGGATTAGAGAAGAGGGACATTGAATATAGAAAGATGAATTAGCAGGCTGTTGTAATAGTTCAATAAAGAGGAGATGCACACCTGGAATAGTGCTTATTTTGTGATCATGGAGAATTTTTCCATAAATGAGTCTTTTAGGCAAGTGTATATTTGGCATTCAAACAACATGGTCAGCCCACCATCATTGATATGTAACCTTCATTAGAGGAATGAGTCTATATGTACTTGGTTCATGGGCTAAGTAGCCAGAGAGTTCAGAAAAGAATGAAGTTTCCCCAGGTCACCAGTTCCTGTGACTTAGAATTTGTTCTCCAGGACACCAACACTCCTAAGGCAGTAGAAGAATTGTTCTTAACCTTTCAATAAGTCCTAGCCCTGATCTCCAAGTTTCCCCTCAGCCCAAACTTATATGTACAGTTGTACCAACATAAAGCTGGAGATAAGACAAAAGTGAGGCAGTATTATTCCATGAAGTCCAATAATATATATAAGGGCACTTGACATCAACAGAGCATAGAAGAAGGAAATAATATCTTCATCATAGGATATACAGAGATGAATATGATATCATCAAATAAATGGCTCTTTGACTACATCTAGTTCAATCCATACTGGACCAAAGCTCTCCCTTAAAATATTCTCATCAAGTAGTCATCTACTAACTGATTGAAGATTCTCATTAGTTAAAGCCTTCTGTCTCTCAAGGCAACATATTCCACTTTGGAAGCTTTTGGGAGGAAATTAATAATCATCTTCATCTTCATCATCATCATCATCATCATCATCATTGTCATCATTCATACAGCATTTTAAGTTTTTTTTATCCTTACAACAATTGTTATTATTCTCATTTTAGAGATGAGGAAATGGAGGCAGGTTAAATGAATTGCACAGAGTTAATATTATACAGTGGCTTTGAATGTAGGTCTACCCAACTCAGTTTTATCTACTGTGTTACTTAATCATTTCTTATACTCAACCTAAATTGACCCCTATGCAATTTCTAGCTCTACCCCCTGGGGCCAAGCAGGACATAAATAATTGCTCTTATATTTAGCACCTGTTCTTCTCTTTTTTTTTGATAGCAGCTATTCTTATACTTGAAGCCATAAGTCATATTTATTCAATTCTTTCCCAGATTAAACATAGTTACTGCATTAGGACAGAATATGCACTCCACAAATGTTTGGTAAATGAGAATTTGGATAGATGGATATATTTAAGGGAGGGTTAATGGATGGCTGGACAGATGGATGATATAAAACATATACTTGCTATCAAAACACTCTTTCTAGAAAAAAAGTGTTTTTGGAGGGGAGGGTAAAGGCAAGTTAAATGATAAATTTAACAGAAAAGAAACATATTACTAACACATTGATAGAGACCATACATAGCTATAGAGATGAACACAGGAAACAGTACATCCTAGGGTATGCATCCCAGAAGTGACTGCCCAGGGGTTTGAACATGGTGTATCCACATTTTGATTGCCTTATCCCATGACAGAATGCTCCTCTATAAGGCTCTCAGGGAGGTATAGAAGGTCATAGTCAAATCAAGAGGATATAAAAAAAAGGCTTACGGATCAGGAAAACTACATCACATTTCATTTGAATACCTTACAGGTCGATATTTTATAGAGTATATAAAACAGCAATAAAAGATAATGGAGAAAATAAAGATAATTCATTTTCTCAGGGGCATTGATCATCGGGCAAGCATTCTTTCATTCTCTACGTTTTCCCTCCAATTGGAAAAAGAGGAATAAAAGGTTTGATATTCTAAATTTAAATAAAATTTGCAATACAGTGAGACATTTTAAGTGCTCCTTGTATTTAGTTCATGAGTATAAAATCATCTCCAGCTCGCTCGAAGAAGGCTCCTTGTGTGTTGTATTTACATTTTTCGAAGTCCAACTTTGAAGAACTTGCATGAATAATTCATCAGCTTCAATGTTTAAAGACTGAGTACCAGGTTTTTTATTTCGACTTCTCACTTGGTGCACACATTTGCCACAGACATGTCAACAATAACTGAAAGATTCACTTCCCTCCCTAAATCTCTCTTCCCCCTCACCCCATAGTAAAAGGGAAAAACAGAATTTTCCTCATTATGCACGGGCTTTGGCAATTTCATGTCACATTGAATGGACAACTATTCACATTTTCTACTTCCCTTTAATATGTACCGTGGAAGTCAATTAGGTTTTAGTCACAATGATACTGTGCCTGTAATCCACACATAAGCAGCTCACTGGAGTGGAACACAACCTGCAGAACAGAAGGAATTCTTAAATAATTTATTTTGGGGTCCAGCTACTATACAAGTGCTAGGGATGGATGGCTCAGGTATAAGTCATGGAAACATTGAAATCCGTCATCAAATTATGGAATCCAGGAATGTCAGAGCTGAAATTGATTTGTGATACCAAATAGCTGAAGTCTCTCATTTTACAGAGAAGGAAACTGAGGCTTAGAGAGACTACATTACTTGCCCAGGGTATGTAACAAATTAGGTGGCAGAATAGAGCTTATGACCAAAAGTAAAAAGCAGCTCCTCTTTTGAGGTTCACTCAATTCATATCTACTACACAAACAAAATTCCAGTACCTTGTATCTACCTGCCTTCATAACATTCCCCCTTCCTTCCTCAATGAGTTCATTGGCAAATCAGTGGCTATCCTTCTTTTCTGTATTTGTATCTACAGACTTTATCACAGTGCCTGGCATATGATAGGTACTTAGTAAGTACTTATTGACTGACTAATAGGTTAATAGTCTTTCCTTCCCCCTGAACTCTTGCCCTCATAGTCATCCTAGGGAACTTTGGAATACGTATTGATGCTCCTTCAAATACCCTTATTAATTTCATATTACCTTCTCCTTTACTCCCTCAAAGATAGTCATATCCTTGATCTTGTCAATATCCACAAATTCACCACTTCCAAGTTCATAAACTATGGAATTCCCTGATGTTAATATAATCTGTTATTATTCCACTTCTCATTCTGCCTTGTAACCCCCCAAAATGTTCTTCACCCACTCCATGACCTTGTATCCCTCAACCCCAAGTTCTTTCCCAGATCATTGGTAGTGGATGTCAGGCACCATGCTAATGCCACTCTCCTTTCTTCTCCAATTTCACCCCCCAGTGAACCAGTTCAACTCTACACTGTCCTCTTCTCTTGAGTCCTTTGTCCCTTTATCCTATCACTAATCTTGTCCTGACAAGTATCATCTTTAGATTACTTCCATCATCTTATGCCTTTCCTCCTCCACATATATTGGAGAATGAAGCTGGAGAAAGTCATGAAACCATCTTTACTTGGTCCCCTACAAACTGACCTTGAACAGCTTCAATGAAGCCCTAACTATAACAAGAAACTCCTTTTTATGCCTCCCTAATTTTCTCATTATTCTACTCACCACAGAAATCTTTTTATCCCTCCTCAAATCTACCTATCTCTTTTCTATCTCTCTTCAAAGCTAAGAATCTTGCCTCATATTTCACTGGAAAAAATTATGACCATTCCCTGGTATTTCCTTCTTGTCTCAAAGATGGATTTTCTTATGAATATAAACCTCTCTATATGTGCAAGTGATCCTATTCCATCTTGTCTTCTCCAGCATATTGCTGCTTCTATAATCCTTACTTTCTCATCTTCAATCCTTTCTTGTCTATTGCCTCTTTTCTCTAATGAAAAAATCTGTTTCAATCCATTTATTCCCACTAGCTATTGTCCCTCATTTCTTCTCATTTTTGTCACTAAAGTTCTTGAGAAGGCTGTCTATAATCAATGCCTCCACTAAACTACATTGGTTCTCCTTCTATATGCCTGATTGCTATCCCTCTGTTCCCTTTTTTGGATATCTCCATACAGGTCATATGTGATAACCATGCATGTTATGGACTATGTCCTGGAGCATTTTCTCTTCTCTCTCTGTACTATTATACTTGGTGATTTATTCAGCTTTGACATATTTAATTACCATCTCTGTGCTGATGGTACTAGATGTACTTATCCAGTCCTAACATCTTACCCTAATTTAGAACTTGCAAGATGAACTGCTTATTTAATGTCTCATAGGGTGTCCTATAGACATCTTAAACTTAAGATATTCCAAACTTAAATTTTATTTGCCCCTCCAAAAACAACAAACAAACAAACTCTTGACTCTAGAAATTACAGACTCTGGAAATTTTCAGTTTCTCTCCCCCATTTCTGGAACATTCTTCCTCCTCAACTCCACCTCCTGATTTCCCTGAAAGTCCAGCTAAAATTCTGTCTTTTTCAGCAAGTCTTTACCAATCCTATAGAATTCTGGTGACTACTTTCTGTTCAATATTTTTAATTTACCAGGTATGCATCTTGTTTGTAAATTGATATTTGCATGGTTTTTTTTCCTCAGACTATGACCTAACAAATCTTTTTTTTCCTTTTCCACAGTATTTAATACAAAACTGGAATAGGCACCTAATAAATGCTTACTGACTAGTTTATTAACTGATAAGAACTGATTGACAGCAAGGTACTATAAGTATGAATTATATGGTAATTGGAATCGGAAATGTTGAATTCATCCTCAGCTCTACCATTTGCTCCCTGTATGACTTACACAAATCACTAAACGTCTCCAAACTTCAAATCTCTAATTAATAACAATGACGAGTCTGGTTACATGATCTCTAACTTCCTATCCAGTTCAATAATCCTTTAATTCCATGACACGGGAACAGGATCATGGCCTCAGAGTTGAAAGAAAACTTAAAAGGCATCCAATCTGATCCCCTCCTTTTTAGAGAAGAGGAACCTAGGGCTTGGGGAATTTAAGTGATTTTTCCATGGTCAAAATCTAGTGTTACAGGTAGATTTTGAACCTGTGCCTTCTTGACTCTTAGTACAGTGTTCTACTTGATCATCTGCACTACCTTTTTGAGGATTTTGTGACTACTTGAAAGATTTTTCCCCCTATAACTTCATATTTCCTTTTAATACTAGGAAGCAATAATTAACATGAATTATCATTAGATATTTATGAAATTAAACATTATAACTGGTACACAAAATTCCCTTAAGCTAGACAAAAATTCATTGCCTTTTGATCTGCTCAATTTATAGACCTCCCTCCCAAATTTGCCACTGCTAAATACTCTTCTTTGTTATGCTCTCTTTCCTTGGTTGTTGCATCCATGAATTGCTCTGGTTCTTCTCTTCCTCAAACTATTCATCTTCTCATTTATTGTCTCCCCCCACCTTATGTTTTTCCCAATACTTTCTATGAATCCTTTTTTCCCTCTTCCTTGGAAACCTCATACATCTTGACTAGAGGTGCTTTATCCAGGGCTTATTTTGAACTTTATATATGTGTATGTATAAGTGTATTTATACATGCATGTATATACGTGTCTGTATATACACATGTATATAATACAATAAATTTTCTTTGTTATTCCATTTATTTCACTTCATATAATTAAGAAACATCATACTTAAAGTCCACTGATTTTAGCAAACTACCAAATTGGTCTGTGATGTTAAAAAAACACAAAAGACAACTGAGTTTCTGCTCTTGATTTGACTTCATTTCTTTTGGTTGCTGCCAAAGTCTATATTCTCTGTCTTAATCTTTTCTTCTACAGTGTCCCCAAAATCCAAGCTAATATAATTCTCTTATTTTTTAAATGAGGAAGCTTGGACTTGGATAGGTTAAGTGACTTACTAGACTCGCTATGCTTAATGAAGGGATTTAAATGAGAAGGTAGAGTGCAGAGGATAGGGCCTGGAGTCAGGAAGACTCATATTCCTGAATTCAAATCTGGCCTCAGATACTCACTAGCTTTGTGACTCTGGACAACTCACTTAACCCTGCTTGCTTCAGATTTCTCATCTGTAGCATGAGCTGGAGAAGGAAATGGCTAAACCATTCTGGTATCTTTACCAAGAGAACCCAAAAAGAGGTCACAAAGAGTTGGACAGAACTGAAAAAAAAAACAACTACTGTCTCTGAGTTTTGCACTTTTTCTATTGTTGATCTGAACATCTATAAATCTGGCAATTTGTAGAAGAGATTTGATGATAGAATTGATTATATTCTGCTTAATCCTTCAAAATGTTTGTTTTCTACAACTTCAAAAACTTCACACTTGGACTCGATGCCTCTTAATTGAGAGGCACCTTTTTAATAAGAGGTGGAATCAGGCAGTAAAAGAGACCACCAAGAGCATGGGGCTTTAGGAGATCAATCTTGGTATTCTAGTTCTTATACCTGTTATTGGATGACTATTGCAAATTCGCTTAAACTTGCTGAGCCTCAGTTTCACCCTCTGTAAAACAGTGATAAAAATATACATCCTACCTATCTCACAGAATTGTTGGGAGATATAACACTTGACAAACTTAAAAGTACTTAGAAATGTCAGCTACTATTGCTGGCACTCTTTTTAAAAAGTTTAGGATTGGAAACAGTTGGAAAGTGACAGAGAGATGTTTAAAAGGTATGTATTTGCTCATAAGTGGGAATCTCTCTGGAAAGAAAAGTTGATTTGATTTTTTTTAATTCTTGGCAGTTGAAGTTTTAAAAATCATCTTTCAACAATTCAGTCTGAAACATTAATCAGGCTTCCAATGTTCAGTTTCCCAGGTTAGTTCTCATCACAATATGGGATCTTGCCGATGAAAAATGTATTTTTTCAGTACAATCAAAATGATAATTTTTTCAATATCCATCTTTAGAACACTTTTGCCTCACAAGACATCAGCATATACGAAATATAACTGCTCAAAACTTCTATTATCCAAGTATGTGTTAGGAAAACAGAATACGTTCTTTGAGGCTTTTGTGACATTTGTTCTTCCTACATCTTAACAGATCCATTTTCTTGACTTTATTCTGTGAGGCATTTAAAGTCTCAAAAATGCCTCCATCAGGAAGGAATGCAATTATTTTTTAAAGGAAAAAAATATGTTGGATTCAATTTCACCAAGTATAAAAAGCAATGAAAAGAAGCTGACTATAGTATTGCATTCTAGCTTCCCCAGCCCTTGAACCTGAGCATAATAGTTTTCAGGTTGCATCTTCAAAGGCAATATGGTAGCCATGCTAGGGTCAGTGGCAGGTACTGGAAAAGAAATAAAGAAACAGACAAACAAGAAAGTGTATTGAAGAGTGTGGTGAGACTGGTGAGAGGCCTAAGAGATATGACATTTGCTGATTGGATAAAGTCAGTAGCCTGACAGAGAACCATTTTATCTGGGGACAAGATTACTAACTTCAAATATTTACAGGAATATCATAAGAGAAAGACATGACATTTTTTTTAATTTTAAAAAGAGACATTTCACCTCCAAAATACAAGGAAGGACTTTTTAACAATTAATATTGTTCAAAATTAGGCTTTCTCATAAGGGATCAAGTTCTTTGTCATTAGAAATGTTTGAGCAAAAAGATGGATAGCTTCCTATTATCTAGGGGCATTTTAAAGAAAATTCCTTCATGGTGCAAGATGTTGAATTTGATAATTCCAGTGGTTACTTTTAGATATATGTTCTAAATAATAACAAATCCCAATTTCCTTTGCAAAATAGTTTGGGATCAAGTATCTCTAAGATAACTTTTAGATCTCAAAGTTCTGTGATTTCTACAAGACTATATTGTAACAATTTCATTAAACAAAGTTTTATTTTTGTACTTGATCTTTAATTTCATACTGGGATCTGCCAGTAAGGAATGCTTCCTAGCAATCAATATTGATACATCCTTTCTAAATCCTAGAAGTTAAGCGATTTGCCCACACAGCCTGTAAGTGTCAAAAGTACAATTTAAACCCAGGTGTGGTAGATTCCAAGGCATTAACTATCTATATACTATACCTCATAAACTCAAGACTAGCAAAATAAAATATATAAATGTGATATATTTTACTTATTTTATAAGTCTAACAACAAATTCTATCACATCCATTAGGCATTAAAATGGCTATTATAATCTCCATTGCATAGTTAGTTTGCATCTTTAAATGGTCGTCTGAGAAATCTGCAAGGCTCAATAGTCTGTTCTCTGACCATGGTGAAAAACAAACAAAAATGACTTTCCCTTTGTTTTCTCAACAGTAAAATTGGAATATTATATTTCCAAAATTTATCTCATGATGGCCTTGTGAGAAAAGTGCTCCATAAAACATGAGAGTCTCTTGAAGTGGAAAATGAGGTTATTGGAATCGACACTTTTTCATCATTTTTCTTAATATGGTATAATTGAAGATGTGTTAGGGGGTGGGGATCAAGTTTTATTCCACTGAAAATTTCAAGGTAATCATTCTTTGGTCTCATTTTACCATTTACAAAGTTTTGGGATCTGAACAATATTTGGAGGAATATATTATCTGCCATCTAGTAATCAGAAATAGTATGGTAAAAGTGTTGGCAGATGGAATATAACTATGTTTTGTTTATACTTCATAGGAAACAAAATAATAATAATATATTTTCTTTGTTATTTTAAGATACTGATATTGATAACCCCATTTATCATTAATTCACACATTTTGCATATAAATGTATTTATCTATGTGCATGTATACATGTGTGTGTAGGTACATACACATAACTAAGTATATATACACACATTTAAATTTATACAATCATATATGTATAATTAAAAAAAACATTTGTTAATCACCCATTATATATTTAGCTAGGTGTTAGAACAGAGAGACAAAAACCAAACCAAAATGGTCTCTGCCTTTGGGGAGTTTATATTCTATTAGAATAAGAAACTTTATTATTCACAACAGAGCACCTGATGATGAGTTGGCCTAGAAGCCAGGTGACTCTAGTTCAACTTCCACCTCTGACAACTTGACTGGATGACTTTGAAGAAGTTACCTAACCATTCGTGCTATAGTTAGTTCTCTCAAATTCCAAGTGATGACCAGAGTTAGTGTAGGAGTGTGCTCATTTAGGGAACATACCAAGTGAATTCACAAGTTCAATTCTGCCCTTAATATTTTCAAAGCTGTTTTTTGCCTCCATTTTGCCAGCCCTTAGCATAGTGACTGACACATAATAAGCATTTATATAGTGCCTACTATGTGCCAGGCACTTTACAAACATCTCATTTGAGTCTCACAACAACCTTGGGAGGTAGGCTCTATTACTGCCCCTATTTTACATTTGAGTAAATTGAGTCAGACAGAGGTGAAGTGACTTGCCCAAAGTCACCCAACTAGGAAGTATCTGAGGCTGGATGTGAACACAGGACTTCCTGATTTTAGTCCCAGTGCTCTATCCACTGTGCCACCCAATTACTGACAGACCATTTTCCTCCTAAAGGTAGGCAGTTAAAATACTCTCATTTTTCATATAAGAAAATAGATTCAAAAAAGTTAGGTAGCTTGTCCACAGGTTCACAATGACTAAATATTGGAACAGAGACTGCATCTACAAATCTTCTGCCCTTCCCTGTTGTGGGTCATTTTGATCCTCACCTCCCCCAAGGTTGGTAGCCCTCCCCCAACAATACCCAGGATGCTTTTCCCCACCTCTTATTTTGAGGAGGAAATTCAAGATTTTGTTTCTCTAACTAATTTGTTCCTTGGCAGACTCTCCTGTGCTCACTGCAGCTGTTGCAGTTTGGTACCTTTGAGGACTCGTTTGCTGCAGTTGAAGGGCTGGGAGCTATGTTTAATTAAGCCAAGTTTGCTGAAACAAACCCAAGGGGGCACTGAATTTTGTAGCTACTAGCAATGATGAGAGTTCCCATTTCTGTAACATTTTAGTTTAGAAAGTTTCCCTTATCACTGCCCTGCAAGATACATAATATAAGGATTATTATTCCCGTTTTCTAGATAGGGAAATTGAGTCCCAAAGAAGGCATGAATATTGCCCTTGAAGATCAGACCAGTGACACATTTGATTAATTTGAAATGTAGCAAGTCCTTTAAAAAATGTTTTTCACCTCCAGGGTAACGCTTTGAAGGAGGAAAAGTATAGGCTGGTAATATGGTAAAAATCCCTTCCCTTTAAAAAGTACCATATTTTGAGGTGGCTAGGTGGCACAGTGAATAAAGCACGAGCCCTGGAGTCCAGAGGACCTGCATTCACATATGGCCGGAAACACCACTTACTAGCCTGTATGTCCTTGGGCAAGTCACTTAACCCCAGTTGCCCTGCCTTCCCCCTCTCTAAAAAGCAAAAAAAAAGTATCGTATTCTAATTAAAAATAAGTTATCTGAGGGCAGAGAGCATTTTGTTTTTACCTCTGTTGTTTTTGCTGTTCAGTAGTTTCAGTCATGTTTGATAACCAGGACCACATTTGGAGTTTTCATGGCAAAGACATTGGAGTCTTTTACCATTTCCTTCTCCAGTTCACTTTACAGATGAGGAAACTGAGGAAAACAGGGTTAAATGATTTGCCCAGGGTCACACAGCTCATAAGTGTGTGAGGCCATCTTTGAACACAGGTCTTCCTGACTCCAGGTCCAGTATTATTTTATAACAGTACTTACACTACTTAGCTGCCACGTCCTGGCACCCAACTAAACATATAATCTGTGTTTAATAATTGTTTTTGAATTATACATGTGATTAATATATACATTTATATGTATGTATATGTACACATGTATATGTCTATGCATATGTACATTTATATATAACATGTGTGAATTAATGATAACAAATGGAATAATCAATATTAGTAATGTCTTAAAATAATGAAGAAAATGTGCTATTGTTATTATTATATTTCTTTATAATTTCACAGGACCATATGCTCTTGAATCCCTTTCTCCCCTAGCTTTTTGCCAATCTCTCGTTATCAAACTCAAATCCTGGATTATTCCTATCATTGACCTCCTTTGATTTTATTCAGGTACTGCTGAAAGGAACTAGAGAAAATACATTCTGCTGAATGAGTCTACTATAAATTTATACTCCCTAACTTTGATTGGCTCCCTTCCCCTTGGCTTACATTTCTCTGAAATCATGTCCAACAATACATTCCTTCAGTCCAGTTGTTTATCATGAGTTGGACCTTTTGCCCTCCAAGGACACCTTCCTGAACCCATGCTCCTATTCCTTCTAGTCTCTGGTCCAGCAGATTGCTTCCTCTCTTCCCCTCCTAATTCCCTGACTCTTTTCTAATCTTCACTCTCTATTAGCTCCTTTACTCTTATCTACAAATATTTGTAAGCCTTCCCATCCTAAAAACAAACAAACAAAAACACCCCCCCCACACACACACACATTAACCAATGCCAAGAACAAACAAAAACACTTCACCAGATCCTTCAATCCTATATTATCTTCTCTTTCTCACCTCTGCTAAACTCCTTGGAAGAGCTATCTAAAACCAATGCTTCAACTTCACCTCTTCTCTCTCTTAAACCTTCTGTAGTCTACCTTCTGATCTCACACATGGCAATCTATATCCTTTCTCAATGTCTTAGAACTGGCTTTTGCCTGCTTTTTTTTAACCTGGAGTGCTAACCATTCCTATCCCCAACTCTTAGAATTTGTGTTTTCCTTCAAGATTTAGCTCAAGTGACACTTCTGCCATGAAGACCTTCCTGGTGCCTCAACAGTTGGTACCGTGCTCTCTATGTTTTCGTTCCATTCACTCTGCATATTAAATGCATGGATAATCTCTTTTATATATGGTTTCCCCCTTTGTTTGGCATTAAATTTAACCCACTGAGGCCATGGATTTGGTTTGCTATTTCTGTGTATTGCACAGCACATAGCAAATAGTAGGTAATTTGATTGATCATCATTACCTCTGTGTGTCTGAACATTCTTAGAGGGTAGTAGTTCAACAAATACACACACACACACATATACTACTCTGTGTATACACACACACATCCTAATATGTAGCATATATAAACTTATACAATTTAATGTAATATATATTTTATTTAATTATATGCAATATATAACATATATACCTCTGGTTGTCTCTTTGAGTGTGTATGATTTCATAAGTGAGGGGAACTTCTGATGAAGATTCTCTTCAAATTGAGACCACTACCTTTTCTGCTATTTATAATCTTAAAGGTTGTTATCCAGGGCATCAAATAGTTAAGTGGCATGCCCATGGTAAATATAACACCAGTGTATGTCAGAGGCAGGGCTGAAGATAAGACCCTGTCTTTCTGGCTCTGATACCATCTCACTATCCACTTTGCCACATTGTTTATCCTAAGTATGGGATTAGAATAATATATTCTGTTTTATTGATAAAGAGAATTTCAAGATGAAGAAACTATCTTTATCCATTATGGCTAACATTTTCTCTACAATTTATAATTTTCTAGAGTAATCAATAGTACTCAGAGTTTAAGTGGTTTGTCCAAGGTATTCAGTATGATTTAGATGTGAGACTTGAACCCAGAAATTCTTAGTTTTTTGGCTATAATGACAATGCAATATTCACAGCACCCATGGTAGCTATTAATATGCTGGAGTAGTTGTGAATCACAAAATGTATCAGACTATCCACACAGAGGACAGAAACAAAGCATTTATTTAAGTACTGGAAAACAGAATCCCAAAACCAGAAAGCAAAATTCATTATAGTAACCATGAAGTTGGTACACATAACCAATGTAGCACACACCAACATTCCCAAGCCTTCCCTCTGTCAGGCCTTCAAAACAAAACAGGCTCACTTAAGCAAGAATGCCCCTTTCTCACTCATGCTAGCTGCTCAGCCTCCATGCTGTTAGTTCCCAGCAGTTCTGGCTCTCTCTCAGCTTGTGCTCAGCTTTTTATTCTGGTCATTAGCTCCTCCCTGTTCCACCCCCTTCCTGTTGCATCAGCAAGTTCATCCCACTGTGGGATTCACAAGTTCTGTTTCTTAACAAAGACTTGATATAATCAAGGGCAAGGCTTAACTTAAACAAGGTGCTAAGTACTTGTTTGCTTGCCATTACAAGGGGCAGAGAAGATCTTCAAATCCCCATTACCATTCCAGTGGCCATGTCTATATTAAGTATATATTGTTGCCTTTCAAATATGTAACTAGCTTACATATATATTATTCAAGAAACTCTAATATAGTCCCTATTCAAAGTAAGGCAGAACTGAAAAGAAGAATCACATTTTCTGATTCATAAACTAGTGTACTTCCTAAAATTCCTTATTACTCCCTATGCAACACTGCCTCCCTTATTCCCATAGAGTACTTTGTTATTTGTGAAAGCACTCTCCTTCCCAAACCTTGTTACAAGGGAAGTGGAAGAATTATCATCCCCATTTTACATGTAACGGATGTAAGGGTTAGGAAGAATTAACTTGCCTAGAGTCAGACAGCTATGAATTAATAGTGGAGCTAGGCCTCAAACCCAGTATCTCTGGCTCCCAGTACAGTCTGGTTCCCACCACATCCAGTTATCATATTGGTATTCATTTAGTTCATGCGCCAATACCAGCTGCCCCTTTCAGGACAAAACTTTCCCAACAGCTTGGCTGAGGGGTCCCTTTCAGCATGCTGAGTCTAGCAGCTTTTATTAGATTCATTAAACCTTTTTCATCTTTAACAGATATCTCTTGATTCTCTCCCTGACCCTCCCTAAATGGCTGTTAAAAAGTGTCTTTCTTGACTCTAATTAATAAACTACAAGCATTCAATTAACAAGGAAAAAAAGCCTGGACAGTTTTCAAAACAGAAGGCTGTTGTTCATAAGTTCAAGCATCCACAAGGAATTAGCAACTGATGTGCTGACATAGTACATGCATATTTACTTTTGTGATCCAAAAAGAAAAAAAAATGCATCGTTGCCATGGTGACTCATGTACTGCCACTGCTACCAAAAGAGAGGAGTTCTCTTTGGCTAGGCTATGAAAAATACAAATCTGAGGGAATGATTGTAAATGGGATGCCATTGTGAAGACTATCAATTCAAGCTGCTGCCAGGGGGTCTTAGTTCATAACCACTCATGGGGGAAACAGAGAGAAAGACTCTGTTGAAGTTCATAAGCTCTGCCCCACTCACTATTAATGTTACAGGAGTTACAGATCTGGATTCTAACTCTACTTCTACTGCTAAGTTACAACATGATCTTAAGTTACATAATTAACTTAATTTTTCTGGATCTCTACTTTCTTCTCTGTAAACAGAAAAGAGTTGGATGACACAAGTTGGGAGCTCCTCCTAGCATTAATGTTCTATGTTCTAAAGCTAAATATTCTAATATTCTTCATTTTGCTAATTTTTCCGGACTTTTTTTCTTCCCAGGAGTGTCCTGTTGCTTCTACTAAGACTATCCCCAATAACCACTTAGGTCCCAAAGAAGGCTTTAAGCTTTCCTGTAACACTAACTGCCTTCACAGAGAAGCAAGAACCCCAATTCCAGATCACTGAAAGAAGGTTAGACCCTCTCACACATAAACAAGTTCCCTGAAGATAAGGTATTCCACTCACCTGCATTCTCTATTATAGCAAAGGAATTCACCTTATTTGTTCAATCAGCAAGCACAAGGCGAACTCATGTTACTTATTTCCCTCCTAGTCCCCGTGATAATGCATTTTCAGATACCTAAGTATAAATCACCCTGTCCCAGAACCCTATTTCATATTCTCCAGTTCTCTAATTCTCTTTCTTCTCAACCTTACCCTTTCAAAGTTTTAATCCAGTTCTGCCCACAGCTTCCAAGATATTCTTATTCCTTAACTAGCAGACTTCCTTGTATTTTTCAACTCTTTCTCAGGTGCACCTTCCATATCATCAAAGATGGATTTCACCAGAAGATACTATATTCCTGTGTATCCTCACCATCTGTAACTTCCTTTAAACCCTACCACATTGGTCCTGGAGGAAGAGGTATAATGCTTTTTGATCTTCAGTGCTATTTGCATTCTAATTTTACCAGCAGCCACTCAACTCTTATTTTAATTTCACTCTTTCTGAATTTATTTTTCCAATACAGTACCTAATGACAATTATCTACCAGTCTTAGTTCTTTCTCCTTTCTCAAATGGTAAGGTATAAAATTTTTCAGCACTATCCTAGCTCTTGTCCCTATACTATGAGACTTCAACCTACATACTAGTGTCTTCCAAAAAACCATAACTTTCTATGCTATTCAATGTCTTAACCTTCCCTATTTTTTCTTCATTTCAGATATATATCAGGATTTCACATCCTTAATGTGCTCATGACTCACAAGTGTTCTCCTGCAGGATGAAAAATTCTGAAATTGTCTTATAAGATCATAACCTCCTATCATTCCATATCTCCCTCTGCCTTACCCTTTCTAAACCTATCCATCTTTACAGGGACCTTCAACATCTTAGTAATATCTCAGTATATTATCTTTGTCCATCCCAATCTCAACCCTTAATTTAATCAATATGACTTTCTATTCTTTTTTGTTTTTCTAGGCACAGATATGACTGTGTCAGTCACTTAACAAACTATAATAGCT
Source organism: Pseudocheirus occidentalis (assembly GCA_028646575.1). Taxonomy (NCBI): domain Eukaryota; kingdom Metazoa; phylum Chordata; class Mammalia; order Diprotodontia; family Pseudocheiridae; genus Pseudocheirus; species Pseudocheirus occidentalis. Next base: position 267,795,174 of record CM053595.1, on the reverse strand, counting down.
ACCTCATCCTAGAGAGATATGTCCCTTTCCCTCACCCTGCAGTTCAGCGATACTGGGTCATTTAATTGATACCATATTCTATGATACTAAAGTGCCTCCCACATTTTCATTATCCTTCCCACCTCTTAGAATCCTTTATTTTGCTTACAACTAATTTGAAATAATACTTTAGAAATGAAGGCTTCCTTCCCCTCTATTTTAAAAACATTTTTATTCGAAGTTTTGAGTCCCAAATTCTATTTCTCCCTCCATTTGTTCCCTCTCTCTTCCGTGAGATGGTAAGCAAATAAATGTTGTACATGTATAATTATGTAAAACATTTCAATGCTAGTAATTTCACACAAGAAGATTTGAATAAAAGAAATAAAAGATGAAAGTGAAAAATAGTTTGCTTCAGTCTATATTCAATCAATAATTAATTCTTTCTCTGGAGGCAGATAGGATACCTCATCTGAAGTCCTTTGGTACTGTCAGGGATTACTGTATTGCTGAAAATAGCTAAATCATTCACAGTTATTCATCCAACAATATTGCTGTTAGTCTACAACATTATCCTGATTCTGTTCACTTCATTGTGCATCAGTTCATTTAAGTCTTCCCAGGATTTTCTGAAATCTATCTGCTTTTCATTTTTATAGCACAATCATATATATTCCATTACAATCATATACCACAGCTTTTTTTTTTTACTCATTTCTTAATTGGTGATCATCCCTTCAATTTCTAATACTTAGCTACCACTAAAAGAGCTTCTATAAATATTTTTGTACAAACAGGTCATTTTCACTTATTTTTGATGTCTTCGTAATATATGTCTAGCAATTGTATTACTAGATCAGAGCGTATGCACAGTTTTATAACCCTTTGGGCATGGTACCAAATTGCTCTACAGGATGGTTAGATTAGTTCAAAACTCCAACAATAGTTCAGTAGTGTCTCAGTTTCCCCCCTTACACTTCAACCTCTAATATTTTCCTTTTTTTGTCACATTAGCTCCTCTGATAGGTGTGAGGTGGTACTTCAGAGTTGTTTTAATTTGCATTTCTCTAATCAATAGTGATTTAGAGCATTTTTATATGATAATATATAGCAGCTTTGATTTCTTTGTCTGAAAACTGCCTCTTCACTTCATCTGACCATTTATCCATTGGAGAATGACTTATATTTGTATAAATTTGAGTCAGTTCTCTATATATTTGAGAAATGAGATGTTTGTCAGAGATACATGTTGCATTTCCTCACAGTTTTCTGCTTTCCTTATAATTTTCGTTGCATTAGTTTTGTTTGTGCAAAAATGTTTAAATTTTATATAATCAAAATTATCTACTTTACATTTTATCATGCTCTCTATGTATTTTTTGGTCCATAAATTTGACAGATAAGCTATTCCATGCCCTCTTAATTTAATTACGTTATCAACCTTTTTTGTGCAAATCATGTATCCATTTTGACCTTGTCTTGGTATACAGTGTGAGACGTTGGGCTATACTGGTGTGAGGAATCTGCAGCCTCAAGGCCACATGTGACCCACCAGGTCCTCAAGTGTGACCCTTTGACTGAATCCAAACTTCACAGAACAGTTTGGATTCAGTCAAAGGGCTTCACTTGAGGACCTAGATAGCCACACATGACCTCAGTGCTTTTCCTCATCCTGGTCTAAACTCAGTTAATATAATAATGTTTTCCAATTTTCCCAGGATTTTTTTGTGAAATAATGAGGTTTTATTCCAAATGAAGGCTTTCTTGATCTGCCCCTACCCTTCCCAGACCTAATCACTAACATCCTTCTGAACCAAATCATAGGATAGAGATTAAGCATGTGAATTCATTGATATAGAGAAGTCTTACCTGAGGAAATTTAATCTACCAATGTTAGTTGGTACCACCTTTATAATTTGCAGTATTAGAGAGCTGTCTAGAGAAGGGGCAGGCAGATAAGTGGCACAGTGGAAAGAGTGTCAGGCCTGAAGTTAGGAAAACCTTAATTCAAATTTAGCCTTAGACACTTACTAGCTGGGTGGCCCTGAGCAAATCAACTTGTTTGCCTCAGTTGCTTCATCTGTAAAATGATCTGGAGAAGGAAATGGCAAACCACTCCAATATCTTTGCCAACAAAATCCCAAATGGGGTCATAGAGAGTTGGACAGAACTAAAACTACTGAACTATAGATCTGGGGAAGGAAAGGGCAAACCACTCCAGTAACTTGGCAAGAAAACCCCAAATGATGTCATGAAAAATCAAACATGACTGAAATGATTCAACAACAATTATAGAGGAGGTGTCAAACACATTCCTAACATTGTGAACATCTTAGTGTTACTGAATAAAATTAAAAGGTAATTTGAAGTAATAAAATAACATAGAACATAAATAATGTTAATGTACATTTTCCTAAGTGAATATTAATTTGGCAGGCATCCTTAAATACCACTTAATCACCCCAATTTTTATCTGAGATTGATATAACTGGTATAGAACACTAAGAGATTAAAGGATATATTTAGAGACAGTCAGTAGGTATCAGACGTGGAGCATGATGTCAGGTCTTGCTGTCTCTGAGGCCAGTTCTCTCTATCCTCTGTACCATGCTCCCTCTAAAGCCAAAATTATCTTGAATTTGTTTAACACATACACACATATACATATACATACATATGTATACATACACACATATACACATATACATACATGCATACATGCATATATATGTGTGTGTGTATATATATATATATATATACTTATATTTTACTAGGAGTACCATATATATATATATGGTACTCCTAGTAAAATATAAGCTCCTTGAGAACAATGAATGTTTCATTTCATTCTTGTAACCTCATTACTTAGTACATTCCTTGGAACATAGTATGGATTATCCTCAATATTTCTAGCCTGGTTATCATGACAGAGACCATCATCTCCATTCTCACGAAGAAAATTATTCTTAGCTGTTGAACCTTGCTGTGCATTGATAGGTCAACTTTGGGCCTATATTATTCAGCTCTAGGCCTGTACAACATTCTGTTTATGTCTCCAGCCAATAAACCATGTGTTTATTACCCCTCTGTTTTCTAGCTCCCCTTTAGGTGTAGTCTTCACTAATTACTAAACAAGCTTGTTGAGGGCAGGGATTGTCTAGCATGTTTTATTTATGTCTCCAATTCTTAGTTCAATGTCTATCATCTTGCAACATTTGTTGATTGATTGATTATTAATATTCTTTGTTGTATCATTCTTTGCTCTCAGGTACCACCCAGGGCTAACAGCTTATATTTGATCTTTAGCATTCCAAGCTCTATGTTTCTTATCACTTGACCTTCATTGCTGTATAGTTCATGCTCCTATGCCTACATACATACCTACATTGTCAAAGGCCTCCATACTTTATTCTGTTTCATCAAAATCAGCAAACCTAAAAGTTTTTCAAGGTGGTGAATATAAAGTTTTCCATTAAAACACCCAGAACAAAGGAGGAAGAGACTACTAAGAATTCAATCCTGTGTCTGTTTTTGTCTCTGTTACTTTGTTCAAATTGTTCTTTGTATTTCAGTTTCTTCCTCAATAAAAATGAAGAGACTGTACTAGATTATCTCTCAGGTTTTTTCAAGCCCTGAATTCCATTATTTGCCAGATGCCTGTTAGAATTGAGCAATGTATAAAATACAATAAGATTTTTCGGAGCAAAAGTTTCTATTTGTAAGCAATTATCCAGTTTGCCTATGAACATTGATCAACTTAGCCCAGAAATTGTCATGCTTGCATTTGAGCTTGAGTATGGAGACCTAAAGAATCACCTAAATTTCTAATAAAGCCCTTCTCCTTTATACCAAAATACTCTTTAAAAAATATAGCCTGTCAATATTTTTTGCTGAAACCACCTTCAGACAGGGGAAGTATATTTTGTAATTCAATATGAAATGAGAACCACATTTAGTTCCTTATGTTAGCATAGAGGTAAGTTTGCCAGACAAATAAAAATGAGTCTCAAATCTCAACATAGCACGTTAATTAAAATGGCTAGAACTCAATAACTCCATGAATATGGTAATCAGTTGTTGCATCTGTTTTGTGAAGCAATTCATCACCCCACATCAAATCTCTCCTGCATTTGTTCAGAGGCCAAAGGGTTTTGGTTTTTTTTTTTGCTTTGTGGTGTGGGGTTGTTTGTTTGTTTTAACCTAGTACTGCATACAAGGTACCTTGGTATAGTGGAAGTGGTTTGAGATTTAGAGACAAAAAAACCCTACTTGAAGTCCTGACTCTGTTGCTTTTTATATAGACAATCTTTGGCAAATCCATACCCATAGGACCTTAGAATTCCTCTCTGTATAAACAAGTTTTAACCAAGTCAAATCTAAAAATATCTGAGTGTGGCACAGTAAAAAGGCTTTGGAGTCAGAGGACCTGGATTCAAATTATGACCTGTATTATTTCCTATGTGTGTGACTTTGTGCAAGTCACTAAATTTTTCTGTCTGGACTCCTCATCTCAAAAGTTCTTAAGTTGGATTAAATGACATCTAAGGTCATTTCCATTTCTATGTCTTTGATCTTATGTCCCTTCCTCTTCTAAATCCTCTGAAAATCTTTGCAAGTTAGTTCAATTTCTTCTTCATGGACTTAGACAGGTATTAATTTCTCTCTGTCATTCTTTATCCTCCTTTCCATTTTTCTTGCCAACTCCTTCCTAAAAGCCCTTTAGCCTTTCCCCCCTAATTTGGTTCACATTTAGTAGCAAACACTTCTCATTAGTCACATATATTACCAATGCAGTCACTGACCAGAAAAAAATGAATGGATTTCAAAAAGCAAATGAGTGTTGCTTATTTAAATGAGGTTAAGTGACAGGCAAGAAGCAAGTGTTAAAGGCAAACAGATGGTGGCAGGTTTTACAGAGAAATGGACTACTTTCAAAATATGGGGTTCCCAAGGAAAACTTGCATATGTTGTTAAATTGCAAATCTTTTTTCTTTAATTTATTATCAAGTGTGGATTTTTGGTAATATGTTATTTATTTTAAACATTCTTTTATTTTTTTAATTTTCAGTTCTAGATTCATCCATCCCTCTCACCAATTCCAAACCCACTGAGAAGGCAAACAACATGCTACCAATTATACATGTGAAATCACGGAAAACATATTTCCATATTTGCTATATCGTAAAAGAAAAAGCAAAAAGTGAGAAGATCACACTGTAGTTTGCATCAGAGTTCATCAGTTGTCTGATGCAGTGGGAGTGGAGTTCCTAGGGATGGATAGCAGTTTTTCATTGTGAATCCTTTGGAATTGTCTTGATTTACTGTACTGATTAGAGTAGCCAAGACTTTCAATTGATCCTTATTAAAACATTGCTATTACTTTGCACAATAATCTCCATAGTTCTTCTAATTTCACTTTTTGTAAGTTCATATAGGTCTTGCTATCTTTTTTTTTCCTGAAATCACCTTCACCCCTGGTCATTTCTTATAGCACAGTAGTACTCCATCACAATCAAATGCCACATATTCATCCATTTCCTAACTGATGAACATTTCCTTGATTTCCAATTGTTTGCACCACAGAAAGAATTGCAACAAATATTTTGTATGTATAGGATCTTTTCCTTTTTCTTTTATTCCTTTAAAGTATAAACACAGTGACATTGATGGATCAAAGGTTATGTGCAAATTGATAGTCCTTTTGGCATAGTTTCAGATTGTTCTTCAGAATGTTTGCACCATTTCATTGCTCTATCTAAAATTAATTAATGTATCTATTTTTCTTTATCCCTGCCAGCATTTTTCACTTCTGGTAGGAGTGAGGTAGTAAACTACAGTTGTTTTGTTTTGCCTATCTCTAATCAATAGTGATTTGGAGCATTAAAAAATAAATTTATCTATTTACTTTTAGTTTACAACATTCAGTACCACACTCCCTTGAGTTTCAAATTTTCACCTCTGCCCTCTTTTGTTCCCTCCATCCCATAGCAGCAGGCAATCTTATATAGGTTTTACAAATATATTCACATTAAACATTAGTAAAATTAAAAAGAAGAATTATAACCAATGGAATGAACGAGAAAGAAGAAACAAACAAAATGAAAAAGAGAGCGATCTGGTAGTTCACTTCAATCTGTATTCAGACTAGTTTTTTCTCTAGATGTGGCTAGCCCTTTCCATCATGAGTCTTTTGGAACTGTCTTATAGTGTTGCATTGCAGAGAGGAACCAGTTACCGAAGTTGGCCATGACAGATATGATGTGTCAGTAATTGTGTACACTGTTCTTCTGGTTCTTCTCTCCTCATTCATCATCAGTTTATATAAGTCTTTCCAGTGATTATGAAGTCTGTCAACTCCTCATTTCTTATAGAACAGTAATACTCCATTACATTCTTATACTAGAGCTTGATTAGCCAATCCCCAATTGATGGACATACCCTTAATTTCCAATTCTTTGATGCAACAAAAAGAGCTGCTATAAATATTTTTGTAGATTTGAGTTCCCCCCCCCTCCACCAGCTTGCATGATCTCTTTGGGATACAGCCCTAGAAGGGGTATTGCTGGGTCAAAGGGTATGCACTTCGTATAGCCCTTTGGGCACAGTTCCAAATTGCACTCCAGAATACTTGGATCAGTTCACAACTCTGCCAATAATGCATTAGTGTTCCAATTTTCCCACATCTTCTCCAGCATTTATCATTTTCCTGTTTTATCATCTTAGCCAATCTGACAGGTGAGATGTGGTAGCTCAGAGTTGTTTTGATTGGCATTTTTCATATGCTTAAAGATATATTAAATTTCTTCCTCTGAAAACTGCCTGTTGATATCCTTTGACCATTTATCAATTGGAGAATGAATTGTATTCTTACAAATTTGAGTCATTTCTCTCTATATTTTAGAAATGAGGCCTTTATCAGAGACACTGGTTAAAAATTCTTAGTTTTCTGTTTCTCTCTTAGTTGTGGTCACATTGGCTTTGTTTGTATAAAAGCTTGTCAGTTTAATGTAATCAAAGTTATCCATTTTACATTTTGTAATACTCTCCATCTCTTGTTTGGTCATAAATTTTTCACTTCTACGTAAAACTGACAGGTAAACTATTCCTTTCTCTCCCAGATTGCTTACAATATCAGCTTTTATAGCTAGATTATTCTCCCTTTTAGATTTTATTTTTGTATATGGTATAAGATATTGTTCTATGCCCAATTTCTGTCATACTATTTTCTAATTTTCCCAGCAGTTTTTGTTAAATAGTGAGTTCTCAGACCAGATACTGGAGTCTTTAAGTTTACCAAACAGTAGATTACTATAGGCATTGACTACTGTGTTTTGTGTACCTTTATCTATTCCACTGATTTATTGCTGTATTCCTTAGCCAGTACTAAATAGTTTTGATCATTGCTGCTTTATAATACAGCTTAAAATCTTGTATGGCTAGGTCACTTTCACTAACATTTCTTTTCATCAATTTCCTTGATATTCTGAATGTTTTGTTCTTCCAGATGAATTTTGTTACTATTTTTTATGGCTCCATAAAATATATTTTGGTAGATGGTACTAAATAGATGAATTAATTTAGGTAAAATGATCATTTTTATTATATTAGCTTGACCTAGACAAAAGCAACGGATGTTTTTCCAGTTATTTAGATCTAATTTTATACGTGTGAAAAAGGTTTTTGTAATTGTATTCATATAGTTCCTGGGTTTGTTTTTCAGGTACATTCCCAAATATTTTATAATGTCTACCATAACTTTAAATGGAATTTCTTTCTCTTTCTTGATGTTGGCCTTTATTAGAAATATATAAGAATGCCAAGGATTTATGTGGGTTTATTTTATATCCTTCAAATTTGCTAAACTTATTTATTATCACAGGTAATTTTTTACTTTATTCTCTAAGAATATCATCATTTCATCTCCAAAGAGTGATATCTTAATCTCTTCTTTGTCTAATCTAATTCCTTCAATTTATTTTTCTTCTCTTTTTGCTAAGATATCATTTACAGTACCAAATTGAATAAGAAGGGTGATAGTGGACGTTGTTAAATGGAAATGCTTCTAGCTTATCCCCATTACATATAATACTTGCTGATGGTTTTAAATAGATGATAATTATTTTAAGGAAGATCTCATTTATTCCTATACTTTCTAGTGTTTTTTTAAAATAGGAATGGGTGTTGTATTTTGGCGAATGCTTTTTCTGCATCTATTGAGATAATTATATGTTTTCTACTAGTTTTATTGTTGATATGATCTATTATCCAATAATTTTCCCAATATTGAACCATCCTTGTATTACTGGAATAAATCCTACCTGATCAAAGTGTTATTATTCTCATAATAAGTTGATGTAATCTTTTTACTAATATTTTATTTAAAATGTTTGCATTTATATTCATGAGGGAAATTGGTCTATAATTTTCTTTCTCTGTTTTGTCTCTTCCTCATTTAGGTATTAGCACCATATTTGTGTCATAAAACGAATTTTCTAGGACTCATTCTTCTCCAATTTTCCTAAATAGTCTATAAAATATTGGAATCAATTGTTCTTTAAATATTTGAAAAAATTTGCTTGTGCATCCATTTGACCTAGGAGATTTTCCCCTAGGGAGTTCCTTGATGACTTGTTCAATTTCTTTTTCTGAGATGAGGTTAATTAAGTATTTTAATTTCTCTTCATTTTCTCTGGGCAACTCATATTTTTGGAAGTATTCATCCATTTCACTAAGATTTTCAAATTTATGAGTGTACAATTGGGCAAAATAATTACTAATTATTTTTCAAATTTCCTCTTTACTGGAGGTAAGTTCATCTTTTTTTATTTTTGATACTGCTAATTTGTTTTTCTTTTTTTATCAGATTGACCAAATGTTTATCAATCTTATTGGTTTTTCATAAATCAGTTCTTAGTTTTATTTATTAGTTCAATAGTTTTAATGTAATTTTTAAAAATATATCCTTTGGCTTTTAGCATTTCTAATTTCGAGAATGTTTTTATAAATAGCATTAATGACTTCTGAAAACTGCCTGTCTTTGACAATTTGTTGATTGTAGAATGATTCTTATTATTATTAATTTGACTAATTTCCATATAGGCTTGAGAAATGAAGTAATTCATATGTTTCAGAGAAGCTTGTAAGTCGTAATATTACTTCATTGTCTATGATACCTTTTAGCAAAATGCAGTTTCCAAGATAACTTCTTTCATTTAGGTTTGCTTTTCCTTTCCCTTTATCTAGATTGTGATTGTTACCCCTGTCCTCTTCCCTTCAACTGAAGACCACTCCAGCCCTTCAGTTTAGGTCTATATGTGTATTTCTGTCACAAATATCTCTCTTGAATATAGAATATTTTTGGATTTTAAATTCCCATCCAATCTGTTATCTGCTTCCATTCTATAGGTGTAAACCCAAGAATGAGCAGCTTTTCAGAACAATGCTGCTGTGAACAGCTTTTAAATTTCTAATTACACAATATAATGAATACTCCATTTATTCCATAACAAATCAAAGCAAAACTTTTGCAGTAAAGCATTCACAATGTTACAGCTTATCACAGAAAATCAAAATATAGCACTCACAACAACTTATCACACAAAATGGCCGCATAGTGTCCACCACAGTGGTCAAAAGATTTTGAACAAAGAACAATAATTTAGTATCTCAATCATCCAATCATCTCAATCATTCAATCTTCATTAAGGAAGTTTGCCTCCTCAAGGGACACAAAGTACAATAGTCAAAGTTTATTGACACAAAGTCAATAGTCATTCACTTAGTACAATTATTTAGTCAATCAATCATCCTATCAACTCAATCATTGTATCATCCTTCATCATTCACTATGCGATCATCAGAAAATACACATACCCTCCACCCCTAGGTCTCTAGTAAATTACAATTTCATCACTACTCAGTACCCATAAAGAGATCTTTTCATCTTGACTTGAGGCAAGCAGCTCCTATCTGAATCCACCAAACAGTCAATTGGATTCAAAGGCAGACAGCTCCCAGTTCCTTGCCCAGCTCTCCATGCAGGTTCTGCTCCACACTGAAGTCCACAGCATCCAGTCCACCTCAAATCCTTCGCAGTCTCTGTTCCTGAGAAGTCAAGGTTTAACAAAGCCATAAACACATTCATCAAAGTACCTGCATCACAGTCATGCTTCCTCAGTCTTAGCCAACTCTGACTGACCCTTGGAAATCCTCAACAGCCCCAGTGACTCCAGCTGGCCCTCAGCTCTGACTGGCACTTGGAAATCCTCAGCATCTCAGGTTGACCCTCAAACTCATAAGAAGTTTCAGCTTGTTTCCAGAATCAAAATAAGTTTATCCAGGTTATCCAAATAAAAATCATTCTCTCCAGTCTGGCAGTTGGGGTTGGGGGGCAGGCTTTCCTCTCCAGGCTCTCTGGCTCCTCTTCAGCCTCCGCAGCATCAGTAGCTTCTGCCTCCACAGAGAATGCTTTCCCTCTCTGGGTTTTTTCCTGATATACACTGTTGCTCATCTCTGTTCAGCTCCTTCCTGTTACATTAACAACAGGAGACAGGAGTTCATACCTTCTGCTTCTTTGACAGAAGCTTAATCTGAACTAGGTGCTAAGTACCTCTTAGCTTAGAAATACAAAAGGAAATTATGACACTAACTATGCATTTCCTATTTTGTTCTGTTTATCCTTCTCTCTCTCTTTAACTTTTCCCTTTCCAAAGGTCTTTCTTGCTTCTGACTTTTCTGTCCCCCAATCTGACTTCCTTTTTATCATCTCCCCACTACTTATATCTCTTATCCCTTTCCCTTTCTATCTCCCTATTGGATAAAATAGATTTCTAGACTCAAAAGTGTGTGCATGTATATATTTGTATGTATGTGTGTATTTTCTTCCCTCTTTAAGCCAATTCCAATGGGAGTGAGGTTCAAGCATTACTCAGTATGCCCCACAATTTTCCCTTCTCCCAAAAAGGGCTTCCACATACATTTCCATCATGTGAGAAAATTAGGTCCATTCTATCTCTCCATTGTCCCTTCTCCCATTGTATCCCTCTTTCTCACACCTACATTCATTTTTGAAGATCATTCCAACATAATCAACTCACACCCATGACCTCAGTCTATGGAAATGCCTTTTCACTGCCCTCATAATGATAAATAAGGTTCTTAGGATATACATGTACCATCTTCCTATATAGAAATGTAAGTAGTGCAATTCCATTGAGTCCCTTATTGATACTCTTTCATGTTTGTTTTGTGATGCTTCTCTTGAGTCTTTTGTTTGAATGTTACATTTTTATCATATAGGTAATCAGTAGGAAAGCCAGGATCTGAGCCAAGAATTGAAATCTAACAATTTTTGCACTCTATCATATGCCATTTTCTTCCAATTTTCTAGGATCCTGTGCTTCATGCCAATGTTTGGTATGACTTGTGATTGGCATCATTCTAAATCTAAAGTCATAAAGACTTTTGTTAGTATTTCTAAAGAATTTTTTAGCATGGCTGGCAATATGAACATATTTTGACTTAATAAATAAATGTTCTATTAAAATATTTAATATACTTGACCTACATATGATTTTCTTATGTAACAGAATAATCTTTAATATCTGAATTCTAACAACAACAAACAATAATTTATTAAATGCTCACTTTGCCACTGCACATTGTAGTTTCTTTTTTTATTCAGAACTGAAGAAATAGCACAAGCATTTTCATAATGAATAGAATAGAAGAGGATTTTAAGTGAAACTTCTAATGTATTATGCAAAACTTGCTTTTCCTTTTAAATATATAATTAAGTTATCATATAACATTCTTTTCCCCCTCCATCTCCCCCAAGATGGCTGCCTTTACACACACATACACACACATAACCATATTATACATCCATTTATTAGGGTTTTTTTTGTAAGTAGAGTGTTTTCCTTTATAGGTCCTTTGTAGTTAATTTGGATATTTATTCTAATCAAAATAACTTGATCACTCAAAGTGGTTCTAAAAAAAATTTGCTATTTCTTTATACAACATTCTCTTCATTCCACTCATTTTGTTCTTCATTATTTTATGCAAGTCTTTCTATATTTTTCTAAAATCATCAGGCTCATTATTTCTTATAGTATTAAATCATGATAATATACCACAGCTTGTTTAGCCATCCCCCAATTTGTAGGCATCCCTATGCTTTCCTGTTCTTTGTCACCACAAAGAGAATTGAAATAACTATTTTAGAACACATAGGTTCTTTTCCTTTCTTCCTAATCATCTTAAGAAACAAACTTAATAGTGGTATTGCTGGGTCAAAGGTTATAGGCAGTTTTATAACACTTTGGACATAAGTTCAAATTGTTCTTTAAAATGATTAGATTAGTTCAGTATTCCACCAACAGTGAAATAGTGTTCTAATTTTTCTATACGCCCTCCATCAGTTTTTGCTTTCCCATTCAATCATTTTAGCCAATCTTATGGGTGTAAAGTGACATCTCAAGGTTTTTAATTTGGATTTTCCTAATCAATAGGGATTTAGAAAAAAAACTCATATGACTATAATTTTTTATTTCTTCATTGGAAAGCTGTTCATATCCTTTCACTATTTATCAATTGAGGAATGACAGCATATTATAGTTTCAAGTAACTTTTCTTTATAGGCTAAAGGTTTGTCATGGTTTCTTTGCTAAGACTTAATTACACATATGCTGCTGACATTACTCTTAAAGGACACACCATTTGGTGCTTTTGAGGTATAATATTTAAATTGAGATCTACAGGGATAAACCCAGAAATAAAATAGTTATCCCCTTGGACATTAAACCTGCCAAGCTAGAAGTTGGATTTGGGGAATAACCCATGAGGGATGCTATGCAACAATCATTAAATATATTTCCTGAGTACAAAAAGTTGTTTGGGCTGTCAAGGCCCGTTTTTCCCCCTGAGTAAGTCAGCCAGAAAGGAGAAAGAGAATGCATTTATTAAAACTAGGTGTTCTACCCACTAAATTGTATACAAAAATTCATTCATTTTAACCTTATGATGTCTTTGCAACATTTCCCATTCTGACTTTTGGTCAATAGAGCCTTTATTTGCTTTCAGAAATGAATTGCTATGCCATGGCTACTGAGATGTTTTCATGAAGTTTAACCCCTGCTTTGCCTTCCATTAAAAGTTTGGATCTGCCTTTACACCTTTCACTCTTATATAAATAGGGTCAAATTAAAACCATCTTGTGGTGCTATAATGATAACCAGAGCACAGATGTGCATTAGAAAAATGGGAATTGCAAGATAATTACTACCCTCCTGTTTCTAGGCACTAAAACATTACCCATTTCTCCAGGGTAAATCAGGCTGATGACTCCCTGGGGCAATTTTAGTTATGTTTTCAATATTGTGCTTTAATGTCAGCTGAATATAAGTGCCGTCAGAAGGCATTGGTTCAATATAGAGTTTTATTGGCAGATAAACAGAGTTACTTGGTGCATGCTGTACTAAAAGCCTTTTTTAAAATGAGAAATATTCGGTAAAGAACAAATTGGAAAAGTGCTGTAAACTCTTTCAGCAATCTATCTAAATATTAATAAGTACCAACTTTTACACAGCACTGGACTTGGTCCTGGGGAAGATGTAGCAATTAGATATGATGTGTTCCCCTGACTCATGAGAGATGAAGTCTGCTAAGTGAATCAGACTCATTCATTGAGGTAAGTATAATACAAAAATGCATGCAAAGTATATGCAAGAAGGGCAAGGTGTTCTGTGGAATTTGAGGGTAAAATAAAAGGTCATAGAAATTTTATAGTGACTCACTTTTAAACCATAAAAATTCTAATAGGATCTTAGGATTTCAAGTTGGCAGTAATCATAGAGAACCAGTACTCTACCATATAGGTAAACAGTACATAGTTGTAATCACAGTCTGGAAGGGGTTATAGTGAAGATGAAAGGAGGCCAGTAGATAGGGTTGTAGAAAAGAAAATAATTAAAAAAGAGCTTGAGGAAAGGGAGCAAAAACTACCATTGACTAGCAACAACCATACCTGTGTGTATCACATGGATGACTATTTAGATTGAATTATGCTAAGAAGTGGGGTGAAGACAGGCTGGATTTAGTATCAGAGGAACTGCATTTTGCCATGCCTTCTCTGACTTTCAGTTTCATCACCTTTAGTTTGAGGAAAGTAATATACCATTTTTCAATATGTGGAGTAAATTATGAGAACTTTCATTTTTCCTGGATCTACTTTTGCCTAAAAATGAGGAAGGTGTTAGTGAAGTAGAAATAGTGGAAAACTTGAATACACTTGGAAAAGAGAAGAAATGTTGTAATAGCTCAATATCAATATGTGATTTTAGACTAATGAATTTATGTGGGTCAAGAAAAAGTTTAGGAATGATCTTATGGCTTAATGCATTATAGGAAACATCAACCAAACAGGGATAGAAGTAGCTTAAGAACAACATTCTGAAGATGAAAATGAAACAATACAAATAGGAAAAAAATATGGAGGAGTATAACTAGACCAATATAACTCTACTAGGAGCTCAACAAACCATTGAGACAATTAAAATATAGCTATAGAAGATGCAAGTCAAGCAAATAATGGAGGATAAATTTTTTAAAAGCTATACAATCCCATAAGAATTTTAGCAGAAGCAATATGGCTTAGAATTAACTTAACCTGGTGATGAAGGGTAAAGTATGAGGAAGGGGGAAAATGTTCATATTATATTGGAGGATGGATTAAAGTAGGAGAGATTTCAAGTAGGGAGAACAATGTGAAAACTATTTTAATAGGCCTGGCAAGAGGTGGTGAGAAGCTGAATTTAGATGGTAGCTATATGGTTAGAAAGTAATCTACATGATTGATGTTGTGAAGGTAGAAACAATAAAATTTGGCAACAGACTATATTTGGGGGATGAGTGAGGTGAAGGAGTTGAAGTAGGCACTGAGATCTCCAAATGTAGTGTATAACATGGGCCAGGAGTTCAGGACACAAAATTGGGATATACATATATACAGATGTGTGTGTGGTGTGTAGGAAATATTTGCATAGTGATGGTAATTAAATCTATGGAAGCCAATGATATCACCAAGAAAAAATGGTATAGAGGGAAAAAGAGAATAGGGTTCAATATAGATCCTGAGGTAGAAACTCATGCTTAGTGGTAGTTACATGGATGACGATCCAGCTAAGGAGACCAACAGACAAGTGATCAGATTGGTTGAAAGATGTGTCAGGAAAATCACTTGAGGAGAAGGTATCCAGAAGGAGCTGAACAACTGCATCAATTACTACAGAGAAGTCAAGAAGAAAGAGGATTTAGATAAAGTATTTATTCTTGGAAATTAAAAGATTGTTGGTAATTTTGGAGAGAGCAATTTCAGTTGAATGATACTGTTATAAACCAGATTGCAGGGGGTTTAGAGGAGGATTTCATGAGAGAAATTGGAGGATTGCAGATGGTTTTCTTCAAGAAATTAACTGAGAATGGAAGGGGTTATATAAGATGGGATGATAGGATAAAGTGAGAGGTTATTTTTTGTTTGTTTCATTTTGTTTTGTTTTTGTTCTATAGACCAGAAGAGAAGAGAGTACATATGAAGAGAGTGAATATTAGAGAGAGTGATGCTTCCAGAGTCAACATCCTGCAGATGACAGGGGGGAGTATAAAGTGGTTAACTTTGGCAAGTGGAAGGTCCACTGCATCATCAGATATTGTTCTGAAGACAGAAATAAAGAGTGATGATTTCAGAGGAATATGAGAGGAAGACAAGAAGAGAGAATTCTGAGTGTATGACCCCATTTTTTTTTCAATGAAATATGAGACAAATTTCTCAACTAACAAAGTGGAGGTGAATTGTTTGAGGAGAGAAGAAAATGTTTGAAATGGACGCTGTGGACTGTAGGATAGTGTATTGATTGTAGAGTAGTGAAAGATTATCTTGCTGCAATGAGAGTTCAGTTGAAAAATAGATAACGAATTTGTAGTGAACTCTGTCAGCATGGTATCATGAATGCTTCTAGCTCTATTCATTAGCATGTGAATAGGAGTGGAGGAAAAAAGATGGTAGAAACAATCCCAGAGAAAGGAATTTAAGAGCAGAGGAAAATATAGAATTAAAATACTTTACTAGTAGTGGGAAATAGGGAAGGAGGGGATAGTACAAGTCAGACAAAGAGTGATGACCTTGACAAAAATTAATAGGTAGAGAAATGATGTTCATGTTGTAGAGGGTAGAAGAGTAATTACAAAACATGTCCTCCATAAATTTAGGACACCTTGTCCTACAAAGACACATCTTGATTATAGAAGGAATGAAGACAAACTTAAAATTCAGTGGTAGTGAGGTACACATGCAGGACATATACAGACATTGTGAAGCCAATTGACAACTTTTGTATCTGAAGGGCCTAGAAATCCCCTTTGTCTTGGTAAGGTCCTTATACCAAGTCCTCTATTTAATTGGAATCTCATTTGTCAACACTTCTCTTTAAGCTCTTCTCACCTTTGGTGACTCTCTGTAAATATATGTACATATGTATGTATATGTTTGTGTATGTATATGTATGTGTATACATATGCATGCATACATACATAATATATACATATAAAGCTGATGCAGCTGGTGAATATTCTCCTACTCCACTGCTAGATAGTATGATAGATAGGAAGGAAGGAGAGAATTGTTCCCTTCCTGCAATGATTTCAATCAACATGTGCTCTGAGTTTTAAATGCTTCAAGATTCTAGCTCCTTAAAGACCTAAGCATCAGGCTAATTTGTTTTCTTGAATAACTGGATTTTTCCCTTCTTGAATCTATCAAGAGAAAATGTAGGTGGTGAGTCAATAGAGAAAGTTCTGGTCCAGGAAAATGAGTTCAAAATAAGCCTCAAGACACCAAATAGCTATGCAACCCTGGGTAAGTCACTTAACTTTTGTGTGCTTCTATTTCCTCATGTAAAGTGGGAATTAATAGTAGCACCTAACTCCCAGGCTATTCTGAAAATCAAATGAAATTATAATTGTAAAGCCCTTAGCACAGTTTCTGGCACATGTGAAGCACTTACTATATGTTTATTTTCTTCTGTTCCCCCCTCCCTGGCCTTATAAGAATTAATAGTAATTGGTTAAATGGAACTGAGTGTTGTTTAGTTTTGGTAAATTATGTATACGAGAGAAAATACACAAGAATAGGAACTGAACCACTAGCAGTAGGGGAAAACATTACCTACTCCCTCATAAATACTTTTAGAACCCTGAGGTGGAGATGTAGCTAGCCTCATTCTAGAAGAGTGAGATGAACAATTGTTGCAACACCTACAAGTTTAAAAGACTTTAAAGGTAGATCTAGCAATGAACTGTATGTCCGTTATCTGAATACCAGCAAGATATAGATTCTCATAGTCAAAGCATTGACCAAAAATTCAAAAATCTATTTTTGGTTAAAATTCCTAACTGTGGAAAAGAGCTAATTATGACTACCTACAAAGGCAAGGAGTGACTGACTACATGCTCTGCTAGTGAAGGAAGAACCCAAAATATTTAAAATTGACACTTCCCCATTATTGTTTTATATACCAGGAATGAAACGGGTTATTAGGAACATCCAGCTCTAAGGCAGAACTAGACTCCAAGAGTCTCTAAGAGGTGTTTATATTTTGATAAGGATAGTTTTTTTCAGCTTGAATGTTTCTGACTAAAGAATTGAGACTAGAAGTCCATTACAATAACCTTCTGCTTTGCCACAGAATTACTTTCTCAGAGTTGGAAATGATCACAACTGTAGTCTGGTCAAAACTTCCTTCTATTTGAGGAGAGAGTTCTTTTGTGCATCCTTTGTTTTAGAAGATGACTATTGACATCACAGGATTATGTTCTGATTTGGACGTGAATTGGGTATAGATGAGG
The DNA here is from genome assembly GCA_028646575.1 of Pseudocheirus occidentalis. Taxonomy (NCBI): domain Eukaryota; kingdom Metazoa; phylum Chordata; class Mammalia; order Diprotodontia; family Pseudocheiridae; genus Pseudocheirus; species Pseudocheirus occidentalis. The sequence goes on along the minus strand of CM053595.1, from coordinate 267,777,294 downwards.
CAGAGTTGGGTAGTAGTCAGCCTTACTCTCCTTTCCTGAATCTCTGAAGTCCAGTGGCAGAACAAAAATAAAAATAACTGGTGTTGGCCCAATATGTGGTGGATAGCATTGATGCCTTTGATACCTGGCCACCTCTAAGCACTCCACAGGACTTGGATCATCTGCTTTTATGATTGTTGGAAGAAACTGTTCTCATTTTCCCATTCCTCTGGGAAAGTATTCAAATGCTTAGGGTAGATCTTTTCATAACTCACCTACAAGTTTGGAGCCTGTTGGCTACCCTCAACCTGGTTTAACCTGTCTGTTGAGATGGTTTACTCAGGTGTGCATCCTATACATGCTACAGCTTCTTGGAGCAATAGGTGAGAGATGAATGCCTGCTGGACACCAAAGGTAGATGGGCATCCCTGAAAAGGACTTGGTAAGCCCTCACACAAGAGGTGCTAGTCCTTGCTAAACAGTCCACATACCTCTGAAAGTTAAGTCTCCTCTGTAACATCCCCCAAAAGATGTCTACACCTACTAAGATAGGCCATTATGCTTAGGAACAGTTAGAAAGTCCTTCCACATTTTGTACTATCATACTAGTTATCACCATTATTTTCTTAACAGAAGGGTTATTTTCATTTTTTTGGTCTCAACAGTGTTTGGCACAGATTAGGTTATCTCCTCAATAGAAAAAGTACTGAATCTGAAGTCTGGAGATCTGGGATTATTCACTGAATCCTACACTTAATCACAGGACCAAGTTATCACAGGACCAAATTGAGAGAAGGAATCTTAGAGGTCATCTAATGTAATAGCAATGAAATTTGAAGAACATTTGTATTGCCAAGGTAATAACTACTTAGCACTTAGTTTCAAATTAAGCCTCTGTAAAGAAACAGAATATATGAAGCCCCTGTTGCTGATGTAACAGGAAGGGACTGAACAGGGAGGAGCTAATACCATATATATGAGGAAAAGACCCAGCTGGGAGAGACAGAACTTCTTGAGGCATGCATTGTGGAGGCAGAGCAGCTACTGCTGGGAAGAGAGAGAGAGACAGACAGAGAGAGAGAGAGACAGACAGACAGACAGAGACAGAGACAGAGAGAGAGACAGAGAGAGAGACAGAGAGACAGAGAGAGAGACAGAGAGAGAGACAGAGAGACAGAGAGAGA
>CM053595.1:267718245-267775631 GCA_028646575.1 Pseudocheirus occidentalis | reverse complement strand
CCCCCCCCCTTTACCTATCCTTTCTCCTTGCTACTCTTCCCCTCTGGAATGACCACCCTCCCCCTTCTTACACCCCTCTCACCTTATATCTCCTACTCTTTTTCTTGGGTCTACTCCCCGTAGGGCACCAACAACTTATTATTCTTAACAGAGTATGTTATTCCCTCCTTGAACCCAAGCCAATGCTAGTAAATTTCATACATTGCTGCTCTCTCACCCTCTTTTCCCTCTATTGTTGTGAGGTTTTGTGTCTTTTTATGTTTGAATCTAAACTTAGCCATTTGTATTGATCCCTCTTTAAATCAGAACCAATGAGAGAAACAATCATATGATGCTCATCTCCTTCCTTCCCACCCCTCCACTTTAGTATGTTTTTATGCCTCTTCTTGTGGCATAATTTGTCATCTACTGTCTCTACCTTTCCTTTGCTCCCATTACAATTCCTTTCTTCCCCTTAATAAGGTTTATTTAATCTTCAGATTATTTCATTTATACCCACACCCTCTTTCTATGTATATCCCTTTTAAGTGTCCCAATACTTATACAAATTTCAGTATTGACAGGTATCTGATTCTCATAAAGGGTTGTAAACATTTTGCTCTTATTGAGTCCCAAGTTATATGCATGTGTGAGCATCTGTGTGTGTATGTGTATGTGTGAGCATTTGTTTTCCTTGTTGACTCTTATATGTCTTTCTTGGGTCTTGTAAGTGGAGATTAAATTTTCCATTGAGCTCAGGCTTTTTCATAAGGAAAGTCTGGAAGTCCTTTATTTCATTAAATGACCATCTCCTTGCCTGAAAGTGTATGCTCAGTCTTTCTGGGTAGTTGATCCTTGGTTGCAGCCCTAGCTCTTTTGCTTTATGAAATGCAACATTTCAATCCCTCTAATCTTTTACTGTAGCAGCTGCTGAATCCTGTGCAATACTGACTGTAGTTCCATGATATTTGTTTCTTTTTGGCTGCATTCAAGATTTTCTCCATGACCTTGTTGCTCTGGAATTTGGCTACTATATTTCTTGGAGTTTTCAATGTGGGATCTCTTTCAGAAGAAGATTGGTGAATTCTTTCAATAACTATCTCCTCTTCTGATTCTAGGACCACAGGATAGTTTTCTTTGACAATCTCTTGGAGGATGCTGTCTAGGCTGATTTTTTTTTTGTCATGGTTTCTGGTTGTCCGATAATTTATAGGTTATCTCTCCTGGATCTGTTTTCTAGTTCAGCAGTTTTTCCAGTGAGATATTTTGCACTTTCTTCTAATTTTTCAATGTTTATTTTTTGTTTGACTGACTCTTGCTGCATCATAGAGTCCTTAGATTCAATTTGACTGATTCTAATTTTTTAGTGAATTATTTTTCTCAATTAGTTTTTTGGAGCTCCTTTTCCATACATGCAGTTTTCATTTTTAGAGAGGCATTTTCTCCTGTAAGATTTTGGAGTTCCTGCCCTAGTTCTCCAATTTTACTTTTTAAAGATTTTTTTTCTTCAGTGAGTTTTTTTTTCCAATTTGGTCAGTGTAAGATGTAAATTTATCTCCTACCACTCTAATTTCATTTTTAAAATCCCACTTGAGGTCCTCCAAGAATGCTTTTTGGGCTTGAGACCAATTCACATTTTCTCCTGTGGTGAGTATAGAGTCCATATTGCCTTCTGAATTTGGTTTTTCTTGCTCACTATAAAAAGATTTAATGGTCCTAGCCTTCACAGTTTCCTTCTTTCCCATTGTGGCTGCCTATGTCCTGGATTTTTAGAGTGGATATCTGCTTCTGGGGGGCAGAAGTATTGAGTTTCTCAGGCTGGGGGATCCAGGTTTGGTTGTTCACTTTGTGAGCTGTAGTGTCTAAGTGACTAAGCCTGAGACTAAGCCCAGGACTCTCAGTGTTTCCCTTGAGTTACCCTGAGGCTTACATAGTAACCTACGGGGTTGGGTGGTCTTGCTCCTTCACATTTCCACATCTGTTTATCTGGGCTACAGCTGAGGCAGGCTCAGTAGCAAAAGGCCAGCAGAAGGGCAGGGCAGGGAAGGGCTGCAGTCTGCTGACTGGCTAGGTGGTGCTAAAGCACACCTGGGATTTTGTTGTTATGGCTTGTTGACTCCACTGTCCTGGGCTTAGGCTCTGTACTATATCCCTTCCCCTTTCCTCAGCAACACCTAAGCCTGAGGCTGTTTCCACTAATTCAAGATTTTACTCTGGGTGGAGAATTTAACTCCTGAACTTTCTTGGTAAGAGAGGGGGGATGAGAGCATCTAAATTTTATTCCTCCATATTGACTTCTGGAAGTTTGGGTATGTAATTTTTGAACATCCAAGCTGCAGGCTGTTAGCCCCAGGAAAAGCTGCTGACACTGCTGTGGGCCCTGAGTTTTTTCCTACCCAGTTCCAATGATCCTCTGTCCAGTGGTGAGATGGCTGCAAATCCCTGTGGCCTCATGAGTCTGCTGGCTGGCTGGGGCTTCTTCTCAGTCTGCCTTACTCTGCTCTTCAATCCACACTGGTGCAGCTCCTGTGTGCTCCATGTTCTCCTTGCCTAGACCTGAGTAGGTACTTTCCTGGGCTGAGAATCTGCCATGCTCTGTCTCCCAAAGGGTTCTGTCACTCTTAAATTCATTCAAATTCACTTTTTAGATTTTAGCTACAGAGTTCTGGGAGGAACTTGGAAAAGCTACTACTTCCTTTCCACCACCTTAGCTCCACCTTTCCACTAAGTATTTCTCAAATGGCTACCATGTGCCAGGCAGTGTGAATGGAAAAAGTAAGGCCAAAACCAAAAATAAACCTTTTTCTGAGAAAGCAAACAGCCTAAAGACCAGCAATTAAGTACCAATAAAATATAGAGATCAGGATTTGTAGATAATTTCAAAGGAAAGACACTGCCCTTTAGATGGAGAGAAGAAGGGAGAGTTACAGGCAATAAATCAACTACAAAAATTCACAGAAAGGAAATGGAATGTCCTGCAAGAAACAATAAGGAGACCATTGTACTGGATCACAGAGGATATGGGAAGTGGGGACAGTAAAGTGTAAGAATACTAACAAGGTTGGACTGGATCACCTTTAAAGGGCTTTGAAAACCAGAAGATTTTACATTATATATTGGAGGAGACACCAAGCCACAGGAGCTTACTGAATATAAGGAAGAGAGAAATGACATGATCAGACTTGTGCTTTAGGAAGATCATGTTTACAGCCAAGTGGAGAAAAATGAGAGATTTGTGGAAGGAATATCAACCAGAAGTGGCTCTATTGCTGTAGTCCAGGGTCTACAGTAGGGTGGTAGCAGTGTCAAAGAAAAGAAAGGGGCATAGAAAAGACAGGGGCAAAAATTATATGGCAGAAACTAGGCATAGGCCAATATGTTACACTGTATACCAAAATAAAGTTTAAATGGGTCGACTATTTAGATATAAAGGTTGATATTGTAAGCAATCTGAGAGAGCAAAGAAGAGTTTACATGTCAGATTTATGGAAAAGGGAAGAATTTCTGATCAAACAAGAGATAGAAAGCATTATGAAATGCAACTGGATAATTTTGATTACTTTAAATTGAAAAGGTTTTATATAAACAAAGCCAATATAAACAAGATTAGGAGAGAGGCAGATAATTGGGAAAGGATTTTTACAACCAATGTCTCTGATAAAGGCTTCATTTTTAAAATATACTGAGAACTGAGTCAAATTTGTAGGAATATAAATCATTCCCCAGTTGATAGTCAAAGGATATGAACAGGCAGTTTACAGAGAAAGAAATTAAAGATATCTGTCGTATGAAAAAAATGCTCTGTCACTATTGATTAGAGAAATGCAAATCAAAACAACTCTGTGGTACCACATCCCAGATTGCCTAACATGGCAAAACAGGAAAATGAGAAATGTTGGAGAGGATGTGGGAAAATTGGAACACTAATGCATTGTCAGTGGAGTTGTGAACTGATCCAACTATTCTGGAGAACAATTTTGAACTATGCCCAAAGGTCTATAAAAATGTGCATACCCTTTGACTCAGCAATATAGGTCCTCCTCATACTTGTATGATCTCTTTGGCATACATCCCTAGAAGTGGTATTGCTGAGAGAGAGAGAGAGAGAGAGAGAGAGAGAGAGAGAGAGGAAGGGAGGGAGAGTTGAGAATAAGACCTGAGTTTCAAGCCTATGTGACTGGGAAGATGATAATGTCTTCTGCATTAAATAGGAAAGTTAGGAAAGAATATTTATTAAGCAGCTACTAACTGGTAGGCATTTTGCTAAGTGTTAGGGATGCTAAAAGAGGCAAAAACAATTCCTAACCTCAAGTTATTTACAGACTAAACAGGAAGAGGGAGGGTTTGGTAGAAAAGATAATCAATTCGCCCTATACATTATTTTATGGGATACTAATAATACATTAAATCCATATACCCCAATTTGTTCAGTTATTCCTCATCTGGTTGAACTCCTCTTTCTAGAAAGTATTTGTCACTATGAAAATTTTTAATATGAATAATTGGGTAAAAGTGAGTCATTTTTTCCTAATTTTGACCTCTTTAAGGTATATGCCAAGTGAAAAGATGGCTGGATAAAAAGAGGGAGAGTAGTCACTGATTTGAATGATATTGTCAATTTATTGAAATTTATCAAAATTAAAATTTACTTCCCAAATCACTAGATCATATCCTAAATATACCACTAATATTTTAGTATGTTTCTATTCTACAAGGCTATTTGAATAACTGTTTGCATCATTTATTAGCTTGACCATTTTGAAGAGTATGAAGTAAAACCACAAAGTTGTTTGAATTTGCATTTCTCTAACCCTTAAGGATGGAAAGCAATCTTTTTTTCAAATTGATGTTAGCAATTTGTGATTTTATTTGGAAACCTATTTCTTTATAATACAAATATATATATTTGAGTATAATTTATGGTATCTATATCTATTTTCTATCTCTACCCACCTACCTGTCTATCTATCTATCTATCTATCTATCTATCTATCTATCTATCTATCTAATTATCTATCTCCTAGAACTCTGATTTCATCAATGTAGGGAACTTTTGAGGAGAAGCAAATTTACCTTCTAATCCAAATCAGCTCCTTCCCTGAAACATCTGGCATTCGGGAGTTCATGGGGGTACTGTTAGGTTTAGTGACTTCCTCAATGTGACACATCTAGTATGTTTCAGAGACAGAATTTGAACCAGGGTCTTTCTGATTCAGGATCCTGATTTCTATCTACTTGTTTCTGCTTCTCTTTGGTAATATATGTGTTTATTCTCACAATATCTTAGATATTAATATCATCTAAAAGATATCTTGGGAAATGAACTCCATTTCCCGATCTACCATTCCTAATCTCACTCTATATGATTTGGTTCTATATTTGAGGTATTTTATGCTTAATATTATATTTTATCTTTTACATTCTATCCATCTCTGGATTGATTTCCCCGAAAGTCATAATTATGAATAGTATTTCTTCCTAATTTTTATAGGTTTTTCATATTTATGTCACATATATGTCAGTTTTGAAATTATTTTGGCATATGGTGTAAGATGCTAGTTTAAACTAAATTTCTGCCAAACTGACTTCCTGTTTTCCCAGTAGTTCTTTTCAAATACAATATCTCTTTTGGAACTAAGTATAAAGTTTTTGGTGTTATTGAGGAATACCTTATCACCTATTGAACTCCATATGACCTTTCTCTCTAGTCAAACTATACCCAAATAACTGTTTGATGTACTTATGTAAGTTAAATTATTTAAATTTTGAGTTATTTAATACAAGAAAAAAAGTCTTCATGTGAAACAGGTGTATTCAACATTCCAAAGCCAAATATTTTTTAAACATAGTCTCATCAAGAAACACAACACCTGCACTACTATATTTGCATGCATAATTTTATTCTTGCTCATTGTGTATCAAATCCATCTACAGAACTCATCAATATGCCAATTTAAATCATAGACTACTCCTGGTTTTGTTCAGTGTGGAAGCATTTTCCTGCACAAAGCTATCAGTCAAAAGTTAATTTAGGGCCCAAATTCATTTTGAAAAGGTCTAAGCAGCACACAATTTTCCTGAATATCTTTTGAGGATGAACCTGGTTGCACAATGTATGAATGATTCATAAATAAAAATAAAAGATGAATTACACAGACATACATCAGTGTATGAAACAAATGGAGATTAGCTTATGTATTTTTAGTTATTGGAATTTATATTCCTTTGCCTTTTGGTGAGAAAAGTAAATATTATCCAAAATAAAGAGCTAAAGACTACACATTGTCTGCCAGCAGCATAAGCTTGTTCTCATTTCCCAGAAAACGCTGAGAGATCCTTAAGCATCACTTCTTTGTTTATAGATATACTAATATTTCTAACATCACTACCTTGAGAAAACATGCCATTTGTTTTTAATATTACAAAAGAGATTCTTATCCAAGCAAAAGTTGGATTACATGGACTCTAAGTCCCTTCCAAATTTGGAGTTCTGGGATTTTCTGGTCTGAAGGATGCTACTTTTCAGGGATGCTAATATTAGGAAAGTGCTAAGGTCAAGGTAATCATATTAGAAGGCAAAAAATATAAATATCTTAATGATATTTGGATAATTTATTTATTATCTATGGTCCTCCATTTCATCATCTATAAAACGAAAAGATTTGAGGTCTCAGAGAGGTAGAATATTTTCTGGATGGAGCTTTGGCATCAGAAATATTTGAGCTCAAATCTTGCCTCAAATCTTAGTAGCCATATGATCTTGGGAAAGCAGCTTAAATTCTCTGGTCTTCAGCTTTATAACTGTAAAATGAAGGGATTGAACCTGACTTCTACACTCCTTTCTCTTTATAAATCTAGGAGCATATAAGGTGATTTTGACATTCCTTTCCAGTACACCTTAAAATTTTTCAATTTAAAATTTTTCCCATAGCATATTTTCTAGTCTTTTCTGGCTTTTGAGTAGTGTTGGTAACTCAGTTTCTATATCTTTCAAACATGGATATTATGGTTTCTGATACTGAATTCATCTGCTAGTCAACATGACATAACAAAAGTCAGCTTTGGAAGCAGGAATAGATGAGTTCAAGTCATACTTTAACGTATATCCACTGTGTGACTTTGGGTAAATTGTTAAATGTGTGTGTGTGTGTGTGTGTGTGTGTGTGTGCATGCACATGTGCACATGCACATGTATTCTAAACAGTTTTCTAAGACTATGAGTTGAATAGAAGGTGATAGCCTTTTTTAGTGGAAGAAACTTCCTTACCCAGATTTTGTGTTTGCTCTTCTCCTTTTTCTTTACTGTCAGGGAAAGTATAGCCAAGAGTAGTAAGGAATAGGGATGGGGGAGGGGATTTATTTACTTTCATAGTATCAGGAATGGAATTTTTTAAAAGAAGCACCTGGCAGGGTTCAAAAATAGAGTCCAGCTAGAGTCAAATTGATTTGAAAGAAATTGAGAGCAAAGAGAATCAGGTAGCTGGAAATGATTATTTCTGCTTAGGAGACATCAGGCTTTGGAGAGAAGCCTTCTTTTGGTCTTAGGGTTGCATTTTAGTTTTCTCTAAAAATGAAAATAAAATATAGTTGTACTCTAGTTCAGAGTTTTAGCTAAGCCGAAAGATAAAGACAGAAGAGACCCTAGCCAAGCCCAAGAAAATCAAGATAGTAAGTTATAAAGCAAATATGCATCACCAAAAAATGAGTGAAGGGGAAGGAATAGTTGTATTAAAGAAATAAACTGTCTTGGGCACATATGTTCTCTATAGGTGTCCCTTTCCAAAAACGAGCTTTACTGATATTCACTTTTCTTACTGATGCTCTATGCATTTCTGAGAGAGTGTGACACAGATTTAAGAGTTAGAGATTTGTTTTCTTTATTGCAATTTTTCTTAGATATGAAATTTCCATAGATATGTAAAAAAGTAAGGGCCAAGCCAGGACACATGGTACAGGCAGTACCATTAGCCCATACCTTGAGAGTAATGGTAAGAGTCAAACATTTGATCCTATCTACTCCAAAAGTTTTGCATACATATGTCCATTTCAGAAACATCATGTGCATCCTCTTGCATAGTTATTGGACATAATTGCATCATCTGGGGCTTGTGAGTCAGAGTTTTCATGGTCTGGACTCACACAGTACCTTCAGCATAAGACAGTAGTCTCTGCGGACACAACTAGCAAGTATTTTTTGTATAAGGGGGAGAGTAGCTCAGAGGGACAATGTATATTATATTAACATCAATATCAGTATCTATATGGAAGAACTATCATGGAGTAATAGAGAAGAAACCAAAACTGGAGGCAAGAAAACCAGAGTTTGAATTATGCTTCAGACACTAATGGCTGGGTGAACCTATGCCAACTGAGAACTTCTTTGAGCTTCAATTTCTTTACCTAAAAAAGGCTGATAATAGCATACAATATACAAAGTTGTTTCAGGATCTAATGTGATATATAAGAAATCCACTGAAAATCATGAAATGATATACAAATGTCATTCATAAGTAAATATCAGTATTACTGATAGTGTCAATAGTATTATAAATATTTAGTACAAAAAGATTATATTAAGTCCAAAACAAGGCTTTAAACAAAACCTAAGTGAGCTTAGCATTAGGCACAATGACAAGAGAATAGGGATTGATGCACATTTGACCTAAGTTTTGAAGGCTTGTATGAGAAGACAATAATGAGGCCATTATGCAAAAGGTGATCACTATGAAGACAAACATGGAATCAGTAGATAATTTAGCAACATATAAAATTCCTGCTGAAACCAACCTCAGATATTTGGGATGTGCAAGGCAATGACAGAATGATAATATTTTATCCAAATACTACTTCATCCTTTGGAAACAAACTAACAAAGCATTTCTGTCCTGAAGACATTTGTAATCAGGGAATATTAAAGCTTTAATGCTGACAGGGACCTAAGAGATCATATACTTCAATTCTCCCCCAATAAGAATATTTTTCTAAAGCAACTCTGCCAAGCCATCCAATCTCCACTCATAGACCTTCAGGAAAAGAGAATGCTAAAACTCTGGAAAGTCCATTCCGTTTTCACAGTGTTCTACCTGTGTGAAAGGTTTTTTCAGTTACAAAAGAAAAATAAAGTACTAGAAAATTTAAAATAGTTAATGAAGATTCATTAAGGTAAGTGGGGAGGAAGGAGAACAAGAAGAAGAAAACAAAGAATAATAAAAAAATGCCCTCAAAGAGAACCCTAAAATTTGGCACTCTGAGTGATGGTCAAGCAAGAGTAATAGCTCTTAAATCCTTCACTGATTTAGTTACCTAAGAGGTTGTACTTTGAAAGCAAAGGCTCATAAAATTCTATCCCATAGCAGCAGACCACTAAGGAGAATGAGGCCATGCAATATATTGATTTCCTATAATCCAAAACCTCAGGCTGTTTATCAAACACACATGAATGGGCCTTCTCAAAGGAGTAAAGAATTGGTAGGAAATCATGTCTGTAAAGTAACTCCAGAGTAGGGCTGACTAAACAGCCACTTCATTTCCTTTAATCAGGTAGATAAAAGAAATATCAAAGCTTTCTGTGCTTCAGGCTCCCAAAGAATAGAATGGAGGTGATATCATACCAAAGGATAAGATTCATGCCCTTAATATTAACCACAACACAAACATGGGCATTGTAGGAACAAAATCGTAAGATCTTAGAATCCCAAAGCTGGAACAATTCTTAGAATGTAGAATTATTATATTATAGTGAGAGACAGGAGTGACTTTAGAGTTTTAAACTTGGAAGGGGCCATTGAACACAGATTATTAGAGCTGAAAGTTCCCTAGAACATAGAAAATGGAATTTAAAAGATAAAGCAGTAAATCTGTATGATCCATAAAACAAAGGGTGACACAGAACTTAAATATCAGTATATTCACATTTGAAGAAATCACAGAGGACATCTAGTCCAACACAAGAACCTGAACAAGAAACCCCTATAGCACACATGTGGTAAGTATCCATTGATTCATGTGAAGGATATGTTGCATTTAGAAGTAAGATTGGTGGTGCAATTGCTTTATAAGAGCTGCTTTAAGGTTGATCCAGCCTCTCCAAAGGACCAAGATAGTATGGGGTAGAGAATGTCCCTAGTTGTGCAAAAACACTTTATAGCACCTATTCTTCTTAGATCTTCCATTCGACTGTCTTTTGAAAGAGCTAATAAACTGATTAAGTGATACTGGTATATTCACCAGGAGAGGATATCAATAACATAAGGGAGATGCTAACTTAATATTATCTAGTTATATTACCAGTGAGATACAAAGTGATTTGGGGGACATGCTTATCATTGCCATCAGGAATACAATACACAGTTCACAATAGAATGTGCAATTAGAGCTGATCCTTGATAGAAACTAGGTATCCTGAGAGATGAAAGTGAGGAGAAAGTGGATTCCAGGCACAGGTAATTTAAGCAAAATGATTGCATGACCTCTAGGACCCCTTTCAGCTTTTATATTATAGGCTTAGATTATCCCCTGCTTATTACATTTTAAATCCAACATGTTAAAATTATCAAAAGAAGTTCTCAAACAATTTGAGTCATAGAATTATCATCAGTCTAGAGATGCAAGGGATTTTAGAGGTCATCTAATCTATGATCATCTAGTCTAGCAGTTCTCAAGCTATGAGTCACAAACTTTGGGGTTCGAACGACTCACAGGGGTCACAGGGTTGCCTAAGATGATTGGAAAACACTTATTTCTGATGGTCTTAGGAATGAAGACACTGCTCCTCTATCCATATCCCAGGAGAGTCTGCCCACATGCAGATATACCCACATATGAGTATTATAGGGTCATGGCATTAGGAAGGTAGAGAACACACTGTGTGTGTGTGTGTGTGTGTGTGTGTTATGGACCCTTTCAGGAGTGTAGTAAAGTGTATGTATGGGTCTCTTCATGGAATCATGTTTTTCAGTGCATATAAAACCCACAAAATTACAAAGGAAACCAATTACATTTAAATTCAGTTATCAAAATATATGTAAAATGAATCAAATTCAAATAACCCAGGTTAAGAAACTCTGATCTATACTAGTACCTCATCAAAAGAATCAAAAGTGCATGAAATAACATGAAAGAGTTATTATTTGTGACTTTGTAGAGAATACTTACAACTGTGAGAACGCAAATCATCCAAGAATCAAATTATCATAGTATTACTGTAAATCAGAACTTTTATTAAGGCTCCTCCTCCATCATGTGACATTTTTGTTGTCATGAAGTATGACTGATTGGGACTAAAAGATTCCAAGAATGATTTCTTCTCCTAGAGGCATTTCTGAACACCTAAAATTTCACAGGCAAACTGGGAATACTGTGAGTAAAGATCCATCCAGAAAAAATAATAGTAAGCAAAAAAGATGAGGAAGAAGAAAAAGAAGAAAAAGAAGAAGAAGAAGAAGAAGAAGAAGAAGAAAAGAAAAAAATAAGACAAGAAAGAAGACAACAGAATAAAGACTTCTTTCTTACTAAGGGAATCATAAAGACTCAATTCCCTCTCATATTCTAGCATGAATATCCCTCTGGTGTGAAACAAGATTAAAATTAATTTAATAATTCTTTAAGGGGTGATTATTCTTCCTACAGAAACTGGCGGCATGCATATAAGATCAACTGATATATAACATTGTCTCAAAGGAAAGTGCTGTCAACAATATTTGCATTTCAAGTGAGTATCAGCTCTGGGTTGTTACCTTGAAAATACAGGTTGTGTATGTATCTCCAAATGAAGTAGTAGAAATATTCCACATCCACAGACCAGGGCTGTTTATTAATTCCTCTTACCATGATTACCAAGAGGATATGAAAACTATTCAGAGAATCTCAGTGTAGCAGGAGATCTGAGGGTGACTCCTTCAACTCCTTGCCTAAAACAAAATTACCTTCCCAGACAAGTGGATATCCTATTTGAATACCATCATTGCTGAGAAACTCACTATCATTCCCTATCTCATAAAGTAGTAGAACATAATATTCCTTGACTACAGGCACTATTTGTGCTTTGTTTTTGAATGAGTAGTACCTATACATAGTAGCTACTTAATAAGTGTTTATCAGATTGGATTTATTAAAACACACCATACCATGGTTGGAAAGCTTTCTTTATGTTGAATTAATATATGACTCCCTGCAATTTCCATTCAATGATCTTTGTTCTATGTAACTGACACTCAGTGAAATGATTCACTTCTCTCAGACAATAGTCCTCCAAATTTAGCTCTCCCCAATTCCACCTTCTCATCTCAATTCTATCTCTGTTTTCTTTAGTGGACCCAGGACCTGACTATTGTATTTTCAAACCCAGTCTGAAAAATGTCCTGGCAAAATCTGTGTGTGTGTGTGTGTGTGTTTCTGGAAACAACTCATAAAATTAGACATCTTAGAAATGGAGGCCACCTATCTCATCTGTATCTTGAGAGATAATCACCACTACATTATGTCCAATTAAGTAATCTTTCAATTGCAGAAATAAAACAAAATAAATAGATTTGTTGAAGATGGTATCTCCAGAAGTAGCTCATTCAATTTTTAGTTATGATTGTTAGGAAGGAAAGTTTTTGTTTTGTTTTGATGTAGTTCTTGCTGTTGAACAATTATTTTCCTCAATGCAAATTCACTCTATTATTCCTAATTCTGTCTTTTGGCTCAAGTGGAACAAACCTCTTCCTTCTAAAAACAAAAATAATTTCTCATGTACAAAACCTGTAATTATGTTCCAACTGCATACTACCCAGTAGACCTTCTCCTCAGGGTTAAAAATCTTTATTCATTCCAATCTTGCTCTTAAATCTGACTCTTTACCCTGGTAACCATCCTCTGGGCTTGTTGAGGTACCTCCCCCAAAACAATTCGGTCACATAGAAAAAAAAACACTGCTCCTGAAGTGGTTTGTCATACATAAATTTAGTAACATGATCAAACCTATAAAAGAAAGCCAACTTTTATATTATTTCTATAAAACATACTATGAAAATTGGAGATACATTTTGTTCAGGAAACACTGACATATATGGGAAGATAAGAGGCACAAGATCAGGCAGGAAAAAAGACAGTAAAATCACCTAATATTTATGATTTGCACTGCATAACAAAACACGCTTTATAGACTTACAAAAAGACTTATGGCTCCCTTGGTATTTGGATAGTTCAGGAAGAAGAAAATTAAGAAAGAGAAGCCAACCTTTAAATAACTTAAAAGACATAAAACCATTTTGGAAAAAAAGAAAAAAAGCTTTAGTAACCCTAAATGGTATATTCACTTTGATAGATTAATGGTTTGGAATGTACCATTACATCATACTGATGTACAAAATTGGAGAATTGTTGCTAGACAGTTCTGAAACAGGTCATCTGAGGAGTATTATCTTAGGAAGATGTAATTAGATGTAACTTCATCTATTAGCCTGCTAGTAACACTAATCCTATACTACCCTAATGAACTCATAATAAACCCTTACTTGGAGCAAAAACAATACTATAAGAAGAAGAAAATGGAGAGAGCTGAGTAGTTTTTGTTTTGTTTTTTAACAATTAGTACCAACTTAAGACCAATCCATTATTCCCAAAATCCCTTTCTCTTTCACACATATAGACAAATCCATATCGCAAATATCATATACCAGCCTGTTGACCCAGGATACTCTCTGACCCACTTGAAAAAGACAATTTTAAATATTTCAGAATGCTTCTAGAGAAAGATAACTGCCTTCAGCATTCCAAGGGATGTTGACACATATGAATGAGAATATCACCTAAGTTCAAGAGGAAAAATGAAGAAAAGTGGTATGTGTATGGGAAGGCAGAGGTTGGAGACTATTGAGCCTAGGAAAGGAGATTGTAGTGGTAGGGAGGTAGCAGAATAGTAGAAATAGTACACCATTAAATACATTACAGAAGAAACTGTTAAAGAATGAGAGAAGGGTAAAAAGATATGGATGACCAAACACTATTTGTTCCCAATTCCATAACAGCATACTAGAAAGTCTTTAAGATTAACTTTCCCAGAGCACCTAGGTACTTCAATAGGGGAAACTGAGTCAAAATTTCCTAAATAAAATGTGTATATTCCTGTATTCTTGAAGACACCTCAAAATGAAAATGGAGTGTTTTGAAGTATAATTCACACAAATTATTAGGGTCTTTAGTTGAATTCTTAATTGAAGTAACTATATCACTCCTTCAGGGTTGCAGGAGTATCCTTGAGGGATTGTGGGGTATCCTTCTAAGGTCACTGAATTAGGATTCTATTCTGGAGTGCTCAGTATCAATATTTATACTTTATATCCTAGATACTTTCCAGTGATTAGTACCCTAGTAACTTTTTATATTAACATTGATTAATGTATATAAAGGGGTATTTACTGAGATTTATTGAAGAACATAAGTTATAAAATGCCTACTTCGCTCAGCACCCAGAGTCCTACTCTCTCCTATACCATCTTGGTTATTGAGATTGAGTTCAGTCTTAAAGCATTTATTAGAAAGCATTTGCCCAACCAAATGAATTTTTAAATGAAGGATATCAATCAATGTTTAATGCTTATAGAGTTACACATCTCTGTTTTGGGGTTAGCCCAAAGCTGTTACTAGACTGCTTTTCTTTGCTTGTGCTGGTGGGTCAGACTTGGATGACCACAAATTCTGGCATAGACTACTGATTTCAGACTCTAGTGGTTCCCTATCCTGAACTTTTGAAGTTCATAGAGTTGAAAACTAGTGTGTTCCATTTTCAATACTTCTTCATCTAAAATAGAAAAACAGAATATATGTCAAAGCAAGAGCTAGGGGGTGGGGTCATAGCTTCAAATTGATCTAGGTGGTAATATTAACCTATTAGTGCTAGTTCTCTCTATCCATAATTAGATGCTTACAGGAATCCTTAACACCTCAAATTCAGTCTTTTAGCCGAGCATGAGAGACAGACAGACACATAGGAACAGAGATACAGAAACAGATGTAGACCCACAGTGACAAAGAGGGAGAGACAGGAAGAGAGAAAAGAAATACAAGGGTATGCAGGCAGAAAGACAGAAAAGCACAATATAGACAAATAAAGAGAGAGAAAAGATGAGGAGGGAGGAGGAAATAATAATAACAATATATAAAATAATATTAATTACTAATTAATAATATAGTAATAAAAATAATAATCTTTATAGTACAGGAAAATTAACAAAACCTCTGGAGTTAGAGGATTTGAGTTCAGCTCTCACCCTTCCGTCCCCAATATTTAATATCTGTATGAGCTTGGGCAAGTCTTTCAGTCTCCCTGGGTTTCAGTTTCTTCATCTGTAAAAATATACACACATATATATGTGTGTGCATATGTGTGTATATGCATACATACATGCATGCATGCATGCACACACATAAAGAGGGCGAAGGGAAATGCAGTTCTGAATATATTTTCATAAAATAGATTTCACTTGCCTATAATGAAATCTGAATGGGAATATTAAAGAATTCACCTATTTCCCAACATCTCATTGTACCTTTGCTAAAGAAAAAAAGGTGAGGAGGAAAGGAGTGGAGAAGTAGAGAAGGAAAGAGATTAATGATTAACTTAGGATATGGGATATTTCAGGGTCATGGAAGAAAAAGGAGTCTATGCAATTGGGAAGAGGAGCCCAAGATCAAATTTCTGTAAGCAAAATAAATTTCACAAACTAAATTATAAATTAAAAAGAGGAAGAGTGAAAATGTGTGTCTATATACACACATGCATACATATACACATACATATATACACACATACATATATATGTATATAAACACACATGTATATATATAAATGATATATCATTTATCAATATCAATGCATATTTGTCTATCACAAATGTAAATTTAACCATAAGCATATATTGATGTAATAAAATCAATTGAATAGAAGAACAGGTAAAGAAAAAATAATAGTATTCTTCATAAAGGAACCACATTTGTATATATAATGAAATTTATATAGTGAAGATTTAAAAAATCTAGCAAAATTTATTATACTCTGTATGGTCATAAACTCTTAGGAACTGTAATCATGATTTTATTAGAAAACACACACACAATAAAAATTGATCATGTGAAAAAATAAAAAAGGAAATCATGTCTAAAATCACCGCAGCTGGTGATACACATACACAATACATATACATGCATATATGTGCATGTATGTATGTATATATATATATATATATATATATATATATGCATACAAACACATAAACAGGGGGAAAGGAAATGCAAATCTGAATAGATTTTTGGAAAATAGATTTAACTTGCTTATAATGAAATCTGAATGGGAATATTCAAGATCTCACTTATTTCCCAACATCTTATGGTACTCTTGCTAAAGAAAAAAATCGAATTTGTGCTAAGGAATAAGTGAATCATAAACAAATTTTAAAAGGGAGAAATAAAATTGTGTCCTTCATTGCCACAAAGGAACTATAAGGAAGTGATGTAGATTTAAAAGGAAATTAAGTAATGACATTCTTCATTATGTGTAATAAAACAAATTCTAGAATTGATAATTAGTTGTGTAAGAGATCATGAGAATAATAAGAATCAAAGGGTAGAATTAAAGCAGTTCTCAGGAGGAAAGATAATCTCTTTGAAAAGTTTTATATTAACAACAATGAAAAAATACTATTAATGACCTATATATACAAATAAAATGTAGAATAGAAAATAATAATCTTTATAGTACAGAGAAATCAACATAAACTCTGGAAGTAGAGGATTTGAGTTCAACTCCCACCCCTCTACCCCCATTATTTAATATCTGTATGAGCTCAGGCAAGTCTTTCAGTCTCACTGGGTTTCAGTTGCTTCATCTGTAAAAATGAAAGTTAGACTAGATGGCCTCTGAGGATGCTTACATCTCTAGATCTGTGATTTTGTAAGTACAAATGAAAGAATATTGACAATGATAGAAGAATGGGCTGTAATTAAATTTTCATATGCTATTTTCATTCTGGTTGTAAGAGAAATTTCACTCTGTCTGTAGGCAATCATTTTTTAATTCAAAAATGACTGTGGTATAAAGATAAAACATGATAATTTTCTTTTTTTTATCTTTATCTTTAACAAATAGTTGGGGAGAATTTGTGGATGAAAAACTAATAAACTGATAAGGTGAAGTGTGTCAAGAGGAGGAAAATGAGGATGGTGAAGAACTTCCACTTTTTGTCATGTGAAAATCATGTGAAGAAATTGGCAATGTTTTGCCAGTAGAAGATTCAGAGGACTCACTGAATATGTTATCAAGTATTTAAAGGTTGTTCATGAACGAATGAGGGAATAGACTTATTCCACATGTTCTCACATGTAAAGAAGTGACAGGTGGACATTGGAAAGGAGCAATTTAGATTTGATATAAAGAGATACTTGTTAGCAATGAGAGTACTCTAAAAGTACTATGTGTTTCTTTGTGAAGTGGTGAGCTCCCATTCATTGAAGGTTTTCAAGTATCTTATAGAGGAGACTTTTGTTCATATGTGAGTTGAGTTATAAGTACTCTGAACTACTTTCCATACTTAAGATATTATGATTCTATAATTTATAGTAATGTAGTATTAAATTTAAATCTTTTGACTTCATTGTCAGAAAGAATTTTAGTATTTTCTTCCTTGTTTTTTTCTCTTCTTCATTCATTTGTTCCTTCCTTCCTTCCTTCCTTCCTTCCTTCCTTCCTTCCTTCCTTCCCTTCCTTCCTTCCTTCCTCTTGCCTACATTCTAATGCCTTTTATTCCTGCCATCTTTCCTGACTGATCTCGATTGAAATAATTTCAACTCAAGAAATATTAAATGCCTAGGTTTTTGTTATTGTCGTTGCTGTTTTGTTTTGTGTGTTTGTTTGTTTTTTGCAAGGCACAATGCTTTGTACTATGGATATGGAGGCAAAACAGAAACAGTATGTGTTCTCATGAATTCACCTTTCCTTCCCCATCCCTTTCTTCATTTTTTTCCTTCTCTTTCTCATTGTTTATATTTCATATTGAACTCTCCTATATTTTGCTGTAATCAACAAAATAATAAGCTGAATTCCCAGTCATCCTTTAAAGCTCAAATCAAAGTACCTCCTTTCCTGAAGCCCTGTCACATTCTATGAACCCCTTTTTAACACCCTTCCCTACCACAAACTTAACAAATAATTTTGATGGAAAATCATTAATTCTCTATTTCAGCAATATGATGCATTTCTGTTACCTGGGTCTGTGTCTTCTACTTCCAAATTACAAAATCATGGAAGGGAGGGATTTGGTATCTCCAAGCACCAAGAGAAGTATTCTCCCTGGAAAAGGCAATAAATAAATGTTTGATGAATGAATATTTGTTTTTGATGTAACTTTTGTTTTTAGTCCAGTCAAGAGTCCAGTTCACCAGACCAAGGTGAACAGACATCTTCCAATGGCTAGACCTCCACTTGCTTCAGTGCAACCCAGGGTAGTCAGATATCTCCCAGCTGCCAGATCTGCAGGTGATTCAGCACAGCCCAAGGTAAACAGGTAGCCTCCAGGGACCAGACCTACATGTACTTCAGCGTAACCCTGGGGAAATGCAGAAAAGTTCCACATAGTCTTAGCACAAGCCAGACACCACCAACAAGACCCCTAATCAGCACCAGGTAAGCTGCCAGACCTCTACAGCCTCCAGCTACCAGCATCTTCAACTCCAGGACACAAAGCTAGTGTCCAGGACCCTAGCTCTCAGCACAAAAAGCTTGGAACAGTGCCCCATCTGTACTCCAGTAGGAGAGTTCAACTTTAAAAGTCAGGAAATAAGAAACCAATATGATCAAAAAGCAAAAAGAAACTTGAAAATAGAGAACTTTTATTATGACAGGGATGATCAAAAGAGAAACTCAGAAGAGGAAAACATTGTCAGTATACCTACATCTGAAACCCCAAAAAGAGAATATGAAATGGTCTCAAGCCTGAAAAGTCTCCTTGGAAGAGCTCAAGAAGGATTTCAAAAGTCAAAGAAGAGAGGTAAAAGAAAACTTTGGAAAAGAAATGAGAAGTATGCAAGACAGAGTCAATAGGAAAAGTAGGGACAAAAAATTGACTGAATAAAACAATTCCTTAAAAAGTAAATTGGCCATATGGAAAGGGAGATACAAAATCTAACTGAAGAAAAAAATTATTTAAAATTAGATTTGGGCAAATAGATGCTAATGAGTCTATAAGACATCAGGAAATTGTCAATCAAAACCAAAAGGATGAAAACATAGAAGAAAATGTAAAATATCTTACTGAAGAAACAATGGACCTGGAAAATAGATCCAAGAGAAATCATCTAAGAATTATTGCATTCTCTGAAAGCCATGATAAAATAATAATAATGATAATGAAAGAGCCTGGACAGCATCTTTCAAAACATTATCAAGAAAAACTGTCCTGATATCCTGGAAGCAGAGAACAAAATAGTCATTGAAAGAATCCATTATCACCTACTGAAAGAAATTCCAAAATGAAAACTTGTAGCCAAATTCTAGAATTATGAGGTCAAGACAGATATATTTCTAGCAGCCAGGAAGAAACAATTTAAATATTGAGCAACCATAGAATGGATTCACAGGATTTAGCAGCTTCTATGATAAATGATCAGGAAGTCTAGAGTATAATAATCTGGAAGGCAAAGGAGTTTGAATTACAACCAAGAACCAACTATCCAGCAAAACTGTGCATAATTTTTCAGGGGGTATAATTGAAATTAAATGAAATGAGGGACTTTCAATCATTCCTGAAGAAAACACCAGAGATGATCAGAAATTCTGATCTTCAAATATAAGATTCAAGAGAAGCTGAAAAAGGTAAAAAGCAAAGAGGTGAAAAAATTCAACATGTTATTAAATAAGGTTAAACTGTTTACATTCCTACATAGGGAGATGATAATATGATGTAGATGTGGATATCCTGTCAGTTAGTTTAATCTAAATTCAAAGCCCATTTCTGACACATACCGACTGCTGATTTTGAGGAAAACTTCTCTTAAACTCACAGTGCTCCATTCAGTTCTCTAAAACTACAAATTAGAGAGCAGATTCTGATCTGTATCAGTAAAAAGTGTTTTTTTCCCAGCAATGTAAACAATATTAAATATACAACTGCAGCATTTTGTTCACAAATCAATGATGAATAATGTCAGAGAGTTTGAGCTCCTGAGTTAGCACATGACAGGGAAAAATACTCTGTGTCAAGTTGATGTTAAGGAATATATGTGTGTATGTATGTGTGTATGTATGTATGTATGTATGTATGTGTATATATACATATATATGCATGTATGTATATACTTATAATTTGAGTTTAAATAGTTGAGAAAATAATCAAGATATCAATATATTTTTGAGACTCTTAAGAAACACATCATAGAGGCTTAGAATAGTTATTTGTATGTACAGGAAGCATCTCATACATTGCTTAAACATCAAATACAAATTCTGTATACCATATTGACTTCCAAGACCATCTGTTTGTTTTTATTGAATTATTTTCCTGAAGAAGGTGGACTATATGGTAACCAAAATCTCTGTACTATGCAGTTCAAAGTATTTCTTTTTCTTTCCTGAAATATATGCATTATGATATTTCAATGAAATTTCATTATTTTCAGGCCATATTTCAATTCAAATTAGAGTGTATGTGTGTGTGTTTGTTTATTTTGGTCAGGATCTGTGACTATATTCATGTGGGAATATTTTGGTGTGGAAACTCATTCCACTGTTACAACTTATGAATTTATCTTCAACTTATGTTCTTAGAAAGTTGCCTGGGGCACTGAGAAGTTAAATGGCTTGCTTATGATTACATAGTTTTTGTAACAGTTTTAGAAGTTGTCAAACACAGATCTTCCTAATATCAAGGCTAACCTTCTATATTCATTATACCACGTGGCCTCCAATATGTATGTATGTACATTCACATTTGTATATTGGTAAATATATATGTGTGTGTGTGTATGTGTGTATTTATACACACATACACCAATATGTGCATGTATGTTTGTCATGTGTGTATTAGGGTGTGTGTGTGTACACACACACACACACACACACACACACACACACATATATATATATATATATATATAAATTTGTCTTTACCACTCAGTGAACAGACGGGAAAAAAATCACAGAATACATATGCAATATAAAGTATTGAGATGACTCCAATTGTTTATTACAAGTGTCTACCTGTCACATGTAGATATTCATACACATACATGTGTACTCATATATTTTATGCAGCTATATAATTTAACTAAATAGATAATATATGCACTTTAAGATATGCATATATAGTGTAATATATAATTGGCTATAAAGTTAATCATGGCAGCTCTAAGGGTTTAATCACATAGTATAATGAACTCTCTTTTTATTCAGCAATAAACTAAAGCATAACGTAACTTATTATTAACACAGCCACATAGTCTTTAACAAAACATGTCATTCAGTATATCTTGTAGTTATCTTTAAGGGGTAGCAAACAATACAAACACCATCCACCCCTAGGTCCCAGTAAGTTATAATCTCCTCAATCAGTACAGAGTATCCAAGTAAAATCCTCTTTCATCTTGACTAGAGATTGGCTTCCAATCATCCTTAAGCCAATCATCTTTAAAGGGTAGCAGAAAGTACAAATACCATCCACCCCTAGGTCACAGTAAGTTACAAATCTCATCACTCAATACAGAGTATTCAAAGTCCTCTTTCATCTTGAATCAAGGCTGACTTCCAAACCCCTGGATTCTTCTTCACAGGCTGACCACTCCCAAATCTTACCTGGATTCACATGTAGGCAGCTATCCACTCCTGTTCCATGTATCAGTTCATGGGGACTGCTCCACTCCAAACACTTCACAATTCCTCTTTCTAGGAAAACAAAGCTTAACAGACCTACAACAATATTTACACACATTACTAGCACTATCATCTCAATTCACTTTCTTTCTGAGAAACCAGTACAGAACAGACAAGACTTCTGTCTGAGAAATCAACACAGAAAAACAGATAGGGCTTCTGAGAAAGTAATACAGATCATCAGATAGAGCATCACAAACATTTTCTCAGTTCTGCCTGCTCCCAGCTATGCTTGTGCTCTTAGGACTCCTTCCTTTTCCATCCTTTTTGCAAACTCCTCCCATGATGGGCTCTCCAGTGCTTACATTTGACCTATTAAGAAGCAAGGGATATCTCCCAACTCCCTTAGGCCTATTAAGGGGAATACAACGTATAGTGTTTCAAACCAAAGATTCTTGATACAATCAAAGGCAGTTGATTAGCTAACACTAATTTTTAATTAGCTATTTTATTTATTTTCTTCTTTACATCATTCATTTCCACCAGATATTGAGTTATGGAATTTTCTCCCCGTATTTCCCCCACCCCCATCCCCAATACAGTGATCCCTCTGTAAAGCCCCTCCCCCAATGTACTCTCTTCTATGTCCTCTCCCAACACCCCTTTTACTTTCTGGTAGGGCAGGGAGGGTCTCCCTACTCCCATACCTGTATCTTAATTCCAAGTTGCATGTAGTTATCCTAATTGTTTTACCACAGTATTCAAATTGTTTTCTCTTGGCAGCCTGTAATATTTTCTCATTTCATTGGGGGTTCCAGAACCTGGCTATAACATTTCTAGGAGTTTTCTTTTGGGGATCTTTTTCAAAAGGTGATTGGTGAATTCTTTCAAATTCTATTTTTCCCTCTGATTTTAAAATATCAGGGCAATTTTCCTTGAGAATCTCTCGAAGGATGCTTTCTAAGTTCTTTTTTTGATCATGGCTTTCAGGTAGACCAATAACTTTCAAGTTGTCTCTCCAGGATCTATTTTACAGATCAGTGGTTTTTTCAAGGAGATATTTCACATTAACGTCTATCTTTTCATTTGTCTGCATCTGTTTAATAGTATCTTGATTTCTCATAAAGTTATTTGCTTCCATTTGCTCCACTCTATTTTTGAAGGAATTATTCTCTTCAGAATGCTTCTGAGACTCTTTTTCCATCCAGCAAACTCAACTTTTTAAAGCATTCTCCTCATTGGCTTTTTGGGCCTCTTTTGCCTGAGTTAATCTGTTTTTTAAGGTGTTATTCTCTTTGGTCAGGTTGTTCACTCTTTCTTGCATCATTCTCATTTCTCTTCACAATTTTTCCTCCACTTCTCTTATTTGTTTTCATAGTTCTTTTTAAGCTAATCTATGGCTTGTATGCAATCTTCATGTGTCTTGGAAGCATTTGGTGTGGGAGTTCTGACTGCACTGTCTTCCTCCCACTCCATACCTCAATCCTTTTTATCCCCAAAAAAGGATTCTAGAGTTTGATTACTATTCTTACTTTGCTTCCTTCTCCTCATATTGGCCAGTCAAATAATTGCTTGATTTTTTAGTTCTGTGGAACTCTGCTTCCAGAGGGGAAAGCTCTGTCCCAAATTGCTGGCATTTTCACAGCTGCCAGAGATTTTAAGTGGGTGCTGCAGCCCCCACCTGCTTTGGCTCACTGAAAGCACACCCCAGGACCACCACCCAAGACCATGAGCCAGATCGAGGCCACTCAATGCAAAAGCCCTTGGCTTTTGATCAATCACTTTTGCACTCCTGCTATACACAGGCCAGGAGCTCTGAGACAGCTGGGTTGGGCTGCTTCCTTGCCCTGGGGGCAGTTTGGCCAGACTGCTTTTTTTTTCCCCAAAATTTATCTTGAATTCCACTGACCTTTCTCTTAGCCTTATTATTCATGGCTTGATAAATATGGAGATTGCACCAGGTGCTGCCAATCCACTCTCTTGTAAACTCCAGCTGCAGCTTTTTCCGACCACCCTGGGGCCAGGCCATGGGTTTTGGGCTGGGTTGGCCTTGGCTTCCAGCCTGTAGGGCTGAACCCATCCTGCTGAGCTGCCTTCAGCAAGAGATATGTTTTCTGCAATTTTGTGGGTTTTGGAGCCCTAACATTTGTTTAGAGTCATATTTTATGGGTATTTAAGGTGGCTGTGTGGGAGCTGTGAAACTTTGCTGCTTCTATGCCACCATCTTGGCTCTGCCCCAGGAACTTACTATCAGTTAAAACTCATTTTAATTACACAGAGAAATATAGAACCTTCTTCCTTAGTCCCCTAATGAAAAACTAATGCATTTTGTTTTCTGGGACAGATATCATGGAATCAAAATCTCAGATATGCAAGGGGCCTCCAGGTTTCATTTGGCCAAATTATATCTAGACAACTTATTCTCTATATATCTCTAAACATTTGTTAGTACTAATTTTAAATGAATCTTACAAATCTCTTAATCTCCCTCCCTATAGGTTTCCTCATCCGTGAAATTAGAGAATTGGACTGGATGACCTCTAGGGTCTCTTCTCCTCTTGATCAATGCTCATATGTTTCAAATAATTAGTGCCAAATATTCCCAACTTTGATATTTCAAAATCAGTCCTTCATAATTTCATGTGCATATGTATGTTTGTGTGTGTATGTTTGGAGAAGTTAAACAATACATCTCCCTATTTTAAATAAAATGAAGGGAATAATTCCTTGCATTATCACTATGAACAGCAAGACACTAAATCTAGAAAGGAAAAAAAACAAACTATCTAATAGAAACATAAATAATAGAGTATTCCTTGTAATTTTCAAAGCAATGTGAGGGGATATTACAGCAAAAAGCTGGTATTGGTTCATTCATTTATTCACTCATTCATTCATGGACAGAACTTATAGACTCTGAGGACTGGAGAATCAAAATAATTTTTTTTAAAGCATGTAGATTTCAAAACTTCTAAATTTCAAAAACCACAATATATATATTTTTAATTTCACATTAATCATGGACATCATGCTATTCAACAAGTCTGTCAGTCAGTGAGTAAGACCTTAGCTTAAAAAGGTTAAGGTCTCCCATAGTATCTAGAGTCATCACCAATCACCTTGACCTTTGCTTTGCCACTGGACCCCAATGACTCTGGAAAAGAGAGTGAGGCTGAAGAATTTGCATACTTCTGCCTCATGTAAACCTAAGTCATTTGCAAGTCAATACAACACCTACCTGATGTCATAGGTCCTCTTCAAGAATGAAGAATGAACATCAATAGTAACAACAAGCATTTATTTGAATCTGTCTATTTGCCAGGCACAATGCTAAATGCTGGTGATACAAAAAGAGACAAAAGACAATGCCTGTCCTCAAAGTGCTCAAAATCTAGTGGGGAAGACACTCAGGAAACAAGCTATGTACAGAACAAATAGGCAATAATTAATAGGAGGAAGGCAATAAAATTGAGAGGGATTAGGAAAGATTTCCTATAAAAGATGAGATTTTAATTGGGAGTTGAAGAAAGCCAGGAAGGTGGTAGATGGAAATGAGGAGAGAACATTGTAGAGATGGGAGACAGCCAGGAAAAATACTGTGAGCAGAGAGATGGGCAATTGAGGTGAAACCCCTTCCTTCTATAGTCTTCAGAACAGACATTTCCTTTGAAAACTACCAGTGAAGGAGAATTAATTGTATCCTGAGACATCCTATTTAACTCTGGATTAATTCTAATTATGAGGGCCTCACCCATCCACCTCATAACAGGTCAAAATTGGCTTATATCAAAATTCTATTAGTTCTAGGCAAAGCAAAATAAGTCTGTCTTCTTTTTCAAGACAATGTTTCCAAATACTTAAAGATAGTTCTTATCTCCCTCCTTCCTCCCTCACTTCTTTCTCCCTTCCTCATGCCTTCATTCTCTAGGATAAGCATCACAAGTTACTTTAACTAATACTTTTGTTGCATTAATATGAAAATTCATAATTGTAGAATCTTGATTAGGAAGAAATGTCAAATGATAGTAATACTTCAAATGAGAAGTGGTCATAAAAGCTACCAACAGGAACACCAGAAGCATGACACTTGAGAATATCACTTCCAATAAATGTAAATGGCAAAGAGAATTTTGTAATTGTCTACAAAGAGTAGACAAGGTTTATTTCCTAGTTCAAACGAGTTACTGCCATCCATTCTCAGGGCACAAGTGGGTCATTTCCCTAGCAGAAAGTGGTAGACAAAGGAGTAGATGTTGGTTTGATGATTTCAAACTATCCAACTATGAAATGTACTATTTGTGGAGATTATTGTATTTCTACTCAGAGTCCAAAAAGAAAAAGGAAAAATTTCTAATGACAGTTGGATGAACACTATTGGAGATTTTGTAGATGTAACTCCAGGGAGCCAGGAAGACTTTTTTTTAGAGAGTTCTAATCTGGTCTCAGACCTTGACTACCTGTGTGATGTTGGGTAAACCACTCAACCCTGTTTGCCTCACTGTCTTCATTTGTCAAATGAGCTGGAGAAAGAAATAGCAAACCAATCCAGTATCTTTGCCAAGAAAATGCCAAATGGGGTCACAAAGGGTTGGACATGACTGAAAAACAACTGAACAACAATAGAAGGGACTCTTGGTCAAGTAAAAGTTGAAACGGATGACCTTTAAGTTTGTTTCCTCGTATAATAAAATAGCTAGCATTTATGAAGAGTTTTAAGATTTACAAGGTGCTTTACAAATGTTAACTAATTTTATGCTTAGAGGTAAATGCCATTATTATCTTAATTTTACACTTGAGGAAACTGAGGCAGAGATTAAGGGATTTCCTAGGGTCCTATAGTTAGTAAGTGAAGTTATAATGGAACTCAGGTCTTCCTACCTTTCTCTCCATTACTCTATCCACTAGAGCTACCTAGATGATGAATAATTATATATCATTCTTGGATTTTGATTCTTTCAATCCTAATTTTGATATTACCTCTATGAGAAATCACTTAATATTTCTGAGACGCAGTTTCCCTATATACAAAACAGGTACAAATCATACTTTTACCTCCTTGATAAGGATTCTTTAAGAAGAACAAATCTTATAAAGTTTCAGATGAATGTCAATTGCCATTATAAGGTTATAATTATGGTCCATTTTAAAAGGAAGCATTTTGAATGCATTAGACATATATCAGGTGCATAGAGGTTGGTTTTGTTGGGTTGAGATGGGTAAGTAATGCCAGGGGCCGGGGGATTAAAGCAAAGACCTGACTGAGAACAGATTGTAGGGAAGCTTCACTCTGCCCCAATAAAATGATCTTCTGACCATAGAAACCTTCTGATTTCATTAGAGATGATAATTTAAACATTTTCCTGTGCCTTGTCATCAGACACACTGTGACAAACAGGACGAGCTCTTCTTTATTAATTATGCTTCTTTAACATGTTAAAAAAATAGATGGAAAGGGTGAATGTAGCACACAGATTGTGTATGTCTGTTTGGTGGAATCATTTCTATTCATTTTAGTAGACTTTTCATAAATACTTTGAAAGAGATTAAACATAGAAGCAAAGCAGAACATTTAATCAATCTCAACACTCAATTATTTGCATCCTAAGTTACAAAGCAATAGAAATTACCCCTTTAATATTTAATAAATTCCTAAGCCTACTTCAGAAAATGTGTCTTTTTTTTACCCCTATACTTATTCTCCATGACTTATTCTTTTAGATGAGTTTTTCGTTAAAAAGTTCTATCAAATTAAAAAAAAACTATTTGAAAGCAGAGAAAATCACATCATTCCAGTGCAGGTCAGAGAAGTAACCTGTGACTAAATATGTGTACATTTTGCTCATTGAATGTCATGTGATTATAGGAAAAAGACCTCCTGACCTGGAGTTAGACTCAGGATCTGGATTCTATTCCCAATATCACCCAATAAAACATATATAACAATAGGGAGATTACTTATTTTATCTTAACCTTACTTTTGTTTTTTACAAAACAGTGATAATAATATCTTCCCTCACTAGCTTGCAAGACTGTTGTGAGGAAAATACCTGATAAACTGCAATGTGTTTTAGAAAGGGGCAATGTAGAGGAGAGCTGCTGAATTGGAATTAGAAGACCTAGTTCTGCTGTTTCATAGTTACCTCACATTGAGCAAATAATTGTTCCATCTCAACCTCATCGGTCTCAAAGGTGAAAAAGGAAGCATAATAATTGTACCCCTACCTCATAAGGGTAGTGTATAAAAGAGAAGTTTATATAGTACACTGCTAATGGAATATGAAACATTATTGTCATTAATGTCAATAATTGAATGCTATGAGATCAGAGAGGAACTTTATATATGAGCATATTCATTTTTTGGTGTTCTTGTAGTTAATTCAGTTTTCTTTTTTCATTCTGACCTGTGATTTCATTGCAGAAATGAATTTCCATCATGTGGAAACTCCCTCCTCCAATGTTTATGCATCTAATAGCTTTCAGACTTTGTCTAAACCATCAAGAGGTTGTGACTTATTCATAGTTACATAACTAGTTGCTCTCAGACAGAGTCCTTAAACTCAAGATCTCCAGACTCAAAAGTGGCTCTAACCACTGTGTAGTAATGATTCTTAATTTAAAATAATAAATGATTTCTACTGGTAGTTTGGGAGACTAGTCTTATTAAATTGTACTTTTACAGCATGTAACTATGTAACTTCTGGTGTTCTTCTACTCTTATGGGAAGGATATAGAAGGGAACACACACAAACATATATGCATACATACCAACATGTATGCGTGCATATGAGTGTACATGTATATACATTATATGTATGTATTTGTGCATGTATTTATGTGTGTATGTCTGTATGTGTATACATATATAATACATAAATGCATTTTAAAAATAGCAGTAATATTAAAGTAAGGGAGCAACTACCAGTCACCTTTCATTCTTCATCCTTTGCCATGAATACCCCTATTTCCTTTCCTTTGGCATTTCAGTTTCCATCTTGCTGTTGTCTCCCCTCTTTAATATGTAAGCTCCTTGAAGGCAGAATCTGCCCATTGTTTTGTTTGCATTTGTATCCTTAACTGCTTATCACAGGGCCTGGAACATTGTAAGAGTCTATTAAGTGGCTTTTGATTTGATTTGACTTCTTTATTATAGGTTCTATTACCTTGTGCTCCGAGGAAATCAAGTGGCTTTTCATCACATTCTCCAGATTCTAATACTAACACAACCCAATACACTAGGTCTTGATAGCCCAAAGCAGTTTTCCTAGCCAATTCAACAAACATTTATCAAGACTATACTGTATTCAGAAGACCAAAACTGTGAAGATGCCTAGTAAAAATGTGTCTTAGCCATTTGATGCCTGAATGGTGCCAAAAGAAAAATACTAGGTAGGGACTGTGGCTGTCAAAGTCAGGGATCCTATCCTCCATTATAAATGCTGTTCCTTGACTTCCTGGCATACTAAAACAATGTAAATATGCCTTCCTTTCTCCAAAAAATAATGCGAATTGACTTCTCAAGATATGACAGAATATGTAAGGGCCTTAGAATATAAAACTAGCTAGAACCATAAACTGTAGAATAATGGGACCTGACATAGATAGCAAGAGAGGTAGAGACAGAAACAGAAAGGTAAAGAGACAGAGATAGAGCAGACAAAGAGGAAATATGTGTGTATGCATATGTATGCATGTAGGTATGCGTTATGTATTCATGTATTACTCTAAGGTCTTCAGATCATCATTTCCTATGCATGATATCATTTGGTCTCCATAATAGCCATGAGATTTCATTTACTGGCATTATGGACTACATTTTACAAGTAAGAAAACAGAGAGGTTAAAGGTCATAGTCACATAACTAGTAAATGCTGGACAGTGCATTCAGACCCAGGTTTCTCCTGTCTTGCTATATGGGTTCTCCCCACACCTTTCCAGTCTTCTTACATACTCAGAGGTACTCTGTCCTCTTCTTTGGGGTTCTCCAAACAAGACACTCCTCCAAATACCAGGCATTTTTACTGACTATTCCAATGCCTGGAATCCTTTCCCTTGACATTTATGCATCTCAATGTCCTTGATTTCCTTCAAATCTCTGTGAGAATTCCACTTTCTGCTTGAAAACTTTCCTGTTTCCTTTATATATAGTACAGAGGCAGTTAGGTGGTGAGGTAAAGCATTAGGTCTAGAGTCAGGAAGACCTGAGTTCCAACCTGATGTTAGTTACCAGCCATATAACCATGTACAAGTTACTTAACTTCCCTCTGCCTCAATTTTCTCGACTGCAAAATGAGAATAACACTGTAACCTACTTCCCAGGGGTGTATTGGGAATCAAATGATATGTTTTTAAAGCATTTATCTCAGTTCCTGGCAAATATGAGGAGCTTAATAAGTGGTTATCCCCTTCCCTTAACTCCCTGATGCCTTCCCTCCATTTGTTATTTCCAAACCCCTAACTCAAACTAAATTCCCTACAATTGTATTACAAGGAAAAGTTGGTTTATGTCCCCAAATGAACTAAGCACACAAGATATTTTAAAGCAATGAGTAATAATCCTATTTTTAAGCAAAATGGTCAATTTGAAACCACGAAATCAAGGTGCTGTGTTTCTAACATAATAGTTGGGAACTCAAATATAAAGGGCTATATTACTAATATTATGTTCCCATTAGTCTTGGGAATGGAATATTATAAAAATGATTGCCTTTCTCATAAAAAGCATAACTTGATTTCTTTAATATCCTCAGCCTTATTGATTTTAAACACAGCACATGTTGTCTTTTGTACCTTTAAAAATAAGATACAATTATTGATAAATTGGATCAATATAATAAGAGATTTGGAAAACTATTACCTTATTTTACTGTCTCCCAAAATGGATTTTAAAATGATGTAAGAAATCTAAACGTTCTCCTACCTGAAAGATGAAAATAAGAAAGCAACTTTCAAAGTAGTTTTAAATATCGATTATTTATAATATAGCATTTATCTTAAGTATTTACTGCAAGAGACTATAATATAGATGAGTGATGGGCTTAGAATCAGGAAAACAGGCAGGAATATACAATAATCAAGTAACCATCTGAGCCTAAGTTTTATCTTCTGTCAAAAATAAATTAGAAATAGCAATAGCACCTAGGTGGCACAGGCAGTAGTGTGTCAGCCCTGGAGTCAAAAGGACTTGAGTGACCCTGAGCAGGTGACAGCCCTTTTACATCAGTTTCCTCATCTGTAAAATAAGCTGGAAAGGCAAACCTCTTCAGGTTTTTGTTTTTTGCTAAGAAAACCCCAAATGGGGTCAAAAAAGGTAGGACTCAGCTGTAAAACAACTGAACTAACAACTACTTCAGAGATTTGTGGTCTGGGAATACTGAGAAAATAGATAAAAGGGGTGTGTGTGTGTTTGTGTGTGTGTGTGTGTGTGTGTAATCGCAAAAGTCTTTGTGCAGAAAAGTATTTTGCTATTTTTAATCATTGTGTTCATTATCATCATCATCATCATTATTGTTATTAGATTTATTATTATTAATCATTATTATCTGTCCCCTCTAACACTAGCTGTGAGACCCCTGGGCAAATCACTTTACCTCTATCTGCCTCAAGTGATTCCTTAGGAATTATCTGTTTAATTATAATTCAAGATGAGGTCTACATTGGTGCAGGGAGCTCCCCTAGTGAAAACAAAGTTACAGAACTATATACAGATATTGTTACAGACGATAAGATTGGACTAGCCATCAAAAATTCTAGCTCAAAGACTCAAAGGTGAAATCTCATATGATCTTATCTCTTAATAATTAAGGGATGTATAGTTAGTCTACCACGAAAATTAAGAGATATTAAAATATTAGGGAAATTTAAGAATTTTTCACATAGGAAAGACATTTTTGAGAGCTTATCATGCTCAGTCATTTTCTGGCTAAAATTTCATTTCTAAGGTATAGAAAAGAAGAATAGATTATCGCATTTCAATGGCTAGATCAAATAGCTGGACTGTTTCCATGTTCACTCTCTTGCTTTTTCTAAATACCATATAGCTAGATCCATTTTGAGGTATTAACTAACTGTGAAGGTAACCAAGGGCCATTGTTAGGACACATTTAGATGCCCTTTCACCCTTAGGACTTAAAGAGTAGCTTTTTATGTTTTGTTTTGTATTAATGAAAATAGCTTTTAATTTTTTTTTCTATTCCCCAGCCTTTAGAAGCTAAGGCATATTTGCTCCTTCTGTACATATTCATGAGTTATTTTTCTTTTCCATTTATCTGCTTCAGCCTTTACTTTCTTAAATCTAATTTTAGTTTGTGTATAATACTATGATATTTTGAGTATACCCTTGGAAAAGACTAATGCATAAATTAACATAAATATTTCCTTAAATGCAGTTGCATCTCAAGCCATCTGTCTAACTTAGATCTAAGGCCTTTTATTTGATTGGGAGGGCAGATCCCAGGGTTTTGCATAATACCTATCTGCCCCAAGTAAGAAATAATTACAACCATCTTTTAGATATAAAGTATATATATACATATATACACATGCATACATACATATATAAATGTACACATATATATTTCTGAAACTCTTCAAATAGTCCAGAATTGTTTTTTTTAAATATCCTTGAAATGGGTTTTTGAACATAGAATTTGAAACTATGGAACATAGATTAGCAGATATAGACTGACTCTTACAACAAAGAAGAAGAGACTATTGAAGAGTGTTAAAACAAAGAATGTTAACACATGGAACACAGATTATTCTAGATGTGAGAAACTTAAGGATCTTAGAGTTCAGTCTCTGGTTTTTCAAACAGGAAAACTGACATCCATCAAAGGGGGGGTGATTTGTCCAAGATTTCATTACTAGCTAGGGAAAGATAGACTGCTGTAACTGGCGACTACTGTTTCCTAGATAAAAGTTCTTTCTGCTACATCATTTATAATAATCCATTGTTAATGGATCAAGAAATTTTTATGAAAATTAGGCAATATTATTCTTAGTTATCAAAATTTTAATTTATCTTTAATGAAATGCATTCACTTTAAGCAATACTCCTTTGTGCAAGTTATTTCCCTTCTCTGACAAGGAGTAGGATATAGATATTCAGTTTCATCAGTGACAGAGAAGAAAAACCGAATCAATTACTAATTATTTGGAATAATTTCATCTCCCTCAAATTTTGTTTTTTTTCTAATTATCTCTGATGCCGAGCAAATCCCTTAACTGCTATCAATGTAACTATCTTCTTTTTCTTCTTCTTCTTCTTCTTCTTCTTCTTCTTCTTCTTCTTCTGCTGCTGCTGCTGCTGCTGCTGCTGCTGCTGCTGCTGCTGCTTCATCATATTTATATAGGACTTTTATGGTTTGCAAAACATCTTACAAATAGCATCTTATTTTAACTTTAGAGCAACCCTGGGTGGGGGGAGAATAATATCATTACCCTCAAATAAGGAAATGGACTCAGGTTACTTAACTGACTGAGGGTCACATAGCTAGTAAGTGTTTGAGCGTGGATTTGAACTCAGTTCTTCATGACTCCAGAAAACACAAATCTACTGTGGTATGGTGGAATAGATTCAGTGAAAAAACATTCATTAAATGTGCACTACATGTGGTACATGCTAAAATGCCTCCCTTAAAAATGAGGACTCACTTTCCAGTTTTGTTATGGTGTCAAGTGAAATGAAGTACTTAAAGCTCTTTATAAAACTGTGAAATATTTGAATTCATATCAGCAATCATCAAATATCCAGAAACCAACAGGAATGAATTCAGTGAGTAAACACACACACACACACACACACACACACACACACACACCACTGAATTAAATGACCAGAATTAGTTTCATTTCCATTAAACTTGGGAAAGTCGGGTATAGATAAAAGATCAATGGATTTAGAAGGCCTTTTCCTTGTCTATTTCTTCAACTACAAAATATTGTGCATTACATTGATTCTAAGGACCTTTCCTTTTTTCAAGTCATAAGAACTTTAAAAAAAGCACTTGGGATTAGTTAGTGATTTGGGCCTAGAATAATATGATCAAAAATTAGACTTGAAAAGATCCTCACAGATCATTGCAAGTTTAGTCTAGACCAATGCCTACCTATACAGGAATTCCTTCTTCAATGTCTCAAATTGGTGGTCATCCATTTGCTTCAAAGCTAACAACAAACTCTTACCTGCTAAATCCAATAACTTTTACTTAGTTCTTATTCTATTGACTTCTCTGAAGTTTGACATTTTTACCACACCCTTCACCCTGTAAACTCTATTGTCCATTGTTTTCTATACACTTCTCTCTTCATTCTCATCCTATCTGTGCAATTCTTACTTCTTCATTACCTTTGACACTGGTTGGTACATCAACCTCACTCCACTGCTATCTTTCTCCTGTATGCCTTTCTCCATCCTTTCTTCACTTATTACAAGTAAATGGGAAATTCTCCAAAACAGTCTCTCTAGCCCTAATTTTTCTCATGAACTTTACATCTGCATTGCTAATTATGTGGCACACATTGCTGCTTGATATTTCTCCCCAGAAGTATCAGTTATTTCAAACATAATACATACATTTTGGGCTCCCAATATTTTCTCCAAACTTCCATTTCTATTGAAGACACTACCATCCTTTCAGTCTCTCAGATTTACAACCTTGAAGTTATCCTTGACTGTCAACTCTTCCCTTTCCTTCCACCATTTATATCATTAATTGTCAAGTCTTGTCAATTTGACCTCTACAGTGTCTCTCACATTTCTCTTTTTTGACTTATACAACACCAAATCCCATTGTAGTATTTTTTACCTTTTGCCAAGTCTAAGGTAATAGGCAAGTAAGTGGTCTACCTGCTTCTTGTCTCATTCATTTCCAATCCAATCCAGATACTAAATTTATCATCCAAAATGACATATCTGAAGGCCCTTCAAAACCACTTCTCCATATTTCAGGTTGTTAGGGAGGATGAAGGTTCCTAGAGTACCAGCCCTAGAATCAGACAGACCTTAGTTCAAATGTGACCTCAGACACTTAACACAAAAACTAGCCATGTGACCTTGAGCAAGTCACTTAACCCCAAGTGCCCTATCTTCCCCCCCAAAAGCAAAATAATAATAATAATAATAATAATAATAATAATAATAATGATAATAAATAATTACATGGAAGAGGTAGGCAAAGTATAAGAGATCACGTATTTGGGGAAATAGGAAGAAGATAAGGGTAGCAACAATAGAGTAGCAATAGTAAGTCAATGAGGCAGCTCTTGACAACTTCATAACAACAATAAAGAGGCTCATTGTCTTCCTGTAGCCTATATGCAAGATATAACAGAAAACCTCTCATAACTTACCAAAATGGTTGACAAATATGCATTTCTCATGATTCATATGAACATTGCCAAAAGAAACTAAAAAAGTTTTCCAGTAATTATAAAGTCTTGGTCAAGAAACTGGAGAACAAAATGACACAGTTTGTATATTCCTTACTTTGAACCCACTATTTTTTTAAACATCAACTTAGAAAATGAAGAGCTGGCAAAGAAGGTGGTGTCTAAGAATAGAATCTGGGCTTCTCACATGCATCCTAAATTTTGGGAAAGCAAAATTAAAAGAGTTTAGATGTAAGACAGGTAGAATTTCATAGATCAAATTGATTCAAAGGAAATCAACCTTGGAGGTATAAGTATTCAAAGGAAACTTACTACCAACTTATTATTTTTTTAAATGAATGTAAAAAGATGGAAGGAAGGTCAGAAAACAGAAAATGAGTGTAATATGATCCTGCAAAAATAGGAATGGTAAGATCAGAATGAGCTGTAGCTGGCAAGGAAAGCTGAAGGCAACTAAGAAGTTTGTTTGTTTTAGATAAGTTCCTAGGAAAAAGAGGATCAAGGGAGAGTACATTTGTATCAGAGGGAGAAGGATTGGGACTATTATAACTGATAATACAAAAGGCAGAAGTACTAAGTTTTGCTTTCATTTCTGTATTCTCTACAAAGAAGAATGACCTTTACATTGGAAACTTAAAAGTAAAAATCAATACCTGGGAATTGATACCCAATATACAAAAGATGGTAAGGACCCTCTAGTTTACTTTTATGAATTAAAGTTCCCTGGCTGAGGGGAATCATATAGCCACATGTCCATAAAAGAACAGGCAAACATGATTGTGATGTAGGGAAATGTACAAGATTGCGGACAATGGGAGAGGAGTTCCAAGACTGGAGAAATGCAAGTGGCATCCTAGTTTAAAAAAAAAGTAATAGAATAGGGTTTTTAAAAATAGGCCCACTATAAAAATACATATACCCTTTGACCCAGCAAGAACACTTCTAGAACTATATCTCAAAGTGATCATATAAATTGGAAAAGGACCCACATGTAGAAAAATATTTATAACAACTCTTTTTGTGGTGACCAAGAACTGGAAACCAAGAACATTAATTGGGGAATGGTTGAACAAGTTGTGTTACATGAATGTAATGGAATACTGTTGTGCTACAAGAAATGATGAACAGGTGGACTTCAGAAAAACCCGGAAAGACTTGTATGAACTGATGCTGAGTGAAGTGAGCAGATACAGCAGAATTTTATATACAGTAACATCCACACTCTGTGAGGAATGATTTTGTTATATTTAGCCCTTATCAGCAATGAAAGGACCCAAAACATTTATAAAGAAATTATAATGGAAAATGCCCTCCACATTCAGAGAAAGAACTATGGAGCTGGAATTCAGAGTGAAGCAGAATATGTTCTCTTTTGTTTTTTTATGTTTTGCTTTCTTGCATGGTTTCTTGGATTTGTTATAATTTTCTGTGTAACATGACTAATGTGAAAATGTGTTTAATAGGAACATATGTGTAGAGCCTCTATCAGATTGTATGCTGCCTTTGGGAGGGAGGGGGAAGAGAGGGAGAGAAAATTGAAAACTTATTGAAGTGAATGTTGAAAACAAAATTAATTAATTTATAAATTAAAAACCAAAAACGAATAAATAATTATTTTTAAAATATTTTTGCCTGTACTTTTTATTTCAGTTCCTTTGGAAAATATATAAAAGGTCATTAAAGAGATAGTTGTAAATATCTAAGAAGGGAAGCAGGAACCACCAAAAGTCAACATTCCTTCACCAAAATCACATCATGAGAAATTAATCTCACCCCCTTTAATTTAATTTAATTTAATTTAATTTTACTTTTTACCATATTGATAAAGAAAACAATGGAGAGTATTCTGCATATCTAGTTTATCTGAATTTTAGCAAAGCATTTGATAAGGAATATCATACTGTTTGGAGGCAGAGGATGGAGAGAAGTGGATGAGATGATACCGTCATACAGACTCCAAATGGGTGAAATGGTTAGATTCAAAGAGTAGATATCAACGATTTTATGTCATTGTGGACAATGGCCTCTTGCGAAGTAGCCAAGACATCTATACTTGGCCCTGTGCTATTTAGTATTTTTTCAATGACTTAGATTAAGGCATGTGCTCATCAAATTTGTAAATGAGATCTATGGCTCTATGCCTTTGCCCCCTACATGAAAAGATCTTCCTTCTCACTTCTGTCTTGTAGAATCTATTGCTTACTTCAAGGTAGAACTAAGGAGACTCCTCCAGTCTTTGATGCTTTCTCCCCTGAAATTATGTTATAAAATTTCATAGATTCTTTTCATTTACTTTTCTTATGTATCCTAACTCTCTTTTTTGGGGAGGGTGAGAAGTTATATAATTTATTTTTTGCATTCGTATCCATAGTACTTAGTGCAGTGCCTTATACATAGTATCTCCTTATTAAATGTTTGGTGAAGTGAATTGAATTTTCATTGACTCATGCACAAAGAACCCAACTAGACTGAGTTATCAAAAACTCATAATATCATGAAACTGCTTTAAAATAACTGTTTAAGTTACTTAGTGTGTATAAAACAGTTTAACCAATATACAACTAGCCTTCTGAGGTTTTACATCATTTCTTCTTACTGTTTGGCTACCTAGCAATATATCACACAGAGCTAGATAGGACTGCTTAGATCAACTAGTACAAGTCTTCAATAATGTTAAACCCTCAAATAGCCATTCAACCTCATCTTTTCAGACCTCGAGTATGTAGGTAAATCACTGTTTCAAACAATCTATTGCACTTTTTGATACCTTCCATTAATAGGAAGATTGCCACATATAGACCTACCTCTCCTAAAAATCCATATATTTTTCCTACTTTTTTTACTCCTTGAGGCCAAGTAGAATAAGTTTAAGCCTCCTTCAATTTGATAGAAGCTCAAGTATTTTGTGTCTCTTCTTCCTCATGTCTTTCTTCTCTGGGCTAAGCATATCAATTCCTTCAAGAAGACTTCATATGGTAAAGACTCCAATCATGTCACCATCTTGATTAGCCTCTTCTGCATGGTCTCAGCTATTCAAAATTCTTGGTAAAATGTGGTATTCAAACTAAGCACAGTTTTTCAGATTAAAACTGATCAGGGCAGAGTATATTTGGGCCATCACTGTGCACAGGATAGGACTTGGTTGCCTTTCTTTCTTTGGTCCACTATTTCTTGAAAGAAAAATAATAGTTTGATACTAAAAAAAGAGTTGTTAAAAACAATACTCAGAGGAAATGATAAAATTAATAATGAAAACCATTCCAATTGTGGAGATTGTTTAGGAAATGCTTAACAGTCGGTTAGGATATTTTTGTAATTCGCACCTGTAGGTGTAAAATAAAAAGTCAAAGCAAGAAAGATTTTTTGCTGAAAGTTTTTCACCTGTTGAAAACAGATTTTGAAAATATCTATAGCTCCTAAAGAAAATCATTGCCAAAAATAGTAATATGCCTGATTACTTTTATTTGGAAAAGTGTTAATGTGAGCATCTGCACTTAGTATCTGTCAATATGCTCCATTCAATTCAGTTCACCCACTCTCTTCCTCCCCACTGTAGGCACCTGAAACAACTGTATTACGACCTTCATCACCAGTTTTAATGAAAGCACTTTAGAACCCTTAAAGGCTAAAAAAAGTTTTGTATTATTTGAGTTATTTGTAGAATAGGAGGCAAGAATAGGAGATTTGGATTCTGAGAATCTAGGATCAGATTTCAACTCTGTTATGTCACTATATGAGCTTGAATAAATCACTTAACTGATCTAGGTTTCCATTTCCCCACCTATAACATAAGGAGACTGAATCAAGTCATTACAAGTATCAGTTAAACCTTTAATATTCTATTTTCTCTGTTTTAAAATTGTTTCCCTATCTGTTATTCTAGGATCTTCTAATTGCCGTACAGTCCTCTTGCTGATCTTTGGACGATCAAAAAGAATGAAAACCAGAAAAGCTTTATGTAGATGGTGGTACTTGAGTCAATTCCTGAATGAAACAAAGAATTAGGAGAGGCTGAGATGATTAGGTAGTGTCTTCTTGGCATGAAGTGCAGACATTCAAAAGATATGAAAATAATATAACTTACCACCATATTAATGAATGTCCATGACCCAATACTTAACCCAATGGCAATGAACTGCATACTCAACACTGAAAAACAAATTTAAATTTTGAAGAGTCCTAATTTTTATTCCCACATATAAATCTCAAGTCTGAGGGAAAAGTTGCCTCAAGGGTTTTTTGCATATCTTCAAATTAGTAGGAAGTCATTCTCTAATTCTTTGGTATTCTCTAATTCTCAGAATTCTCTAAAGCAATGGTTATGTCACCATTGGCTCAAGTCACAATGAAGTATTCCCACATTATCAGCTTTCAGAATCTTTTAGAAAGATTTTTTTAATAAAATGGAATACAAACAACAGTTGAAACCAAATATTCCTCTCCCCAAAATGTCTATGGCATCCTCTCCCACAAGTACCTACATAGTCCAGGGGAAAATGTGCTCAAATTTAGAGAATGTATGAGATAAATGAGTAACTCACAGTTCTTGGTTGCTGGAAGTACTTTTCTCCCATTCATGTATTTCTCAAGAAATTCCCTTTAAGTTCCCTTTAAAGAAATTCCCTTTAATTACCTTAAATCTTCATTCCGTATCCACAGTCCTCAATGCAGTGAATGCCACTAGCTTCATGCTTTCAAGGGGGAGAGGGTAGGGAGTAAATGACACTAGGATGCTAACTAGAAGTCCCAAATTCTCTATTCTCTTTGAAGTTCACAATATCCTATTCCATTTAGAAGCAAGTTTGAAGTTGAAGTCACTCCTCCCTTTTCCTCCATCCACAGACAGTTACTACTACTGAGGGATTTTAGCCAGAATACAACACTCACTTAACTTCTTGATATGATCCAATTGAATCAGCTCATTAAATTTACACAAGTCCTAAAAGTTAGTATGAAATCTCTCAATCACTTAGAATAATAGAATCCTTCTTTGGGGTCTTTTCATTTCAAACAATGGCTTTCAAGGTGTTCTTACACTTATTTTAGAGCCTATGATTGATTGCTTGAGATATACTCTAAACGAACATGTCAAGCATAAAATATGGGGTTTCAACCCCACCCTTACAAAAATATTGAAGAATCTCTTTTCTTATTCTCCAGGTCAAATGCTATTCCTCACAATAGCAGCCAGATGCAGATAGATAAACAAATCAAGACTTAGGAAGACATGTGATCAACTACATCAAACATTGCGTGATTAGGGGTAAATCACTTGATTTCTCAGCCTAAGTTTCCTCATCTGTAAAATGGGAATAATAATGTCATCTTCTACCCAAGGTTAATGATAAAATGATATAATATATGCAAAATGTTATGTGAACCTTAAATGCTAGCTGCTATTATTATTTTTAAAAAATTATTTTCTCATACAACATCATGGCTTGAATTTCTATAAATGAGAATTAGTGACCAGGTGCTAAATTGTGAGGTCTGGTTTCTTTATGAGGTTCTATAAAGTTGCCATACAGTATTTTCTCCCTAGGCTGTCCAGGGAATTATGTCAGAGAGGAGGAAGATATGAATCAATCCTTTGATATCCAAAAGTAGGATTTTTTTGGTCATGAATCACTACCTGTGTTTCCCACATATTAAGTAGTACCCAGGGATGCAAGTGAAAAAGATGGATATATCAGATTGGACTATAAAATGATGAGTCTAGCTATTTGTCAAACACAGTAGAACTTATTCATCCAAATAAGTGGGTTTCCCTATTAAGTATTCACTGTAGGAGGATTACATTTATTCCAACAAGTCTAAATTTGCTCAGAATGCACTTAAAAACTTTGTTTTTTACAATTTCAATAGCTCATCTCTCTTTCTCTCCCCCTCTCCCTCTCTCTCTCTGTCTCTCTCTGTTGCTCTGTTTCTGTTTCTGTCTCTCTCTCTCTCTCTGTGTCTCTGTCTCTCTCTCTCACACTCTCATTCTCTCTGTCTCTCTCTGTCTCTCTCTCTGTCTTTGTCTCTCTGTCTCTCTCTCTCTCTCTCTCTCTCTCTCTCTGTCTCTCTCTCTCTCACACACACACACACACACACACACTCAACATGTACAGGCACACACACAATTAACCTCATGAGTTCAGTCAGTGCCCACTTTCTCTTCATACTGCCAGCATCAGCAGGATCCATTACCTTATATACCAAGTTTGGTTCTAAAGAAAAGACATTGGGGGGGGGGGTGGAGACAAGATGGCAGTGCAGAAGCAGGAAAACACAGCAGATGGCATATAGCTACCTCAAATACCTGTAAAATGTGAATTTAAACAAATCTTAGGGATCCAAAACTCAAAAAACACAGAAAACACATCTTTCACTGAAGGCAGCTTATAATGACAAGAGGGGCAGACCCTTAAGAAATCTGAACATTTGTATCACTAATGCAAGCCTGCCAGATTGTTAAGCAATCTGAGCACTTTAATGGAGGCAAGATGCACCTTTTATACAATAAGAGTGTGAGGAGATCTAGATATGATCTATGAATGGATAAACATTCAGGGAACAGAGATAGGGTCTAGAGGGAATTAAGGAGTGGTGGTCTAGGGTGGGACCAGGTGTAGACAATGAAGGCCACAATGAAAGGATTAACAGGGAAGGATTGCGTGCCCCAGGCAAATGTTAGGTATTTGGGCCACATGGGAAAGACCAGCAACTTCTCTTTTTGGGGGGCCAGATCCCACAGATATGTTTTTTTTCTTTTAGGGGTTCAGATCCCATCCACATAAGTTTCACAAGGAAAACAGTTCTTTGAATAAAATGTTCTCATGCCTTTGCCATAATCTCACATTATCCCTAGTTTAAGTCTTGATTTTCTTAATGTGGAGTACATAGGAATGGATTTCTCATTATAATATGATTTCTGTGAAACTACCTATCTTTGCATCATTTCACCTATTATTTTGGTTCAGACTTAGAAAAACTGGGCATTTGATCTTAGCTAGTTTTCAGAGCATGAACACAATATTCAGTCTCCAAGAGCCTCAGTTCCCTCTTTTATAGATAATGATGCTTCCCATTTGGACCTCACAGGTTTTTGATAAGGCTCAAATTAGGTAATGCATGAAATGGAAAGAATATTGCAAACTTAAAATATTACATAAATATCTGTTATTATTCGATTCTGTAATTAGAAAGTAGAGAAGAACTGACCTTTAAATCTTCATTTTGATA
Source organism: Pseudocheirus occidentalis (assembly GCA_028646575.1). Classification (NCBI taxonomy): domain Eukaryota; kingdom Metazoa; phylum Chordata; class Mammalia; order Diprotodontia; family Pseudocheiridae; genus Pseudocheirus; species Pseudocheirus occidentalis. The sequence goes on along the minus strand of CM053595.1, from coordinate 267,733,198 downwards.
CTTAGTAGACAGGTTGTCATGAACAATAACAATTCTTACAACTTAATCATTGCTCAGATCCTTTTTCTGTTGCTCCCGCCTTCCTTTCTTCCGCTTAGTTTTACACTTAGCAAATTTTAGTGCTACACAGGACAGCAATAATATTCCTGAGTGGCCCCAAATTGCCTCCTGTCACACCTAGGTAAAAATCCAAGATATGTCAGATATGCATAGTGTTAAACGAATGTCCCTTACTTACCTTTCTGCCACTTTGTTTACACCCTTCTTTCTCTTTTTTTCTGTGAAATTGTACACAGGCCATTATGTTTTTTTCTTGGGTATATAAACATCTATATCCATGATTTCCATTGTAAAAATCCCATCAGTAGCTTCAATCTTTTGTAAGAACACTTGTAATATATAAAACATGGTGCCAAGAACTATTTATTTACACAAATAAATGGATACAAGAAGGAAGAAAGCATTACCAAGTAAGAAAAGTGAAGTTTTTTGAAGAGTTGGTAACTGAGCTGAACCTTGAAGGAATAAAGAGGCAAAGATGTGTCTTCTGGGTCTGAGGGATAGATTCTATGAATATAGAGATGAGATGGATAGAATGCTGTATTTGGGGGATGCCTGGTTTTGAAGCTTGTCAGAAACAGAGTTCATCAAGGAGGGTTAAAATAAGGCTAAGGGGAAGACTGTACAGAGGGAAAGATTATGGACTATCTTAAGTCCCAGGCAAAAGATTATGTGTTGTATGCTATAGTGAAAGATGAGAAGAAAGGAAAACTGATTCAACCCACTTGTTGGGAAGATTATTTTGACTGTGGGAAGAGGCTAGATTAGAGAGCAAAAAGACTGGTAGTAAGGATATAAATTAAGAGGCCATATAACATCTCAGACAATGGGCTGATGAGTAATTCCTAAATAGATATGATAATAAACATATTAGTGTTGATGTGAATAAGCAGAACAGAATATTATCTAATAACATATTAGAGCCATATAGATGGTAAAGTGGAGGGAATTTTGGACCTGGAGTCTGGAAGACCAGAGTAAAAATCCAGCTTCAGAAAAATTAGCTGTGCAATCTGAGGCAAGTCACATCTAGGTGATGCTCTTTAACCTCTATCCACCTCATTTTCCTCAATGTAGGAGGATCAAAACATGATCTACCTTTCAGGGATGTTTGAGAGCTAAATGAGGTAATTTTTTTTAAAAAGTCTCTCCAGGTTTTTTTTTCTTTTTTTTATTAATTGATTTGTTTATTTACTTTTAGTTTAGCAGATTTAGTTCCAGAATCCCTTGAGTTTCAAATTTTATCTCCTCATTCTCCACCCTGCCCCCCACCATGATGGCATGAAATCAAATATAGGATCTGCAAATACTTTCACACTGGTCATTAGTCTGGTTGTATAGAAGGGTTGTAACCAATGGAACGAACAATGGGAAAAAAAGAAACAAATCTAAACATGGAAAAGAATGATAGCATGTAGACTGCTTCAGTCTCCATTTAGACTCTATTCTTTCTAGATCTTTCTCTGAATGTAGATATCTACTTCCATCCTGAGACTTGTAAAATTGTCTTATAACTGTACATTGTGGAGAAGAGTCAAGTTTATCAAGGTTGGTTGTCACACATACAATGTGTCTGTGATTGTGTGCAAATTTTTCCTGCTTTTGCTTGTCTCACTTAGCATCAGTTTGTATAAGCTACATATAAGCTACATGTATATATGAAGTCCATCTCCTCCCCATTTCTTATAGCACAATAGTATTCCATCATATTCATATACCACAACTTGTTTAGCCATTCCCCAGTTGGTGGGCATCCCCTTAATTTCCAGTTTTTTTGCCACCACAAACAGAGCTGCAATATTTTTGTACATATGGGTCTTCCTACCACTTCAATGATCTCTTTGGGATGCAGCACTAGAAGTGATATTCCTGGGCCAAGGGGTATGCAATTATTTATAGCCCTTTCATCATAGCTCCAGATTGCTCCCCAAAATGGTTGTATCAGTTCACAGCTCCACCAACAATGTATTAATGTGCCAATTTTTCCACATCCTCTCCAGCATTTATTATTTTCCTGTTTTGTTGTCTCAGCCACTGTGACTGGTGAGATGTGGTACCTTAAATTTGTTTTGATTTGCATTTCTTCAATCAATAGTGATTTAGAGCATTTTTCATATGCTTATAGATATCTTTAATTTCTATCTCTGAAAATTGCCTGTTTATATTCTTTGACCATTTGTCAATTGGAGAATGACTTGTATTCTTATAGATTTTACTTAATTCCCTGTATATTTTAGAAATGAGGCCTTTATCAGAGACACTAGTTGTAAAAATTCTTTCCCAGTTTCCCACTTCCCTCTCAATTTTGTTTACATTGGCTTTGTTTGTACAGAAACTTTTTGATTTAATGTAATCAAGATTATCCATTTTGCATTGTATAATGCTCTCTAACTGTTCTTTGGTCATAAAGTCTTCTCTACTCCATAAATCTGACATGTAAACTATTCCTTGATTCCCCAGATTACTTAAAGTATCTGCCTTTATACCTAGATCATGCACCCAATTTGACCTGATTTTGGTGTACAGCATTAGATGATGGTTTAGACCCAGTTTCTGCCATACTATATTCCAGTTTTTCCAGCAGTTTTTGTGAAATGGTTAGTTCTTATCCCCAAAACTGGGTTCTTTGGGCTTACCAAACAGTATCTTAGTATAATTGTTGACTATTGCATCTTTTGTATCCAATCTATTCCATTGATCCACTACTCTATTCCTCAGCCAGTACCAAGTAGTTTTGATGACTACTGCTTTATAATAGAGATTAAGATTTGGTAGGGATAGACCACTTTCCCTAGCACTTCTTTTCATTAATTGCCTTGATATTATGGACCTTTTGTTCTTCCAAATGAGTTTTGTCACTATTTTTTCTAGCTCTGTAAAGTAAATTTTTAGTGGAATGATTGGAATGGCACTAAATACGTAATTTAATTTAGGTAAAATGATGTTTTTATTGTATTAGCTTGAGCTAGTCATGAACAATTGATTTTTTTTTCCAATTAGTTCAGTCTGGTATTATTTGTGTAAAAAGTGCTTTGTAGTAGTGTTCATAAAGGTACTGGGTTTGTTTTGGCAGGTAGATTGTCAAATATTTTATAATGTCTACAGTAACTTTAAATAGGGTTTCTCTTACTATCTCTTGCTTTTAGACTTCATTGAAAATATATAAGGATGATGAGGATTTATGTGGGTTTATTTTATATCCTACAACCTTGCTAAATTTGTTTATTGCCTCCAGAAGTTTTTTACTTGATTCTCTAGGATTCTCCAAGTATATCATCATGTCATCTGCAAAGAGTGATACCTTAGTCTCTTCTTTGCCTAATTTGATTCCTTTGATTTCTTTTTCTTCTCTAATTGCTATTGCTAACATCTCAAGCACCAGATTGAGTAAGAGGAATAATAGTGGACACACTTGTTTTAGCCCTGATCTTATTGGAAATGCTTCTAGTTTATCCCCATTATATAAAATACTTGCTGATGGCTTTAAAGAGATGCTAACTATTATTCTAAGGAAAACTCCATTTATTTCTATCCTTTCTAGTGTTTTTAATAGGAATGGATCTTGCATTTTGTCAAAAGCTTTTTCTGTAACTATTGAGATAATCATATGGTTTCTGTTCGTTTTGTTATTGAAATGATCAATTATACTGATAGTTTTCCTGATAGTGAACCATCCTTGCATTCCTGGAATAAATCCTGCCTGATCAAAGTGTATTATTTTCATGATGATTTGCTGTAGTCTTTTTGCTAATATTTTAGTTAGAATTTTTGCATCTATATTCTTAAGAGAAATTGTTCTGTAATTTTCTTTCTCTGTTTTGTCTCTTCCCAATTTAGGTATCAGTACCATATTTGTCTCATAAAAAGAATTTGTCAGGACTCCTCCAATTTTCCCAAATAGTTTGTAAAGTATTGGACTCAATTGTTCTTTAAATGTTTGGTAGAATTCACTAGCAAAGCCATCTGGCTCTGGAGATTTTTTCCTAGGGAGTTCATTAATGGCTTGTTCAGTTTCTTTTTCTGAGATGGGGTTATTTACATAGTTTACGTCCTCTTCAGTTAGTCTAGGCAACTTGTATTTTCGTAAATATTCATCCATTTCCCTGATTGTCAGATTTATGTGCATAAAATTGGGCAAAAGAATTCTTAATTATTGTTTTTATTTCCTCTTCATTGTAGTTGGATTCACCATTTTCATTTTTGATATTCATAATTTGATTTTCTTCTTTCTTTTTTATATTGGCTAAAGGTCTATCAATTTTATTGGCTTCTTCATAATACCAACGGTTAGTTTTATTTATTAATTCAATAGTTTTCTTGAATTCAGTTTTATTAATCACTCCTTTGGTTCTCATTATTTCTAATTTAGTATTTAATTAGGGATTTTCAGTTTATTCTTTTTCTAGTTTTTTCAATTGCATGCCCAATTCATTGATCTCCATTTTGTCTAATTTATTCATATATGCATTCAGGGATATAAAACTTCCCCTAAGGATTGCCTTTGCTGCATCCACAACTTTTGGTATGTTGTCTCTTTATTGTCATTCTCTTGAATGAAGTTGCTTATTGTTTCTACAGTTTCTTGTTTGACCCACTCATTCTTTAGGATTAAATTATTTAGTTGCCAATTAGTTTTCCATCTATCCTTCCATGGCCCTTTATTACATGTAATTTTTATTGCATCATGGTCTCAGAAGAATGCATTTAATATTTCTGCCTTTCTGCACTGAATTATGATGTTTTTATGTCCTAGTACATGGTCAATTTTCGTGTATGTGATATGAACTGCTGAGAAGAAGGAATATTCCTTTTTATCCTCATTCAATTTTCTCCAGAAGTCTACTGTATCTAACTTCTCAAGATTCTATTTACTTCCTTAACTTCTTTCTTGTTTATTCTGAGGTTAGATTTAGCAACCTCAAAGAGGGGGGAGACTGAAGTTCCCCCTTAGTATAGTTTTGGTATCTATTTCTTCTTCTAGTGTCCTTAATTTCTCTTTTTAGGAATGTAGATGCTGTACCACTTGGTGAATAAATGTTTAGTAAAGATATTGCCTCATTTTCAATGGTGTCTTTGAGAAGAATAGAGTTTCCTCTCTTATCTCTTTAAATTAGATTTATTTTTGCTTTTCCTTTATCTGAGATAATGATTGCTGCATCTGCTTTTTTTTTACTTTAGCTGAGGCATGATATATTTTACTCCAGCCTTTTACCTTTAACCTGTGTGTATCCCCCTGTTTCACATGTGTTTCTTGTAAACAGCATATTGTAGGATTATGGTTTTTAATCCATTCTGCTATCTGCCTCTGTTTTATGGGAGATTTCATCCCATTGACATTCACAGTTATGATTACTATCTGTGTCTTTCACTCCATTCTATTCCCTCTCCTGTTTATGCTTTTGTTTTTCCCCTTCTCCCTTCCCCTTCTTAAGAGTTTTCCTTTTGACTGCTGCCTCTCTCAGTATTCCCTTCTTATGTGTCCCCCTCCATTTTCCTACCATTCTCCCTTACTACTTCTTCCCTCCCTTCTAGCTCCCTCACTTTTTTTGCCCTTCTCCCCCACTCCAACTGGCTGTAGGATATGATTGATTTTTATACTCAGTGTTGTATGTTATTTCTTCCTTGGACCAAGATTAATGAGAATAGATCTCATGCAGTGCTCCTCTCCCTCCCCTCTTTCCCTCTATTATGATGAGTTTTTGGTCTCTTCTCAATAGAGTCCTGTATTTAACTGATGGTGTGATTCGCTCCTTGCACCAGAACCATTGAGGGAAAAGGTCATATAATGATCATCTCCCTCCCTTCTTTCTCTCTACTATATTCTTTTTATGCCTCTTTGTGTAGCATAATTTATCCCTTTCTGCTTCATTATTTCCTTTTCTTCCATTGCAGTGTCTTAATAAGGAATTTTATCATCAGTTTGCATAACTTATATCCACATCCTCTATCCATCTTTATCCCTTTTAGATGTTGCCATAGGTATAGAGTTCACAATATTAACAGGTATCAGCTTCCCATAGAGGGATGTAAACAGTTTGCTCGTTAAATAACAAGTTGTGTGTGTGTATGTGTGTGTGTGTGTGTGTGTTTTCCTTATTTACCTTTGTATGTCTTTCCTGGGTCTTGTAATTGGAGTTTGAATTTTCCATCAAGCTCTGATTTTTCCATCAGGAAGATCTGGAATTCTGTTATGTCACTGAATGCCCATCTCCTTGCCTGGTAGATTATGTTCAGTCTCACTGGATAGGTAATCATTGGTTATAGCCCAAGCTCTTTTGCTTTGTGAAAAATCATATTCCAGTTCCTCCAATCTTTCAACATTGAGGCTGCCAGATCCTGCACAATCTGCACTCTGGTTCTGGAATATCTGAATTGTTTCTTTCTGACCAATTGCACTATATTCTCTTCTACCTGATCTCTTTCAGGAGGTGTCTGGCAGATTCTCCCAATTTCTATTTTACCCTCTGGTTATAGGACCTCAGGGCAGTTTTCCTTGATGAGCTCTTGGAAGATATTGTCCAGACTCATTTTTCATCATGTTTTTCTGGGAGACCGATGATTCTCAGATTGTCTCTCTTGGATCTGTTTTCCAGGTCAGTTATTTTCCCTGTTAGATATTTTTACCGCTTTTTTTCTAATTTTTCAGTCTTGATGTTTTGTTTGACTGATTCTTGGTTCCTCATAGCGTCATTGGCTTCAATTTGGTTTATTCTACTTTTTAGCAAATTATTCTCAGTTAGTTTTTGAAGCTCCTTTTCCATATGTTCAGATTTCATTTTTAGTTCACACATTTTACTTTTTAAGGAGCTGTTCTCTTCATTGTAATGTTTTTCTAATTTTGCAATTTTGTTTTTATAAGAAGTGTTTTGATTTTATTTTCTACCTCTCCACCCCAGATTTCAAAGTTCTTTTTGAGCTCCTCTAGGAATGCTTTTTGTGCCTGAGACCAGGTCATAATCCCTGTTAAGGCCTTAGGTGAGGTTGTGCAGTCAATTCTCTCTCCCTCTGAGTGTGATTCCTCCCTCTCACTGTAATAGGATTTCAGAGTCTTTTTCTTACTAGCCTGCTTTCTTCCCATTTTGAGGCAGGACCTTGGGTACACCCTTCTTCTGGTATTCCTAAGGTTTTATTGCTCAAAATTTTCCTCTGGGGCAATAATTACTTTTTTTTCAGCTCATGGGGGAGACTAGAGCAGCAAGGGTTCACTTTGCCATCTTGGTCCCTGAAAGTTCAGATAGCAATTTTTTTCTTTTGTTTTGCTTTTTTTTTTAATTTCCAACTATGGATGGGTAGTCCTGGGATTAGCTGCTGCCCCTGTCATGGGCCCTGCCTTTGTCTCTTACCCAGCTCAGTCTGATCCCTGCCCTGTGGTGATGGGCTTGGGAATGTCCCTTGTGCTTGGTAGATCAGGAGGCCTCATCCAACTGCCTCGCGGCACCAGGCTACTTAGCAGGGCCTGTCCATAAGGTAACGTTTCTAATGAACTTCGTAGAGTGCCCAGTGCACTTTGAATGCTATCTAAATATTTATTCCCCTGACCATTTGACTAAGCAATACCACTACTGGGTCTATACCTCTAAGAAATTAAAGGGAAATTGAAAAGGAAATATATATCCAAAAACAATTTATAGCACCTCATTTTGTGGTAGCAAAGAATTGAAAACTGAGAGGATGCCCATCAATTGGAAAATGACTGAACAACTTATGTTATTCAAATACATGAATGTCATGGAATACTATTGTGCTATAAGAAATGATAAAGGGGTGTGGGTTTGGAAAACTCCTAGGAAGACATATGTGAATTGAAACAAAGTGAAGTCAGCAAAAACATGACAACAATTTAGAGAATAAGAACAATATTGTAAAGACAAGAAATACCATATCTCAAACTATACTACAAAGCAATAATCACCAAAACAATCCAATACTGGGTAAGGGACAGATTATTTTCTCAGGCAAAAATAATATTTGGTAAAACCAAAGGTCCAAACTATGGATAAGTACTCACTATGAAATAAAAGCTGTTGGGAAAACTGGAAAGCAATCTCATAGAAACTAGGCAATGACCATCACATTACATAGTATGCCATGAGAAAATAAAAATGGATGCATGATTTAGACATAAAGGGTGATATAAGTAAATTAGGGGAGCATGGAAAAATGCTTGTCAGATCTGTGGATAAGGGAAGAATTCATGATAAACAAAAGACAGAGAAGATAACAGGAAGTAGAACGGATAATTTTGATTACATGAAATTAATCCTAATCCTAATCCTGCACAAACAAAACCAATGCAGCCAAAATTAGAAGCAAAACAGGAAATCGTGGAAAATTTATAGCAAGTTTCCCAAATGATGGTCTCATTTCTCAAATATAAAGAGAACTGAACCAAATTTATGAAAAAAATGAGAGCAATTCTCCAGTTGGTAAATAGTAGAAAGATATGAACAGGTAGTTTTCAGAAGAAGAAATCAATGTTATCTATAATCATAATTTTTAAAATGCTCTAAATAACAAATAGTAGATGAATGCAAATTAAAATAACTCTGAGATACTACCTCACACCCAACAGATTGGCTCAGATTAGAGAAAAGGAAAATGACAAATGCTAAAGAAGATATGAAAAATAGGCACATTAATAAATTGGTGGAAGAGCTATGAACTAGTCCAAGTATTCTGTAGAACAATTGGAAACTATGCCACAAAGTCCTATAAAATTGTGTTTCATTCAGCAATACTATTATGTCTATACCCAAAAGATAAAAGATAAAACAAAGGATTGAACCTCTCTCTCTCTCTCTCTCTCTCTCTCACACACACACACACACACACACACACACACACACACGCATATATATATGCATATACATACATACATATATATATATATATGTATGTATATGATTGTAGCAGCTCTTTTTATGGTGACAAAGATTTGTAAATTGATGGAATGCCCATCAAATGGGAAATGGCTGAACAAGTTAAGGTATATGACTGTGATGGAACATAATCGTGCCATAAGTAGTGACAAAGTAGGTGCTTTCTGAAAAGCTTGGGAAGACATTTAAATTGATACAAAATGAAGCAAGAAGAACAGGAGAAGATTACACACTATAACAATAGTATTGTAATGGCAATTAACTATAAAACACTTGGCTACTCTGATAGATACAATTACTCATATAATTCCAAAAGATTCATCATGAAAAAAATGCTACCTGCCTCCAGAAAGAGTGATGAACCAGACTATAGATTGAAGCATGTTTTATTTCACTTTATTTATTATTTTGGGTTTTTTTTGTCTTTTTCAACATGGTTTATGTGGAAATATGTTTTGCATGAGTCCACATATGTGTACGTATACATATATGCATAAAAACAAGTATAATACATACATATATAATGGGGTACAGGCTCTGGAAAATCCCCTTGAACTTTATTTGAATCTTCCTCTTTGATCTGATATTTGCCTGAGACTATAATCCCTTCAACTGGTCTTTCATGATCATTAAGCCCAATTTTTTATTACCCTCAACCTTGCCCAAGTCTTTGTGTTACCTCTGGATTGCCTCCAGCTACTTCCCACCCTTGATCCTATTTAGACTTCATTCTCTCTTGGCCAGAGGATCCAAGTTCCTGGCACATCTGACCCTTCTCTGTTACCTCACAGTCACCCCTGCCTATTGGCAATTCCCATTAAGATCCTCCCTAGACTCCTCCTCCAATTACTCCAGGACAATCCTGGATTCCTCCAACAATCTTTCTATATAAGATTCATCTCCTCCTTCATTAAGCTGCTGAGATTCAGTCTTGCTCGTTTGCCAACATAAGGGTAACAAATTCTCAGATTCCTTAAGAGTCTAGCCAATAGGGTGGATTTTTTAATAAACTTTGTTTTTCTTTGGTTGAAAGAAGGCTTAAGTCAAATTCATTCCAGCAGGATCTGTGTGTTGCTGTTTCAGGGTCCCAGCACCTCTAAACCTCAACATATACAAGTAAGTTATCATTACTTGCCTTTGAATGAGTGAGGGAATGCCGAAAGAGAGAAAATTTAGACCTGAAGATAAAAAAAAATTTAAATAAATAAATTTAAGCAATCAACTGTGAAAGACTTAGTAACTGTAATCAATACGATGATCCACTCAATTTTGAAGGACTTGTGATGAAAAATGCTACCCACCTCCAGATGGAGAACTGATTAATCAGAGTACAGATTAAAGTATTTGTTTTTCTTTTGCTTCTTTTCCTTTTTATTTTTTTCTTCCTTTATAACATGGCTAATGCAGAAATATTTTTCAGATAACTTCATTTGTACAGTAGATAATGCATTTCTTATCTTCTTAATGGGTAGGGGAGGGAGTAGATGAAGGGAGAGAAGTTGGAACAAAAAAATGAATAAAAAAGTTTATTCCTTTCTTCCCTGCCCCGTCTAGCTTCCTGGTTAAAAGGATTTTATATGACCAAAAGGCAGGAGGGACATATACTGTTAAGGTCAGTTATGTATGTCTATAAATAGAATTTTTAAAGCCCAATTTCAAATGTCCTTTTCAACTAGTATGTCTCTTGTAGTGTTGGCCATTTTAAATCCAGATTCTAAAACATTTCTAAGTTGGTAACCTAGTGTATAAAAAGAATCATGGAGAGTTTTGGATATACTTTTTTATTTCCTATTTATTTATGTGAGAAATACGGTGGTATGGAGTGAAAAGAATACAGTACAGAAAACCTGGAAGCAGTAAACTAGACTTTGCTGGTTAAAAACCTAATGATTTGGATAGAATCATTTCACATCTCTGAGTCTTAATCATATTTTTAAAAGAGATACTAATATTTGTACTACTTACCTCTTAAGTTTCTTATAAGGATCACAAGTATGTGATGTATGACAAGAACTTTCACAACCTCAACCACCTATACAAATGAAAGCTATTATTCATGAAGTAGTTCAAATTAAGTAACATAATTCAAGAAAAATTCAATTGAAATTCATATGCCTATACAATTATAGATTCCTTAAGTTGAAAGGACAGTTCTATAAATACTTGCGCTGAAAAGACATAGGATTGAAAGTCAGATGAAATAGATTACAACAATAGGGGTCATTTCTCTGGCTGTTACATCTTAGTCAAAACCATTGTTTGTATTAGAGGTAATCAATGAGTGAAAGTGACACGAGGTGATTCTAACATGGACTTATTAAATGCCTATCAACATTTATGTCAGTCAATAAGAATTATTAAGTGCTAGGAACTACATTGTACTCTGGGAATACAAATACAAACAACAACAAATGAAGTGCCTCCCCTCAAGGTGCTTGTATTCTTCTAGAGAAGACTGTATAAAAAGAAGCTGAAAGGAGAGATGATAACTGAACCAGAAGCATAATGGAGAATTCATCGAGATCAACCAGTGATAATGAATAAGCAGATGGCCTGGGAGATCAGCTCTATCAGAAGGTAGTGTACCAGAATCAGAGTGTATTTCTGAATTGGAAATTCCAGAACTGAAGTGATCCAACATGAGAAAGTCTGGAGGGCAGAAGACCAGAGATGTGCTGCCTTGTAAGAAAAGAAATGTTAGTATGTCTGTAAGGAGATATAAATAATAGTGTCCCACCCGACCGAAAGTATCATGGAACAATGAAAGCATATTTTTCCTGGTAATCAAGGGATCTGAATTCAAATCTTGCTCCTAATATTTACTTCTAAACTTACATAAATCATTTAACTTTCCTGGGCCTCAGTTTCCTCATTGGTAAAGTAATGAATTTGGGCCAGAGCTTTTGAAGTATTTCAATTGTTCTATGATCCTATGATCCTCTCTATATAATTTCTTTAATATATTACCCAAAAGCTTCTTGAAAAGGTTTCTGTAAGAAAAGTGCTCTATGAGTCTTAAAAAAGATGCTGATTTATTTTTTTCTCCATTAACAAATGTCTGTTTTCTCTCTCCCACCTCACTTGGGTAAAAATAGGGAAAACAAAAATGATAAACATCAGGTGAAACATATTCCCACCAAAAAAAAAATCTCAATTTGTGTCACCTCTCTATTAAGATGTATCATCAGTTCTCTGGAATCATAAATGTTCTTTATATTGATCAGAGTACTTCAGGTTTTCAAAGATGATTTTTGTCTCAATGTTATTGTTCCATAAACTGGATCTGTTCGTTTTGCTTAGCACCGAATAATACAATTCTTCTTAGATTTCTCCAAACATGATCTTTCTATTATTTTTCTATGGCACAATAATATGCAGTTAAGTGATACTATGGCTAAAGTGCCAGGCCTGGCATCTGTTAAATCAGCTGGGAAAAGGAATGGCAAACTATTTCAGCATCTTTGCCCCCCTACACCCCCAAAAAAAACCCATCTTTCAAGAAACTATCAAGGACAATTTCCCTGATATTCTAGAACCAGACGGCAAAATAGAAATTGAAAGAAGTTACCTATTGGCTCTTGAAAAAGATCCCAAAATGAAAACTCCTAGGAATATTACAGCCAAATTCCAAAGTTCCCAAGTCAAGGAGAAAATACTGCAAGCAGTAAGAAAGAAACAATTTGAGTACTGTGGAAACACAGTCAGTATAACACAAGACCTAGCAGTTTCTACCATAAGGGATTGAAGGGCTTGGAATATGATATTCCAGAGGTCAAAGGAGCTAGGACTAAAACCAAGAATCACTTACCCAGAAAAAAATAATTGAGCGTAATGCTTCAGGGAAAGTATGATCATTCAGTGAAATAAAGGATTTTCAAACATTCTTGATGAAAAAACTGGAGCTGAACAGAAAATTTGACTTTCAAATACAAGAAGCAAGGGAAGCATGAGAAGGTAAACAGGAAAAAGAAATCATAAGGAACTTACTAAAATTGAACTGTTTACATTCCTACATGTAATAATGATCATTGTAACTCATAAGACTTTTCTGATTATGAGGATAGTTGAAGGGAACATATATGTATGTATGTATGTATGTATGTATGTAGGTAGGTAGGTATACACATGTGTGTACATACACAAATATATATGTATGTATAGGAAAGTGTGGGTATATGTGTATATAAGTACATATGTGAGTGTGGTAATATGTATGTTCATGTATACATAGACAGAGGGCATGGGATGAGTTGAATATGAAGGGATGATATCCAAAAAATTAAGAGGTAAAATAGGAATTTATTGGGAAAAGGAGAAAGGGAGAGATAAATTAGGATAAATTATCTCATATAAAAGAGGCAAGAGAAAACTTACAGTGGAGGAGAAGAGCAGGAAGGTGAAAACGAATGGGACACCTGATTCTCATTGATTTTGGCTTAAGGAGGGAATAACATACACTCTCAATTAGGTATCTTACACTACAGGAAACTGGGGGGAGGTAGTGGATGAGAAGGGGTATGATAGAAGGAAGGACAGATTGCGGGAGATGGTAGTTAGATGCAAACAATTTTGAAAAGGGATAAGATCAAAGGAGAAAACAGAATAAGTGGGAATTGGAGAGGATGGAGCAAAATAGTTAGTCTCTCACAATATAACTACTATGGAAATGATTTGGGTAACTACATATGTACAATCTATATTGAACTGCTTATTTTCCCAGTGGGGGTGGATAAGGAGGGAAGAAGGGGGAAAAAGTGGTACTCAAGTTCTTAAAAAAATGTTTAAAAATTTGATTTTTACATGCAGCTAGGAAATAAGATATACAGGTGCTGGGGTTTAGAAAGCCATCTTGCCCTACTAGAAAATTGTGGGGGGGAAGACATAAGAGAGAACTGATTGGAGGAAGGGGTATTCAGTAGACTTGCTATTTTGGAGTAGGGGTAGGGGAAATAAGGGGAGAAAAATCTGTAACTCAAAATCTTGTGGAAATGAATGTTGAAAACTAAAAATAAATAAATAAATAAATTTATTTTGAAAAAAGAAATGCTAACTAAAATAAGACTTAAAAATAAATGGGGAGGTATAGACAAGATGGTAGAGTAAAATCAGGAACTTACTTAAGCTCCTTCTCCAATTACCTACAACATCTATAAAGAAAATTCTAAACAAATTTTAGAACTATAAGACCCACAAAATGATAGAGTGAAACAAATCTCCTGCTTAAGGCAGCCTGGCAGGCCAACAGGAAGGGTCTACTGCACTGAGCTGGGAACACAACACAGTCCTGTGTGGGGAACACTGGCAAAGACCAGCAGAACAGAGGGGTTGGGCAGGGCAATTGGGGTTCAGTGATTTGCCCAAGGTCACATGGCTAGTATGTGTTAAGTGTCTGAGGCTGGATTTGAACTCAGGTCCTCCTGACTCTGGGGCCAGTGCTCTATTCATTGCACCACCTTGTGACCCCCATACATGTGTTTCTTGTCTTAGTTCAACACAGACTGATTATCTTCTTAATATATTGAAATAACTGTGCTAGGCTCATGGAATAAAAAAGGGGGGGGGGGAACCCAGTACCAGTAACAACAAAGTCTCTGCCCTTAAGTACTTTATATTTTAAGGGGACAACATGTAAAGAGAAATAAATACAAGATTCTAACAGACAGGAGAAATGTAATCTGAAAATGGTGGACTACCTAGGCAAAGGCACAGAGATGGCAAAATAGGATTAGGAAATGAGGCCATTTTGGATGAAATATCAACTGTGTGAGGGACAGAAAAGTAATTTCTGGAATGGCAATCTGAACGTTAATTTCAAGGATTTTAAATTTCACAGTAAATTTTTCTTCATGGAGATAATAGGGAGATTTTCAAGCAAGGGAGCCATATGATTTGACTTAGTATTATGATTACAAATATTGCTTTGGCATTTTACTCAAGGAAAGATTAGAAGGGGAGAAGCTGGGAACAGGAAGGAAGGAAGGAAGGAAGGAAGGAAGGAAGGAAGGAAGGAAGGA
>CM053595.1:267702112-267717745 GCA_028646575.1 Pseudocheirus occidentalis | reverse complement strand
CCTTCCCTTCCCTTCCCTTGCCATGGAACAGATTTCCATCTCCAATATAAAAAACTCAGGTCCTCCTGACTCAAGGGCCAGTGCTCTAGTCACTGTGCCACCTAGCTACTGCCCCCCCCAATTTATTTTACAAAGTAAATGGAACAGTTTAGATCAACAGTTCTCAACCTGCGAGTTGTGACTCCTTTGGGGGTCGAACAACCCTTTCACAGGGGTTTCCTAAGACCATCAGAAAACACATATTTCTGATGGTCTTATCAACTGAGACACCTTTCCTTTATCTGTCTCCAGGTGGGTCTGCCCACATGCAGATATGCCCACGTATGATTATTAAAGGGTCGTGGCATTCGGAAGGTTGAGGTCTTCAAACGTGGACTGGAAGTTCACTTATTGGAGATACTGTTCTTAGTAAACTTTGGATTGAACTAGGTGATTTCAGAATTCTCTTCCAACTTTTAGGTTCTGAAATTCTGGGTCTCTTCCAAATCTGACATTGGGTGATTATAGAATTACATCATTATAGAAATTAGAAGAAGGTAGGTGGCAGACTCTGAGCCCCAACCTGACATCCCTTGAGTAGTGTGCAGAGGCCACACAAGCATATAGATGACAGGTGGCCATCCCCATGTATACTAAAGGTAGTCTCTGAAAGCTGAAAAACCCATGAAAAGTTTTTAATGATTACATCTATACTTGAGATATAGTTTCTCTTCTCAAAAGGGGATGAAATGCACTGCTTAGTTGAGATTTAATGTGTAATATCTTTCCAAATATAATGTTCTCTTCCACCTCTGGCTGGCATCACTTATTCTCAAGTCCACATACACTCTGCATTGATTGACTTGGAAGCATCTGGAGTTGCATTAAGGACATGGCCCCATAACAGTGTCTCATTGCCACAGCTTCATTTGCAAGACCGAGCAAACTCATTTACTCTCTCTTATAGAAACCCATCACCATGGCATAGAAAAATCAGCCATTGCATTTCAAGGGATACTGGCAACAGCTGTTCCTCTGATAGCAGAGGACTGTGTGCCTTGCTTAGCTCCAGAGCCATGGAACAGATTTCCATCTCCAATATAAAAGATGACTCTTCACCCTCTGGAGTGGTCGATGACAAAAGCCCATAAGGTAGACAGTCAGCCTTTAGAATAATTGCATTTTTGTAACATTCAGTTCTCTCTTTTCCAAAGTGTTAACTGCTACCATCTGGCTGCTTGCTCCTGTGTGCTTTTGGTAAAGACTGCTCCTTGTGCCTGTATTGGATTTGTCTAGATTGGATTAAACTTCTCTTTGCATTCCTTAGGCAGCCTCTGAGTACAAGAGATCCTGCACCCTGGTTTGAGGGCCTTCTCTAGATCTGATTGCAGAGATAAGGCAACTATGCCCTGTCATTAATAAAACATCTACAAAATCTTTATGCCAGAGGACTTAAAGGTCAGGTTCTGTTCTGGCTAACTCACTTGTGGAGTAGAGGCAATACAAATATAATGTGTTATTATTAATACCTGGGACACAAAGAAAGAAAAGGAAAGAAAAACAAAAAGCCAAAACAAAAACATGGTCACTGTACACAATAAGATGACATTCTATTTAGAGTAAACAACATGAATATAGCATAAATAGAAGCTGATCTCTCAGAAGGCAGGAGGAAGATTGGGAAAGGAAAGGAAAGGATTTGAGATAAACCTTCAAAGAAACCAGGAAATCTGAGAGGCGAATGGGAAGAAGGAGAATGTTCTAGGATGGGAGAAAAGTAAATTCAAAAACACTGACATGCAAGGAATAACAAGTTGGCTAGTGTACCTAGATCCTAACTAATGAAGAGTATAGTAAAAGGAAGAAGAGAAGGAGGAGAGATGGAAGGAGAAACAGAAGCATTCCCGAACTTGAACTGGCAAGGCAGGTTCCCAGAGAGCAGCTACTACTACTCACAGATTGTTATTCATTCTTTGTTCTGGAATAGGTCAGTGCAATGGAGGAATTAAGATAAATACTGAGTTCTTGTGCCTGGGTGACTAGGAGTATTATTGACAGTATAAGGAGACTTGGAAAGAGGCATTTGCTGATAATGATGAGGTCTTATTTAGACACACTGAACTGAACATACCTGTGATGTATCCATCTCAAGATATATCCAAAAGAGTTGGTGATATGGGAATGAAGCTCAGGAAAAAGAGTAGGGTTGGGCATCTAACATGGGAATGATTGGCATAGAAAGCATAATTGAACCACTGGGGCAATGAGATCACCAAGTGTCACAGTATAGATCAAAAAGGCAAGAGGGCCTAGGAGAGAACTTTGGGGGACATCCATGGTTAGTGTGTATAACATAGATGGAAGTCCAACAAAAGTGAGTGATATGGAACTTTAAGTTACAGAGGATAAGCATGAAGAAAGAAAAGTGCCAGGAAACCTAGAGGGGAGATTATTCAAGAGAAGGTGGTAATTGACAGTGTCAAATGATGCAGAGAAGACAAAACGGTTATGGACAGAGCAAAGGTCATTAGATCTGGCAATTAAGAAATATCTCCTAACTTTGGAGAAGGCAGTTTGATTTTAATTATTAGTTCATAAGCCATATTGAAGGAACTTAAAAGTGAGACAAAAATTGTAAACACCTGGTATAGGCAGTTTTCTTAAGGAGTTTAGCTAAGAAAGAATAGATATTGGGTGGTAGCTAGCTGAGAGGGTCACACCAGATTAAATTTTTTTTTTGACATGGATAATACTCAAATATCTAGAGAAGGGCAGTCAGGAAAGTAAAGGCCATAAAATTCTTACCATATGAGGATTGAAGTATCTATGTCAATTTATTGTGGGAAAGAAAAGATCTTTGGGAGATATTAGCTGTCCATATACCTGTGTGAGTGGTGCGAATGTTGGACTCTAGATTATGTCTCCAAGTATTTGAAAAGCCATTTAGCAAAAAAAAGAATAGACCTTTTCCTTCCCTTTAGCAGTTAGAACTATGGGCATTGTATGGAACTTTCAGAGGTAAAATTAGGTATCATCTTATAAAGAGGGGAAAAAAATCTTCCTGTCATTGACAGTTATCTAAAAGTGTAATGAGCTCTCATACCAGGTACTCCCCCTCCCCCCAATCAATGAGAATTGAGACTGAAGAATCTGGTCAAATTGATTATAGGATGTTTACATAGGTAAAAATTGGCATGACTCTTCCATTGTACCCTCTGGAAACCTCATACTATAATTAACAAGCTTCCCTTCACAGGTAGACTTTAGAGGATCTCGTTTCCAGTCCTCTAATTTTATAAATGAGGCAAAGTGACTTTTCCATGGTCATACAACTAGAAAGTATCAAGTGGGAGTCAAACCCAGGTCCTACCTGACTGCCTCTTTAGCACCTTAAACTACTTTCTCTGTGCTCCTTCTATCTTCTGGGACTTATGGACACCTTCCTCTACTGAGGCACTACATTGTTGACCATTATTACCATTACTGCTATGCCTTCTCTCATGCCCCATGACACACTAGTCAAAGTGAAGGAGAACACAGCCTACTTATTCCCTACTGCCACTCCCACATCATTTCTTGATGTTTATTCTATAGAGATTATTTGTCCAGTCTAGATTTTGGTGGAATTCATCTACTAGCTCCCAAGTCATTCTCTCTACTTTCTCAAGAAGTCCATTACTATGATGATCTTCTGCTCCCCAAACCTGTGTTTTCATTTGTGGATGTCCCTCAAATGCCCTGACCTCATAGTTCATCAACTCTTTACCTTCTATGATCTGTAGTTTCATTTCACTTTGGCCACATAAATAGTTAATTGTATACCATCATCCACAATAGTTCCATGATCAAGAATTCTGAAATAACTTCAATTGACCCCATACCATTCCATCTCTCTCTAGTATTCTCTCTTCTTAAATGAATGTTTGTGCTTCATAGCCTCTCATTTAGCCTCCTCTAAATATTTGTAGTCTTTAAAGCCATTATCTCTACTGTGGTTTCCCTTTCCTTTCTTCTCAGTAATGAGTTTAAAATTAATCAACATAATAACTCACTTTCTACTTTTATCATATCCTTTGTTCTCCTGTCTTTTCATTGTTCAATACTTTGCCCCACCCCCAGCCCCTAATGGTCACATGCTGCCTGACTAGTGCTAGAATAAGTCATCTATGCTAATTGGGTCTACTACAAATACCTGTTCTCTAATCTGCTAAGTAGCAATCCTTCAGTTCTCCCATACAAATTTCTTCTCTTCAGGCCACCAACACCACCACTTACCATCAACCTTTTGCTAGAGGACACCCTTTACCTTTACTTGTCCTTGTTCCCATTGCCTCTACTCTCTTCCAGAAGTTTTCCCTTGTAATCATCCTCTCTCTTATCTTCATTCTTTCCTGATCTACTAGAATGATTCCTCAATTTGCCCACATCTCCCCTTGCACCAAACTTAGGTAAAAAAAACACCTTTGCTTCACCCTTCAATTTCCTCAAGCTCTCATTAAAGAGAGAGGATGAATGAGGAAACTGAGGAAAAGGCAAATTACCCACATTATCAACTACTTATTAATCATTTTATAGCCTTGCATATCTTTCTTCTCCATGATATTCTTTCTTTCCCAAGTTTTTACATACTGCTTCTTCCTGGTTTCTCCCCATAATTCGCTGACCTCTTCTTCTTAGACCCCCTTGCTGGTCCTTTCTTGAAATCCTGCTCCTTAATCATAAATACTTCCAGTTTTCTGTGCTTCTTTTCTCTATATATTATCTTGTTTGTGATCTCATCAACTCTCCTGGATTTGATTATTATCTCTATTAAGATAATTCTCACATCAATTTATCCATTCCTAATCTCTCTCCTGAGATCCAGCTTGACCTTGAGTAACTGCCTGTGAGACATTCAGAACTGGATATCTTGTGTGCCTCTTAACCTCAACATGTTCAAAACAAAACCCCTTTCCCCTCAAACTACACGAAATGCTTAATAATATGACTTAACCTTGATGACTGTCTGTTCTTTTTTCCACTATTATTCATTGAAAGAATCACACTTTAGAGAGTGTGATGGACATCTAAAATTAGGAGATAGAAGATGTGTTAGGGACCTTTGAAATAATCTAATCCAGGATTTTCATTGTTTTTTTTTCAGTAATAAGCCACTGGATAAGAACAAAATGTACATACATTTAATAATGACTAATTAATCTAAGCTTTCTGCAATTTGTTGGCTAAGAGAATTATTAAGAGGCATTGATAGTTTATATGATCAGTCCAGGATCACCACACTATTAGCATATAGTAGAGATAGATCTTGAACTTGGGTCTTTTTAAAAGTGAATCCAGCTTTCTATTCACTATTCACTCATTGCCATTCACTTAGTTTTGATACAAAGCAGTAGGGGGTGTGCAGTAGAGTGTGTGTGTGTGGGGGGGGGTTCTTAGCAATTAAAGCTATCCAAAGGTGAAATTGAGACACTGAGCTTCCTATCTCTGGAAAGCTTCAAGTGGAGACCAGAGAATCACATTTGGGTTGTTTCCAAAGCTGCTCCTGTTCGGGTATTGGGCAGACTTGATGGTCCATTTTAATTCTGAGATTCTTCAAGGTAAAGAGACTTCCCTGCTTGTATACTAAACTTCTTGTTTAGTGTACGGCAGAACTAAGGTTCAACTGGGTTCCAGTTTCATTACACCAAGCTGGAAGGTGGTGAAGAGCAGTTAACCAATAATGTTTCACAATTTACTAAAGTTTAGGATCTGTACATTGTACTTAAAAATAGTTTCCACCTTAGATACAGTCCCTTCTTAAACTTCAACAAAGCATTTGAAAAGCAGTGCAGTCAAGAGTTAATAAATACATAGGCTAAAGCCTTTGGTGTGGCTAAATTTAATTATATGGTACATGCAAGCATTCGATTTTATGAAGGTGAAAATAGGATGCCTTGCAATAAAAGGAACATTGGCATCAAGGTACTCAAATTTGAAGATTTGATATGCTTACAGATATTCATTTTTATCACCAATCCTCTATAAAGAAAAAAAATTAACCTCATCTAGGAATTAATATGTAGTATACAGGCAAGCAATGCCAAGATTTCTCTTCAATTTCAGAAGGCTTAAGAAATAGATGCACATAAGGTTGATCATGTAAAAGTTATCCTATGAGTGCTAACAGTCTCTCTCAGAGAATCTTTTTAAGGTTTAAATAAAAAAGATATGTGAAGAATCATCTCTTTAATGTACTCTCTCAATGATGCAAATATAAGAAATAACTATAGAAGAAATAATGGTGTGATGCAGTAGGGAACAAATTTCTCTGAGTCAGGAGATGCATTCTCAGTCCATCTCTCAGTTTGGCTTATTGTGTGACCTTAGGCATGTCACATACATTCTGGTCATACTTCATTTGCCTGTTTTTATAAAGGGAGACTATGGGAATAGCTGATAGCAATAAATCATATTTTCAACATGTATTCATTATAATGTCTAAAGGAATCAGATAGTAGGGGTTTTGTCTATTTTATGGATAAAAAAAACTGTGAGTCTGACAAATTTAGAGTTACTTCTGGCTAGAGAACTATTAATCAACCAACAAATATTTTTTAAGTTCCTACTATGTGTCAAGCACTTCACTGAGTGTTAGGGATAAAGAGGCAAAGGAGTTCACTATCTAATGGGGGAAATAATATACAAACAGGTATATAGAAAGGAAGTTACATATATATGTGTGTAGGATTAGAAAATAATTTATGAAGAAAAACACTAGAATTAAGAAGGGTTGGGAAAGATTTCTTTTAATACAGGAATTGTAATTGTGACTTAACGCAGTGGTTTTCAACCTGTGGGTCACTACCCCTTTGAGGATCAAAAGACCCTTTCACAGGGGTTGCCTTAAACCATCAGAAAACACATATTTCCAATGAACTTAGGAACAGAGACACCACTCCTCTATCTGTCTCCAGGTGGGTCTGCCCAAATGCAGATACACACATATCAGTATTAAAGGGTCGAGGCATTAGAAAGGTTAAGAACCACTGGCTTAATGGAAGCCAAGAAGGTTAGTAATTAAAGAGGAGGGTAAGCATTCTAGGCATGGGGAACAGCCAGAGATTACTGGAGCTAAGAGGTGGAGTGTCTTTGTGGACCAGCCAGGAAACCAATGTCACTGGGTAGAAGATTATGTGTCAGGGACTAAGGTGAAAAAAAGGGCAGGATTCAAACCCAGATCTATCTACTATTAGTCTATTGGTTTCTCTGTTACCAGAAGTTACCTGCAAGACCTCTCCCTTCTACTTCTACCAGTCTAAAATGAATCCACAATAATCCACGGGTACCTATAACAAAAATTGGAAGAGAAGTGAAAATTTATAAAGATCTTAATGGATCTTCTTCTTTCCCTCAAACTCTTCAACTCTCAAAGGTTATAGATGCAATTTATTGGGAAGCTAGTTGAAGTTGGAATCATTAATCCACCTAAGACTCATCCTTAAATTAGGGACAATGATATTTCTGTTATTACCTCATAGAGCTAGAATGAAAATCAAGTGATATATTAAATATAACCATAAAGAACCATACAGAGAGTGCCCAAAACCATATCACCATTTGAAGGTTCAAACAGCACTAAGACTTTTGACACATATAAATAAAAAATACTAGTATTTGTTAATAATTTCTTATTTCCCTATATAATCTCATTTTCAAAATTGCCACCTTTCCCTCCCCCCACAAACTTACCTTTGTTCAGTTCCATACAGCAGAATCCCCCAATTGCTGAAGCTGAAGCAGATTGGCATTAATCTAAATAAGATAAAGGATTCTAAGACATCAATGATACTTAACATCTTCCAAAGAGAAGTTTACTAACCTAAATTTCCCTTTAATTGATAGAATGTGTGAAGTAGATATATTTGACTGGGGTTAATATTATCCTGATGTTCTTGCCCTAGTAAATGAGAAAATGACTTAACATGAATGAACATTTATTAAATGCCAACAATGCATATTATACTATGAATTTCAGATTAATGATGACGATGATGAAGCTACTGCTGCTGCTGCTGCTACTATTACTACTACTACTACTACTACTACTACTACTACTACTACTACTACTACTACTACTACTACTATTCATGCTTTATAATTATTGTCTCATTTTATTCTCACAGTTACCCTGGAAGATAGGTGCTAATGTACTCATTTTACAGATTGAATAAACTGAAGTAGAGAGAAAACAATCGATTTGACCAACATCTCAAAACTAGTATCTGAGGCTGGTCCTTCCAGACCTAGACGAGAAACATAAAAGAAAAGATGTTCATTGTTCTTAAATAACTTGTACTCCAAGGTAGGAGTGGGAGAGACACAACACTTGGGAGAGAAGGAATCCTGTGATAACTAATTTCTTTTTGGAATATTACAAGAATAATTAATGGAATCCCCCTGTGGGGAAATAGTTTTGTATTCCCAATTTGGTGTCAAAGGCACAAGTGATTTGGTAACAGTTCCAGAAGGAGGGAGTGGTGGTGGTGGTGAGTGTATGTGCTTGCCAACAAGGCTCTATTGAAAAGATGGCCAGGTAGTAAATCGAATGATAGCTATGGTCAGCCTGAAATAATAGATCAGATTAGCCCTCAGCAATTAGGATAGCAGAACTCTTAAAGCTTTAGGTCAGGAGTTCTAGAGGTGAAAAGGTTAAAATCAGGGCCTGACTTCTGATATGGGCCAGTGGTTGGTGAGGCTTGGCACATAACTGTCAAGATAATTCCCCAAATGTATGTATCTTTGGTAAACCAAGCTGAGGGCTGAGCTTCTCTCTTCTTCTAACCCCATCTTCTATGACACATAGACTACCCCTGCCAACCTGCATAGGCTTCTGTCAATATCCAAGACTAATTTCTATTAAAGGGCACTATAAATCACAGGATTAAATGGAATTTTTCTTTAGATAGTAAATAATGTTTATCTCAATCTAAGAACAAACATTTAATGTTGGAATATGTAGGAAAAAATATGTAATGTAGGAAAATTAGAGGCTTTTCCAATAAAGTCATTGATAAGAAAAGGTTACCAAATAATACCACTATTATTTACTTGAGTGGTAGAAATACTAGCTATTGCAACAAGAAATAGAAAACAAATTGAGAAAATAAGCATAGGCAAAAAGAAAATAAAATTATCCCTTCTAAATATATTGGAGCATACACTGAAAAACTTAGACAATTAAAATTAATGTAAGCAATTCATGTTTAACAGAGTTGTAGGATTTATGATAACTGGACATAAGTCATCAGCATTCCTGTAAAAAAACACCAAGGGAAATCTAACAAGTAGAGCTAGAAAGATAAATTCAAATTCAAAGTAAATCATAAAGAAGCTATAAATAACTTGGGACCATATATTTCAAGAACCACTCTGGGACTGTATGAATCTAATAATAAAATACTATTTTCTGAAATAAAAAATGTGAAATATTAATTGCACATGGATAGGCTGAGCCAATATAATAAAATTATGTACTACCTAAATTAAATTATTTATACAATACTTAAGACTATTTATTGATGTAGCAAAAACTATAATAAGGTTAAGAATAAAAATAATAAAAAGATTGAGGAATGAAGGAAATATTAGAATTTTACAAAGCAACATCACTGAAATTATTAGAAAGAGTGGGTTAGTGAGTGAACTAGATTAGGCACACAACATTGATAAGCAAAGAAAAACATAACATCATGGTATTTAACTTGACCTCAGTTACTGGGGGAAGAACACACTATTTTACAAAAACTACTGAGAAAACAGAGTGTCAGAAATTAGGCTTATCTCAGCAATTCAGACTGTGTTCCAAGATACACTGAAGATGGACACATGACAAGTATACAAAAAAAATCATTTGTAAGTAACTTAGAAGAGTGAGGAAGGAATTGCCTGTCAAAGTTATGGGAAGGGGAAGAGTTCATGTCTAAAATAATGATAAAGAAATTAACCAGAGAGAAAATGAATAATATATAATTTTTGAAAGCTTTTGAATAAAAAAATATTTTAATAAAGTTAGAAGAGGAATAGGTAAGTCAATGGGGGTGGGTTGGAGAGTGCTTTATAGTAAGTTTTTTAAATAAAGTTCTCATTTCCATGATATATAAGGAATTAGTTCAAATTTTTGACATTAAGATGCATTCTTCAATAAATAAATATTGAAAATTTACAAAAAGTCAATTTCCAAAAAAGAAATCCAAGGATTCAACAATCATATAGAAAATTCTCTAAATTAATAATTATTAGAGAGATGCAAATCAAAGCAACTTTGAGACTCTACTTCATACCTACTAGATAAAAATAAAAAGATACAAAAGACGACAAAAGAGGAAAATGATGAATGTTGCAGGGACTGTGTATAAACAAGTTCACTGTTGCACTGTTGGTAGAGTTGTGAATTATTCCAACCTTTTTGTAAAGGACTTTTGAACTATACCTGGGAAGTTGCCAAACTGTCCATACAGTTGATCCAGTTAAGTCCCCCCCACCCCTCAAATTACAACTCAAATAAATCCAAGAAAGAGGAAGGAGATTTATGTTTACGAAAATATTTGTAGGCAAGTAATTCAACCTTTCTGTATTTCACTTTCTCAATTTGTAAAATGGGGGAAGGGACAAATTAAGTGATCTCTAAAGTTACATCTGCTTATAATAGTATATAAATTCTGTGCTTTTCATTTAATTTTTTAATCTGAACAAAATCTATAATTCCCTTGTCTTACACCACCTACTTCTTCCATTCTTCATGGTTTTTCAAATATCACTTCACCTAGGCCAGATGATAGGAATCTGCAGTCCCAGAGTCAGTCAGATCACACTTATTTAGTAATTACCATATTTTAAGAACAATTATGAGGATTGGGAATTCAAAGAAAGGAAGATCATTGTTCCTGCTTTTAAAAGGCTCATGGTCTAATGGGACAGACAAGTACAAATAAATATGGACAAACAAGCAATAGACATGATATACTGGAAATAATAATAAAAAGGAATATACTGGCATTAAGGGGACTTGGGAAAGGATTACTGTAGAAAGTGAGATTTTAGCTGGGGACTTAAAGGAATCCAGGAAAATGAGGGGGCAGTGATAAGGAAAAAGAGAATTCTAGGAATGGAGAGTAGCCAGATAAAATGACCAGAGTTGCGAGATGGAGTGTAGTATTCAAATAACAAGGATCACAGAGTAAATGCATGTGTGAATGTGTGTGTTTGTGTGTGTTAATGTGTAAGAAGACTGAAAAGACTGGGGACTAGATAATATATTGGTTTATGTGCCAACCAGATTTTGTGCTTGGTCATGCAGGTAATAGGGAATCACTGGACTTTATTGATTAAGAGTAATGTGGTCAGACCTGTGTTTTAGAAAGATCACAATGACAGTTGAATGGAGAATGGACTGGAGTGGGAAATACTTGTGGGAGGGAGATTAATCATCAGGCTATTCCAAAGTCTAGATGAAGGTTGAGAAGACCCTAAATAAGAGTAACAGCAGCATTGTTAGAGAAGAAAAGAGGGACATATATGGGAAATGTTATGAAGATAAATGGACAGGTTTTGCCAACATATTGGGTGGGGGGCAGGATAAGAGAGTGAAAAATCAAGAATGATCATTAGGATTCAAGTTTCAGTAACAAGTAGGATAGTTATCCTCAACAGTAATGGGAAAATTGGGGAGAAAAGAGGGTTTATGGGAAAAGATAATAGGTTCAGTTTTGGACATACTGAGTTTAAGATGGTTAAAGGAAATCCAAATTGAGATGTCCAACAGAAAGTTGGATATGTGATTCTGGAGTTTAGGTGAGAGGTTAGGGCTGGATAGATGAATCTGAGAATTATAAGACTAGAAATAATATGTAAATCCATGGAAACTTTTGACATCACCAAGTATGGAGGGTATAGAGGGAGAAGAAAAGAAAACCCAACAGAGAGCCTTATGGGATGCCCATGGTCAACAGGCATTCTTTTTGCAATTTATTTGAGAAAGTTTCTAGATATTTAAAGTACCCCATCAAAACTCTGTGACATTCCTCCCCACCCCCACAACAACCCTTTTGTCAATTCCTCATGCAGTTCTTTGATCTATGCAGGTAGTCTGTCATATGTACTTCTTGCATAATATGCCAAAATATATGAGTACCTAAAAGTATTTTACAGAGAAATAACATGTCAAGTACTCATAGTCAGGTCAGAAGTAACACTACAAGGACACTCTCAAGGCCGCTCTGAACAACTTTATTATCAGTTGGGAGACGTAGAAGACACTTGGAACAGACCTGCCTAGCATGGTCTCTACTCTTATGAGCAAAGCAGAATCACAGTAGTGCTTAGAGAATTGGAGACATGCAAATCTAGAGTCATCTCTATCCCAAATGTTCAAAAGTATGCCCATCTGAGGAAGAGTCTTCCAAGCTTATATTGGACTGATTAGCCACAGTAGAATACACTGAACCTTGACCCCAACATCATGATGTTATGAGTCCTCTTCAAATACAAAGTACAAACAACAAAAACAATCCCCAGACCACGGCCTCTATGTCATTTTCCAGCTACCTCATTCTGGCGACAACTGCATCTTTCTTTCATTCATATCACCAAGGCAATAAAATTTCTAAAGACCAGGACTCAACCCCAAGTCTTCTCCACATGTGATGTTCTTCATGTTTATTGCTTACTTAGACTGGATTTCTCTAGATGAACACAAGCTATGGAGAGATGGACATTGATACAGGAAAGTAATGGACTGAAAAACAGGTGCTCATGTCTGTGAAAAGTAGTACCTTAGCTTTATTAAAGAAGACAAGGAAAAGAATACATCTGAACTTTTGCGCCACTGGAAATTGCTATACTTTTTGCTTATAAAAAAAAAGTAATACACTGTTGTCCTGTAGCTAAGAAGCAGAACTGCTCAACAAACCATAATTATGGCTTGATTGTAATTCATGCTTTTACTAAAAACAATAACCTTGTACTTATTTCTACACAGGCTCTTTCAACATTGTAAATTTCATTCTCCAAGAAAGTTAATATTGTCTAGGGGACAGAAAGACATCCTCAGAGTCACGATGACCTCAGTTCAAATTCTGCCTCTGATATTATTGGCTAGTGATGCTAGGCAAAAGACTTAATTTGACAGTTCCCCCAAGCAATTAATTTTCTTAGATTGTAATTGCAGAAGAATTACTGATCTTCACTTGTAGAGGGAGCTTCCTCATTGAGAAAGACCTGATGTTGAAGAATTTTTTGGTACAGAATAAAAATAAAAAGAAAGTGTTAGAATATTGGGATCCAGGTGCATAGAGTTGTGGTTTCTTTAAGTTTCTATAGCAGACCTAACCCTATGTCACTTTACGCTATACTCAATATCACATTCCAGATGCAACTTTTCTTGAAGGTCTTGTATTCCTGACCCTGACCCTTTCTGTCAAGTTTTTCCTCTCCCCTTGCTCTCCTTTTATAGTCAGGTATTGCCATATTTTTAATTTTATTTTTACATTTGTTGCAGCTGTTTCTGTCTCTCCCCAACTCAAGCCACCACCTTGGTTACAGAATAATAGTCAGACCTGTAAGGGACCTGAGCTGTTGTGTTTTTTGACCCACACCTGAACAGAATTCACTTCTATAATATCACTGAAAAGTGATCCATAAAAACCTGACTAGAAAAAAATCTCCAGTGAAAGGGAAAACTCAGCTAGCCTGTTCCATTTTGGCACAACTCTATGCAGCATTTCTCTGTAGGTTCCACCAATTGTTTCTTGTTTTGTTCTGTGGGACCAAGCAATACAACATGAATCCCTTCTCACAGTCTTAAATACTAAAAAATCAGAATCATGTCCAATCAAGTCTTTACTTTCCTAATGTAAACATCCCTACTTAATAGCTCAAGCAGATAACCAACATGTATTTACTAACCAGTTATTGTTTTCAGACATGGGGGATAAAATTTGAAATAAATCAAAGGATGTCTCTTTCCAAATGATGTCATGGGTCTCTAATACATTCCCCATCCTGGTTGACTTCTATATGCATGCCCACTTATCAAAGTCTTTTCTAGAATTCGCTGTCCAGAACTAAGCAAAATACTCCAGATAGGGCTGGTCCAGGAAAGAGGATAAATTCAACCAATGCCTTCCTCATTACGGATACCCATTCTCTGCTGATTCAATATTAACAATTAGCTTTCCCGCCTGCAGTACCACTGACTCATTATAAGTTTCTGCTACATTAAAACTCCTGTCCAACTCCTCAATGTTTGCCTTCCCTCCTTCTTTTCACTATCTTTCTCCTATTTTCATCTCCACACCACTTACTGATGCCCTCAGAGAATTACAGTCTCAAGAAAACTCAATATCCATTGAATCTCTACCTGGACCCTCCATAAGAGTTAGAAGACTGCATAACTATTCCTCTCTCCACTAACTACACCCTCCAATCTGTCACACCTTCACACCGGGTGATTTGACTCTTCAGAATGAGAAGTATCCTGCTGAAATCATTCTTCAATGAATACCATACTTCTGCCTTATCAAAGCTTCCTTCATTCAGGTGATTCTAAGCACTTAGCTATAGTTTTACACACCTAGTTCCCTATCTTACAGTGACTTGTCCCTTACTTCCATTCACCTTAATCTACTTCACCCCTATGCCCCACTCAAGATCTATATACTCCACTGTGCTCTCTGTAATTCCTGCTCATTGGGCAATAATTGCTTTCATTTTCAACTTTTTCCTTTCTTATCTTTTCCATCGTCTTTCATTCACTCAGAACTGGCATCCCTTGATTGTACTGATCCCCTATCTCATTTGTGAATTCCTTCTGGGGCCTGCATTTTGGTTATGAGTCAAGGGTATCTATGCTTCATTTCCCTCCCAGATATGCTTCTTACATTTTTTTGCTTCTGCACAGATATCATTAGCATCTACACCCCACCTCACAATCCCTCCTTGAGTATTAGCTCTTGAGGTCAAGAACTGTCTTTCTTTTTGCATCCTCAGCACTTAATGTATAGCCTGATGCAAAGTAACTGATTAATATGTGCTTGTTTCTTGTCTTTCTGATGACACAGCATCCCTGGTTACTCTTTGCAATAATAGTTGCATATGTTGGACTCACTAGTTGTGATATAGGAATTGGAATACTCCTTTTTTCTCCATTGTCACTTGCAGACTCTTCTTCTCCCACCATCTTTGAGCAATGCATCTTCCTTTGAAGTTCATTAAATATATACGTGTATATGCATGTATATATATGTATTCATGTATGTATGTGCATGCATGTATGTGTGTATGTATGCATGTATGTATGTATGACCCAACCAACACTTTGGTAGCTTTTAACTAATTTCAGACTATTTTCCTTCCTTCCTTACTGAATCCATTGTTTGCTTCACAGTCTTTCCTCTCTGGCACATACCCTCATATAAATAAACTTTAATATAAACAGAGACACTCTCTGAAATGCTAATTTCCCTGTTATTGAATTTATTAATTTCTCATGAACTACTCCTTCAGACCACCTGGATTCCATAAAGACATGGTCATGCCTTTATATAAAAGGCAACACACTTTTCTTGGCAGTTGACTGTCCCCTACCTCCTTTGATGAAGTATCAAGATACATTTTTTT
>CM053595.1:267671082-267701612 GCA_028646575.1 Pseudocheirus occidentalis | reverse complement strand
AGGAAGGAAGGGGGGAAGGGAGGAAGGAAGGAAGGAAGGGGGGAAGGAAGGAAGGAAGGAAGGAAGGGGGGAAGGAAGGAAGGAAGGAAGGAAGGAAGGAAGGAAGGAAGGAAGGAAAATAGCGTGCTTCTGTTTGTATTCAGGCAGTATTCAGGCAATATCTTCTCTTGAGGCAGATAGCATGATTTATCATGAGTCCTTTGGGAATATCTTGCATCACTGTATTGCTGAGAAAAACTAAGCCATTTACAATTCTTTATTGTAAAATATTACAGTTACTGTGTACAACATTCTCCTGGTTCTGCTCACTACATTTTGCATCAGTTCATTTAAGTCTTTCCAGGTTTTCTCCCAGTCGATGGGTATTCCATTGATTTCCAATTCTTAACCACTCTCCCCACACACACACACACAAATAATTGCTATAAATATTTTTGTACAAATAGGTTCTGTTCCCTTTTTTAAGTCTCTTTGGCCTACAGACCTAGTAATGGTATTATGGGATCCAAGGGTAGGCATAGTTTCATAGCCCTTTGGATAAATTCTCCCTTCACAGGGAAAGATGAACTATCTAGCTTCTACATTTCCCCATCGTTTTTTGTCAAACCAATCTGAATGTTTGAGAATGTTCTAGCTCAGATGAGTAAATATGGTGCTATGTCATAAATCTCTTAGTGCTTCCCACTCCTTTTCTGTTCTGTTGTTGCCAATTGTGTGTTGGCTCTGCTTTCCCTTAAAGTTAGTGGACTGTTTACATGTGGAGAACCACTCTAATCTAATCAGAACATATCAAGTCTTCTGGTAGTCATGTTGACTCTGGGCCACTGATTTTGTTGAATGTAACTGCTTAGCTTAGAGAGGAAGTCTTTGATCAGTCCCAGACTCTGTGACACACACAACCTTCATCACTCTCACATCTCATCCATCTCTTCTCCTTCACTTGATGCAGCCTATTAAATTCCAATGTTTGTTGCAAGGGTGCATCCAAGAAGTTTTATTGCATTTAGGTAAATGGAAGAAAGTGTTGGTGATGACAAGGTTATGAGACTTAAAAGTCTTCAGTAGTAAGTGATCACTGCTCTTGAATTTTCTGACTCCATTCCTCCCAAGGACTCCCTGCCATGTCTCTGTATCTACTCTGGTATTAAAAATCACCCAGAATTACGAGCTTGTCCTCTTTTGGTACATTGATGATGAGGGTGTCCAGATCTTCATATTTTTTTTCTTTGACCTCTTTAATGTCATTAGGTTTCATCATGGTTGGAACATACACACTCATGAGGGTATGGCACTTTCCTGCAAGTGGCAATTATGTTGTCATGAGTTTACTCATGGTGGGGTTACTTCTTGGGCAACTCATGCAACTTTGTTAACTAGATTAGCTTTAATTGCAAAACTCATACCAGCTTCATGGCACTTTCCATCACCAGAACCAGTCCAGAAAAATGTGTATCTGTCTCTGATTCAGGCTAACCTTCATTCACCAACCTTGTTTTACTCAGGGATGCTATTTGGATGTGACAGCTGTTAAGTTCTCTTGCAACAAGAGCTTTTTTTTTCTTTTTTGGTCTACTGGATTTCTTTTTGTCCATAAGCATGCACACATTCCATGTGCCAATGATGAATAAAATCACTGCAAAAGTTTTCATACTTTGTTCTGTGTTTTTCAACTTCAGACTAGTCTTGCTGCTTGCTGTGGTAAATAGGCCAGGGTTAGGTTAAGTGAAGGAGACAATTTTAGGTCACCTTTTCTAGCTCCTTCCACACTATAGTAGATGAGTAATGCAGTCTTTTTAAAGGACTATTCAGATACCCCAGAGGGGCTGCCAAATCCTACTGCTGCTTCAGTCCAGTGAGATGACCATATGGCCTGGGTTGCTTGTGTGCAAAATTGTGACTACAGCTCTCAATGTATTCACATCCACTATCTCATCACTAACCTGTAGATAAAGGATTTTGAGGTAGGTAAAATTTATAAAATTGTGGTATATTTTGATTCATGCATAAATTAGATTTAAGTGAAGAAGAGTTATCTTATGTCATCAGCCTTATTCTGTCTTCCAGAGTCATCTCCAGTGGGAAGACAAAAGTCAGGATGCCTGGTGTTTGTTCTAAGTGTTCCACAGTGCCTGCTTCCTCTGCCTTCATTGCCTATTGGAACAAATTTTTCATATCCACCTATTCTGCCAGAGAAGTCTTCACTTATTTGGAATAGACACTCCCCCACCCTGTCTCACCAATGGGTTTTAGGCTCCTGTTTTATCCTCAATATGGTTTAGCCCTGAAAAAATAGTTTACCAGGGTGTGGCTGCTATGCATGCCACAGTTTCTTGGAGTCCCAGATGAAACTTAGGTGGCAGGTAGATACCAAAGGCGAAAGGTAGTCCTGAAAAGAGCTTGGCAGCCCTTCCCCCAGAAGTCAGTCTTCTCTGAAAACCCATATGCCTCCAATGAAAATATATGATATATGGAATAGACATTAATAACAATCTTGTTTAACATACAGCTTTAATCAGTTTCTATTCTATTTTTATCTAGTTTTTGCTTTCTAGTTGGGTTCTGAAACTTACACTTCTAGATGGAAGCCAGCTTACTCTCTGGGTTTTAACAGTATAGTTGAGGAATTAAGGTTTGTTTCCCTTACGCTGTTGACTGATTGTTCTATTCTGGTGGATGCTCCCTAATGTTAACCACCAGTGATCATCATTTCAGTACCATTTAACCATTTAATATTAATTAGCTTTTACAAAGATTTATTCTGAAGATAGAGCAAAAAATGTATATGCCACTCGATCCAACATCCAGAGATCATACTTGATTCTCAGGGAGAGTGGACTCACACTTAACACATTTTCTACACAGTATTTGTCCCACCAATATCACTTCTAAATGCTTTGTGGCCAATGTATTGATGAGTGCCAGAGGCAGCCAGATAGCATAGTGGATAGAGCATTGGACCTGGAGTTAGGAAGATGGCAGTTCAAATCTTTTCTCAGACATTTACTGGATTTGGCAAATTACTTAACTTCTGTCTGCCTCAGTTTCTTCCACTATAAAATGAAGATAACAATAGAAACTACCTCACATGATTGTTGTGAGTTTTAAATGAGATATTTGTAAAGCACTTAGCACAGGGCTTGGCATATAATAACAGCTTTATAAATGCTAGCCACTACTAGTTTACATTCCTGCTAAAGCTGGACTAGGTCAAGAAAATGATTCAGGACTTCACTCTTCACTTCCAAAAAATACTGGCATGAACTTCTAGCTCCTGGGTTTCCAGTGGCTCACAGTTCTGTTATTTCAAAGTTCATAAGGTTCTATCCATCTCCCGTCTCCACCTAAAAGCAAGAAGTCATAGGTCTCATAGAGACTGAAGCAATCACTATGTCCTGAGCCCTCAGCTTCATTCTGGCTCTCAGACAAAAAGAATCCAATGCATCTTCCACAAATAGAGATCCTTAGCAGCTCATCTTTCTTGACCAATATCAGCCAGCCTAGAAAAAGGCAGAGACACCAGTATCCTGGCTGACTAGTGACTTTGGAAATGAACCCCTTTTTCTAGCTCCTCAACAATCAAAAAGTCTTCTCTTCACCACATGTGAGCAGGACAGAGCCAGTTCCTATTCCAGAATGTCTCTATGTGAGCCAAACTGGGAAGCAGGGCCCTTCCATTACACATTATCATGCTTAACCAGAAGGAGGCTCCATATTCCTTCTACATGAGGACTACCAGCTGTATTTGTTACCATCACTCCTAACCACATGATGACTTCTAGTAATAGGGTGGACTCACTGCCTCCAGAGATAGCCAATCTACCATGTCCTGAGATAACACAATATATTAAAAGGGATGCTATTTTATGCGTATGTAAATATATGAGCTTTGTGACTGCATAAGTGGTAACAATAAGAACAACAATTATTAGGATTTGCAGTACTTTAAGGTCTGCAGAGTGCTTTAAATTGTGTTATTTCATCATCACAACAATCCTGTGAGGCACATACAGGCAATAGAGAGATGGTAAACACCTTTCTTTCACAGACAATATGTGGGAGGAGTAGGTTGGCAAAGGAAAATGTGGAGGTGTATTGTAAGGAAAGTACCCTATAAAGTACAAAACACTTTAGAAATGTAAGTGTTGATTGTATAAGCAATGTTAGGTATATGAAAAATTCACCTGACAACAACCTCTCTTGAGAGCCTAACAAAAGAGGTCATGTGGTATAGTGGAAGGACTTGGGCATTGGAAGATCTGGGTTTGAATCCAATTTCATATATCTGAAAGCTGAGTGACCCCGAACAAGTAATTTAAACTCCTCTCTGCTCCAATTCTTTCACCTATCAAATCAAGGGGTTAGCCTCAATGATCTCCAAGTTGTTCTTCCAGCTCCAAATCTATGATCTTTGGTGCCCTACCTCTTCTCCATGAAATAGTACAAACATGTTATGATCATTTTACAGATCCTCATCTGTAATGTAATTTAGACTCAGAATGGTGATAAGAGTTTTCCATTATTACAAAGGTTAACCAATGGAAAAAGTGGATTCTAAATCCGGACTTCTGGCTCTAGGTCCAGTGGTCTCTCCATTATACACATGCTTTCCTTATGCTCTGGTGCGTTGCATAGCTCTCGGCCATATGGGACTTGTGCACACATATTCATTGAGTCTGTTTTTATTCCATGATCCCACGTTAAGCAATATATTATGTCTTCTGAACTACTTGATATTCATTGCTAATAAAGCTACATAGAAATAAAGCTATGAGGTACTAGAATGGCAGCTTTTTATTACAGGGATGGTTCTATTATGCTAATTTATGATGTACATGATTTACACTAATAAGTGTAATTTCTTAAGATAAACAAAAATATCGTCAAGTTTTCCAATGCCTATACTTCTAGATGGCAAATTTACATAGCTCACAGTTTTATTAAACGTATTCTGTAGAGACAAAACATATTTTTACATAACAATCACCTCAGGCTTTTCCATGGGGAATTTGAGGGTATAAAACAGCTGCACATTTATAATAGTTTCACCACCTGTTCCCAGAATGTGAAAGTTCTGATTTCAAACAGCAACTGTATGAAATTTTGCTCACATTTCAAGGTCACTGGGTTCCTCTACCTTCTTCATTTGATCCTCTGGTGGAAAAAAAAATATTAGAGTTGATTTTCCAGTGGTTGATTAGAATTTTCCAAGAGAAAGGAATTAAAATGGGATTTGTTTAAAAGAAGCCAGATGACCAGATAGGAAATGACAGCCGCCATCTATGAGGGGCTTTAATTTCTAATTTCCTAAGTGCAGTTATTTTTCTTGTCTTTTAACTCAGGATAAGCAACCAAAGCATTTGGTTCCAATAGACTCAAAGTCACTTCATCTGGATGTTGGTAAGGGTATGAGATAGAGTAGGGAATGAGGAGATGGCACTGTGATTAATAGATATTTTCATTTGGATCTCTATATATTTATTATGGAAGTCAATCTCCTATGATGATCCATGGGTATCATTTTGATGATAATTTATATAAAGTAATCCATGCTACCAAGTAGCAAAGGTGAGATTGTTCCAAGGAGCTCAACATCTTTAGAAGATAAAGAGTTGGAAATGACTTTAGACAACATTTAGTAAAACTTCTTCACATTATAAAGAATGTGAGTTCCAGAGACAATGAGTGACTTGTCCTAAGCCACATAGATAATAAATAGCAAAGTTGAGATTTGAGTATGGAATCTGAGTCCAAATTCAGTTTCTTTATCTCTATACAAAGCTATTTAAGAGGTCGGAGAAACTTAGAAAAGCTGCTGGCAGAAACCAGGAACCAAATTTAAGATTTACCAAAACTGGTCATCTAATTAGTGAGAAAGGGGAACTGGAGCTAAAATGACATGAAATAACCAGTCAGCAGCAGGAGGTAAAGAGATAGAATCTATCATGACTGCCAGGATAAATTTATTTGCCCAAGGCATTGTGACCTGTTGACCATTCTGAGACACAGGTGGTTTCCTCAACCACTTTTGTAAATATCATACCTCTTCATCTGAACTGACAATGGGACCTGGACATCAACTACCACTATCCCTCTCCATATCCCCCCAAAAGGGAAAGCTCTAGCTTTAAACTTTGTGCCAAGAAAATATCACCACTTCTTTAGATCACCAAAGTATCTGACTCCACATATCATAAGATCAATGAGGTTGACTCATGTGTTTTACAAACAGCACTACCTTTGGGTGTCACAAACGGCTAATGGCTCAATTGATCACTGTGATGAGGCTTAGTATTGGCTTTTGGTGACAAGGATATGAGAGATGAGACCAGGTTAAAAGGAACTCCAGAGATTTTAAAGAGAAGTCTGATAGTTCATTCACAAAGAAAAGCAATGAATCTATTACCAAAAAAAAAAAAAAACGGAGAAAAAAGCATAAGCCCATGGAGTACTTGGAAAAATGCTTTGCTTTTATCTCAAGTTGACTAAAGTCATAATTATATTGATTCCATATGAAGTTATACATTATGTAAACTAAATATATTACATCTTAGATGAGAGTCAGTATAATGAAAAGGACATAGTTAACGATTTAGAATCACGGGACCTGGGTTCAAATACTTGCTTTTCAACTTATTTCACAAGTATGTGTGTAATGTAAGTACAACTCGTCTGAACCCCAGCTTTCTTAGCTGTTAGATAGGGATAATTAACCTTCCACTACCAACTTGATTTTTTTATTAGGAAAGTATTTATATGTCTTGAAACGCACTGCAGAAATAAGCAATTGTCATTTTTCAATCTATAGCCTGAGAGAAATGATTATTTCTCTCATACTAATAACCAATTATTAACTGAGATTAAGGTTTTCTCTTTTCTTTTTCCTCATTCAGAAACAAACTCCATGTAGGTTATTCAGCCAGTCTCTGAAGGACATTGCTAATAGATGAGATTGTCCAAATGCTCAGGGTACCTGCTTAGATGGGACCCCACTCAGCTAGAAAACCAACCAGTGAGGGCCAGTCCTGGATGTATTCTTTTGCCTAAATTGCTAAAGGTGGCTGAGTCTCATGATTAGGCCACACTCTCTACAGGAGAAGCTAAAGGCTTTTTGCCCAATTCTTTATTAATATGTCCACACCTTCATTTATTGCTAAACAATCAGAGTTGATTTCTACCCTCAGGAATACCCCCCTTTTCAAATCTATTTAAGTATTCAATATTCTTGGGGGTGGGGACAGAGTCCTTTGGTTCATGAGAGAAAGCCAAATTACCATGTTTTTATTAATTATTTGCTAGTCATAATTAATAAGAATGAACATTAATTACCCAGAAAGAAAGTTTCTCAGACTTTTAATATATCACAAGCCACATTCCATGCTAAATAAGAAAAGCGGGCAATAAGAGATAGAACATAACTTTTGGAGTCAGGGAATCTGGGATGAAATCATGGCTGTTATTTTGTAACTGGACCAATGTGACTTTCAATGAGTCACTGGTGCTCTCTGGCTCCCTAATTCTTTTTTTTAAACATTTTATTATTACCTACTCAGTGCTTGACATTATATTAGGTATTAGGAATACAAAGACAAATAATTACATCACCTATTCTTTTTTTTTCTTTTTGGAGGAGGGAACAGGGCAATTGGAGTTAAGGGACTTGTCCAAGATCATACAATTACTATGCATCAACTGAGGTCAGATTTGAACTCAGATCCTCCTGACTCCAGGGCCAGTGCTCTATTCAATGCACCACCAAGCTGCCTCTCCTAATTCTTTATCTGCAAAATGAGGAATTTAGACTAGATAACCTCTTGAGTTGCTACCTAACTCTAAATCCTATGATCTTATGTAACATTTTGAATGGTTCATCATTTTCCAGGGGAAAACAAATGTCTGAGCTCACAGTGAAAAAAAGAACAGAATGGAAAAAATCATTGAACTCTTACTGCATAGTACTAAGCACTAATGATACAAATAGAAAACTGAAAGAGTCCCTGTTTTCAGAGAGCTCACATCCTAATAAGGAGAGAAGATACATCAAGCAGGGTCTCAGCAGACAGAAAGGGTAGGGAGTACTTAGGTTATGGCAGAGCAATTAATGGGGTATGTGGCAGGAATCTGGAGGGCAATGTTATATCAAATTGTCTATGAAGAGGAAGATATTGAGTCCAAGGGTAAAAGTGAAGTGGGGTACTGTGATAACCCCCACAAATATGAGCATACGAGGGATTGTTTCATGGTTGTCATGCAATCCATAGTGTCTGGCATTTAGCCAATTTTTTTTTTTTTGCTTTTTGGAGGAGGGAAGCCTGGGCAATTGGGATTAAATGATTTGCCCAAGGTCACACAGTTAGTAAGTGCCAAGTATCTGAGGCCTAATTTGAACTCAGGTCCTCCTGACTCCAAGGCCAGTGCTCTATTCACTAGGCCACCTAGCTGTCCCCATTTAGCCAACTTTTGACAACATTTACTGAATTGAATTGCATCAGAAGTCATTGAAGGATGCAATATCTTGTGATGTAACTTTGTGGAAAAGAGAGCTCAAAAGAAGCTTAAATGGTCATGGCATTATTCAGCTTATATGACTATTCTGAGCCATCCTAATCATTCTAGAAGCTAGGTGAGTAACAGAGGGAAACAAACATTTATTTGACCAAGAAACCCTACAGTAATGGAAGGAAAATGAGACAAGGATAACCCAGATCCCAGTAAACCTCAAATATGGGACATCCAGATTGGGGAAAAGGCTGATGGGGCAAGTGGTAAATCACGGAGGAGAGAAGTTCACCAGTTCCTTCAGAAAGGTTTAATGGATTGCCTATGATGATAAAGTTATGAATTTTAAAAGAACTACAATTTTGGTAGGAGATAATGATTAGCCTCAGGCTAATACCATGGGCAAGTTATTTAACTTCTATTTTCAGAGCCATAAAATGGGCAAGATAATATGTGTATTAAGAACTTCAAAGGGTTGTCAGGAAGTAAGTGTGGTATAAAGGGAAAACAATTCTTTTTGGAGTCAGAAAATTGTGGTTAAATCTTAGTTTGCTTATTTATTTGTTGCGTGATTTTGGCAAGCCACTTACCTCGCAGGTCTCATTTTCCTCACCTTTGAAATAAAGGTATTGGACTATATAATCCCCAAGGTCTCTTTCATTTTATGTCTAATGTCCTTAAAACACTAAAAAAAAATAAGCAGTCATTATTCTTGACTTGTATTGCAGATGTGCCCTAGTTCTAGCTAGGTATGATAAACCATCATGATTTTCAATGTGACCATGTATTCTTTGTCACTCTGGATGAATTTCCTGGTGATAAGAAGGAAAAATTCTGCCATATTGGTGTTTTATGGGTACAAAAGAAGACTCTGAAAAGCAATGAGCTGTTTTACTCAGCATCAACATCACTGAACTTTATAAAATTGATGAACTTTTCATGTTCTTAAATATAGCTGCCAGTGGCCTTTCTACATAATGTAGTACTTTGCGATCATTAAAAAGAGGCAATTCCTCTCTAAGTACTCCATGTTTTTCCTTTCAAAGAACTGCATTACCTGCTTTTTTTTTAAACTCCTACTACTCTACTCTAAAGGATAATAGACTGTGACATTTAACTCTGCTGCTCCCTTGCACAGGAAGGTAACTCCTACACAGATCTTACATTAAGGACCTGTAAATAATATTTCTTTGCTTGGTATTCCTGCGTTCTGCCTTAAGCCACAGAGATGCAGCCCCACACAACTCAAGCATTTAGGCTTGCTTCTACACCTGTAAAAGAGAAAAGACAAAGGGTCCAACATCAAAATAGGGAGATGAGCTAGGCAGGGGAAGAGGGAGATAGAAAGTATGGCTGGGTGCTTATGTGAGCAAGAGAATGAATGAGTGACTGAGGCAGCCAGAATGTGGGAATGTGAGCCAAGTCAAAGATCTGGATAAAAAGCAGAGACACAGCCAAAAGATAAGTGAGCCTTCCAACCCTGATTGAGGGCTGCTTGCCTTCCATTAATGTTTATCATTGACAATTGTGCCTGCTGGATTGACAGCCCATACTTAGGAAATCAGTGGAGGCAAGCTGTAAATATTGTAATTGTGGCAATGCATCTGCACTCCCTTGGATTTGCTACTTAACACCATGAGGAGTCTCATGGAAAGGATGGAATGAGTCACTGGGTTATATCACTCTGCATCTCCACTACAGAGCTATGCTCTTTTGGGAGTACACTCATCTTATAACCTAACCTTCCAGAAGATAAAAGACATGTAAATGACCCAAGTGGATAAGAATCACAGGGTCATACATCTAAAGCTGGAAAGAATCCCATAGGCCATAAAATTCAATCTCCTTATTCTGGAGATTAGGAAATTGGGGCCCCAGGGAGTTGAGCAGTTTAGGTCATCTTCAAGAACAAAGGTGAACAACAATCTCTGCATAGTAGTAGCTGCTCCACTGGGGACCCAATTGGCCAATTCCAGTTGAGCAATGCTCTTTCCTTCTTTTTTTTTCCTTCCTTCTTTGCCTCCCTCTTTTCCCTCCCTCTTCTTCTTCTGTCCACATGAGGAATCATTCTCTTACATGTGTGTGCTCCAACAAAAGAAATAGAAATTTTTATCACTGGAACATCACAAGATACCTTGGGGTTTAAGGGCTAGATTTTTTTTTCCTTTTCCTTACCTATTCATATTTTAAAAAAATAACTGGGATAATTAACTTTTTGTCCCATGAAGTTTCATTTATGATTTCTTGATACAGAGCACTAGGAAATCAGGCTTTGATAAAACCCATTGGCATTCAAATGGAGCTACCTGACTATGCCTTAAGTCCAAATCTCTCAGGTTCTCACTTATTGCTCAATAATAGTTCCCAGCCCAAGTCTTATTTTGTCATCCTTTTGGTTTTGATGACTCAGAGTATAATTAGCAATTATTTCTGTTCTGATCAGAAATCCTAAGGATTTTCCCCTTCCCAGTTAGATTTTTTTTTTAGGAGGCAAACTAGGTCATCTTTCGCTTCATTTCTTTCTTACCTAGCCTTAAATCACTGAATATGTGTTGCCTCATACAATAGTAAATAATGTAACTCAGATCAAATGAGATTTTACATACGTTATACATATATATGTATATACGTAAATACACATACATATAGCATTTCCCAAAGCTCGAAATATATGTAAATGTCACTATAAATATTAGCAACAATAGTAATATGACAAAGGAACCTGAATGATAATAGTAGCATTGTGATATTGGTACTATTATTTGTATTAATGTTAATAATAATACTATTGCAATAGCAATGGCAGCAGAAGCAATTCTAATAAGGAAAATGATAGCTAGTATTTTATATCTTTTTAGTATTTGTAAAATACTCTGCATAATATTATTTTATATGAAACATTCATTGTATGAGAGGATAAAAATGTTTAGTTAAAACATGGTAACAGTTGTCATAGAATTTATAGCCTACTAGCAGCAGTTCTCAACCTGTGGGTTGTGACCCCTTTGGGGGGTGGAATGGCCCTTTCACAGGAATCACAAGGGTCACCTAAGGCCATAAGAAAAAACACATTTCCAACGGTCTTAGGAAATGAGACAAAGCTTCTCCATCCATCTCTAGGCAGGTCCACCCACATGCAGATATGCCCACATACGAGTATTAAAAGGTCGCAGCATTAGGAAGATTGAGAACCACTGTGCTAGAGGAATATGACATATGGGGTTAGCTATTATATAAAATGATAAATGAAAATCAGTGTATTAGAGAGGCACAAGTGGAATAGGAGAGGAGGACCAAGTGGGAAAAGTTACTAAGGAAGACCCAGTTGCTTTGATCTGCTTACTACTTACTTCCTGCAAATATTTTGCATAGTCCATTTTACTCTCTCAATCTCAGTCATCCTCAAATGAAGATGTTAGATTAGATGTCTAGTATCCAAAGTGACTTCCAACACTAAATCCTGTGGCTCATAGTGAAATGCAAATCCCCAATTTGTAGTGCTCCGTGGAGTCTGAAGCGTCATGCTAAAACTGAAAATTAACGATTCTGCTCAACTGACTCCAGAAGTAACCTTATTAAAGGGGAATGGATTAAGGTAAGAAGGCAGGAAGATAGGGAAGGGAAGAGTGTAATGTGCAGAGATGATCATTTGGGATTGAATAAAAAATGTAGAGGACTTGAAAGTCATAGTGAGAATGAAGAATAGGATGGCAAGTCAGAAGGATCAATGGAATGACAATAGATTATGAATAGATAACGGAATTTCAGAATTCATGATTATGGAAATGGAACATTCATAGGTAGCGGCAAGATCAAAGAATATGACAAGCTTTGTGTGAAGCTGAGCTGGGGTAGAGGAGTAGATCATGGGGAATGACAAATGTGAGGAACTGTAAGATTAAGGTATTTGAGAGAGTATCAATATGGTTAATAAAGTCCCTTTGTGTCACTAAAGACAAATGTTGATAACTAAATCCTCTTTTTTGTACAGTTCTGGACTTCAAAAAGACCTTGTTGCTCCACTACTTTTCAAAAATGCATGCCCTTTTCTAAGGCAGTTTTCATAGTATTGATGGCTCATGTTCAGCAATCCATCTATACTATGGAGACCTGGGATCTTATAAACAGTTAAGCAGGAAGAATATATTCCATGAATCTCTCCCCTTCCTCAAATTGATCATGTGTATAAAGACCCAATTTTATGGTTGATTATGTACTTTGCATGCTTAGCTTTAGCTACTATACTGAAAATAAATTCATAGTAGCACAGACCAAAAACATGTTCAGTTATATGAATGCAATAAAGTCATTGATGATCAGGAAATTATATTTGAGACTCAAATTTTTGTAGCCCAAGCACAAAGCTTTCCAAATTCATGTGAATTTTTATTTTTGTCATTTCTCCCTCTATAAACCATTAGGAAGGTTTCCAAATAATTCTAAAATTTAAGAAGTTTATCACATATAACAGTTCTTTTCTCTTGTAGCAAAGAACAGAAAACAAAAGAAGTATCCATCAATGGTGGCATGGCTGAACAATTATGGGATATGAGTGTGAATATAATGGAATATCATTATGCTACAAGAAGAAGAAAAAAGAGCAGCTTAAAGAAACTGAGAAAAGCTTGGAGAA
Source organism: Pseudocheirus occidentalis (assembly GCA_028646575.1). Classification (NCBI taxonomy): domain Eukaryota; kingdom Metazoa; phylum Chordata; class Mammalia; order Diprotodontia; family Pseudocheiridae; genus Pseudocheirus; species Pseudocheirus occidentalis. The sequence continues at coordinate 267,688,483 of CM053595.1, read as the reverse complement.
ACTGAGGCAGAGTGAAGTGAGCAGAACTAGGAGGATAATTTATAAAGCAACAAGATTGTAAAGATTAACAACTCTGAAAGACTTAAAAACTTTAATCAGTAAAATGATTAACCATGACTCCAAAGGACCAATGATATAGTATGCGACCCAATTACTGAGAAAGAGGAGATAGATTCAAGATGTAGAATGAGACAAACATTTTTAGACATGGCAGATGTCACTAAGGGCCCTTCCAACTCTAACATTCTGTGATTCTAAATTGGAGTGCAGTGAAGGCTTGTGAGCTATCCTTCCAAACCTGCCCTAACTCTAGCAAACTCTTTCCTCAGAGAACGATGGGGTAAATTTTTTCACCATGATTCTAAAAGTAACCTAAAGGGATTAAGGATGGTTTTCTAGTAGTATAGTTCTTGGGTACCCACCAATATATTTATCATCTAATTTAAATTAGCTAGGTAGGCTTACTCAGCTTTTAGAAATAGATGTTTACTAAGGTGATACAGTACGAACAGTTTTAAATTCTCTTCCCCCCCAAAAAAAATTTGAAGTTTTCACAGTTCCACAAGTACATACGTGGTCTGAAGAAAAGTAGGCACAATTTTAGGGCATATGTCACAAAAGAGTAGCTCATAACTCTTTGTTGCTGGAAATCAGTTTTTCTTTTTGGACAACCCCTGTGAAATAATACTTAGGTAGAGTCAAATTTTCTACTGTTCCCCTTATAGAGTCATGAAGCTCCTTTTTCTCAGTATAACTATTTTGACTAATTTGTTTTCAGTTTCTGATGCAAACACTAATGTCAGTCATTGATGTTCTGGAGACAGGACACCCAAGGAAGTTCAATATAACAGTCCTTTGTAATTTTATGATATAATCTTCTGTTCAAGGATGTATGTGTGCTGTGAATGGTGGGAGAGGAAGAGTTGGAGGGTTGAATAGGAAAGAGAGGGTCTTCATTCTCTACTCCACCTAAGCAATCCCTCAGGGGCTTGGCTGAAGCTGCTCTCACCAGCCTGACCCAGCACTGGAATACCAAGATCCTAACTGGCTAGATATGTTATGTAAGCCACTCTAGGGCATAACCAACTCCTTAGGCAATTCCAATACACTTCCTACTAGCATAATTTCATTTCAAACAACGTCTGGAAACATTTTCTCCTTCTGGTCTCATTAAGGACTTTTCTCACCTATTTTAAAGACTTTGATTAATAGATTCCACACAGGTGTTCTCACTTGATAAAGACTATCTTAGTTACTTTATGTGGGTGAACTGATGCTGTGACTGAATTAATTGACTCTCAACTTACAACAGTAGAAATCAAGTTTAGGTTTACAAAGGACTTTTCTTTATAGGTATTTGGTTGGATAGGTAAAGCCAGTGGTTTTTATAATCATTTAACAAAAGAGAGGCAAAATGATTTGCCTGTTCCAAAGCAACTACAGTATCAAGTACTGATCAAGATTTGAACCCTCTTCTTCTGACTACAAATTAGAGGCTCTTTTCACAAAAACTTAGAGGAGAAAAATATCATGTTACATCTGGAAGAAACCCTATATATAATTTAGTCCAATTGCTGTAGAAACTAAGGTGCTGAGTAGTTAACTTGAGGTTGTATGGCACACTGGAAAGAGGCCTGAATCAATTAGATTAGAGTCCTTGGCTAAGTAACCGATTAAATAATTCAGAAAATTAGAAGTGACCATGGAGATCATCTATCCCAACCTCTCATTTGATGTCTTAATAAATTGAAGCACAGAGAAGAGCAATAATTTACCTAGGGTCATATAACAAATTAATAGCAGAATTGGGGATTCTGGTCACCTGACTTCCATTGAAGGGATTTTTTTCACTGTACCACGATTCTTTAATTTCCCAGAGCCTTAATTTTACCAAATGTAAATTGAGGAAATGTGAATAGATGATTTGTAAAGTCACTTCCAAGAGTAAAACATTAGGTTCTATGATCTAACAGTTTGTGTGCTAGTTGTCCTTCTGTCTCTAATATTCTACATTCCGCAATGCTCTATACTCTAAGACGCAGTTCTCATCCTTAATAATTCTGTTTTGTTAGTGAATCAAGTTGTGTTTCCCTTTTGACATAAGCAAGGCAGCATTTTAAAATGCCACACAAGTAATGGCCATATCAATGCTAGGCCTCTGATGCTTCACTGTAAATGACAGAACACTGATATTCAGAGGAAATTAAATGTCTCTAGGTCATAAAAGGTGGCTATCTCTTTAAAGGAAAAAAAAGAGCTAGAAAACCAAACCTACATTCGATTTTGATTAATATCTTAAATACGAGGCATATATGGATTGTTATCTACTACATTAATCTTTGTAAAATAGCTCAAGTAATTTCTCATTGTTCTTCAATTGGATTACATTATCTTGACAAGGAGAAAGTCTTAACTTGAAAGATTATGTTTACATAACATCTCTTTTGTAACACATTATTTTGGAGAAAATTGACATTAAAACAACCTGGTTGAATCTTAAAGCTAGCTGTGAATTATATATTTTTTTTCATGGTTGGTGACTGGAAATTAAATTAATGAGTTTTCATGCTACATTTTTCCCTGTGCTATCACTTGGCATGAGGGCCATAAGTTCAGCCCTTTTTTTGAAGTTCTACTTTGTCAGTGGCCACAGCAAGCCGTCTTATCTCCTTGAGCCTCAGTTTCATCGTTTTAAAAATATGTTATTAAGCACTGAGAACCTACCTCCCTAGGTGATTGGAAGGAAGGCACTTTGTAAGGGGCAAAGTGCTAAAGAAATGGAAGCTAGTGTTATATCCCAGTAAACCCAACTGGTAGTCAAGAGAGGAGTCCTTTCTTATTAGCAACAGAATATGTGAAACACTAGTAGGACGAGGGATACTCCATGGAGGCTTTTAGAGGGGGGCTTGGTTATATTATTTAGAAAAATCCCTCTTTTCTTCATGCCATTTAGATTAGCTCAGAATTTAAGGCTCCTACAAGACCACAAGCTCTTTGTGGACTGAAGCTAAACCTTAGTGTCTAAACATATTTTTTTTAGATACACAATTTCTACCAATTTAATTTATTGATTGCATTAATAAAGGCACAAGAATATTTGTGAATTGAGGTATAGGGGTGAAACTTTGTCCCATACTAGCCTTACTTAGTCCTTGCTAGCCCAGTGGATAGGAAACATTATCTAGGCATCAGGAAAATCTAAGTTGAAATCCTGCCTCAGACACATTATTTGTGTGTCCCTGGGCAAGAAACTTAATCTCTCAGTTGCAGTGTGGTTGTCTGTAAAACACATGTAATAATAGCACCTACCTCCCAGGGTTTTCATGATGAACAAATGAGATAATTCATATAAAGCACTTTTAAAACTAAAATGTTTATATAAATGTTAGCTATTATCACCCTTATACTTGGAATGTAGAATACTATAAGCTTCTTATGTAGGTAGGAGATCATTTAGGCCCCATTTCAGAGCACATAGACTGGATGAGAACTCCAAGTTTCTTTATGCCCAGCCAAGGGAATTTTTCATTAAGTCTATCAGTAAATTTCTGAGTTATGCATTAAAGACATGACTTTAAGGCTAAGTAGTTGTGACAGCTATTGCTGGTTCTGAGAAACTTTTCTCCTGCTTATATCTGGCTTTGACATCATACACAACAGAGCTGATGCTTCTCAAAGTCTGACCTTCAGCATATCATCCTATATAACAGGATAAATAATTAGTATCACAAATAAAATTACATAAAGTACAATCATTATACTGTTGGCTTATTATCCATTTCTCTGGAATTTCTATAGCAAACCCTCGAGAGAGAGAGAGAGAGATGTAACAAAGGGTTAGCATTGGTGGCATGCTGGCCCTATGCATCTCCTGATGTTAAACATATCCTTTTCATTGGAATTTCCATGAGCAAGGTGATGCATATATATTAGAAAAGTTCAGCTTTTCCCCACATGCTTCCTTCAGGCAGGGAGTTGCCAACACAGTCACTGAAACTGAAGACTGAGCCAGATTTCCAGATGGTGGAGGTGGCTTTTTGCCTCTTGTTTGGGATTTGGCATATTCACTGCAACTTAACTCCTACATAAAATTTGATTGGCAAATTATGTGACACTCAAAAACTGATTAAATTAATTGAGCTTTGAATTGTCTTTATTTTATGAGAAATAGTATGCTTAGTCTACTTCCAAGTCTGGCTATTTTAAAAATAAAGTCCTTTTGTTTTATGTTGTAAAGCTATTAATTTCTCAAACACCACTAATTAGCTGACAAGGTACTGTAACAGATGAATCATGGTATTATCAAAGTAGGTGCTACTATACTTTGAGATCACCTTGACATTTATTAGAGCAGATAATCTATGCCACAGAGATCAGCTAGGATTGTTCTTATTCATTCAGTAGTTATGGTATACAAGCGGAAATTCCTATGAAAAGTAAGTGACGCTGGAAGGCTACTCTAATGACAAGTGGGAAAAGTTTTAAAAGAGTTGCAGCCTAATACTGAGAACCAAACTTCCTTTCACTTTCAAACCTTTCAACCTTGAAACTTAGATCTATTATCTCATTAATTTAATTGATCCTTTTATTGACAGTACAACTGACAACCTATTTATATTTCTTTATGTTGTATGGGTTTTTTAATTGTTATTCTAATAATTTTTTGATTAGTTGGTTGCTTGGTGAGTGTTCTTTGTTCTGAAAAAGGACCAAAATAATATCACTATGTTACAGTCAAGTTACAGCTGTGGTAGATCAGAAAAATAGAAGCTCAGAATGTTCTAAAACAGGTTAGACACATATAGTCCATGTGAACATTTGGGGTGGCTTCTCTACATTTGTGTATCTTGCATTTCTTTTGAGTTACTTCAATTTTGCTTTGCTCATAGACCTTCTCTCATGAGGGCCTGGCACACCGAGTTGTGCTGTGCCACTCTCTCCCATGACACACAATCACTTCCAAAGTTCTTTGAGAGTGTCCTCATATCGTTTATTCTGACCACCATGTGAATGTTTACCTTTTTCATTCAAACAATATGTCCAGCCCATCATGGTTGTACTCTCTGAAGTAGAGACTGGCATTGTAGTTCAAGTAAGGACTTCAGTGTCTGGTACCTTCTCCTGTCAGGTGATCTTCAGAATTTTCTTAAGACAATCCAAAGAGAAGAGATTCAGTTTCCTGTTATGGTGCTGGTATACTGTCCAGGTTTTACATGCATACAACGATGAGGTCAGTGCGATGGCTCTGTTGAGCTTCAGTTTGGTAGTCAGAGTAATACTTCTCTTCCAGACTTTCCTTGGAGCCTCTCAAGCACTGAACTGGCTCTGGCTATGTGTGCATCAATCTCATCATCAATGTCTACCTCCCTGGAAAGTATACTACCAAGGTAAGTGAATTTATCCAGAGCATTCAAAACTTCTCCGTTTGCTGTAATCAGTGGTTCCACACATGGCTGGTGTGGTGCTGGCTAATAGAGCACCTGTGTTTTCTTGGTGTTAATTGTTAGGTCAAAATTAACACCAGCAACAGAGGCTCAATCCATATTTTGCTGCATCTCAGCTTCACAGGCTGCATTGAGTCAGCAATCATCTGCAAACAGAAAATTATTCATCAATACTCCCTCCACTTTTATCTTGACTTGTAGCCTTTTAAAGTTAAAGAATTTAATATCAGTATTTAGTATCAGTATCAGTACAATCAAGCTGACCTTGATTTCATATTCATCCTCACTGAAGGCATTTGACAACATGGCAGAAATTTTCGTGCTAAAAAGCATGGGAGCAAGCACACAGCCTTGTTTCACTTTCAACAGCTACAGAAATTATAGGAAGGAAGGGCAAAAGGAAAGAAGAAAAAATTAAGAAGGGAAAGGGAAGAGAGGGAAAGAAGGGAAGGAAAGAGGAAAGGAGAGGAGGGAAGAAAGAAGGAAGGAATGAGGAGGAGGAATTAAAAAAAAAGAATTTCTTAAGTACCTACCATATGCTAAATATTGTGCTAATTGTTTTACAAATATTTAATTTGATCCTCATAAGAACTCTTAAAGGTAGGCCACTTATCCTTATTTCATAGTTGAGATAACTGAGGCAGACAGACATTAAGTGATTTGTCAAGGTTAGATTAAAAAAAAAACCTAAGGTTCTGAGGCCAAATTTAGACCTCAGGTCTTTCTCACTCCAGGCCCAGTGCTCTGCCCTATACACCACATAGCTGCTGGAGGCAATCATCTTTTTTTGCAAGAATTCATATATATCAGTACAAAAGTCCTGCTGTCCATGTTACCCTCCCTCTTATTAGATGACATGAGAATATTCATAACTCCTTAATTAGTTAACAGCTTACTCTGCATGGGTTTCATTTGAAACTCTGGCTCTGCCAAGTGGTTACCTGGGTAATCCAGAGCAAGTCTTTTCACAATTCTGATTTCAGTTTCTTTATCTATAAAATCAAGGTATTAGACAAGATCTGGGCTTCTTAACCACATTTGTGGTTAAGACTGGACTCCTTAGATAGTTTGGCAAAGCCTACAACACATTCTCAAGATCATGTTTAAAATGAACTAAATACATGTGATTACAAAGGAAACAAATCATATTGAAACAGACAGACAGACAGATAGATAGATAGATAGATAGATAGATAGATAGATAGATAGATAGATTTCTCTCTCTCTTCTCTCTCTATATATATCTACAAAGATAGATGAATCTTGTTAGGTAGATGAAATATAAAATTCACAAATCCCAGTGAAAGAAGCTTTGAACTAAATGAATTTTATGGTCTCTCCTTTTATGCTGGCCTCAAATACAGTGCCTAAGTTACGTGCCAATGGTGGGTACCTAAAAAGGAATATGCACCTACACCCTACTTTGTGGATTTAAACAAGAAGGCTAGAAGGAATTAAATGCTGTAGATCTTGGGTTCCTATGGTAGGATGAATGTCATTATCCCTCTCTGTCACATGCAAGTTAGGTTAGTTTTCCTTAAAAGATAGTAAAATGTTCCTTAAGACTCATTTGGCTCCACAATAGTCCAAAATCTCAGAGCATTTCTGCATTTCATCATATCCTGACAAGAAAGCAGCCATGAGGAGCTTCAGGGGAACTTAAGGATTTGGCTGGCAGATCACAATGGGTAAAGCAGCCAAGAGTGCTTACTGAACCAACTTGAGGTGTCCTCAATTCCTGTCTTTGTTGATTATTATTTTCTTAACATGGTTGAGTAAATCTCTCCTTGCTAAATTTCAAATGACTTATGAGTGTCTCATTTTGTTCCAATATGGAACAAGTACCAACGAAGTAGCTTGAGTTAGGCCCAGGCCAAAAGAGCTCCAAAAGAAGGTGCAGGGAAGAAGGAGATATCGCTGATGCCTTTCTGGCATCAGTCTTGCAGAAAACTAGGAACTATCAAAAATGGAATGTGAATAATAATTCCAATTCCCATTTTCATAGCACTTTAAAGTTTATAATTTTTTTCCTGTGGGGTAGTAAGTGAAAATACCATTATTCCCATTCCCATAGCCCATCAAGATACTGAGACCCATAAAGGCTAAGTGTCTTGTCCAAGGTCATACAGTTGGTAATTGTCAGAGTCAAAAGTAAAACCCAGGTGTTTTAATCCCAATCCAGTCTTCTTTCTATTGCACAAATTGTGTATTTGAATTAGCCTACTAGCTCCACTGAGGTAACTCACATGACTCTGAAGGAAGGATGTACATGTAACATTTTTAATGTTCTGGAGAGGTGTCATGGTACAATGGATAGAAAGTTGCCCTGGAAGCCAAAGAAACCTGGATTTCAGTCTTTTCTCTGTCATAGCCTGACTGTTTAACACTGGTCACATCACTTAATTTCTCAGTGCTCTAAAATAATCTCTAAGACTATAAATTGCAACTAGTCAAAAGAATTTTTTAAGTCCAAACAATGTGCCATTCCCTGTGCTAAGTCGGAGGATGAAACAAAAGGTACACAAAGTACAGAAGAAAACAGTCAGCTCCTGATTTTAAGGAGCACATAGTCTAATGTGATAGCCAGGCCTGATCTACCTTGGTAGAAGGCATTTCCTCATCTGGCAGTCCTTTAAACCAACAAAACTACAGGTCCATTCCCTATTCTTTTGTTCAGTAGCAGAGAGAGAGATTTTTTTGGGAAGAAGATTGTAAATTCAACCACAGTTGAGCTCCACACATACACACACATGTCTACCTAACCAGGAATGATTTGTTTTCCATATTAGTCAGTGGCTGGCTCTCTCTGTATAGTGTTAGACTTCCTGAAGCAATAAAGGAATTGTGTTGATCACTCACAATGGGTGATTTAGACATCTGCTAAGCCCCAGACCCAGGTAAGCCATTTCTCCACAACATCTGTGATATTTTGCTCTAATTATTTCAAAACCACTCAGGAGATACGGGATGAAAATGAGGGCCTCCCAGGAGTCGAGGTCGTTAGGGAAAGTGTTTTTCGGTGTTTGGGTTTTTTTAATTAAAAATATTTGATTGCTCAGACAACAGGCACAGTACTGGTAGCTTGTTTTTCCTAAGAGGACTTCTTGGGGATAGACATTTTTGGTGAAGTGACTCTGAAGAGCTGGGGCAGCTGTATGAGACGTGAGAATTTCCCCTTTCTCACCTAAAAGTCTATGTTTAGTTTATCTGACTATGCCAAATACAAAAGGAATAGACTATTTTAAAATATTAAATTTTTCTGAAGGAGTGGAAAGGGATATAAATGTAATCCCAAAATGAGGGCTATAGTAATGAAGGAAATATTTGGGAAAGTAAACAGCACTGGATTCATAAAATCAATACAACTGGTCATATCATATAAGGCTTTAGAGTGAACAAGAACATTTACCAAAACACTTTGCCATACTTACTTAAATTGTTAGCACAATTTTATTGATAACTTTGAACAATGAGTGGCACATAATAATTCTTCACAAGTATCCTGGGGACTGGGGAGAAAGACTGCTATCAGTCCAATTTAATTAATACAAAAAAGAAACAGGTGCAGAAAAAGGTTAAGAAGTTTATCCAAGATCAAAACAATGAGGTCTGGTCAGACTTGGGATTTTTCTGATTTCTCACTCCAAGAACAAATCAATTTCTGAACTGCCACCCTAAATCTCTGAGAAGATAAGGAAGCCTAGACTGGGCAGAAGATAAAGTAGCATGCCCCAAAGTTCTGGAGCTGGAAACCAAGCACCTCTCATATATATGTACATGTGTAGATAGAGACACAGAGAAGCAGATAAAGAAATAGTCATGTTGAAGATACAGTACACATATATGTGTCTATATATGCATATATATATATGATGTCACATAGATATTTCCATATCAGATAGATACTCCTAAGCAAGAACACCTAGAAGACCTGACCATTTCTAGGGAATCACTAGTCAGCTTGGACCCTCTGCTGTAAGTCTTCCAGAATATATAATAACTAAGCTGGTAAGCCTACTTCTTTCTGTCTTATGCCTTGTTATGTTAATGATTAAAAGGTTATATACAAAAGCATTCTCCCTCTTGTTATCTTTCAAGGAATTTTATAACATTTTGATATATGACAGGGAGACCATTTGTTAGAGAGAGGCAACATTATATACTTTAAAAAAGTACTTTTGTATGCTTTTGGAGGGCAATTGCGGTTAAGTGACTTGCCCAAAGTCACACAGCTAGTAAGTGTGTCAAGAGTCTGAGGCTGGATTTGAACTCAGATCCTCCTGAATCTAGGGCAGACGCTCTAATTCACTGCACCACCTAGCTGCCCCTTCTTTTCTTAATATAATAAGCAAATAAAAATAATTACAGTTTGATCTTATATCTTTTAAAACTTCTTGGCAGTTGTGTAATGATAAAAATGTAGCCTATAGTAGCATTCAGAAATGCCTTCTCACTTGGTTCTAATATTCTTGTCTAAGATGCCCTCAATACTTTGGTAGATTATCTTAGTAAAAGATTTCTTTGGATGAGAAAGTAGGCTTTGAGGGTCAATAGTCATTCTCTTCATCACTTTTTTTGGCATAGTAATAAAGGCCAAGCTTTGTTTTCACATATTTGATACTTTCCCTCCTCTAGAAACCTTGAAATCCAGTCTCACAAAACTGTCACCCTTCCACATGTACCTCATCTATGCACACTTGGTCTACTCCTCTTTTTATGCCTTTTTTTCCTCCCTTTTCTTCCATTTCCATCTCCTCAAGAAGAACCTCCAGGAACATGGTGCTAAAATGCAGATGTTAAAAGGCAGTATCCTTTAGGGGGGTGGGAGGTGGGGGCTGGAAGAAGGGGGAAGAATGTCCCCAATACCCCAATGCCATATGACAGCCTTCAAATACTTGAAGACAATTGTCATGCCCTAAGCCACCTCTTTACATCTTCTCTTATCCAGCCTAATCATATCTAGCTCTTAGAAAGTTTGCTTTTACCACACACTTTAGTCAATTCACTGTCCTATTAAGCCTCCTCCTTCAATCCAGACCCAACTTTTATTACCAAATGCACTATCATCTTGCTGGTCAGCCAGATTTGCAATTCTCCCTTCACTTTCATGTATTTCCCATACCCAATCAGTTGTCAAAATTTGTCATTTTATCAATCACAAATGTCTTCATCTCTACTCCCACCACCACTGTAGTAACCCTGCTAGTACGTATACTTGCTCAAGACAATTTTGATGATTACTGTTACAATTAATTTTTAATGAAAATGTAAAAAGATTCTGTTAAAACATATTGTATATTTAATTAAATCAAAATGCCTAATGAAATTCACTTTCTCCACTGCTATTATTAATGCCTACCATGTTGCCAGGCACTGTGTTGGGTGCTTTTCAAATATGATTTCATTTGATCCTCCCCACAACCCTGGAAGGAAGGTGCTATTATTGGCCCTATTGTATAGGTCAGGAAACTGAGGCAAACAGAGGTTAAGTGTCTTGCGCAGGTTCACACAGCCATTGAGTATCTAAGGCAAGATTTGAAGTTAGTTTTGTTTTGTCTTTTTAATTTCAGATCCATTGCTCTATCCATTGTGGACTATTTCTACTCTCCATTGACAAGGATCATATTTACTTAGCACTTCACAATATGTTTTTCCAAAAATAATTCTGTGAAGTATATACTGCAAGTATTAGTTCAGAGAATCATTTGAGCTAATGTTTTTTTAAAAGATACTAGAGAAGTGGTGTGTTCTCTTGCCTTGGACATCTTCAAACTTCTATATAGCAGCAACAGATTCAGTTGCCCCTACCTATCTAGTCAATGCTAGGAGGTAGATACTATTATTATCCACATTTCATAGGTAAAGGGGCCTTACTCATAGCTCCAGACCTGAGAAAGTGACTGTGGTCACTCAAAGATCAGACCACAGACCAAGAAGGTGGTGACTACATTTTTCCTTGGATCACACTACCCTGAAAAAACTGAGGTATTGCAGACCCCCAGAACTAGTTCTGAAAAAAAGCACCTGGCAGGAATGAAAGTTCTCTTGGAGGAAGGTAGGGGGAGATGAGTTTGGAGATGTCTGTTCTGTCTCCCTTGCAGCCACATAGGACTACAGCCCCTTGGCACATGTAGCCCTACTTTCCCCTTGGGGCACCACATCCTTACAAATGAGTGTTCTGTCTTCAAGAATTTAATTTTTGCTTGTTTATATATAGTAAGGAATTTAAGGATTTACAGGCTAGTTTGTTTTTTACCTAAAAGTTGGGACAAATTACTTTTTGTCCTTCACAGTTTTCATTTATGATTTCTTAAAATATAGCCCTGAAAAAACAGGATGGCTAAAAATGGTTTTAAAGGACTCCAGTGATTCTCTGGATGATCCCATTGTATTTCAAATGGCAATACCTCAATAGGCCTTTAAACCCAAATCACTCTGGCTTTCATTAAGTGGATAATAATCACCCCCATCCCAAGCCTGTATGCTTGATTGTGTAGATTTTGATGACTTAGAATGAGTGGAAATAGCAAGTTTTTTCTGTTCTGTCCAGAAACTTTGAGAGTGTTTCCCTCTTGGATTTATATTTTTGTGATAATAAATTAGGCCATTTTTGTCTCAATTCTTACCTAGTCTTTAGTAATTATATAGGCGTTGCCTCAAACAAACTGAGACTTGGGAAAGACCTTAATTTAGAAAAAAAAAACCAAGCTTGTAACTATATCCAGGGTCATCTTCAGTAACCTTAACTTTTGTATTGCCACTCAGTTTTATGACTCTGGAAAAGAGTGAGACCAAAGAATTAGCTCATCTCTGACTCATTTAAATTCAGCTCACAGGAAAGTCAATCTTGTCACCCTCATGATGCCATTGGTCATCTTTGAGGACAAATAAAAACAACCAGGTTGCCCCTCTGCTGAAAAAAATAGAGGAGGGGGGAAGAATGGAAAGGGAAAATATATATATATATATACATGTATATCAATTTGAGCATATTCAACCTTACTCCAAAAACCCAATAGAATATAAGATTTCCGGAGGAAATTTAGAATTTTGCCATTGTCTTTGTACTAAAAGTGCTTGGCACAATGCCTGGAACATACTAGGGGCTGTTAAAAAAGTGCTTGTTGATTGACTTCCTGCTCCGGTTTTCACTGACATAAGACATGGCTCACAGAACCAAATGTGATAGTCCCTATCTAATGTCACTGAGGCAGAAGACAGCTTAGAAAGGATCTTAGAAGTTTCTATAGTTCTATAAGTTTGACAAGGTCATCTGAAGATACAGAGTTTATACTTCTGAGAGAGTTGCCTCTGTTAAGAAGTGAAATATAAAGGTAATAGAAAGAATCAAAGAACTTGGATTCTAAACTATTCTTCAGAAGCTTTATTGATATAACTTAAGTCAAATAATTGATTCTTTCCAGATGGACCAGTTTTCTTTGTTTGTTTTTTCCCTCATCAATAAAATGAAGAGGTTGTATTAGATTATCTCTAAAATTTGCTTAACACTTAACACTCTAGATTCTGTGAAATGTGTTTATTTTTTCTAGATAAACTTTGGGAATTATTCTGCAACACTTCAAAATGGCCACATGACTTTAATTTTAAAGTTCATACCACAGTCAAAGAAAATTCATGAAAAGGGATTTGGTCTTAGGTTGAAAGATCCATTCCTGAATCTCTCTTGTCCTCAGTTTCCTTACCTGTAAGGAAATCATCAACCTACTTCATCATCAACCCACTTCACGGATTTGTTTTTAGGTGTTTTGCAAACCTAAAAGCATCATGTCAATGAGAAGTTATTATTATCACAATCCTCTTCTAATTAACATGATGCCTCATCTTAGATAAGAGATGAACACAGGCTCTCAAAGGCTATGACAGCAGAGGATGAATCTTGGCAGCTAAAAAAAAAGATGAAGTTTGGTAGATTAGTTGCAGTGACAGATTGTGTGTCTCTGTCCTCTAAGGAAAAAAAGTCTAGCTAAACACAAAGAGATTCCTTCTGAAAGGCTTGCCACCATCAACGGATTGTTTTGACTGCATGACTCAAGAAGAATGTCTATATTTAATAACTATAAAATGCTAAAGTAGTTGCTCATTCATTTCAGTCATGACTGATTCTCTGTGATCCCATTTAGGGATACTGGAGTGGTTTGCCATTTCCCTTCTCCAGCTCATTTTATAGCTGAGGAATTCAGGCAAACAGGGTAAAGTGACTTGCCCAGGGTTACACAGCTAGTAAGTGTAAGAGGTCAGATTTGGGCTCAGGAAGATGAGTTTCCCTGCTTCCAGTCCCAGCACTCTATTCACTGTGTGTCAACCCTCCCCCCCGCCCAAAAAAACATTATAGACATGTTAGCTATTATACTTACCGTCATCATCATCATCTTCATCCTTCATAATTTATATACATCTCCTGGGGAAATTCCATATTTTCTCAACCTCTCCCAACTCATCTTCCTATGCATATAATTCCATTTCAAAGAACTTACAGGACTTCATATAAAGCAGAAGTGGGGAAAAAAAAACAGGTCGCACAGACTTCATAAGCCCATGACTCTCCCAAGTGTGGCTCAAATCTGATTAAAATATAATTAGGAAATATTTATCAAAATAATAAAAATGCCACAAAGCACAAACAACAAAACATTTTATAATTAGTCCAATATGTGACCCAGAGAAATCCTTATAAACAGTTTCATGGATCCTGCTTCTATTTGAGATTTACACCTGTGATAGAGATTTTTTCATTACGTGACTTGTCACTTACCCTAAGTAGAGTCCGGTCAGCTTTATTGACTACTAATCTTGCCATTACATATGAGTGTATGCATGTATGATAGGTATATATGTATATGTATACACACATTATGTTGTGTTGTGTTGTGTTATGTTATGTATTATATTTGTTTATATGTGTGCACGTTTTACTACCACCCCCCTTTCAGCAGTAAGTAAGCTTCCTGAAGATAGGGACTATTTCATTTGTTTTCTCTCCAATACTAATATTGTGTCTGATGCTAAATAAATGTTTTCTGAATTCAGGAACATCAAATTGTTTGAAGTATTAAGGGAATAGTTAGAGATATTGCTGCTAATTCAAATCTGAATTATTTTCCTGTTGTTCTGTTCCAAAGATCAAACAATAGTGATATATAAAAAAGAATAAGATAACTCAATCTCTCATAGGAAGAAAGAAATAAGGGTTTATTTTTGCTTTTATCTTATGCTAAATGCTATAGAATTGATGTGAAAAAAAATCTACGGTTTCATGTGCATTGAGAATGTCAAAGAGAAAGTGAAGAAGAATGTCTGTGATCTAAACTTTTAATAGAAGAGTCATTCCAAATGAATTACCAGGAAGTAAATAAAATTCAAACATAATCCCAATAGAAAATTTCAGTTTCTATTACCATTATTATCAACTCAGAACTAAGCAGCCTCATGATCAAAATGCTGAAAGATAATTTGGAAGCCTGGACATCAATGTGATTAGAATGGTAATTGTTTTCCTAGCATTCTTGGGTGAACTGTATAGCTTTTATTTTAATTAATTAAAACACAAAGAAAATCAAATACTTTAAATCCATCTAAACTATTCCTCTAATCTCCATCATAAAAGAATTAGTGCCAAAGGAATTCTAAAATCAGTTGTGAAGTCATTCATAACCTTTGTATATTTCCTATTCAACTGATTAAATTACATGTCTGAGTGACTCTTAATTATATTTTGCCAAATGATTTTGAAAGCTTCCTATCTTAAGGTCTGTTAGTAAACAAATGAATGTGAAAAAATAGAATATGCCGAATACAATTTATATAATGTAAAAGCTTAATCATTGTCATACCCATCCTCATGCTAATAAAGTCAACTCCAGCAAGTGATAGCTCAGAAAATGTGTTTTTTCCCACTGGATTTATTGTAGACTTCTCCTTGAAATTTATGCTCCTTACAGATTATCTTCTATTAACTGGTGAGCTTGAACCTTGAAAGGAGTTTCAAGTTTCAGATAAGTAACACACATCACTGAATATTACGTCTGCCACCTGGTAATGGATAGCATAAATACTGAACATTTATTCAGTAGAGAAGGCAAAAGGCTTCTAGAGCCAATTCCCAATTACTTGGGGTAATGGGGGAAAACCTTTGAGTGGTTCCCCATAAACACTGATAATCGACAGGATATGTAAATTTCTCCCTGCCTCATGGCATTTATTAACATTTGAACTACCATTCTGCCTGTCCCCATAAGGGTAAGGATGAACAAGTCCATAACCACTATATGGTGTTTTGATAGAAAGAAACAATTCATCCTACTATTTTACAAATGGTTGAAAGGCAAGTGAAAGAAAAAGAAAGCATTTAATTCATTTAAAATGGGACAAGTCTGACATAGAATAAATAGCAGTGAATGTGATATTGCTGTAAAATCATGGCCAAGTCACCTAAACTTTATAGGCACTAATTTACTCCACTGTAAAAAACATAGGAGTTGGACTTGATGATCTGGGTGACTTGGCACCTCTCTACATTTCCAGTCTACTTATACCTTCTTTTCTTCAATGTAAAGCACAGCTTGCACGACTAATTATTGTTCCTCATTCACAGTATTCTCACCATTATCACTTCTGGCCTTCCCCTGATTCGTTCCAGATCTAAATCCTATGGAACCACTGAAATGCTTGACTATTTATAAAATATTTAATTAGTACTTTCCCCCCCAAATAATGGGTTGTTCTGCTGAACTCAATTCAACAATAATTTATTAAATTCCTATAGTGAGGTACTGTCATAGCCACCAGGGACATGATGATGAAAAAGGCCAGCTTCACTGCTCTGAAAAAGTCAAGTTCTAGTTGGGTATAGGGAGTAACATTAATATAAAGGTAACATAGTACTATAAACATTATGATATATGAATATCAAGTATCAGAGGGGATTGAGGAATACAGAAGTATTCATAAAGTGATTTCTGAAATGGGCTTAGTAGAAGAGAAAGATATTAGAAATAGCTGGTAGAGCAGTGTATAGAGTCTTGGGCCTGGAGTCAGGAAGACCTGAGTTAAAATCTGGCCTCAGACACTTATTAATTGTATGACCTTGGGGAAGTCACTTAAACCTGTTTGCCTCAATTTCCTCATCTTTAAAATGAACTAGAGAAGGAAATAACAAATCACTCCATTATCTCTGCTAGTAAACCCCCCCCAAAAAAAGATCACAAAGAGTGTGACATCACTGAAATGACTAAAGAACATCAATTTTTCCTCCTCAACAAAATCCATATTATGGTGGCTATTGTATACTGGCCCCTAGAGAACTCTAGAAGCTCAAGGACCTCAATTCTTGCCTCTACATTTTTTTTCTCTCCTTAACTCCTAACCTCAGACTAGAGAAATCCAACAACTGTGTTGATGTTCATTCTAACTCTAAATTCCCAATTATTCAACCTCTCTATGGCCCAAGACCTTCACTCTGCATAAATTCCAATAGGGATGGACTAATATTTTATGTATGTATATGTATATATATATATATATGTATAGATATAGAGATAGAGATAGAGATAGAGAGATAGAGATAGAGATAGAGATAGAGATAGAGATAGAGATAGAGATAGAGATAGAGATAGAGATAGAGATAGAGATAGATACAAACATTACAATATCTCACTATTACCAATGACTATTTTACCTTGCTTGTTGAATACACTGACATTTTCTTGTTGTCTTAGGTCAGTCATTTTTCAGTGGTGTTTGCCTCTTCATGACCCCATTTGGAGTTTTCTTGGCAAAGATGAGTGACTTGCCATTTTCTTCCCCAGCTCAGAGGAAACTGAGGTGAACAGATTAAATGACTTGCCCATGTTCACAAAGTTAGTGTCTGAAGCCAGATTTGAACCCAGGAAGATGAGTCTTCCTAACTCCAGGCCCAGCACTCCATCAGCAGATACTGG
>CM053595.1:267645057-267670982 GCA_028646575.1 Pseudocheirus occidentalis | reverse complement strand
ATATACATATGTATAGATATAGAGATAGAGATAGAGATAGAGAGATAGAGATAGAGATAGAGATAGAGATAGAGATAGAGATATAGATATAGATATAGATATAGATAGATACAAACATTACAATATCTCACTATTACCAATGACTATTTTACCTTGCTTGTTGAATACACTGACATTTTCTTGTTGTCTTAGGTCAGTCATTTTTCAGTGGTGTCTGCCTCTTCATGACCCCATTTGGAGTTTTCTTGGCAAAGATGAGTGACTTGCCATTTTCTTCCCCAGCTCAGAGGAAACTGAGGTGAACAGATTAAATGACTTGCCCATGTTCACAAAGTTAGTGTCTGAAGCCAGATTTGAACCCAGGAAGATGAGTCTTCCTAACTCCAGGCCCAGCACTCCATCAGCAGATACTGGCACTGTCCATCTGCCATATAGGTATCCTGTATATGACCATAACTTCTTTCATTAGATTTCACCATAAAATTCAAATCTCCTAAATCCATTATTTGTCTTCCTATTTGACCTCCAGTCTCACCACTACTTACTTATTTCTTAGGCTATTACAACTGCTCTATTCCACTCCTCTCCCTCTTTAATTTTTACCATAATAATTAATTATTTCACTACTATGGTGAAATATAGTGCTATATACTAATCCTTTCCCAACTTCACCCAGTGATGTTTATCCATTGTCAAACCTCAGGCTTATATTACTCTTATTGCATGTTCTAACCCTACTCATTAGCTGTTGAGTGGAATTAGAGGAAGTCATACAACCTCAGTAACTGAATATATAATAAATTAATGCTATCCAAATACAGATGGACCCTCACTCTATCAAGGCAATTTTTTATTCCTTCCTAATTCCCTATCTCACTCCACAATCGATTCTCTCCCCACATCTTCTTTCCTTTCCCTTTTTCTGGTCTAAGCTGAGGACCTTCTTAATTCACTGACAAAATTAAGGCATTTGACACAAACTTCTTTCTTCTTCTCTTCACCTCAAAACATCTTTAGATCATATATCACTCTCTTTGCCATTCCCCCAAATTCTCTGGATATGCCCTAAATTCTTTCTCCTTGAATTTTTCTCTAAGAGATTTCAGCTGCAATTATCCTTCCCCCTAACTCTCAAATCCTCATTTTCTATCTACCGATTCTTTCCATTTTCCTGAAGACATGACCATGTCTTCCTATCCTTAAAACACTATATCAGATCCTACAATTTCCCCCCCCACATCATCCTATATTGTTCTTTCCTTCTGTAGTCAAATTCTTAGAGAAACACTGTCTACAGTCATTACCTTATTTCCTCTACAATCATTACCTTCATTTCCTCTTTCCTCACTCACTCAAGCCTTTTGCAATCTTACTTTACTCTATCAGTCAACTGAAACTCCTCTCTCTGAAGCTTCAGATGATCTTTTAATTGCCACATTTGTTGGTCCTTTTTCAATCCTCATTCTTCTTAGCCTAGCTGCAGAATTCAACAATGGTGATAATCTTCTCATCCATAGGTTTTTGCCTCTCTGGACTTTCGTGATCATACTCCCTCTTGATTCTCCTACCTGTTAACTGCTCTTTCTCTGTCTCCAAGGCTAGTTAGTTCATCATCAAAATTATGCCACCCAATTTTGCACATTCTCCAAAATTCAGCTGAAATGCTTCCTTCTTCCCTCCCTCCCTCCCTCTCCTTTTATTGCATGGGTTCAATTTTCAATTCTTTTCCAGTGACACCACATTTCTATATTCAACCTATCTATCCCCTGCCACCAGTTTCATATGCCTGTTTGTCCATTAAACATTTCAAATTGGTTATCTTAGAGATCCTTCAAACTTGACATGTCCAAAATAGAACCATCTTCTCACCAAACTAGGAGACATTTCTATTCAGGTATCACTAGTCTTCCAGTCTCCTAAATTTTGGGAACTTTTGTGTTATGTAGGACTACTCATCCTCCTTCACTCCATATTTCTAATTGGTTGCCAAATCTTACTATTTCTAACTCCATAACACCTCTCACTCACAACACTTTCACTCTACTCATAAAACTATTCTTAGTTCAAGACATCAGCACCCCTTCCTTTGACTATTGTAACTGCCTCCTAATTACACCCCCTTTCTCATGTCTCTCCCCACTATAATTCATCCTCCAAAATGCTGTCAAAGTGATTTTTCCTTAAGTTAGCATGAGACTAGGGCAAGATCTCCAGTGATTTTCAATTGCTGGTAGAGCTAAGCTCCATTGTTTAGCTTTAATTAAAAAAAAACTTGGCAACCTAGGCAAAAGCTATCTTTCCATCTTTATTTATATATTATGCTTTCTCCCATACTCTGTGATCCAGGCAACTGCTCCCCATCTCTACTTTTCACTGGCTGTTCCCCATGGCTAGAATGCATTCCCTCTTCATTTCTGCCTAATAGAATAGCTCTCTTCCTTTAAAATCTATTTCCAGCACTACCTTCTACATAAGGCGAATTTTTCTTGATCATCTCAACTACTATTGCTCTCCTCAAAGTACCTTGTATTTATCTATTACATATTTTCTCTATGTCTATGCTGTACTTACATATGCACTTCTTTTTTTCTCCATTAGAATACAGCTTTCTGCAGAATAGGGATTATTTCATTCACTGCATTTCTAGTCCAAGAACCTAATACAGCGACTAGCACAAGTAAACGGTTAATAAGTACTTTTTCATTGTTTGATTGTTTGATTTTAGTTTCCACCTTCATACATTTGCAAAGTTTCTCCCCTATGCCTAGAGGCAACTTATGTGGCAAAGTGGATGGAGTGCTGGTCATAGAGTCTTGAAGACCTGAATCTGAATCTGGCCTCAGAAACTGACCTTTTATATGATCCTGAGTAAATTCACAATCTGTCTGCCTCAGTTTCCTCAACCATAAAATGGGCATAACAATAACACTTTTCCTAGGATTATTTTGAGGCTCAAATGGGATAATAATTGTTAAATGTTTAGCATAGTTCCTGCTCCATAGTAGGCACTTAATAAATGCTTGTTTCCTTCTTGGCCCTGCCACCATGCCTGAATTCTTCTTCCTCACCTCCATCTTTTGAAATCCCTATCACACTTGATATTTCATTTCATTTACTAGTATCTACAGGGCCTTTTCAAATTCCCCTAATTGTTCATTTCCATTCTACTAACAATGTATCAGATAGATAGATAGATGCATGCATGCATAGATGGACAGATAGAGGCATGGATATAATTTATTTAAAGAGACTGATACATATATTTTATATACTATGCATATATATTTGTATATAAAATATTTCCTCTTCTGTGCATGCATTATTCTCCAGTTCGCCATCTTAGAATGAATATTCTTTAAGGGTAGAGGTCTCATTTTTTTATATCTTCACTGACCTAGCATAGGTACTTAATCAGTATTCTTAGAACTAAATTATCTAATTCATCCCCTTCATTTTACAGATGTGGAAACCAAGCCTGAGAGAGATGACGCCACTTGCCGGTGGCTCAGATGGCATAGCAAATGACAGAACCAAGATACAAACCCACATGTCCCAATTCCAAATTGTTGGCTCTTTTTCTATATCATACTGCTTGTCTTTGATCCAAAATGGGAAGAACACTCTGGGGTATTCATCTCTACAGGTGAGGTAGGAAAATATTAAATGGAAAGCCTTCCTCCCATTCTATCGCCATCTCAGTGGCTTGTATAGGTGTTCTGTGGAGCATTTATAGGGGAAATGCGCAAGTACTACATAGCAAGGGGCTTGTTTGAGTCATGAACCGACTCCGTAAAAAGAGTATACAAGTGAATACAATCTGAGACCTTTCAAAGACCCGAAGTAGTAAGTTTCCTTCTTCAATAACTGGATAAACCAGCCATAAATAATTGAGTGTACTGAGCCTGATTTGCCAGGAAATCCTAATTAAAATAGCCTTTATCTAACATGTCCAAATCCCATCAGCTTTCTATAACCAACTTCCACGTTTGATAGAAGCACTGACTAGTTAAGTTAGACATTGATTTGGGCCTTAGTCATCTCTAGATAATCAACTACAGAAAAATACCTTAAAGTGATGAACTTTAGAGTTCTGCACTCTAATTCAAACCTAATGTTGGAGTTATTGTTGAAAATAGGGGAAGTAGGAGGAAAAGGGAATAGAGACATGTTTTAAAATACCAGAATTTAATGACTTGCCTTTGCCTCAAAGGTGTTTTTTAATTTTTATTTTAGAAAACTCATGTTTCAGCTTTTAAAAAGTCATTAATGGTACCTGATGTAGAGGCCAAGTCATTTGGTTCCTTTTGACATCTAGATAAAATACCTAAAAATTACACCTTTTTTCCTTATGGTTTAATATTGGCTTTTCAATCTTTCATGCAATATCTTTGTCCTTTTACAAATTAGATTCCTCACTTTCTTTTCATGGAGTTCCTGTTGGGCAAATATAATCTTTTTCAATAGGAGATAAACATTTCACAATTCTTTGTAATAATGCCACCCTCATTTCCACATTTTCAAAGCGAGGTAGACAGCGCCAGTTTATTAACCAAGCAATTTATCAATATTTATTCATTATGCCAATGGAAGCCTACTTGTCATAAATAATTATAGAGGTAATAAATAGTCTTATTAATAAAAACTGATGACAAGAGCACAATGATTTCCTTGATAAAGACTGATGACAGATTTTCGTATCTGACACGACACTCAGAACACAGTGCAGATTGAATCTAAGGCCTCCTGCATGGATAATAAATTGTTATTTCAGAGAATAAAATGATTGATACATTTGCTTGCTGGGGAGAAAGCACCTGGGAAAAGATTCTGCGCCCTAACTTATTTAAACAGACTATGGTGAAATTTTCTTTCCTTGTGACAAATTTAACTTTCCAAGAAAGTGACAGCTCTTTGGCGGAGAGAGTCAGAGAGAAACCTTCCATAGGGCTTGACTTACAAAATCCCTGAAAAGTCAAATTCATTTGGAAAATCCCTGGTAGACACCCATGTCTCTGGGATGCCCTCCATGGGCAGCACCTGTAGGATTCGTGACGGTATTGCAGAAGGATGATGGGAAGGCATGACATGTGATAGAACAGACCAGCCAAGCCAGGAGACAAATGAAGTCTGTCAGATGCCTTTGGAAATACTGCCACTGTTTCTATCACTGCTTGGCTGAACTGGCCTATTGCACAAACTCATTGTATTTTTCTACTGGTTTGATCTTAACTCTCATGACAAACCAACCCCTGGGACCATCTTTAGACAACCTGAAAAATGGCTGTACTGAGGTGGGGGTGTGGGGGGTGGGGAATGGGAGACTTTCAAACAGAATAGAAAATGCTAGCTGGATGCATTAACCAATGTTTTATTCATAACTTCTATTGCCAGAAATTAAAATCTAACTGACAAATATTATGAAAACCCTCTCAAGGGGAATATCTAAGATTCAAAAAGTATTCTCTGAGGTTTCCTCAATAGATTTGTCATTCTTTCACCTTGCCTTTTGTGGAATCAATGTGTGATTTGATAGGTCACCAAATAAGAGGAGGGACAAGTAAACATCTCCAGATGGACATATGTTCCATTAAAAAAAACATTTTTGAGATGAAAATTGAAATATGAAACAAAATTGAACTTAGGGACATGGATCAATTCTCAAGTTATTGGCAGCTTAGAAAACATGAAGAGCTACTTTTCATTTCTGACTCTCTTGGAATTCTTCATTATTTGCCAATCTTTAGCTAAGTAACCAAATTAGCATTTTATGTAAAAAAAGAAATTTCTTCATTTGTTTAAATTGTTGAAACAGAAATTAGAGCCATTATAACTTATCATCTAGGCTGTGTCCCTTTTGTTCAACGTTTCTTCTTTTTTAATTGGAAACTATCTTGCTTTATTGTACTGTAGTTGGCAAAAAATATATATATAAAAGAATAGAACATTTCACAGCTTCATCACTTTAACTGTCCCATTAAAATGAACCCAAAGACTCATTTAAGAGAAGTAGACATTTATCATTTCCATTATTTTTTCTTACAGTTCATAAAAAGTCTCCATAACAAAATTTCTTACCAATAATTAATGGCACACACATGTACACAGACATAGACACACACACACACACACACACACAGGATAGGAGGGGGACAGAAAGAAAAAGAGAGAGAAAACTGAAAGCTTTCCAGGACTGGTTATTTCACTTGTCTAGGTAGTCTTCCTATTGGTACAAATCACAGTTCTTATATACCACTTACTATATGATCTTTGGAAGTTTCTGGGGGTGAAAGAAAATCCTGCAGTCAATTTGGTAATGAGTCTTCTGAATTTCATTAGGCAAGTCCTCACATGACAGAAATAGTCTGTCACTAGACCTGAAAATTTCATGGGAAGTAGGGGTGGGCAGTTGGAGGGTAGGGATGGTGGCATACACGAATGGTAGGGTTAGGAGAAGGAATGGAAATAGTCTTTATCTTTGATTGCATCACTATAGGGAACTCCAGGTATAGAAATTCCCTTTACCAATGCAGACAGAAAACTTGTCTTAAACTTAGGATCTTGGACAGCTGTCTGAAAATCTGAGGAGCTGAGAGCCTTCCCCATGTTCATGCAATATGATTCATACAATACTAGAAGTCAGATTTTTCTGACTTCAATGTTGTCACTCTATCTACTACACCACCTGACTGAACACAGACATCATGTTTTCCTATTTATTATATGTTTTAATGCATTTATTGATATATGCTGATATATGAATAATTGCTTTGCACAAACACAAAAACAATTAGATTTCAGTATTATTTTTCTTTTTCTTTTGCAAAGAATATACAATTTCTCCTTATCAAATACATACCCTAAGCAAAAATCCTTCCTAGAGCATGTGACAATAGTCATCCAGCTGTAGTAGCATACCCAGGATGGCCTGCTTTGATCTGCTTTTAAAGGAAAGACTGCTCAAAAAGGTCTTAACAATCCTACTTTTAATCACATTCACTAGTTCAGAGGAAAAGGTCAGCACTCTGAATTTGGAGAATATACCAACAGAAAATACAAGAAGAGAAATTAATACATGGGGCGGCTAGGTGGTGCAGTGAATAGAGCACCGGCCCTGGAGTCAGGAGTACCTGAGTTCAAATCCGGCCTCAGACACTTAACACAAAAAGCTAGCCGTGTGACCTTGGGCAAGTCATTTAACCCCAACTGCCCTACAAAAACGCAAAAAAAAAAAAGAAATTAATACAAAGACCAGCAGACAGGGTTCCAACAGTCTGGGTAAAGCAGTATTGCTTTACATACCTTACATTCATCCCTGAATTTGAGGGAGCACAGACATCTAAGAAGTTGGGGGGCTCTGAACATACAGCTACTCAGAGTCTCAACCAGGAAATCAAAAGATCCTTCTCATGAGCAAACCCCCAAAGCAAAATAATAACCTCCCAAAACATATACAAAAAAAAAAAAAGACTCCACATCTGATTGACTGAGTGCTGAGGAACTTGAAAACCCTTGTGCAACAGCACTTAATTGGAAACTCACTTAAGTCCAGGGCCTGATTAGCTCCGGGCCATGGCTCTATGTGCCTACTAATGGGCAGAGAAAAATCTTCAAATTCCCTTAACATTACCCCAGCCTCCTCCACTTAATGGCCTACAATGGAAAATCTAATCAGCTCTGGAAAAGCCCCAACTTGTAGAAATGTTTTTGTTTATTGTTTTTTTTTGTTCTGTTTTTACAATAAATAAAATCTATTGCTTTGTAATTTCCTCCCATTTCTTCTTATGCATGACTATAATGTAGTAGAAACACTACCTGAATCAGTGATGAGGCCCTGCTCAAACAAAAGCAAGGCTGGCTTGTAACACTGGGCAAATTACCCAAAACTTTGGGCCTCTCTTTTCTCAACAGTAAAATGGAGATAGTAATAGCACCTACCACCTGGGGTTGTTGGGAAGACCTCATGGGAAAATATTTGTTAATTACTTTGCATAGTGCCCAGCACATAGTAGGTTCTTTAAAAAAAATTGTTCCATTCTCCTCGTTTTCCTTATTTAATAGTAAACAATTTAATCCATGATGATTCTTCAAATATTTAGAATTTCTGTCTGAAAGTAATATAGTTACACTATAATGCCCTCTTTATACAGGTGAAGAAACTGAGAAGAGTTTAAGAGATTTGTCCATAGTAATATACAGCAGAGCTGGGATTCAAAATGAGTTCCTTTGACTCCAAACTCAAGCTACACACACCTCTCACATAACTATAAGTCTGTTCTTTCCCCAGGCTGAACATATTAATTTCCTTAAAAGAAAAACAAACAAAAACAAAAACACCAAAAGCAAAACCAAAAAAACCTCTTCTAATGGAGTCCTTTACCCCCCCCCACCTTGGACTCCTTTCTCTTCCTGTGTTCCAGCTCATCTCTTTTTAGCCTAGATTTTTCAAACTAGGATTCTGAACCGCAACTGCATTATCATAACTAAGAGAGCGTGGGTTTTTCCCCCTTCTTCTACATTACATGGTTCAATTCCCTAAAATACATAATATCTGATGTACAAATTTTGAAAGTTATTCAATTAGAATCAGTTAACATTTATTGAAAACCCACAGGATGTGTGGCATTCAAAAATATGTTTCAGAATAAAGATACAGAATAAAAGAAAATCATCCCTATCCTTAAGAAGTTTATAATCTTATCAATAGAGACAAATAGTAAAACAAATAGACAATCAACGGAACTTAGAAGTAGATGGATAAAAAAGCATTTCTATAGTCCTAAAAGCTTGTGAAAGCTCTTTCATGCTATCAATCATTTCAAACAGGTAGTCAACAATATTTAGTAAGCACCAACTAGGTACCAAGCACTGGACGATCCAAGTTGTACTATATTTTACAGATGAGGAAGTTGAGGCTTTTGAGAAGTTAAATGATTTCTCCAAAGAGAGACAGCTAATACATGAAAACAATTACAAAACCCATCTTCTAACAACATCGGTCCCTTTCACTGAATCACCCCTTCCTCCTTGTTTTTAATAGTGAGGTCTGCTTGTTGTGGTGGTTGTGGCTGTGGTTGCTGTGGTTGTTGTTGTTATATGTGTGAGGGGGTAGTTAGTTTGCAATGCTCTGAGAAGAATAAGTTCAAAATGTAAAATGGTCAGTTCATGATGCAGGACGAGACAACATTAGATGAATAGATGGATAGAGAGAGAGAAAGGTATGGATATACATTCATAGATAGATACAGATATATATGTATGTGCGTACACACTAAATATATACAATATTAAATTCTTTGCAATATTTATGCAGATGGCATATATGCACATGCATTTACATGTGTATGCACACATATCTCCATGCACACATGTGGACATAGATATATGGGTAATGTGGGTATGTACAAACATCATGATTATGAAAATGGCAAATTTATGAAATTTAAAGGGAACATTAAGTGAGTTATAGAAATAAGTAAAGAGAGTTGAGAAAAACTCATGGACAATAGCCAGTTTTTTTTAAACTTTGAGTTCCAGATTCTCTCCCTTCTTCCCTCCTCACTCACCCCCACTGAGAAGACAAGCAATTCAATATAGGTTATACATGTGTAGTAATGTAAAACATTTCCATAGTAGTCATATTGTGAAAGACTAATGAAATTTCCCTCCATTCTGTCGCTTCCCCCATTTATTCTATTTTCTCCTTTAACCCTGTCCCTTTTCAAAAGCGTTTGCTTCTAACTACCCTCTCCCCCAATCTGCCCTCCTTTCTATCATCGTCTCTCTTATCTCCTTCCCCCTACTTTCCTTTAAGGTAAGATACCCAACTGAGTGTGTATGTGATTCCCTCCTTAAGCCAAATCCAATGTGAGTAAGGTTGACTCATTCCCTTTCACCTTCCTGCTCTTCCCCCCATGGTAACAGCCTTCTCCTGCCTCCTTTATTTGAGATAATCCATCCCATCCTATCTTTCCCCCTCTTCTTCTCCCAATATATTCCTCTCTCACCTCTTAATTTTTTATATTGTCCCTTCGCATTCAACTCACCCTATGCCCTATGTCTATGTATGAATGTACACACATAAATACCTACACACTTACACCCATACATACATACATACATATGCATATATATGTATGGATATGTGTGTATACATATGTATACACACATATATAATCCCTTCAACTATCCTCATACCAAGAAAAGTCTCATGAGTTACAAATACTGTCTTTCCATGTAGGAATGTTAATAGTTCAACTTTAATAAGTTCTTTATTTCCTATTTTCTTCCCTATTTACCTTTTCATGCTTCTCTTGCTTCTTCTATTTGATATTCAAATTTTCTGTTCAGCTCTGGTTTTCTTCATCAAGAATACTTGAAAGTTCTCTATTTCATTGAATGACCATATTTTCCCCTGAAGTAATATACTCAGTTTTGCTGGTGGGTGATTCTTGGCTTTAATCCTAGCTCCTTTGACCTCCAGAATATCATATTCCAAGCCCTTCAATTCCTTAATGTAGAAGCTGCTAGATCTTTTGTTATCCTGATTGTATTTCCACAACATTCAAATTATTTCTTCCTGACTGTTTGTAATATTTTCTCCTTGACCTGGTGTATCAGCAAGCACCCTAGCATATCCAGAATGGCTGCTAACACAGGTTCTTAGATCTGCTTTTCTAAAGGAAAGCAACTCAAAATGGGTTAACAATCTTACTTTAATCAGTCAAATATATATATATAATTTATCTAGTTCAGGGGAAAAAGTCAACACCCTGAACTTCTGAGAATACAAACAGAATACAAACAGAAGTTATAAGCAAAGAAACATCAGCAGACAGGCTTCCAACAATCTCACCATTATATCCATACCTAGTTAGTTACCAGAGAGGGAAGCACCAATATGTGGGTTTTCAAAGCTAGGGTGCTCAATGGCTGTCCAGAGTCTCATCTGGCCAAATCACACAACTCTTTCCAAAGCAAGCCCCAAAATAAAAAGAAAGAAAGAAATAAAGCTCACATCAGGGTATATATAGCCTTCTCCTGGATCAGAGAATGTCACAACCTACTGTCCAATCACAAAGCAAAAAGGTGTGGGCATTCGGAGGATAGTGTAGCCTTCAAATCATTCTTTATTGAGTAAAGAGAGTTTGTTTGTCTTCAAAAATCAGTTGTGATGGCCTGGACTTGTATTAATGGATGAAAGGATTAGAGTTCATGGTTAGTCTGTCACTTAATAAACATTTACTATGCACCTATTATGTGCCAGGCACTGTGCTAAGTACAAGAGGCAAAAGTAAAGGTAAAATATAGTCCTTGGATTCAGGAGCTCACAGTCTAATGGAAGTTCTCATGGTAAAGACACAAAGTAGTTTTGGGAAAGGTAAAAGATAAGGAGACCTGGAAAGATAAAATATTATAATAAGATACAGAAAATTCTGTTTTCTTGAACATGGACATGGATGATAAGATCAAGAGTATGATCACTCTTGTGTGTAACTGAGTTGTAGTGAAAAAACAGGTAAAGGGAATTGAGCAGATTGAGGAAATGGAAAATTAACATATTTGAGGCTTTATATTGAATTCCCCTTGCATGAAATCAGGATTGCAAGCAGAAAAGAAGACCATGAGACAATGAGTAACATACCAAATTTGATAAGAAAAGAGGCATAATGACATGAGAGCAGGTAGATAACAATTATTAGGATCTGAAATGGTTAATAAATTTGGATTGCATGAACCTCAGAAGAAGAAAGGCTACTGAGTGATGGCAATAGAGGGAAAGTCTTAGAGTGGCAATGAGAGGCAAGGATCATATTACCTGAACTCTCCCCCACAATTACCAGTGACTTGGGGGAAATGAGGGAAACCACATTTAGTATTTATATGAAATAGTGATCAGGGGATTCAGTGTCTTCAGGAGAGAGAGTTGGGTCTCATTGACTGTCAGAAGATGGAAGGATTGAAAGAGGAAGTGCTTTAAAAATGAGATGAAATGTATTCATTATGGAGCAGATATTATAGAAGGCACAATAGAATGTTAGCAGATCCTCAATGAAATATTGAAAGTGTTAGGATTGAATTGGGCTGGAATGATAGATCAGAATGGTAGGATTGGAGGGCAGAACTTTTTCTTTGAAAATTTGTACTGTACCATCATAGAGATGGAAGGAGTAAGAATAAGTTCCATCTTTCACCTCTTTGTTTTTTGCACTGGCTGTAACATATGCATACCTCAAATAAACTTCCTTCACACCTCCACCAGTTAGAAATTTTCTTTCTAAGAGCAACTCAAATATTACCTTCTACCCAGTGTTTTCATATCCTATTCCCATCCCCAGCTGCTAATGCCCTCCATTACAAAACAATATTTTATTTATTTTGTATATATTCTGTATGTGCATTGATAAATCTATCTTTATCTGCCAGTTATCTATCAACTACCATATATTATCTGTCTATCTATCTATCTATCTATCTATCATGCATCAACATGCATTTGTTTTTTCTCCCAACAGATCTTGAAGAAAATGAAGATTTTGCCTTTTTTATCTCTCTGGTGCTTATCTGTGTCCTGTTATATAGCAGAAGTTTAATAAAGGTTTAAAAATTGATTGATCCTCTAATGCTCCAATTTAGTATATTTCTTCTCAAAATTTCCCAGAGCACTCTCTTTCCATCTTTCCCCCAATCTGTCTGTTGGCTTCATTAAATTAGGCCTTATATTATGCCAATCTGTGTAAAAGTTTGAGGCCAATGAGAGTATTTAAAGTCTTTCAGAAGCATAGAAATAATAGAGAATGGCCCATAAGTTTGCAAGACAAAAATTAAGTAAAATAGGAAACCACTGGTCTGAAGTGAATTCCAGCCCTGGGATTATTACATCATAATTGAGGGCATACTTTATGGCATTTGCCTTGATTGCAATTTGTGGTACTTGACCTAGCAATAAATATTCCTAGTTGCTACACTGCCAGTTCAATGTCTTGCCTAATAAATGTCATTTAAGTTGAATTAAAAGCAAACACTTGCTCTGTTAGTGCATTTAATCTTTGAATTTTTCTTGTGAATGTTTCAAAGCCATGGCAGGGAGGGGGGGAAACAACAATAACAAAAATGGCTTAAATTTTATGTGAAACTTGGGAATAGTAAGCTGGAATTGCCATAACGCTTTTGAAAAATTTTACTTAATGTTTTAATCTAAGGCAGATTCTATTCTGACTTTTGAACTTGGATGAAGAAATGAATTCCAGTATGGGTATCACCAAACCACAGACTACTAAATCACTGAATGTTAAAGCTGGAAGGGAACTAAGCTACAGTAAAATTTGCTCATTTTGCACATGAGAAAATTGAGGCATAGAAAAAGAAAGTGACTTACCTATGGTCATATATCTTGCAAGTGGCAGAGCTTAGACCAGGGGTGGGGAATCTATGACCTTGAGGCCACACATGGCCTTCCAGGTCCTCCAATGCAGCCTTTTGACGGAATCCAAGTTTTACAGAACAAATCCTTTTATTAAGGGGATTTGTTCTATGAAGTTTGGATTCAATTCCAGTTGAGGACCTAAAGGGTCACATCTGGCCTTGAGGCCACATGTTCCCCACCCCTTCTCTTACACTAAATCCCTAAGTCTCCAATGTGCCACCACCCTCTACCCTCTCTCTAATATTATACACTTTCATTAGAAAGGCACACAACTGCCTACCTTCAATTGTATAAAAAAAGGGCAAATAAGTGGATAAGTGGTCAGTCTGACTTCTACCCTGTCTGAATTCATCTGAAAAAGTATTCTTTTCACTGAACTTATTTTATTGAACTAAAACAGTGTTTCACATTTAGAAAGGCATAATGATTAGTTTCTTCTACTTAATACCAAGGGCTTGTTTGAGGTTTAAAAAATATGCAAGTGTAATTATGATTGTTAAAAATGCAAAAAAAGAAAAGAAAAGAAAAGATAGGGCATTCAATGGAAAGAGAACATTTACATTTGAAACTATGAATAATGTAGTTATGGTAATAGGGCCGCCAATTCATAATTATGAACACTCCATCCCTCCACATGTTCTTGTGTCACACAGAGCAGGCTGGTGAGAGCTGTTCTGTCTCCGATTGTTTTTGCTGTGTTCTGCATTATAAATTATACTCTACTGAACCCTGACTACAGCATCTGCACTGCAGCCATTAACTGAAGCGTCAACCCCAACCCTCCCACTGGAGAATTCACTGCAGCTCCAAGGATGGAACTGCAACTTTAGTGAGAGTCAAGGGCTGTGCCTGTCTCTGCCAGAACTATAACTAGGGCAGGTCAACTAGAGCTTTGCCCCAGGGCATAGAAAATTCCAGGGTGCTGACAGCACTTGTACTGTTTCAACAACATGGGAATAATTGAACTTGACATCTAATTAGCAAGAATAATTAGTTAAAATAGAAAGCTGCCTCTCTTTCTACCCCACAATAGTCACATCTCAGGTAAGCTACTCTATGGTCTGTACTCATTACATTGTATCTCTCTCTACCTTTGTTAACCAGAGCCTTCTGCAATAGTCACCTTGCAGTAGCATGCCATGAGGTCTCAGACCATAAAAGTCAGTGTCCCCATATCTTCATCTCTCCTTACAAGAAACGAACCCAAGATCACTCTCCCACAACTTAATTCAACTAAATGTATCATTAAAAGCTGATTTGAGAGTGTGTTTCAATATTGTTCGACAATGATTTCTAGTTATGGTTCTTATCTCTGTTTACATAATGCAAACATTTTTTCCGTTGTAAAAGTAATGTTATTACCAGTCAATTGGATGATGTAATTGATATTTAATAAAAAAATAATAATTCACATTCATGTAGTACTTTGAATAGAGAGAATGGTAGGGTCGATAAAAGACTGTCCTCAGAGTCAGTAAGATTTGAGTTCGAGTCCTACCTAATGAGACATATGGGCTTTGTGACTCTGAGAATGCCACTGAAACTTTCAGTGACCCAGCCCTCTAAGACTGTGCATTTTAAAGAGAGTGTAAAGCCAGCCAGGTAGTGTATTACTTAGGATGATTGCCTTAGAGCCTAGACCTTGGGGACTTTAAATTTTGAATCCTTCCTGGGCAACTTACTTAACCTTTCTCAGTTTCAGTTTCTTCATTTGTAAAATGTAAATAGTAATAGCACCTACCTCACAGGGCTTTTGTGAGGAGCAAATGCAAATACACATAAAAGTGCTTTGCCAGCAATAATTGTTCTATAAATACTAGTTTTTATAATTAATAATTATTATAGGAAGAATACATTATAATAAGATTACTTTGTGTTCATACAGTTGATGGGGGATGTATTTAAATTTATGAAACTTTAATGACTATTTCAGGACGCAAGGATTCTTTGGAATATTTAAATATAATTGCATGCATGAATACATATGTGCACATGTATGTATACCTTTTAAACCAGTGTATCCTTTGTATATCTCTATGTATACATACATACATACATACACGTACCATGCACATGTTGTATCATGGACTGGCAGGTTTGCTATTAAATTATGTGATTTGACCAAGTCTTTTCCCCTCCTTGAAACTTCATTTTTCTCCAAAATAAGCATAATAACATGTATGCACCCTACCTTAGTGTTGCTCTAAGGAAAGTACTTTGTAACCTCTAAAGAACTATTGAAATGTGAGTCACTATTGTTCACCCTTTTTGCCAGCATGGGAGATTCAGACCTCCATATTCTTGGATTTAAATATGAGCTTGATTTCAATAAGGTTTCTGGGACTAAGGCCTTAGGCACTAAAAGCAACTCTTGGAAATAAACACATCTTTGTGAGAACTATTAATAAACTGCAGGATGGCTCATTCACTTCACTTAGACGCATTTGTAAAGGGTGAGGGGAGTTACAAATGTAGGAAATTGAATTTCCATTTGAATAAATGTAGTGTTCTTGATAAATGCTACTGCTGGGGCTGCCACAATGGGAAAAAGGGGGTAAGTCACGGATTTTAGATCCTATTCTGTATCATGTAAGCTCTTGATAATTAGCACTTTTGAAAAATTGTTCTCTGCTGTCTAGTATTTGAAAGCCTAGTGATGGTTATGACCGTATTTTCATACTGAGACAGAAGATATGGAATAGCTGAACACTTACTATGTCTATCAGTTACCAAGTCTCTGTTGAGTTATTAGCACTCATTCAAGGTGAGTAGCCATGAAACACATTTTTTAAAACAATCATAAATACTGTTCATGCTTGACCATTAGCCCAACAGCTTATCTAGAGAGAGAAAAAGTAAACAAGTATAACCAGTGTGGTTGGGCATACACTACAAATGACAGGACACAGGGGTACATATCAGTAGCCTCATACAGCACAATGTTATTGGTATTCCCAGTACAAATTGCTTTTGCAATTCTACCAAATCAAGAGGAAATATTCAAGTGCAGGAGCAACAATAAAAGCAGGATCTCCATTTTAATGTGATAGGTCACGGAAATCTGAGGATATCCCTTCTGTGTATTATAACCCCATGATCATGGACTGCCAGGACACTACCAATTACTTGTGTGGTTCCTGGCTTTGGAAGCATTGCAAAGGATATACCTGTCATTGACCTTTGAAAATAAATTTATCACTGCCAATCCCTGCTTTGTTCTCTGCTTCTCTTGGCAATTTGATAATAGTTTAGTACACGAATCTTACCTAGGTTTAAAGAAAACAATAGAATACACATGTAAATGCATAAAATATCCTAAGAAAATCAGAACTGTGAAGGCATAGTGCTCTGCCTTTAAGAGTTCTCACCAGGATCTCTCACCCAATTGCTTTTGTGAATAGTCATAGGAGAATGGCACAACCTATAAATTGAAATGTAAGAATTCCTACTTTATGTTTTTCTTGACTGGATGCAAGTCGGCCCAGTATAGGAAAGATGCTAGAACACAAGTTTCTCAGCTAGGAGGCACAATGGACTGAGTCCTGTCAGTTGTGAGGGCTAATGGAAGATTATGGCAAAATTTTGTTGCCTGAAGAAGTTCATTAGTATTATACACCAGTTCTTGGATGGAGTGATTGTGTGAGTTCTGAATAATGAATGAACACCTAACACTTCCCCAGTCACTAGTGGAGTGAAGCAGGGCTGTGTGGTTGCTCTTGTTTTTTTAGCATGACTTTTCACTAATTTGTCAGATGCTTTCAACAAGGATAAAAATGGCATCAAGGTCAACTACCACACCAATGGTAAACTATTTAACTTGAAATGACTAAAAGCCAAGACTAAAGTGAAGGGACAATTGATAAATGAACTTTTATTCACAGATTGTGAATTCAGCGCAACATCTGAGACTGAGATGCAACAGAGTATGCATCAATTCTCTTTTACTTTTGCTAATTTTAGCCTCATAATTAACACCAAGAAAAAATTGATTCTCCACTATCCAGCACCTCACCATTGACACATGGAACCATCAGTTATAGTAAATGAAGAAATTTTGAATACTTTGGTTAAGTTCACTTACCTTGGCAGTATGCTTTCTGGGGATGTACATATAGAGGATGATACTGACGTATGCATTGCTAGAACTAGCTCAGTGTTTTGGAGGCTCTGAAGGAAAATATGGGAGAGAAGAATTATAAGGTTGCCTACCCAACTAAAGATCTACAGAGCCATTGGGCTTCCCTCATTGCAATATGCCTGTGAAACTTCAATAGTATATGAGTACAAAACCAGGAAACTGAACTGTTTACATTTGAATTGCCTTAGGAAAATTCTGAACATCATCTGGCCAGATAAGATAGCAAACACTAAAGTCCTTTCCTAAGCTGAACTGCCAAGTATTCAAACTCTGCTGCAGAGAATGTAATTCTGATGACCACATCGTCCAAATGCTAAATGCACATCTGCCTAAAAGACTATTTTTATGGAGAGCTCACACAATGCAAGCATTCACACAGGGATCAGAAGAAGTGATACAAGAACATTCTAAAGTCTCTCTGAAGAATTTGTTATCAATTATTGTAAAGCCAATCATGGCAGGTCTCCTGAGGACTGCTGCAGTGATTAACTTTAAGGGTCTAATCACATAGTATAATGAAATCTATTTAGTCAGCAATAAACTAAAGCATAACACTCAAGAAACTACTACATAATATTCACAACAACATAACACATTATTACTAAGGTGGCCACATATTCTTAAACAAAACATATCATTCAGTATATCTTATAGTCATCTTTAAGGGGTAGCAGAAAATACAAACACTATCCACTCCCAAGGTCACAGTAAATTACAATCTCAGTTAATACAGCTTATTCAAGTAATATTTGAACTCAGGAAAATAAGTTCCTGTCTTCAGCTCCAGGACTCAGTCCATTGTGCCTCCTAGCTGAGAAACTTGTGTTCTAGCATCTTTCCCATACTGGGTCTACTTGCATCCAGTCAAGAAAAATATAAAGTAGGAATTCTTACATTTCAATTTATAGGTTGTGCCATTCTCCTATGACTATCCACAAAAGCAACTGAGTGAGAGATCCTGGTGAGAACTCTTAGAGGCAGCATGGATTAAGGAAGGGCTGAAAAATGATCACTATGATGTTACCTGTCTAACAAATCCATGCTGACTCTCGGGTAGATAACCATCTTCCCAGTGAAGGATCAGTCTATTAAAAGAGGAATCTGACAAGGATCTTGTCCGCAATGACTAAGAGAGAGAATCCCTGCTTCCACCTGTGATGTCACAGAACAAACTATTTCCTTTTCTTTATTAGAGATGGAAAATGGAGGCATCCTTGAACTCTTGGGGGATAGCCTCCTCTTGAAATATAACCCAGAAGATTTCAACTAGCTTTTGTATGAACAATGGACCCTTTGCCTCATAAAACTCAGCTAGAATAAAATCAGCACCAGGTGCTTTGCCACATGAGAGGAGATTGATGGCATTTGAAACCTGTTCTTCAGTTAGAAGTTTGGCTGGAGAGAGAATGACTTCAACCTAAGGTATGTGCTCAATGGTTTCACTGGTTGATGACAATCTGCTGAGAACATTATGGAAGTGTTCATTCCATCTCTCCAGGATCATGTCTTTATTACTAATCAGTGTAGTTCCATCAGCCCTGAGTAGTTGAGATGAGCCTTTGACC
Organism: Pseudocheirus occidentalis; assembly: GCA_028646575.1. Taxonomy (NCBI): domain Eukaryota; kingdom Metazoa; phylum Chordata; class Mammalia; order Diprotodontia; family Pseudocheiridae; genus Pseudocheirus; species Pseudocheirus occidentalis. Next base: position 267,651,856 of record CM053595.1, on the reverse strand, counting down.
CATAAATAGCCTTCAGGGCATTATACAAGCACTTAGGGTTGTTATTAATAGCTTAAGACTGAATTTAATCTGCCTTTTTTACTGAGCCAAGTATGCTGAATCTCTCTAAGCTTCACTTGTACTTTACTTTTATGTAGTTGAAGCCTGCCTTTCTAGAGATGGATGAACTACCCTGCTGATAAACCCTGTGCAGATTTTGTTTTTCATTTAGTAGCTTCTAAATTTCTTCATCATTTTCATCAAACCAATCCTGATAGATGTGAGTGTTCTGGCCCAGATGAGTAAATGCGGTGCTGTATACCCAGTCTCTGAAAGCTGTCCTCTCCTTTTCTGCTCCGCTGTTGCCAATCATATGTGCGCTCAGTTTTCCCTCCAATTTGGTAACAAATTGCTTGATCACAGGGAACTCTAATCTGTTGACATGTAGTATTCTAGTAGTTGTCATGCCTGGGAGGCCCTGCTTTTGATGAATGTGAATATTGAGTTTGGAAAGGATGAGTTTATGATTGGTCCAGCACTCCAATACACATCACTTTCATCACTCTCACATCCTATCTGTCTCTTCTCCTAATGACATACTCTATTAAATGCCAATGTTTGCTATGAGGGTGCATCCAAGAAATTTTATTGCGTTTAGGTAAACAGAAGACAGCATTGGCAATGAGAAGAGCATGAGATGCACAGGTCTTCAGTAGTGACTATTGCTTGTAATGGCAAGCAAAGAAATATTTAGCACCTTGTTTGAGACCCTTGTGATTTGAAGGTGGGAGGAACTTGCTGACACAACAGTATTGGTGAGAGAGGAAGGAGAACCACCATAATATAAAAGGAGCAGCACAAGCTGGGACAGAGCAGAACTGAGAAAGAGAACACTTGTGGTGGTTGGCACTCTGTTCTGTCTGTATTGATTTGTGTTTGTGGTACTTTGTACAGAAGCTCTAGTACCATACTGCTGGTTCAGAAGCTCTGAAAGAGGATTTTCTGGTTAGCTGTTTACAGAAGTGCTGGAAGAAGGTTTCAGAGGTCCTGCGACTATAATTATGATTTGTGTTGATTTCTCAGACCTTTTTTGTGGGTCTGTGTTCATTTTACAGGCAGATAGTGAATTGATGATGGTGCTGGTCTTGTGCATGAATGTTATTTTGGCTCTATCAGACTTTGTCTTCCCAGAAATTGAGAAAGACTTGAGGTGGACTGGACAATGTGAGCTTCAATTTGGAATAGAAACTGGACAGGGAGATGGATAAGGAGCTGAAAAAGGACATGGATGAGGAGCTGCCTGCCTGTGAATCCAGGTGACAGTTGGGTGAATTCAGGCAAAACCTGGGACAATATAAAAGGAACCAAAGAATTTAGGAGCCAGCCTCCAGCCAAGATGAAAACACCTCTCCTTTGGCACTTAGTGCTGATTGACAAGATCATGATTTGCTCTGACCACCGAGTGGCAGAACTTTGTACTCTGTACCTTGTACCTCTTAAGGATGATCAAGTTAAGGATGATTGGAAGCTAGTTTCAAATGAAGAAGAAAGAAAATCTTCTGACTGATAAATTAAGACATTAGGCCACCTAGGGATGAATAGTACAGTCCTTAAAAAATGTTGCTCAGACACCTGGAGAGGCTCCCAAATCTCACTGCTAATGCAGTCCAGTGAAAATATGACCCTATGCTCTGGCACACATATGTGCAGGTTTGTGACTATAGCTCCCAATGTATCTGACAGATAGATACGTTGATAGATTGATAGATAGATAGGTGATAGCTGAATAAATAAATGGATGAATAAACAAATGCATGAATAAAAAACAACAACAATAATAACATAATTAAATAGTAAAATCATTAAAATGGTATGGGTAATGTTTTTTGAGTCACATTTAACATGGATTTAATTGAGGAAGAGAGGTTATTCCAGTTATTGAAGTCCAGTGGTGAGACAAAAGTCAGGAAGATTGGGAATGAACCAGTGTGCAATGCATGACCTTGGAATCTTCAATATCTTTTTAAAATGTATTTATTTATTTTTTAGTTTTCAACATTCATTTCCACAAGATTTTGAATTATGAATTTTCTCCTCATCTCTCCCCCATTTCCCACCCCAACACAAAAAGCATACTGAATACCCCTTCTCCCAATCTATTATCTCTTATATCATCTCCCATTCTCCCCTTTATTTTAGGGCAAGATGGGTTTCTATACCCCATTTCCAATATATCTTATTTCCTAGTTGCATATAAAAAATTTTAACATTTGTTTTTAAAACTTTGATTTCTAGATTCTTTCCCATCTCCCCTCCTCACCCATCCCAATGGGAAGACAAGCGATTCAATATAGGTTGCATGTGTAGCTATGCAAAACATTTCCATAGTAGTTATATTGTGAAAGACTAAATATATTTCCTCCATTCTATCCTGCCCTCCATTTATTCCATTTTTTACTTTGACCCTGTCCCTTTTCAAAAGTCTTTGCTTCTAACTACCCTCTCCCCCAATCTGCCCTCCCTTCTATCATGGCCACTTTTATCCCCTTCCCCCCTACTTTCCTGTAGGGCACGATACCCAACAGAGTGTGTATGATATTCCCTTCTTAAGCCAAATGCAATGTAAGATTGACCCCTTTCACCTTCCTGCTCTTCCCTTCCATTGTAACAGCTTTCTCTTGCCTCTTTTATATGAGATAATTTACCCCATTCTATTTCTCCCTTCCTCCTTCCCCCAATATATTCTTATCTCACTTCTTAATTTTATTTTTTAGATTTCATCTCTTCCTATCCAACTCATTGTGTGCCCTCTATGTATACACACACACACACAGACACACACACATACACTCTCCTATATATACATACATATTTATGTATGTATACAAATATATATACACACACACACATATATATATATATATATATATATATATTCCCTTCAACTATCCTCATACTGAGAAAAGCACTGTGAGTTAGAACTATCCTTTTTCCACATAGAAATGTAAATAATTCAAATTCAATAAGTTCCTTATGATCGCTTTGTCCTATTTACTTTCTCATGCTTCTCTTGTTTCTTGTATTTGAAAGTCAAATTGTCTGTTTAGCCCTGGTCTTTTCATCAAGAATGTTTGAAAGTCCTCTATTTCATTGAATAACCATATTTTTCCCTGAAGTATTATACTCAGTTTTGCTGGGTAGGTCATTCTTGGTTTTAATCCTAGCTCCTTTGACCTCTTGAATGTTGTATTCCAAGCCCTTTGATCCCTTAATATAGAAGCTGCTAGATCTTGTGTTATCTTGATAGGGTTGCTACAATACTCAAATTGTTTCTTCCTGATCATTTGTAGTAGTTTCTCCTTGACCTGTGTAAAACAATGCACTAGCAGATTCCCAAAAGAATGCTGCTCTGAATAGCTTTTAAGCTTATAATTGCTCAGTATAGTGAACAGTCTGTTTTTCCCATTACAAATCAAGGCAAACATTCACAACAAATCACAATATAATATTCACAACATCACATTTTATCACAGAAAATCACAATATAGTGTTCAGAACAGCTTAACATTAGAATGGCCACATAGTTTTCACTACAGTGACCACAATATTTAGAACAAAGAACAAAAGAATAATCATCTGGTTTCCCTAAGGGGGAAACCCTCCATACTTATTCATCCACTCATCTCACAATACAATAATCACTCTTCCACTCATGGGGCAATCATAGATTAACTTACTCAGTCACTTATTCACACTTATTTGCAGTTATTATGTATCATTAATCACTAAATACAATCACTAAAACATTGCACAAAACCTCCACCATTTGGTGTCTAGTAAACTTCAATTTCATCACGCATCCAAGGGGAGGCTTTTTCTTCATCTTGACTCAGGGCGGTCTCTCAGATTCCATGGATCCCCTTTCATGGTCTTAGCTCCTACCTGCATCCACGAGTCACCTGGATTCAGAGGCAGATAGCTCCCAGGTTCTCATTCAGTCCTCTGGGCAGTTCTTAGTACACACTGAAGTTTACAAGGTCCAGCATATCTCAAAACCTTCACCACTTCTGTGGCTGGGAACTCAAGGATCAACCAAGCCATAAACAAACAGTCTTAGCATCCTGGTCATATTTCTTCAGTCCTCCAGCAGTTCAGCTGGCCCTAAGACGCAGAAGTAATCTCAGATGTCCAGGAAGCCTTCTAGGTGGCCTTCCAGGCAGCAACAGCTTCAGCCTTCACCAGATTCTGGTCCCTTAGAAAACTCCAACTCAGTTCCCAGTGCAGGGGTGCCAGCTCCCAGATGCTGGGACAATCCTGCTTACCCTGCCAAGAGCAAAAACTCTTGATTCTCATTATTTGTCTCTGGAATTCTTTTTACACACACACACACACACACACACACACCTGTCTCAGCCACCCCCTCCTGACATGTAAGCAACAGGAGACAGAGTTCACACCCTCTGCCTCTTTCACAGACTTACTTAGCCCTTAGTTACTAAGGACCAAGTACCTGCTAAATTAATTACCTTACAGCCTGGGAATTCTGGAATTTGCCTATACTATTCCTAGGAATTTTCTATTTGGTATCTCTTTCAAGAGGTGTGAAGTGAATTCTTTCAATTTCTATTTTGCCCTCTGGTTCTAGAATATCAGGTCAATTTTCCTTGATAATTTCTTGAATGATGATGTCTAGCCTCTTTTTTTGATCATAGCTTTCAGGTAGTCAATCATTTTTAAATTATCTCTCCTGGGTCTATTTTCCAGGTCAGTGGTTTTTCCAATGAGATATTTCATGTTGCCTTCTATTTTTTTTTCATTTGTTTGGATCTGTTCTATCATATCTTAATTTCTCATAGTCATTAGTTTCCATTTGCTCCAATCTAATTAAAAAGGAATTGTTCTATTTGGTGAGTTTTTGAAATTCTTTTTCAATCTGGCCAATTCTACTTTTTAAGGGATTCTTCTCCTTATTGGCTTTTTGGGCCTCTTTTGCCATTTGAGTTAGCCTATTTTAAGGTGTTATTTTCTTCAGTATTTTAGGTCTCCTTTAGCAGGCTGTTGACCCACTTTTTGTGATTTTCTTGCATTATTGCATTTCTCTTTCAAATTTTTTCTCTACTTTTCTTACTTCTACTTCAAATTTCTTCTTGAGATTTTCTATGATCCCTGGACAATTCACATTTTTGTAGGAGGCTTTTGATGATGGAGTTTTGACTTTGTGGTCTTCTTCTGGTTCTATGTTTTGATCCTCTTTGTCCTCCAAAAAAGATTTTATAGTCTGATTGTGCTTCCTCAGTTTGCTAATTTTGCCAGCCAATTGCTTGGCTTTTGAGCTCTTTGCCATGGTAGAACTCTGCTTCCAGACTGAAGAGTGCTGTTTTCCCAAATTTCTGGGGTTTTGTGCAGCTTTTTCCAGACACCTGCCTCAGAACTGTGAGGAGGACACCCTCTCTACAGTCATCACAAGTTGGCAGAACTTGTGGGTTATGTTTAATTTAAATATATCCTGCATATCAGATATTTACATTATGATTCATAACAGTAGCAAAATTACAATGAAAATAATTTTATGGTTGGGAGTCACCAGAACATGAGGAACTGTATTAAAGGCTCACAGCATTAGGAAGGTTGAGAACCACTGCTCTGAATGGTCATTTGTTTCCCCTACAATCTGTAGGCCTGCAGTTCAGGAGGCAGCCACACAGCAGCTGCAGCTGCTGCCACCACCCCACCACATCTACCACCCCAGAGGCAGGGGCCAGACATCAGTCTTCTCTCACTACTTCCAACAGAGTTCCCCCACTGACCTTTTACTTTCACTTTTGCATTTATGGGTTGAGAAGTCTGGAAACTGCCACAGCTACTGGTGAATCAGTCCCCTAAAACCTACTCCATGGGTCTGGGCTGACACAGTTCATGTGGTACTGTGCTCGGTTCCCAGTTTGGTGTGATAGAACCTTCCTGTTGGTCTTTCAGGATGCCTTCAGTGGGAGATTTGCTTCTCTCTGTCATTTTGTCACTTCTGTAGCTGTACAATTTGTTTGAAGTTATTTTTTAAAGGTATTAGAGGTGATTAGAGTAGGAGCTCAAGCAAGTTCCTGCTTTTACTCCTCCATCTTGGCTCTGTACCAGTATTGCTGATATATAATCAAACTCTAAGCTCTCCACAGCTTCTATTTCAGCCCCTGTTATGGTAATAAATTTGTTGGATATTTAGGACTAAGTATGGAAGGTGTGAGCTCTGTCTGGAAGGTGTGAGATCTGTCTGGAAGGTGTGAGCCTTGTCTGGAAGGTGTGAATTCCCCTGTTGATGGGGAAGAATGCTATTGGCTGAGACACTCCCCTGTTGACTTGGGAGAAGGCCAGTGTTTATAAGCAGGAGAATTTTATAGATTTTGGATTTGGCTCTTCAGTGGCTGACTTAAGACATGAACAGGATGGGACTTTGTTTGTTGGGGGCCTAGCTGATCCTTCAGTTCCAGGTAAGAGAAGTCCTGAAGGGTCTGAGGTGTGCTGAATCGGGTGAACTTCAGTGTGTGCCGGGGATTGCCTTGAGGACTGGACAAAGACCTGGGAGCTGTTCATCCCTGAGGACTGGATGAGAACCTGTAAGCTTTCAGCTCCTGAATCTAAGTGATTGTGTGGCAGATTCAGGAGGGAGCTGGGACCAGGGAAGGGGATCCAGGGAATCAGAGAGACCACCCAGAGTCAAAATGAAGAAAAAGCTTCCCCTTGGATGAAACTGATGTTTGCAGAGGACACTGAGGACTGGATGAGAACCTGTAAGCTTTAAGCTCCTGAATCTAGGTGATTGTCTGGC
>CM053595.1:267616179-267644557 GCA_028646575.1 Pseudocheirus occidentalis | reverse complement strand
AGGAAGGAAGGAAGGAAGGAAGGAAGGAAGGAAGGAAGGAAGGAAGGAAGGAAGGAAGGAAGGAGATGTTGTAGAAGTAAATTAGAAAATGCGCCTCAGACTGGATATGGGGCATGAAGAAGAATAAAGAGTTGAGGATTACTGCAAGTTGTGTATCTAAACAACTGGAAGATTGTGGTACCCTTGAAGGAAACAGAAAAGGAAGAAAAAAGTTTGGAGAAAAAGATTGTGAGTTCTGTTCAATGCTTCAAAAGATGTGTGGTGTTTCTGGTGGCATTTCCTTTTATGCATTGTTTGGCATACTTGGTTTGCTGAGTTCTCTTTAAACTCTGAATATCTGTGTTTCTATACTTCCTCCTCCCACTGAAATAGACTATAACTGTTGCAGGACTCTCAGATAGTTTCATGATTTTCTGTGTCCCAAAATATAAACATCCTTCTTCCCATTTCCCTACAATTTTCTCCAACAGATTGTCTCTACCATCATTTCACACTGTTTCTAATCTGTACTCTCTCCACATCTATGGAATTGTTCCCCATTACAAACACACTCAAATCTCCCTCACATAAAAAAAAATCTCTTTAGTTCACTAGATGCTACCATGCCCATCAGCTGCCATCCTGTATCTCTCCCCCTTCTCATCTCAATACTTCAAAAAGTCACTTGTATTTAGTTCTTCCACTTTCTCTTCTCTCACATTCTTCAACCCTTTGCAGTTTCCCCATACTTCCTCACCCAATTCAGAACCTTCTTGAGTTGCAGTGTTTGGTACTCCAGATCACTTCATTCCAGATAAACTGCATACTTTCATGATTCAATTCTTTTTTAATTTTCCCCCACCCATCTGACCATCTCTTTGGTTGAAGTGTTCTACATCTTCTTTCATGCCATGTCTACTAATTTTAATTTTAAGGGTCTCCTGAGTATCTTTCCTCAGCTATCTTCTCTACTTTGTCTCTCTACCTCTGTCTCTCTGTTCCCCTATCTATTTCCATCCCTGTCTTGTTCCTTCTTTCTGTCTGTATCTCTCCCCTCTCTCCTTGTCTCTGTCACAGTCTCTCTCTGTCTTATATTTCTCTCCCACCATCAGTTTCTATGGGTTAAATTACTATATTTATACAAATTATTCCCAGATCTCTTGTATTTAGACTGCACCTACTTTCCTTCATAGTTCATATATATGACTTGTTTTGACAAAAAGAAAAAATCTACTCTTCACTTGTAGCTTTTTGAACTTAGCTTATTCTTGGGCAGCAAATGGAGAGTCTATAAAGAGGACCATAGTGATGCCTTTCCAAATTGGTAGGATGTGACCAAGTTTGAAATGTGCTCACCCAGGCTTTAAGATTTCAGGGTCATCTCTATGTCATGATAATAAGATAAGATTTTAGAATCAGCTGAATGACTGGACAATAATAATAGTAGCACAGAGCTGGAAGTAAAGTTAGAGATCATCTGATTCACCCTCTTTTTTAACCAAAAAGAAGCTTTAGGCTCAGGGAGACATGATTATTTACCCATGGTCACACAAGTTAGTAGCAGAACTAGAACTGAGTCCCAAGGTCCCTGAATGTCAGCGTTCTGCTCTTTTCACTATACCTTAATATATCTAGATAATTATGGGAAACATACTTCAATTTCACAGTACAGACAAGCCTCAAGTGTCCTGGACTCTCAACCATCTCTTTGCTTTATGGTCTCTAACAAGTTACAATATTTTAAATTTCTATATGAATCTTACAATTATAACTTTAAAGATATGCATGTTTTATCTGAAATAACATATTTCAAACTCAAAAAGATCAGAGAATTGTGTAGAAATGGGATTTAGAAGAAATAAGGGAAATGAAATGAATATAAATGGGTCTTAGGAGTACGAACCGTGACAATATAATTTTTCCTTCAACTGCTGCTGTTAATAAAAGATGAATTACTATGTAGTATTTTTATGGTTCATACAATATTAAAATTAACAAGAAATTCCCACTGACCACATGGGTCATAATTATATAAAATATAATATAAAATAGTACACAGAAGTAAAGCAACAAGAAGGGAAGGGAATGCCAAATATTCTCCCTAGGACATGCTCTAGGAAAATCTTGGCATCAGTGATTTTGTAACTTCTTCATGCTGTCATTTCAATTTAGCTCAGGGGACAGAAAAGCCAAAGCAAATTATCCAAGCCCACCCCTAAACAAGACTAGATACCATGAAGACGGAGTAAGAGATCTGGCAATCCTAGAATTTTAGAACAGATAATATTAGATCCTAGAAAAGAGCATATCAGACCTGAAAGAGATGATAGAAGAGAATATTTTACAGCTGGAAAGTGCCTTAGAGCATTGAATGTCTCAAGTGGCCTGAATCTTAGCATACTAAATACCAGAAAGGAACAGAATTTGGAACATGAATTGTTAGAATGTAGAGTGTTAGGCCTGGAAGAATGTTTTCATAGATAGGTAGATAGATAGATAGATAGATAGATAGATAGATAGATAGATAGATAGATAGATAGATAGACAGACAGACAGATAGATAGATAGGCAGGTTGATGGATGGATAGACAGAACTAGAAACAGAATATTAAAGCAGAAAATTCAGTCCATTGATTTTGTGGATGAGGGCACATAAAAGTCCAAATAGGAGAATGAATTGCTCTTATAAACAAATTACTTTCATTCCTATTTCAGGTTTCTGTTTTGTTTTGTTTCATTTTTTTCCCTATAGGCATCACACTGCTTCCTTTTAAGTCAAGTTTAGTTAATAGTTAAGCTAGGACCAAAGGTTAAGCTTGGTCTAGCTGATAAAGTCAGCCAATCACTTCAGATCCATGTAGATCCTGCCTATTGAAGTCTTTATTTCACAAAGGCTTTCGTTTCATCTGTTTTGAATGGTTTTACAGCCTATGAAGAAGCAAGCAGAGATAGTTAATACACCTACATTGGACAAATAAAGTTTTATTCAATAATATTATACTAATAGAGACCCAGAAATAAACTCGTGTGCTAGAGCTAGAAGAACTTCAGGATTCAACTATCTAACCTTCTCCTTTTTTCAGATGAGAAATTTGAAATCTAGTCCTTGGTAGTGTTCAAGGACACACCAAGTGGAGATAAAGTACTCAAATAAAGATATCTTGACACTTTTCTCAGTATAGTCTTTAGTAGCTGTGAAATATATTCAAGTAGAAGTAATTGAGACTTGGAGTGACCTGTCAATCTTCTAGATAGAACCTGGTTATCCTTAAAATGGGCAGATTCTCAAAAAGCCCTAGATTGCTTATGGGTCTACCTAAAGTCCCTTCACAGGAAGGCCCTACTTCTATAAAGCTTCAGACCAATAGCTTTTATGCCAAACATGAGACTGTGCTAAGTGTGGGGATAGAATAACAGGGAATAAGGAATTTAAAAAGAGACAAATGCATATATCATGGACCATAGGGATTAAACTTAAAAATATTCAAGGGTAATAGAATTTTGATCTGGGATTTTAGAAATCTCCCCAACCTCTTATTTTGCAGAGGAGGAATCCATGAAAGAGGTCGAACTATTTGTCCCTGAGTCAAAAACTTTATCAAAGATTTAAACCCAGGACTTTTGACTCTATACCCAATACTCTCCCAAATAACACTGCACAAATAATTTCTCCAATTTCTGTAGCACTTTTTACAACAAACTCTTTCCTCTTAACAGTTGTGTAGCACAATTAGTCCTTATTCCCCTTTTAGCACTGAAAAAGATGCAGTCTACAAGAGTGAAGTGATTTCTCCATAATCATTCTAATCCTGGGTATTCCAAGATGTGATTCCAAGCTGGAACTTTATTCACAATGGCACACTCACTTTGGCAGTCTGATCCACCAAAGTAAGCACTCTACAAGGTGATTCTTCACACAGGGAAGTAAATGGTCCAGGGAGGTTTATTGCTCCTTTCTAACAGCTTAACAACTTTACTGATGTACAGTTTACTCTCTGATGTAAGACTCGGTAATCAAAAGGGAAAAAGGTAGACTGGTGGCTAAGGAATTTGGGTGTTTGTTAAAAAAGGATTTTACAGAGGAACTCGCCTATTTCTCTGAAGTTTAACAGGTTCAAATTTCCTATCAAATCCACCAGGTCAACCAAACACTGAGAATGAGGAGTCTTCTGATTAAAGGAGCTGTTCCTAATGCATACAATTATTCAGAGCATTGTCTTTTGAGTAATCATGAAACAAGAAGGCACGATTAGAGGTTGAGAAATTGAGGGGCAGGAGGCAACAGTCAATGCTGATTAAACCAATCAGACTCAGCAATGTCAACTTTCTTAACTAAAGAGCCAGGGTGGCTAGTAGGAAAAAGAAGAAACAGAGTAAGGGACTTGGGCTTGTAAAGATTGGGGTGCAACATACTAAGAAAAGCTCCCTGGGATATGACAGGAAGTACATTTTAATGACTTTTCATAAGAAGCATGTGTTTTTTCAGGTGAAAAAAATGTGTATTCCATATTCTACGGGTACTTAATCATCATATATTTCAAAGTGAAGACTTAGAGCAAATAAAGGACAGTGGTAAATGTGTGTGTGTGTGTGCGTAGTTATGTTTTAATCCTGACTCTACTTCTTATTACTTATATGTCATTAAACAAATCACTATACCTTTAAGTCTCAGTATTTTCACCTAAAAAATGGAGCCAAGAACCCTTGCACTGGCTATCCAATAAAGATGTTGGGAGAAAAGTATTTTGTAAATCATGAGTGGGGTATACTCTGTACCCTCTGTGAAGAATTCTCAGAATGAGAAGGAAGAGAAACTATATGGAAGCCAGAGACAGACTTTTGTAAGACTGGACAGACCTGAGTCTTGGATTTACACAACCTAGGACCCTTCCCCCTTCCCTTATTGTTGTCAGCATTTAGGCTCCTTTCAGGAGTTTCTGATATCCACCCTTGCTTGTGACCTTTTCCCCTCCCTTGCTTTGGCATTTACCAAATAAGGCCATGGAAGATGACCCTGGTTCCCCATCCCACCTCCCTGCCAATAGGAGATAGTGGCAGGCTTCTTTTTTTTATCTGCCATTAGGTTAGATTTTTGTGCCAAGACTGAGAGCCTGCCTCCTAGCCAATGGGAAAAGGGACAGCCAGGGAAAGGGGGCTTGACTGCATTAGGGTATAAATTCTTGTTCTGTCTTTTGTAACATGCCTCCTCTCCTTGATCCCCGCCATGGAAAAGATCACCCTCTTCCTTTGGGGGAAGAGAATAAAACTTCCTGTTCCTTCCTCAAGATGCCTCTAACTTTTTATTTTTTTTGAATTTTGGGGATTTGGGGGATTTGGGGGCTCCCCATACCCCCACACAATCATAAATGAAAACTAAAATGTGTATTATGATAATTGAGGCTCACTGTAATACGAAATAATCATTTGATCTGAATGCAAATTCCTGTCTCAATCTTAGCTACTAAATAGTTGCATGATCCTGAATGGACAAGTAGGTAATGAAATTACTTCTAGGTAATGAAATGTTTCTCATCTGAAAGATGGTGAATTTGTATTATATACCTCTATAGAAAAGCACTTTGTCAAACCTAAAATAATACTGAAAGGAATTATTATAGTTGCTTTTATTTTAAATATTCCTAGAATACAAGGTGATTATTCTCAGAATGTAATTTGCGCATGGGTTTGGAGCTAACCGTAACTTCAGAGATCTTGTAGGTCAGATTTTGCACATGAGAAAACAAAGGCCAAAAGGTAACAAGTAATGGAACAAAGATTTGAAAGTAAGTGTTCTGATTCCACGTGTTCTTTAATTGACATCAAAGAATCACATAATTTTAGTTGGAAAGGATCTCAAAGATGGTACAGCACAAGCCATAATTGACAAAGAATTTTCCCTGAAACACCTCCAACAAATGGTTATTCATCTTGCCTGAAGACCTCTAATGGGAAAGCACATTGGCTCTCCAAGGAGACAATGGTGTGGTTAAAAATCATATTCAATTTCCAATTGTAGACCAAGAGTTTGTGTGTTGGAATTGGATTCAGGAGAAAGCTGATCTTTATCATTTATATAATTATAAACATGTTACTTAAGTTTTCTGAGCCTTACTTTCATCTGTACACTGAGGCTAACCATGGTGGTATATAATTTACAGGTTAGTTTTTAGAAGATAATGTTTAAAAAATTGTATGAACCTAAAAGTGCTATTTATGTCATCCCAAAATTCTTAGTGAAGTTTTAGGCTGTGATAGTTTAAAGTGAGATCACATCCTAAAACTGCAAGAGGTCTTTTTCAGATACAATATATATAAAATCCAGTTGTTGATTGCTATTGCTATTATCACCTACAGATTCTTTTCAGGTTTTAATAAGGGATTTATATTCTGACTCCCTCCCTTGTCTTATCCTGTATTTTTTCCCCTAAACGTTCATGGATGACTTGAGGAAATATTAATAATCTCTCCAACTTGAAAATCTACGCCTATCACCCTCACCCACATTGAAATTTTCATGTGATCCCACTGCATCATTGCAAGGAAATGATGAGCCAAAAAGAATTCATGGGAAATATATTTTCTTTGGTCTCTTCCAGCCTGAGTGGTCTGGTGCTCCATTGGGTCCCAACAGCTCCCTAGACAAATTAATAAATTTGTATATCAAAAGGCACTTTTGGAATGGTTGTCCCAGTGGCATTTAGAAGAAAGCATGTCCCAGCTGTGGGATGAATGCCTCAATCAGTGCTGCAGCTGCAGGCCTTTAGGGAAAAATGGCATTGTCCAAAAGAAGAAGGCCTTGAAGGAAAACTCCCCCAGGGCTTGAACCAATCATGTCAGTCACACCCATTGAGGAAGTTATGGGAGTCAGAAATCCTGGTTTCAGCCTCCATCTCTGTCACTGTCTGAATGTGATTCCTGCAAATTATTTAACTTCTCGGGAATTCAGTTTCCTCAGCTGTGAAAGGAGGAAGTTGGACTCAGTGATTTCTAAGGTACCTTCCAAACTAACACTCTGTAAAGTCAAAGTTTTGCCAGGAAAATACAGAGCAGACCAACAATGTCTGCCATGAAGTTCTTAGGAGTACACTCTTGAAGACATAGTTTATTTGTTAGTGAGTCACTATTATGTGAATTGATATGAGTTCAAATCTGGCTTCAGATACTTAATTGCTATGATATATAGCTATTACAACTGTGTATCAGGCACTATGCTAAATGCCTTTTATGAAGATTATTCCATTTGGTTCACACAACAACCCTGTAAAATAGGTGCTATTGTTCCCATGTTACAACTGATACAAACAGAGGTTTGATACAGAGGTTAAGTGAGTGACCTGCACAGAGTAACACAGTTATATGTTTGTGTGCAAATATGTGTGTTTAACAGTTATTATTCGAAGCCAAATTAGAACTAAGGTCTTTCCTGTGCTTTATCTACTGCACTGCAAGCTTTCATTGTGCTAGAGGGAACTGAATCAGGAGTAGAGGCCAGAAAAGTTGTTCCACTTTGGCTGAATGCAAAACTTCTCACTTTCACCCTGACGAGATGGATCTCAAAGCTCATTCTAATCTTCCTTCTCCTGTCTTATTATTATATGTCCTAGACTGGAACCCTTTAACTCCTTCTACACCTGTAATCAGATATGACAGTTCATCATATTTGGATGTACAGGGCCCTGAATTCCAAATATCTTTGTTCTGGTAAGATAATGGACCACTGATCCTTATCATTTGCTGTTTTAATTTTGTCTTGACATCCAGTAGGTTTTACCATCATCCTTGCTGCTCAGACTTTTGCCACCATACTCAGGCTTGACCATATTTTACTACTGAAACCGAAGGATGGCCAGACATTCCCATGCGCCTTCCAGGTAAATCCCCTGTATGTATTGTCTCCTCTAAATAAAATGTGAGCTCTTTGAGCATAAGGGTTCTCTGACTCTCTGAATATATATGCATACATGCTTGCGTATACATATACATACATATTTATGTACATGCCTATATACACATATACAAATATGTATATATACTCAGATATAAATACATATGCAGGTATATACATATATGTATATGGGTACACATATACATAGGTATGTGTGTATACCTTTTTATTCATTTAAAAATTAGTAGTTTGTATAGTGGAATAAAAATTAAGTTTGAAATCAGAAGACATAAGTATAAGTCCTAGCTTTATACTTGCTAACTATCTAATTTTGGAGAAGTTTACTTGGAATAACAAAGAATTAAGTTTCCAAAAAGGGAGGAAGTGAAAATAGCACTGGTTTTATCTGGTTAGGCCACATTTAGAACATTGTTTACAGTTCTAGGAGAAACATATAGACAATCATAGGTTGGAGCACATCCAGAAGAAATGATAATAAAGGAATTCTACATGAGTACTTGTTAAAAAAAATAGGGATTTTTAACCTGGACAAGAGAAGAACTTAGCAGAAATGTATTAGCTATTTCCAAATACTTGATGGGATGCTAAGCAGAAGAAAATTCAACATGTTTCCTTGATGTAAGGATAGAACTAACAATTAGACTTATCCAAAAGGGAAATAGACTATCTCATGAGGTAATGAGATCACCATCTCTGAAAATGCTAATGGTGACAAGCTATCTTTAATAAATGCCTTATTTAAAATCATACTATGTGCCTGTCATTGTACCAAGATCTGGAAAAATAAAGATGAAAACCAAACAGGCTCCTCACTTACAGGGACTAACATTCTATTGGGAGAAACGAAATATATGCAGATAAATAAATGTAAACTATATTCTAAGTATATATAATATCAACCTCAACAGTCATTGACCTGGTATCTATAGGAACTAGTAACCCCTGTCAAAGTAATTATTCTTGGAGATAAGAATGTCATCTAAAGAGCCTTGCTATAAAAGGCTCAGACCATCTCCACCCATTAAGAGGAAAAAATCTTTGAAGTCTGGCTGGCACATGCCACAGAAGTCATGCAAGAGTGAAAATTTGGCATGAAAAAAGAGAGACTAATAATGAGCTTCAGGGGACTCAGTTTTGACCTCATCTAACTCTTAAAAATGCAATGTCCCAAGAACATGATTGAGTCTTTGCAAAGTCTGAATGGACAATTTGTTGCCATGGAGAATACATGAGGCATCTCTATCCCTTTCATCATTACCCCATAACATGAGGAAAAGGAGGCCTCTAACTTTGTGTTAGAATTGGAAAAGCTGCTCCAGGGAGAAATAATCAAAGAGACAATACCTATGGGGCAGATGGACAATGTCAGAATGATCTAAGTAATCAGGGGATTGGTGTATGATGAACTCCTGTTAGATCTGTACTTATTGGTTGGGAAGAACAAGAACAATCTCTATGTAGAAGTGATGTTCTTCATAAACTATATAGAGGCAAAGAGAATGAGAGAAAAATTAGAACAAGACAAAATGCATGTCATTTGGCTCCAAGACATCCCTTTCAGAATGGAACACAAAGACGAAAGAGATTAGTTTATGTCAGTTGGATCCCACTGAAGAAGGTTGGAGATGTTGAAGATGAAACTGAGTACAGACACTTCCCTTTAAAGAACAAGGTATATAGGACCAGGGAACAAGGCAGACCTATTAGTGTTCAGAGTTCATCTGCCTAATCACTGTTAATCTGCCCATTTATTCTTTTAATTCTGAAAAGGGATTATAATTTTCATTAAACATGTTCTGCTTTGCCTCTCAGAGACCAAATGCCTGAGCAAATAGCCAATAACTCCAATTAACACTTACCTCTTGTATGTCCCATCAATGTTTCATATAATATAAATAATTCTGTTTTTAAATAGAAAGAATGTAAGACTATATTTCTATTTCTGAGCTCTACAACTATACCAACAATATAAAAAGTAGGAAATATGGAATATAAATAACTCAATCACAGAAGATATGTCAAATGAACCGTAAACCAACACATATAGGCCAAAAACCCCTAAAATGTTTTCTTTAAAAACCTTATGGAACAAATAACCACTATACTGCACAAGCTATTTGGAAATATATATATATGTAGACATCTAACCAAGCTCCATCTGTAGAAGAACTATGGTCCTGATCCCAACGAAGAAATTAACAGGGAGAGCAAAACAGTCTAACATCAGTTTTATTTATTTCATATGTTCTGTATTTATTTGTGTATGTAATAGTTCAAATCTGCCCTTAGATATGTACTAGCTGTGTGACCCTGGCAAGTCACCTAATCCTATTTTCCTTAGTACCTCTTCTGAAAAATTTGTTCATGAAGGAAATCCAGTGCCTTTGCCTTTTCTTGGCAGATGGGTTCGTGAAGAGTTAACAATGTTGTCACAAAGACAAAAAACAACTGAACAATAAACAAACATATACACACACAGACATATAAATGTCTATGTATATATGTGTATATATACATGCATACATACATACATATATATATATACACATACATATATATGAAATTCTTTAATGGTAATGAATATCTTTCTTTTGTAAATGCATCATCAGGTCCAAGCACAGTGCTTGATATGTCATTTGTTAGTTGCCTATTTGTTTTTAATGTTTATTGATGATTTAATGTTTATTGATTGATTCTGCACCCACATGAAATAAATACATCAAAGTAGATAATGTTACTTTTTACTACAACTATAGATTAGAAAGAGATACTTTGAGACAGATCAGGGTTGGTTTACCAAAATCTGAATTTTTATGTGCTGGAAAGAGGAAATTCATAAATATTGGTAACTAATACAATCTTCAAATAAGATCAGAAGTCTGATAAATATAAATATAAATAAACATTTCCTAAAGGAAAATAATGAAAATTATTAGCAACCATAAGAAATATGATCAAGAGTCATATTAATACTAGGATAAATCAAGGCATAAAATAAAACTTCACACCCATCAAATTAACAAAAATGACAAACGATGAGAACAGTATCATTAACCTACATGGTATATGTGCCAGGCAATAGAATCTTAGAATTAAGGAATATGGACATTTTAATCACCTTCTTAGTATAATTCTGGACTGCTTTCCAGAATGATTGGACTAAGTCATATTTCCATCAACAGTTCATGCATGTGGTTGTCTTTCTTGAAAGAAAGTCTTATAACCACAAAAAATAATTCATCAGCACATTGAGTAGTAATCAAGAAAAAGAGAATCAATAAAACATCATAACAAATTACTCAACCATCTGTAATAGTAATGGAATTTGAAGATAACCTTATATTGGCAAGCTAACAGGTACTTAGTACTTAGTTTCAAGCTCATAATTTTGTCAAGTATTAAGACCCAGCGCATGTGAATCCCACAGTAGGGTTGGACTTGTTGATGTAACAAGAAGGGGCAGAACAGGGAGGAGCTAATACCATATATAAGGAAAAGCCCAAGCTGAGAGAGGCCAGAACTTCTGGAATAGAGCATTGTATTAGCAGAACAGTACTGCTGGAAAGAGTGATCTACCAGAAATGAGACTTGCTGAGAGAGAGGGAGACAGACAGACAGACAGACAGAGACAGAGAGAGAGAGAGACAGAGAGAACTTCCAGGATCTTGAGAAATTCTGAGAACTGCTACAAAATGGAGAACAGAATGGTGAACAGAACTTGTAGTGCCAGAACTTCTCCTGAGAACTTCTGAATCAAATTGAGAACTTCTGAGAAATGAGAAGAGAGGAAAAGTAGGAGGAAGCATGGCTGTGGTGTGGGTCCTTTTTCTGTCTGGTTTTTTCTTTTATTTTTTTAAATAAATAAATTTATTTATTTTCTTGTTTACATCATTCATGTATATGAGATTTTGAGTTACAAATTTTCTCCCCATCTTTCCCCTACCCAACACTTCAAAACAGCCATCCCACTGTATAACTTTTCCCCCAATCTGCTTTCTTCTATGTCCTCCTCCTCGGCCCTCTGACTTTCCAGTAGGGATCTCCCTACCCCAGTGCCTGTATATCTTAATTCCCAGTTGGATGTAGTTTAAAATATAAATATACATATACATATACGTGTACATGTACATGTATGTATACTATATACACATGTGTATATACATATACACATACATATATATATACACACACACACATATATAAAATTTTATTTTAGAACTTTAAATTCTAGATTCTTTCCCTTCCTCCCTTGTTGCCCACCCCCACTGGAAGGACAAGCAATCAAATACAGGCTGTACATGTGTAGTTACACAGAACCTCTCCACAGTAGGCATATTGTGAAAGACTGATTAGATGTCTCTCCTTCCTATCCTCCCCCCTCCTTATTCTATTCTCCACCTGTCGCTGTCCCCTTCCCTTTACACAAGTGTGTACTTCCAGCAACCCTCCCTCAGCCCCCTACCCTGTTGTCCTCTCCATCATCCCACCTTTCATCCCCATCCTCCCTACTCTCCTGTGTGGCAAGATACCCTCTTCAGAGTTTATGTCATTCCTTCTCTATACCAAATTCAATGAGATTAGGGTTGATTTTTTGCCTTCTGCTTCTTGTTCTTCCCCTCCATTGTAACAATTATCCCTGGCCTCTTCTATATGAGATGATTAACCCCATTCTGTGTTTCCCTGTCTCCTCTCGTTCTAGTCCTCTCCCACATCAGAATTTCACTTTTTAAAGTATTGTCCCTTCCTATTCTATTGATCCTGTGCCCTCTATGTACACATATATACACATACTCAGATATGTGTTCATACACATATATAAATCTTCCTATGTAGACATATGTGTATTGCATGTATATATACATTTGTATTCTCTTCACCTATCCTCATACTAAGAAAAGTTTCATAAGTTACCATTATTGTTTTTCCATGTTGGCATGTAAATAGTTCAACTTTGATAAGTTCCTTATGATTTCTTTTCCATGTTTACCTTTTCATGTTTCTTGTATTTGAGTGTCAAATTTTCTTTTCAGTTCTGTTTTTTTCAGCAAGAATGTTTGAAAGTTCTCCACCTCACTGAATGACCATATTTTCCCCTGGAACATTATACTCAATTTTGCTGGATTTGTGATTTTTGCTTTTAATCCTAGCTCCCTTGATCTCCAGAATATCATATTCCAGGCTCTTTGATCCCTTAATGTAAAAGCTGCTAGACTCTGGTTTATCCTAATTGTGTTTCCACAACATTCAAATTGTTTCTTTTTGACAGCTTGAAATATTTTCTCCTTCATATGGGGATTCCTGAACCTGGCTTTAACATTCCTAGGATTTTTCTTTGGGGGATCCTTTTTAAGATGTGATTGGTGAATTCTTTCAAGTTATATTTTGCACTCAGATTCTAAAATATTAGGGCAATTTCCTTGAGAATTTCTTGAAGGATGGTTTCTAGGTTCTTTTTTTGATCATGGCTTTCAAATAGTTCAATAATTTTTAAATTGTCTCTCCTGAATCTCCTTTCCAGGTCAGTGTTTTTTTCAAGGAGATATTTCACATTGCCTTCTATTTTTTTATTTGTTTGGATCTGTTTAATAGTATCTTGATTTCTCATAAAGTCATTAGTTTCCATTTGCTCCACTCTAATTCTGAATGAATTGTTCTCTTCAGAAAGCCTTTGAGATTCTTTTTCCATCTGCCAAACTTTACTTTTTAAGGCATTCTTCTCCTCATTGGCTTTTTCGGCCTGTTTTGCCGTTTGAGTTAATTTGTTTTCTAAGGTGTTGTTTTCTTCAGTCAGGTTGTTGACTCTCTTTTCCCCTTACTCCCCTCCCCTCCCGTTTCCCTCTCCTTCCCTCCCCTCCCCTTCCCTTCCCTTCCTTTACCTTCCATTTATCTTCTGAGAAACAGAAACTGTGAAGTACTTGAGGTGGATCAGACATTGTGAACTTCAGTGTGCAACAGGAACTTGACAAGGAACTGCACAAGAAGCTGGACAAAGAACTAAGAGTTGTCTGCCTTTGAATTCAAGTGACAGTGGGATAGATTCAGGCAGAAGCTGGGACCATGGAAGCATGGAATCTGAGAGCCTGCCTCAATTGAAGACTAAAAGACCTCTCCTTGGGTATTTAATGCAAACTGAGAAGATCATGATTTACTAGAGGTAGAAAACTTTGATCTTTATTTTTAGATGATTGAGTTAAGGACTTACTGATTAAGGATGATTGAAAACTAATCTCCAATTAAGAAGAAAGAAGACTTTTTGATTGAAGAGATTATGACAATGTCACCTATGGGCAGAAAACTTTTGACCTCTGTACTTTGTGTCAATTAAAAAGGATCACCTCCTTAAGAATCATTGCATTATTAAATGAATGTATTTTTGTTTAAAACTATGTGACCACTTTGGTGAAAACTATGTGGTCTTAATGATAAGTTGTGAAATTATAACATGTGAATGCTATACTTTGATTTCTGTGAATGTTTTGCCTTAATTTGTTACTGAATAAAGAGAGAGTTTACTATACTGTACAATCAGAACCTTAAAAACTGCTCACAGCAGTAATCATCTGGAAAGCTGCTCATGCTTGGTTTTACACCACCATGACTTGAGTCTTCATGATTTTGTGCCTGAATTGTTAAGGTAATTTACTCCACTTATCTTTGGAGTTCTCTTAGGATGTTACCCTAGGGAACAATCCAACTTATTGATTATGGAAGGTATCAAAGTCTCCTCCTAGCTGGCATTAGATGCAAGACTATGTTTCAAATTCACATTTCATCTATCCAGTTCATAGCACTATCTTCCTGCTATATACTTCTGATTCCACACCCTTTAATCCCATTTTTTTTTCAGTTCCCTTGTGACTGGTCACCTCTCCTTTCTCTCTCTCTCTCTCTCTCTCTCTCTCTCTCTCTCTTTCTCTCTCTCTCTCTCTCTCTCTTTCTCTCTCTCTCTCTCCCTGTATACACACACACACACACACACACACACACACAGTCTTTTCTTGATAAAATGCACATTCCTTGAGGGTATCTCATTCTCTCTGTGTGTATCTCTGCCTCTGCATTCTCTTCTTTCCTTCCATCTCTTTTTCCTGTTTTTTTGTCCCTCTTCCTCTCCCCCCCTCCGATTTTATAAGCCCCTGCCTCAGCAGTCTCTAACCTGCAAGATGAGTCAGAGAAAGGAATAGCAAATCACTCTAGTGTATTAGCCAAGAAAAGTCCAAATGGGATAATAGTCAGATATGACTAAAAATGACTGAACAACAAAAAATACAATGTAAACTCTTTGAAGGTGAGGGATATCTTCCTCTCATAATTGTACCCCCATATTCAAGCACAATGCTTGATATATGTAATTCATTAGGTGCCTATTTTTTAAAATAATGATTGATTTTATATCCACATGAAATAGGTGTATCCAAGTACATTAATTTAGCTACAACTCTAGATTATACTAACATGCTTGCGAGAGGAGAGCAGGGTTGATATGCCAGAAGCTGAATTATTATACTTGGGGAATGTTATATTCAGAGTCAGGAAGAAATAAATATAAATCCTACCTCAGATACTTACTGTCTATGTGACCCAGAGCAAATCACTTACATTCTTTGCCTCTGGTTCCTCATCTGTAAAATAAGCATAATAAAAGCACCCATGGACCTACCTCACAGGGTTGGGTTAGGATCAAATAAGGACAGATAAATTTATGGAAAGACCTTTACAAACCCTAAAGTGTTACGGAAATGTAACCTATCATTATTTTTATATTTGTACCCTTAATGCTTAACATACTGCCTCATACATGATAGAAAAATACACACATGTGTATGTTTACATGTATGTATGTATATTCATATATGTGTATATTTATATACATATACACATGAATACATATATATTTCCATTTTATTTTGTTTAAACCACATTCATTAAGTGCTTACCAGGCACCTGTGCTACTGAGTGTTAGAGATAGAAAGAAAAATAAAATATTTTTGAGGAGAATTTATTTCCTCCCCTATTTCAGGGGAGATAATGTATAGATTTATAAATATATGCAAGATCCATTTAAAGCAGGAACAATATATCCTTGGATTCTAAGGTAGTGGCATATCAGAGAAGAAGGAAAGAATGACTGAAGAAAGTAGTGATGAAGCAAAATCTTAAGGAATCCAAAAATTCCAAGAAGCAGAAGTAAAAAGGGGGAGCATTCCAGGCATAATGGAAATCCAATGAAATGATATAGAGATGCACAATGGAGTGTCATATATAAGAAACAGCAGAATGGATGGACTGGAGAGTTTCTGGAGGATAAAAATATTTAAGGAGACTGGAAATGTAGGAAAGGTTCAGGTTGTACAGAGCTTGAAATTTTAAAGAGAGCTTATAAACTTGATACAGAGTTTATAAATCTGATTCAAAGCACAAGGGACAAAAATAAAGGACTCCCAATATTAAGAAAGTTTGTATAGTAGGGGGTTATGTGTATGTCATGTAAAGCAAAAGAGAGTTGATATTCTTTAATGGAAAAAAGGAATGGGGAAATGGAGACAGGGTCAGAGATTCTGGCTTCTCCAGTCCCCAAACAGTTTAATGCATGTCCTACAATTCTTTCTGGGCCCTCTTCCCAGTTTTGTAAGAATCCATTTAGCAATGATGCTAACAATTAGAGACACTTTGTTACTCTGGACAGAGAACTGCAAATGACAGGTATATGCTAATTATTTCATGATACATATTTAAGCCTAAATCTCTAAACCCTATGCAGAGGTTTGAACTCTATGCAGAAAGAGAGGGAGTACACATAGCTATATTACATCAGCATAACACTGGAATTACCTAAGAGATTGCAGAAATCAGCATTTAGGGAAAAATATAGATTTTATATATGCAGAATGCTCAAACATATTTGGAGTGCCAGCATTGATTAAGGTCATCTCAATCACTTCAAAGTGCATTCAGAATATTCATAGCAGAAAAATTAGATCTCAGTCCTTGAACACCCTGACAAATTTATGTCACCTGTGCAGAAACTGAGGCTGAGTGTTAAACACCAAAGCATTGAACTAGCGAATATCAGTTTTAGTCATTCTCTAGGTCCTTGGAAATGGAGAGATCATTTAAGGAAGTAACAGTACAAAAGCTTCCATATTCCCACTTCATGGCTGGAATGTGGAGTGTGTTTAAAAAGCAATGCATATAATCAACTTCAATGATTACCAAGTTTTTAAAGCATTATCTTAAAAAAAAGTGTCCTTTCTCAGGTGGAAGATTTTAGGAATCACTTGAAGGATTTGGTAGGAAATAAAAGAATTATTATGGATTCTCGGTCCTTAAATTTCACTATTCCTGAAGGTACAGGATGGAAAGGAGGGGACTGGGAACGTTCAGATGTGTTTGGATCATTGGATTTTGAACAAAAGACCTATGGTGGTTTAGTGTGTCATGCTTCAAGTTCAAAGTGCAGTTTTTAGAAGTTAGTGGCAGTCAGTGCATGAGTTGTTTAGTGGATTAGCATGGCAAAAGGAATGAAGGATAAGATTACCTTTCTCTGTTCAAGAAAATATATCAGATATGAACATAGCCCCAAGAATTTACAGGAATCCCAAATAGTTTCCAAATTCATGAATATGGTAAGTAAGAAGAGCCACTTTTCGTTTTTTTTAATTGCATTTGTGTGAGTTCACCATATTTAACAAGGTTTTGGAAGATCAAGTGCAAGCACCACTCAGACTATCACTGGCTAGAATACATTGAGCTGAAACTATCAGTTGGCAAATGCTAGTTCTTTAGACTCTTTGTTAAGTACATAGACCATGCAGAGCCTCAGAAAGATTGAGTACTGACCTAAAAGTTAGAAATATGCATGGTCTAGACACTTCTGGAAAATTATCAAAAATGAAAGCCTTTTCTAGGGTTTGTTGGCTAATATTAGAAATGTATGAAGAATTCATACCTTCACTATTAAGGCTTCCATGTAAGAAGTGTCAATCTGGCCTGAACTCCCTGGCACCACTTGGAAATTGTTGAGATAGAAAATGCTAGTAAGCTGCCAAAAATTTGGTCATATTCTTCACACATGCAACCATGCTACCACTTAGAAATATAAGCCAGATCCTTTTGGTACACATTGCTAAAAATCCCATAGAATATGGGAACTCTTTAGTGCCAAAAGAATGATCTACACGAGAAGGAGATTTCATTTGTCAGTAGACAACTCAAACCACATTGAAACTTATTATCACATCTACAATTCTTGGCTTTGAAGTAAGCTATCAGATATAAGTTCCAAGAAAATGTGTGTGAAATTCAATGTAAAGTTTAACTGGGCAGCAATCAACCTCCTCATACTTTGCTAAGCAAATAAGTACAATGCTCCCTACTTAGAGATCATGAAGGACCTGAAGCAACTATAAGAGCCACATGCAGTAATGCCAGGGAGGAACACAGAAGTAGATTCCTTATCCCTCAGGCCCTGTGATTTTGAAGCCTTTGTGGTCCACATAGTATGGGTAAGGCAACTGTTGCATGCAAGAACTTGACTATTAACATACCAAAATGCAAGTGAATATCTGGAAACTCCTTTTGAGTATAAACTCAAGTAGATATAATTTTATTTTGCTAAGCCAATTTGGCCTTAGATGCTTGGCAGTCATAATAGCTATATGATACAAACCATAGTATCCTAACCTAGACATTATCCTGCCTGGTGAATATTTTCTGATCAGTCTAGAATCAAACAAATAACGCAAGGCTATATCCTCATGCTACTACTAGAAAAGAGAGAAACTTTCTTCATTTGAAAATACCTTGGTATACCTGAAAAGGACAAAAGGTGTGTACAGAACTTGCAAAGAAGATACATTTCTTCATTTCCAAACCTTCAGTGCCCTTCTATTAAGCTTCAATAAAACAAGAGGAGGATAGCATCCTTTCATGGTTGAACGAGACATGGAAGGGACTTTCTTCAGGTGAAAAGCTCTTCCTCTACAAGGAAAAGGCCACAATGTGGGGCCAAACACTTCACAGTATTCACATATTTTCAATTCCTGACCTGCACTACCATTCAGGCAAACCTAGCATCAACAAAGAAAGAAATAATCATACATCTATGCATCTAATAGTCGTTGGAGGGATTATCCTGCCTGGCGAACATTTTCTGATGAGTCTAGAATCAGACAAATAATGCAAAGCCGTCTCCTCATGCTACTACTAGAAAAGAGAGCCACTTTCTTCAATTGAGAATATCTTTGTCTACCTGGAAAATGACAAAAAGTGTGTACAGGCATTACAAAGAACACACATTTCTTCATTTCCTGATCTTCAATGTCCTTCTCCTAAGCTAGAATAAACCAAGAGGAGGATACTATCCTTTTATGGTTCAGCAAGACATGGATGGGACTTTTCTCAGATGAAAAGCCCTTCCTCCACAGGGAAAAGGCCACAACGTGGGGTCAGACAACGCTTAGAATACAAATATTTTCAACTCTGACCTGCACTACCATTCAGGTGAAATTAGCATCAACAAAGAAGGAAGGAATCATACATCTGTGCATCTAATCGTCCTTAGAGAGACTTTATCCTACCTGGCGAACATTTTCTGATCAGTCTAGAATGAGACAAATAATGCAAAGCCATCTCCTCATGCTAGTACTAGAAAAGGGAGACACTTTCTTCAGTTGAAAATGTATTTGTCGACCTGGAAAAGGACAAAAAGTGTGTACAGGCATTGTGAAGAAGACACATTTCTTCATTTCCTGACCTTCAATGCCCTTCTCCTAAGCTAGAATCGACCACAATGAGGTTACCATACTTTCATGGTTGAGCGAAACATGGAAGGGATTTTCTTCAGGTGAAAAGCCCTCCCCCTACAGGGAAAAGGCTAGAAATTTGGGCCAGACATTGCACAGCACACACATTTTATCATTTCCTTACCTGTACTACCATTCTGCTAATACTAGGATCAAAAAAGAAGGAAAGAATCATCCATCTCTGTATGTAATAGTCATTGGAGGGACTTTATCCTGCCTGGTGAACATCTTCTGCTCAGTCCAGAATCAGACAAATAATGCAAAGCTATCTCCTCATGCTACTACTAGAAAAGAGAGAAACTTTCTTCATTTGAAAATACGTTGGTTTACCTGGAAAGGACAAAAGGGTGTACAGACTTTGCAAAGAAGACACATTTCTTCATTTCTGGAACTTCAGTGCCTTTCTCCTAAGCTAGAATAAAGCAAGAGGAGGATACCAACCTGTCATGGTTCAGCAAGCCATGGAAGGGACTTTCTTCATATGAAAAGGCCTTCCTCTACAGTGAAAAGGCCAAAATGAGGGGCCAGACAACTCATACAATACACATAGTAAAATTCCTGACCTTCACTACCCTGAGCAGTCTAGAATCAGACAAATAATGCAAAGCTATCTCCTCATGCTACTACTAGAAAAGGGACACACTTTCTTGGGTTGAAAACACCTTTGTATACCTGGAAAGGACAAAACATGTGTACAGACCTTGCAAAGAAAACACATTTCTTCATTTCCTGACATTCGATGCCCTACACCTAAGCTAGAATCAACCAAGAGGAGGATACCATCTTGTCATCGTTCAGCGAGACATGGAAGGGACTTTCTTCAGGAGAAAAGCCATTCCTCCACAGGGAAAAGGCCATAATGAGGGGCCAGATATTGCACAGCATACACTTTTTTTTCATATCCTTGCTTGCACTCCCCTTCTGGTTATATTATGATAAACAAAGAAGAAGAGAATCATACATCTATGAATGTAATCGTCATTGGATGGACTTTATTCTGCCTGGCGGACATCTTCTGATCAGCCTAGAATCAGACAAATAATGCAAAGCTATCTCCTCATGTTACTACTAGAAAAGAGAGAAGCTTTCTTCATTTGAAAATACCTTGGTATACCTGAAAAGGCTAAATGTGTGTACAAATCTTGCAAAGAAGACACATTTCTTCATTTCCTGACCTTCAATAACCATCCTTTCATAGTTGAGTGAGACATGGAAGGGACTTTCTTCAGGTGAAAAGACCTTCCTCTACAGGGAAAAAGCCACAATGTGGGGCCAAGCACCACACAGAATTCACATATTATCAATTCCTGACATGCACTCCCATTCAGGAAAACGTAGCATCAACAAAGAAAGAAGTAATCATACATCTATGCATCTAATAGTCTTTGGAGGATTATCCTGCCTGGTGAACATTTTCATCAGTCTAGAAACAGACAAATAATGCAAAGCTGTCTCCTCATGCTACTACTAGAAAAGAGAGCCACTTTATTCAGTTGAAAATAGCTTTGTCTACCTGGAAAATGACAAAAAGTGTGTACAGGCATTGCAAAGAAGACACATTTCTTCATTTCCTGACCTTCAATGTGCTTCTCCTAAGCTAAAATAAACCAAGATGAGGATACTATGGTATCTACAATTCTTGGCTTTGAAGTAAGCTATCAGATATAAATTCCAAGAAAATGTGTGTGAAATTCAATGTAAAATTTAACTGGGCAGCAATCAACCTCCTCATACTTTGCTAAGCAAATAAGTACAATGCTCCCTACTTAGAGATCATGGGGGACCTGAACCAACTATAAGAGCCACATGCAGTAATGCCATGGAAGAACACAGAAGTAGATTCCTTATCCCTCAGGCCCTGTGATTTTGAAGCCTTTGTGGTCCACATAGTATGGGTAAAGGCAACTGTTGCATGCAAGAACTTGACTATTAACATACCAAAATGCAAGTGAATATCTGGAAACTCCTTTTGAGTATAAACTCAAGTAGATATAATTTTATTTTGCTAAACCAATTTGGCCTTAGATGCTTGGCAGTCATAATAGCTATGTGATGTAAACCAATCAACATGGTGGTATTACTTTTGGAGATTCAAACTTGTTTCTCCAGAGGGTGTTCTCATGTTGAGATTGGCAGAAATTGGAATTGTGTATTGGGATATTGTGCTGGACCATAACTGACTCAAAAATGAGGTACCAGTAAATAATTTGTGTTACCCAGAGTCAACCAATCCATGGTGAAATAAGCAGTGCAAAATGTTTTGGGTCAATTTGGACAAAAGAGGACTCTGGAGCTTATACAAAATAGCACTACTGGCCTCAAATGACACCAGATCTATAGTATGAAATTATTTTCCATATTTTTAAAGAAAAATGCAACCAATTTATACTCTTTCATCTAGAAAGCTCAAGTTCAAGAAAATCTGTGGGTATATATATAATAACAGAGCATTTCAGCATTCATTCACAATCTTACTCAATGAGTACCTGGAAAACTTACACAGTTGCCAAAGTCTAATGAAGAACTTTTTCTACATATAGGTGCATCCTTCTGCAACAGTATCCATCTCGTTCAGGTCAGAATTTTCAGCTCATGATTATCAAGGAGGTGTTAGCCTTTGTGGAAAGCCAGAAGTCTGGAATTACACTTTATGATCCTCAGTAGAACTGTAGCCAAAACATTTTAATCACCATCTACTGAGAATACTGGTGACCTGAGCATTTGGTTGAAGAGAGTAAGCATGTGGCATTTATAACAGAAACATATCTTGCAATTAAGGATACCAGAGGCTTTTCTACATATGGCCTAATATTTAGGCAAGAACCACAGCTAGTGATTTGATTTCTATAATATGAGGAAGGAATATGAGGACTCAAAAGCAATACTTTTCAGAGCTTAGAGAGAAACAGATGAAAGACATCATTACTATTAAATCATTAGTATCATTAGTACTTATGATGATGATGATGATTGGATTCACAGTGTCTGAAAATTTTCAGGTTTGGTGTACATTATTTAATTTAATACACAGAAAAAGCCCTGTGAAGTAGTGCTATTATTATTATTCCCATTTTACAAATGAGAAAACTGAGGCTTAGAGAAGTGATAAATGCAGCAACTTCCAAAACAGAATTTGATCTAAGAGACTCCTGCCTCCAAGCAAACACTCTACCCATTCCACCACCTCAGTGTGCTGTTCACATGGATTCTCAGAAACTCCATGCAGAGGATAGAGCCCTTCTAATCAACACTGCATTTTGAGGCAGGGGTGAGAGATGTTATCAGGCCAGATGACAGCCACCTTTAACAAGTGTTTGAAATATAAGGCAAGTTGCCAATGTGCCAAGTAGGCACTGAAAATAGTCACTGATTTGCAAAGTCCATACATTATAACTGTTTAGTGCTCGTAGGGGAATTACTTAGCAGATCTGATAATAAGAAGGATAATGGCAAAGAATTGAGTGCCATCTGAGAGGATCATGCCCAACAACTGCCCCCAAAATGGCAAGGTCAGACATATTAAGAAGACCCAGATCACAAGTGAGATGACAATATCATAATATGTTGATCTTCTCCTTAACCACCAGTGAGGCTCAATAAATTTATTCTGGTTACAGAGATCCTCTAACCAGAGAGTGACAAAATGCTGAATCCAGGAGCCACATTATTTCTTTCCAAGTACTTAAATTGTAGGGATGGGGATGGAAGCCATCTATAGAACCTGGTTTACTGTGGCTTAAAACAACAGTAGCCATCCTAGGCCGTCTGTGAGTTTAAGATTGGGACTGTATGCCATTCGACCTGAAAGACTTAGGGTTCAGGACCTAGCTTGTCATTGCTATAATTCCAGGATGCTCTGGCCAGTGATTCAACTGACACAGTGCTATGGAAGTGATGGAAGAGAACACTATTACAGCCTGATTATATCCACTGAAGAAATGTATGGAATGTGGACTTTCTATTTAAGCCCTCTATCTGGTGTTATGTGTTGCTATATGTGCTTCTATATGTGCTTATAAGTTTGGCCTACTTCATTATCAATCAATAAATGATTAACTCAGTGTGAATTTGTTAATTAATTTCTATGTAACTGACATTAAACTGAAGATTCAAAGAAAAAGCAAAAATAGTCCTGGTCCGCAAGGAGTATACATTTTAGTGTGGGAGACAACATCCATATGTATATATGTGTGTGCACACATTTTCATATACATATATATGTGTATATGTATATACATATGTGTGTATAAGACATACATAGGATTTATAATGTAACCATAGAAAAGGAAGGGACCCATACCTGGGATAGGGAAGTGGTATAGGAAAAAAAAGCTTTGGATGAATTTTTTTGGTTGAGTATTAAAGAAATCCTGGAATTCTAAAAGACAAATTTTACAAGGAAGAACATTTCCAGGAATGGGGGATAGCTAGCGCAAAGAAATGATAATGGGAATTAGATTATTATGTTTGAAAAAGAGCAAGTAGAGGAGTATGGCTGGACCTCACAGTACATGGATGGGAGTAATATGTTAGAAAGGACAGAAAAGGCCCAGGTTGTGGAGAGTTTTAAATGCCAAATAGACAAGTACATATGTGATCTTAAAGGTAATAGGGAGCCAGTGGAGTTTATTAAGTTGTGGGGTAACATGACCAGAGCTACACTTTAGGAAAATCACTTTGGAAACTGTGACAGATGCACTGTTGTGGAGGAATATCAGATAAATGAGAGCTGATGAGGCCCTGAATTAGGGCAGTAGTTGTGTAAGTAGAGAGAGTTATCAGAGATGTGAAGGACTAAATGACAAGATTTGGTGATTAATTGTTTCAACTGATTGATATGAGAATGAAACATTTACATTGACACCAAATTTGCAAACCAGGGTGACTAGAACAGTGGTAGAATGATCATTCTTAGTAATCCATATCTTTAGAAGAGAGGCATATTGGGGATGAGGAGAAATAAATGAGTTCTGGTTTGAACATATTGAGTTTGAGATGCATATAGAATGTCCATTTTGAGATATTCAGTCAGCAGTTGGTAATGTGGCCCTGCAGTTGAACAGAGAAACTGGGGCTGGAAGAATAGACCTGAAAATCATCTACATGTAGGTGATAAATGAGATGCAGATGGTACAGACCTGGCTTTAATATCAATTATTTTTCCCCAAAGAGAACCACACTCATTAGCTGCTTAACCAAAACTGATACAAGTGACTAAGCAGAGACCGCCTGAAAACCCTCTCCCACTGTACTATGAGTTTACATGGACTAAGCTTTTTTCTGACTGTGTTGAGAATTCTAGGGGAGTAAATGAGGATTTACCCCATAATGTGCCTTTGGATCAGTCATCCATGTATGGGAAATCATATTTAATATTTGTTGTAATTCTTTCTACTTATTATTGCTGTTGTGGTTTGCTATTCTGTTTTATTAAATGCTTTTTGTCCTTAGTTTATGAATCACCTAGTTCTGTCTAGTTCACATTCATTGGATGAATGCTCAGAGGAGTAAATCTAAGCAGATGATAGCCCCCAAAGTACCATAAATAAGGGGGTAGATGCAAAAGGTGCTATATTGGGCATGGGGCCAATACTATGTTAGTAATCAATTGCATTCTGAATCAACTTATTGCTCCTAGGGAATCAATGAAATATGAATTAAATGTCAGTGCTGACTATATAAATATGGTTGATAATCTTTAAATGTTTAATATTTCTTATAAGAATGTCATTAATGACAATGTAACACAGGTCTCTATGTAGGGTAATCAAGGTAAATCTATATCTTCTTCTACATTTTTGTTTACAATGCATCTTCCACATTTCTGTTTATAATGCACCTTAGCAAGCACTTTTGTTATTAACAATTGCCATCATGTTACCTCTCCTAGTCCATAGTGCGGTCTCCTAGATTTCTCTCATTGTAGGCATTTATTTTTGAGAGGAGTGAGACAATTGGAAGGCACAATTTGTACTGGGTGGCCTGGGAATGCCTGTGTCTTAGGTAGCTTCAAAGCCTGGGAGACCAGATGCAATAAAAGAATGAGAATTTTTGTTTTTAATGAGGGGCATCTATGTCTCAAGGCTCGAAAATTGTTCCATAAGAATAGCCCTATTTGAATCTCACAATAACCCTGTGAAGTAAATACCATATAGATATCTACACCCACTGGATTTTAAGTCAGAGGACATGGGTTTGAACTTCTTGCTCTTGTATGAACTAGGATGAGTCACTTTCCCTGAATGGACTCTAATTTCCTCTCCATATATAACTAGGCAGGAAGACAGGCAGACAGACAGACAGATAGATGAAAGATAGATGGATAGATAGATAGATAGATAGATAGAAGAAAATTTAAAAATTATGATACTGTCCTAGATTAATTATCAGGCTCCTTATAGTTCTATAGGCTATATGTCTCTGCACAAAAGTATAAGAGTTGGACTTGTCAAGGGTTTCAAAAGAATGTGCAATCTTAATCTCCCCTAGTGGTGAGCTGTGGCAGAGTAATTGGTGAAACAAATCTCTTCTTTCTTCCATGTTCAATTTTTTATAAATTACAGCAGATAGTATCTCCATTAGGCTTGCCCATAAGATAACAAATTTTTCCTTCTTGATTTCATAATAATGAACTCTACTTAACTTCATAATGGCATTCAAGGTTCTTCATAGCTTCCTTAATTTTATCTACTACTTCTCCCTCAACACATCCTCCTAAATAGGTCATGCTTTTTTTCTGTTCTGCTGCCTAGCAGTCCCCTCCCATCAAGTCCAACCAATTTCTTGGGTACAAGATTTAGTCCCCCTTGAATGAAGTCACACCTAATATTTATTTCTCCCCTTTTTCTCCATCCACAAGACCTATTGTATACAGCATATGTTTGACATTTGATAAATATATCTGCATATACATATACATGTACATGTATATGCAAAAATGCATGTTTGTATATATGCTTGCATATATATAGACATACATATTTAAGAATGATTATATATGTGACTTTAATTATAGACAAGAAAATGACTCTAGATATAGATATGTGTGTGTGGATATAAATAGATATAGATATAGAAAGATCTCAATAAAGATATGTGCATGCATTTCTAATCATGAGCAAGTCACTTAAACTTTCCTTGTCCTAAGAAACTCTCTTAAGATTTTAAATTACTGAAAAGTTGTTGAAATGTATTGGTAGAAGTAATTTCTCATTGGAGCTACCTATCCCACTGAAATCATAAGTCCAGTTCCTATCCTTACACACAGGTACATTATTTTGTTGTTTTGAATGTTACTAAGCTGTGCAAAAACAACCATATTAGCAGTCAGAAAAAAACTGGGTTTTAATCATGCTTCTGTCACTAGCTAGTTATATGACAATGAATAACTTACTTTTCAGTCCTTAATTTCTTTATCTACAAAATGGAAGAGTTTCAGACTAGGATGCCTCAGGTCCCTCACAACTCTAGCATATTATGTTCAAAATTACATATTCAGGTATTATTTTTAATATGACATTTTCTATTGTCCCTTTCAATTCTAATATTCTATATTTTCTTAGTCATGTACAAAAATACCTTTTAGCTATATCTTCCAGTGGTGAGATTATACATCCTCTGTTTCCTTTCAATATTTTTTCTAAAGTCCCTTAAGACTTAATATTCTATAATTTTTATTTTATCATTTATTTCAATAATGTAATATATTATTTCATAATTATTTCTTGTCTTCATCCCATTTCTTTTTAAAAGGCTTTCAGGTTCTAAAAGCAAGGAATATGTCTGTTTTCATATAATATCCCATTGTTACCACCACCCTAGTATTTAGTATGGGACTAATCACCTACAGTCATAGATTTTCAATAAATACTTCTTAGTTGGAATTAATGAGGGGTGGGAAGGAACATCTAAACACATTTCCCCAAAGTTGGAATTATTCACATTTTTAAGGACAAACAGTTATTTGTACATATTGAGAAAATTTAACTTTATGGCAATTTTGTTGTTTTTTTAAGGGAAAAATGGAAATCTTTGGCACCAGCAATGTTAACAAAATAAATTGCATTTATATGTGAGAGAGAGTGTGTGTGTGAATAAGCAGAAATGAAACAAAAACATCTTTTGCAATTTCTCTTAAAATGCAAATTACTTTCACAATTAAAGAAAGTATCTGATCAAATATATTTGGGGTTTCATTAAATCCACAGCGATTGAAAAATAGTTCAAAATGTTTGATAAAAATAAACAGCAGCTGTATTCACTCTTCTCTGCTCTATACACAGAGAATGCTGGCTGGGATACGTCCATGAATTCAATACTTGAAGGTGATTTTTGGAGGTCATGGTAAGTGGTCAAAACCACAGCATAATTCAACTAGAAGGGATCTTCTTTTCTGCACTTAAAAGTACAAAGCAGGAGGTTTGAAGCCTGAAGAGCTGCTAATTAAAATGAGAAAACCAAATGTAAAGTCTGATGCAAGGAAAGAAACCATGTGGCAAAGTCTAGAGGAAATCATGTACCATATGCTATTATGGGTTGGTTGGTTGGTTTTTCCGGAAATGAGAACACTATATGTAGTTGCTTGTTTTTCCTTTATATAAAGGAAGAACTAGTAATTATCTCAGAGATTATATAGGAAATGTTGTCATCTGTCAATTTGCTTGTTCAGAAGTTTTAAAGGTTTTTTTTT
>CM053595.1:267555796-267615679 GCA_028646575.1 Pseudocheirus occidentalis | reverse complement strand
TCTTTCTTTTTTTCCCCCCATAAATGCACTGGCTTTGTTTTTGAGCAACACGTCAAACTTAATATATTTTCCACTTGTATTTTTGTGATCCCCTCTATTCATAACATGTTTATGAATTTCATATCTTAGTCATATTTGAAAATCATTTCTGTTCTCCATTTTTCTGTGACAAAGTCCATAACTTTAGGTCACTTGTTTATTTGATATTTTTTGAGTCACACAGCCTAAAATACTTTTTTCCTTTTCCTTTTCTATTCCTTTTTTTTTTTGCAAATTGCTTTCTAGTTGTCTAATCTGCCACTGAATCATCTTTTTTAAATTTTTAATGAGTAATATACAGTTTTGATGGTTACTTCTTTTATAATATAATTTAATTCCTAGAAATGTCATAACTCCCTTTTGATCTTACTTTAATTCATTATTTCCCATGGGAAAATATATCTATTTTTCCTCCTAATTAATTTTATTCTTTTGTTGCCTACTACAAAGTAAAATTGTGTTTGTTTGACTGGCATAGGATAAGCTTTGAAAATTAATTTAGGTATGTTGTATCATTTTTACAATATTGCCATTGTCCATAAATGAGCAACGGACATTCATTTAAATATTTAAGTCTATTTTTATGTCTTTATAAAATGTACATACTTTTATGTAAATAAATCTTAAATTTGTCACCATAGATTGACTCACAGATATTTTACATATGTGGTCATTATTTAAAATGGAATTTTAATTTTTATTATTTCCTTCTATTTTTGTTGCTACTTTATAAAATATAGATGTTTATTGATTTGTTATATATCCTTTTACTTTACTATAGTAATTAATATTCTCGAATACACTCTTTGCTTGTTATATGAGGTGTTTTAAGTAAATCACAATGTCATATGCAAATAAGTACAATTTGGTCTTCTCCCTCCTTGTTTTTATTCATTCAATAAATTTCTGTCTTATTGTTTCTATTAATATTTCTAGTAATATGTCAAGTAATAGTGGTGATAACTGGTTATTTGCCCTTGCATTTAACATAAAAACTACTGTCTATCACAAATGATGATGGCTTTTGAATTTAGGTGCATACTTTTTATGAAATGAAAAATGATCTAGTTATGTCTATGCTTGTTAATGTTATTAGCAATAATGTTGTTTGTTTGTTGTTGTTTTTTTGCCAAAAAACCTTTTGTACATTTATTGATATGAAATTGTGGTTAGGCCTAAGTTTGCTTTTACTACAATTAATTATTATAATTGCTTTACTAATGTTGAACAATCCCTGTAAATATGGCAAATTATATTTGGTGATACATATTTTTGTTTTAGAGTTTCTATAATTCTTGCACCAATATTCATAATCAATATTGGTCTATTGACCTAAAATATCTTTAATGTTTGTTTTTAGAGATATAATTTCTTTTATTAAGACTGCTTTCAGAGTACATCAAATAATTGGTAACCTCATCATTCATATCTATGTGATCCTGCGCAAGTCATTTAACTTCTGTTTACCTTAGATTATTCACCTGTAAAATTAAATTAATAATAGCACCTGCCACACAGTGTTGCTGTAAGGATCAAACAAGTTATTTTTAAAGCACACAGCACTGTGCCTGGTATACTGGTGCTATATAAATGCTTATTCTCTCCTCTTTTTCATGCTTCTCTCCTGCATTTATAAATTGTTTTTGTGATTTGTTCTTTGACTCACTCAATATTAAGGATGCTAGCTTCGGGTCTCCATTTAGGTCTATGTTTTCTCTGTGCTTTGAAATGATTTTCCTCTGATTCCTTCTGACTTCATAGTAATCCATAATTATTCAAACTGATGTTCCTTTACAACTGAAGACCTTGCTTACTACTCTAATTTATTTTGGACATTTTGAAATTCTGAGACTCAATTGCTACAAAACTTGGGATTTGCAGTGTGCTCATGAAAAGATGGGGAGTCCTCTAGTAGGAATAATGTGGATTCAATCAATCTCACTTTATTTACTGTTTTCTAAAACATATAGGGCAGTTTTAAACATTGTTTTCTTGTTTTATCATTATTATTTTTATTACCTGAGGTATAGAATCTAGCCCTTTTTAAAAAGAATTTACTAAATTCTAGTAGAGCTATGGCTTTAAAGTTATCTCTTTGTATCCTAACTTCAAGGATGTTTTAATAGAATTCATATATTCTTTAGAGTTATTATTTTTATGCCTTATTTGTCTTTTTTTTCTCATTCTGAATTGAGTTCCAAATCTGTCATTTGAATTATCTGATCCTTTATTACTTTGGAAGGTTTTACTTCATGAGTGGTAAACTTTCTCCTTTGATGTTTGTCTTCTTTAATCCTGCTTATGAGAGTCCTGATTTCAGCTTTAATCTGAGCTCTCTCAAGTACAAGTTGGGTTTGAGGGACAACTGGTTCCCTGTCCAGAGTAAATTCATTTTCCCTATGGCTTGAAAGTCTATTCCCTACTAGCCATTCTGTCTTCTTACCATTTGTATTCTCTTTCCTTCTAATACCTAAGCAGAATCAACAGAGGAAAACTTGCACAGGGGACAGAGCACTAGACTCAGAGTTAAGAGTATATAATAAGTTCAAATTCCATCTCAGACATTTACTTGTGTGAGCCTGGGAACAGCGATTAAACCTCTCAGCATTATTTCTCTAATCTATTAATTGGGCATAATAATAGTGTCTATGTCAAAGGATTGTTGTGAGAATACAATGAGATAATATCTCATACAAAAAGCCCTTGGCAAGTCTAAAAGTACTACATAAACATGAATTATTCATATTTACTTCTTACTTTTATAGAGTAAGGAAGTTTCAAATTGTCACATCACTATAAGGAAACTTGGCAAGGTCACCACTCCCCTCCCCATAATATACCAGAACTCAAGTTTAGAAGTTGTTTGTACAGATATCTAGAGAGAATTGCATAGATATCTAGAAAGAATCAAAGTTGTTTGTACTGACAATAAATAGAAGAATTTAAAGTGCTTCTTCACTGATTTTATGAGACTTTTTTCATTGTTTAGTGTTTCTGTTTTCTTCTCATGTGAATTCATCTTTAAAGGTTATAATTTTGGGACATGTTTCTTTTTTTAAATTTTTTTTCTTAATTTTTGGCTAAATTTGAAGTTCCAAACTATCTTCCTCCCTCCCTTTGAACCTTTGCTTAGAGAAGGTCATGATCTCACACACACATACACACACACACACACACACACGCACACACACAAGCGTGTACATATGCGTGTACACATAGACATAGATACAGATATATGTAAAACCATACTATTTAAGCTTCTATTTATCAAGTCTTCTTCTGTAAATGGGTAGCATCGTCTTTTCTAGGTACTTTGTAGGTGATGTAAATATTTATAATACTCAAAAAAGCTTCATCATACACAATTTTTTAAAAACAATATCGCTACTACTTTATACAATGGTCTCTTCTTTCTGTTCAGTTTAACCGTGATTCTCTCATGGAAGTCTTTTCATGTTTTTTCCCCTAAAATTAGTCCTCTCATCGTTTCTTACAGCAAAGTAGTATTCCATCATAATCATATGACACAATTTGTTTAGCCATTCCCCAACTGATGGACATTGCCTCAATTTCTAGTTCTTTGTTCACACAAAAAGAGGTGTTCTTAATATTTCAGAACAAATAGGCTTTTTTTTATCTTTTTCCCTTATCATTTTGTGAAACAGACATAATAGTGGTATTGCCAAGTCAAGGACTATATGCAATTTTATAACTCCTTGGGTATAATTCCAAATTGTTGTCCAAAATGGTTGGATCAGTTCACAATTCCACCAATAGTGTATGTGTCACATTTTTTTTCCACATCTCCTCCAACATTTATTTTCCCCTAGATTCATTTTAG
This sequence comes from Pseudocheirus occidentalis, assembly GCA_028646575.1. Taxonomy (NCBI): domain Eukaryota; kingdom Metazoa; phylum Chordata; class Mammalia; order Diprotodontia; family Pseudocheiridae; genus Pseudocheirus; species Pseudocheirus occidentalis. Next base: position 267,611,799 of record CM053595.1, on the reverse strand, counting down.
TGAGTCTTATAGGTTTGAGATTATATACATACATACATATATATATATACATATATATACACACATACACACCCACATATATGTACATATACATATACATATACACACATATGTGTGTGTGTGTTTTGAGTTCTTAACAAAAAATTGTCTTCATATTTCATAATCATTAACCATTTGGGGAATGATTGATATTCTTATAAATTTGACAAAGTTCTCTATATATTTGAGATATAAAACCTTTATCCAAGAAATTTTCTATAAAATTTTCCCTAATTTTCAACTTGCTCCTAATCTTGATTATATTTGTTTTATTTGGATTTTTTAAATTTTATGTAATAAAAAATATCCGTTTATATCTCCAAATGTTCTCTGTCTCTTGTCTTTTTTAAATTCTTCTCCTATTCATAAGTCTGATAAGTAACATTATATGTTTTTTCCCTTAGTTTTATTACAGTATCTCCCTTAGTAGTCATGTATCCATTTTGACATTGTCTTTATAAATCATATTTTTATTTTAGATATACACATTTAGAAATACAAATTTTCCTCAGTTTACTGACTTTGCTGCATCCTGTTTTCCTATGTTGTCTCATTATTACTGTTCTCTTTAATAAAATTATTTATTGTTTTGATGATTTCTTTTTAACTCATACATTCTTTAATATTAGATTATTTAGTCTGTAGTCAATTTTAATGTTTCCATAATTTCTTATTAAATACAATTCATTAAATTGTGATCTGAAGATTAATATTTAATATTTCTGCTTTTTTCCACTTATCTACAAAGTGTTTTTATCTAACATACAGTCAACTTTTGTAAAGGTGCCATGTACTGATAAGAAAAAGGTATATTCCTTTTTATTCAGTTCTCTCTAGATATCTATCATATCTAGCTTATCTGAGATTCTATTAATCTCTGATTTTTTTTCTTATTTATATATTGGTTAGATTTATCTAGTACTGAGAGGAGAAGGTGAACCCACTATTATAGTTTTCCTATCTATTTTCACCTGTGATTTCATTTAGTTTTTCCTTTAAAAAGTTTGGATGCTCAAACACTTAATTTGTATATGGTTAATATCAATATTATTTCATGATCTATGGTACCTTTTAACAAAGTAATTTCCCTGATTATACCTTTTAATTAAATCTATTTTAGTTTTAACTTTGTCTGAGATAATGATTCCTACCCCTGATTTTTTTTTTACCTTAGCAGAAGCATAATAAATCTAAACAGCATCATTTTCTCAGATTCTGGTTTTTAATCTTACCATCCATTTCCTTTTTATGGGTCATATCTCCTTTTTGAAAGGTATTTCTATTGGGGGGGTTGTTGTTTTTGTTGTTGCAGAAGTATATCGAAACTACTACTATGACATCACCCAGATCATGTGATATTTTGTCCTTGTTCAGTCATTCATTCACTCATGTCTGACTCTTTAGTACCACACCAACTTTATCCATAGGTTTTTCTTGGCAAAGACACCTCATTCATGCATCATTTCTTTCTCCAGTGTGTGCTCATTTTACAGCTGAGGAACTGAGGCAAATGGGAGTTGTTACTTGCTTAGAGTCACACAGCAATTATCTAATGCCATATTTGAACTTAAATCTTCCCGAATTTAGGTCTGATGCTCTCTCTACTGTACCACCTACCTGCCCTCATCTGCTCTTATCCTTAAATTATATAGATGAGGAGGGGAGGGGAAGAAGGTCAAGAGATGGCAAGTGATCTATCCATGCTCATGCTACAAGTAGCATATTTGTTTTAAAATACAGGTTTTCTGCCTCTAAGATTAGGAATCTTTATACCATATTTGGCCAATTCTTTGCGCTACAGATTAAAGTAGATGCTGAATAGGGACAGTCTGTAACATGTTGACTATATCAGCAGTGATTGTCAGAAAATAGCCACATCAATTTGTTGAGTGTGCCCTAATTAGGCTTTTTTATTTTCTAAAGCATCACATTAATGTTTCATACAAATTAATTTAAATAAAATATATTCCCTTCTTAGTTCAATGCTTTTTTCACATGTAATACCAGCATGAAATCCAAACTAATTGTGCATTAATTTTAACAGAAATAGCTTTCTTTGTATTGAAAATAAACACAAAGGTGATTAAGCAGTAAAAAGATTTTTAAAAATTTAAAAAGTCTCAACTGAAATTTTGAAATTGTATAGCTCAGAACTGATATTAGAAGGCCCCTCAGTAGTTATTCAGACAAAGCCATACCTAAAAAATTTCCGTTTTCAATATGCTTAAACTGTTACAATAGCCTTCTGGTTGGTTTCCTTGACTCAAGTGTCACTACACTCCAAGTCATCCTTCACTCTATTGCCAAAATTATTGTCCTAAATTAGAGATGTGACTCCCATCAAACCAGTAAATCTCAGTATAACTTTTTATCTTCAAGATTTTAAGAAATGATGCTGTGGCATGTAAAACTCTTCCTGTCCTGTTAGCTTTCCACTTTTTCAATCTTCTTGTCCTTTTATTTTTCTTTCATATACTCCATGATCTCATTGCACTGACCTATTTCCTCTTCTGTACCCATATCATTCTATTCCCTGTTTCTTTATTTTGGAGGTCCCACATACCTGGAATGCACTCTCTTCACTTCTTCCTGGCAGCTTTCATGGATTCAAAATTCAGCTGAAATCTCACCCACTGGAGAAGACAGTTTCTTATCTCCCCCCTGCTAATGCCTTCCATCAGAAATTGCCATCCATTTATACTGTATATATCTTCTATGTACATAATACATTACATGCTGTCCTTTCCATTAGAATGTGAACTTCTTGAGCATAGAGGACATGCTTTCATTCCCCCCCCCCAACTCTTGGTCTTGGCACAGTTCCTGATACATGGTAAGTATTTAATAAATGCTTCTTGAATGAATAATCATCTTACTGATATTTAACAAGTGGTCATTCAGTCCAGTGGAGGGAAGGAGAGCAATGACCATTTCCCTTTTGGATAGCTCTAGTTGTCACATTTTTCACTTATATCAAGCTAAATTTGACAGTATCTTCTATCCATTCTACTATATCATCATTTGTATTATATTACATACATATGCATATGCATAATATGTGTTTTGTGTATATATGTAAGTATATGTGTGTATAAAGTAATTTCTAAAAAGAACTCAAACTACTCTAAGAGACATAGGTAATAGTAACACTCATAAGATACCAAGGCATGTCAGGATCTCAGATTCCCTTTCAGCCTTAAATCTTAAAATACCATGTTTTTTTTTCTCCAAGTATTTGCTATACTGAAATTATGGAAAACTGTCAATGATGTCGATGGTGCTTTTATTAGAAACAAACAAACAAACAAAAAAGAATGATCACAGGTTGCTAGACTAGGACCTAGAAGCAAACTTAGTGGTGATTTAGTCTAAGTCTCCATTTTGCTGGTGAGGAAAATTAGGTCAGAGAAGTTAAGTGATTGTCTGGCATCAAACAAAAACAGGAGTACAAGTACTTGAACTATTAAAGTCATTGTCTGATAGATGTGTCTACCCCAATCTATCTTCTACACATTCTCCCAAGTTATTTTCCTAAAACATAGATGAAGCTACACTGCATTCTCCCCATCAACAAATTCTGATGACCCTCTACTACCTTCAGGATATGTTTAAGTCTCTTTTCCCCCTTATTTAATTTTTTTTTTGCTTTTTGGAGGGCAGTTGGGGTCAAGTGACTTGCCCAGGATCACATGGCTAGATTTTGTGTTAAGTGTCTGAGGTCAGATTTGAGCTCAGGTCCTCCTGCACTCCCTAGCTGGCCCTCTTTTTTTTTGCATACAAAGTTCTTCACAACCTGACTCTTTCATACCTTCCCCATCTTATTATGCCTACTTACCTCCATGCGTGTTATCACACTCAGTGATGCAGCCACGTTGGCCTATTTGTTATTCCTTGCACGCAGTACTCCGTCTTTCCACTCCATAGTTTTCCACTGATTGTACTCCATTCCTGGAACACTCTCCCACCCTCCAACTCTTAGAATTGCTGGATTCCTTTAAGGTTCTACTCAAGTGTCATCTCTTCCAGGAGATCTTTTTTTTTATTATTTTCCTCAGCTGCTGCTACCATCCCAAAGTTTTAACCTATGCCATATTTATTTGATATCTTCTAAGTTAATTATGATGATGGATTATTCTAGCATTTTTTCTTTGCATTGCTATGCATTGCTTTTTGTATATGGTAAGCAGCTAATAAATGATGCTGGGTTGATGACTGATAGTAAAGTGGCAGAGATGGAATTTGAGTGCAGGTCCTGGGATTCCAAGTTTGGCATTCTTTCCATGGTACATACTACTTCCTTGATAGCGACATTTTCATTATGACCTGTTAAATGTGAAACTGGGTTGTTTTCATATCATTATTTAAGATGACAGGATTTTAGCTCTGGAAAGAATCTTAGAATCTAGTTTAACACTCACATTTTAGAGATGAGGAAATTGAAGCCTGAAAGACCTAGCAGAGAGCACATTGTGCCAGATTTGAAGCCAAACATATGCCTCCTTTCAACTCTTATAAGCTATGATATCAGGTATCTCCCCAATCTAATCCATCCTCTATGCAGCTGACAAATTTATTTTCCTAAATCATCAATGTTTCTTTAGTAAGTCACTTAACCTTCCTAAGTCTCAGTTTTCTAATCTGCAAAAGCAAAAAAAAATTGCATATACTTCATAGGTTTGTTGTGAGGCTTAAATAAAATAATGTATGTCAAGTACTTAGCAAATTTTAAAGTGCTATAGAGATGTTTATTATAGCTGCAATGATGAAAATGGCAATGGTAATTAAAGTGACAGTGACACTAAGGATGTCATAAAATCCATTCACACAAGTTATCAAGTAGTAGAATTCTAATTCAAAATCAGATACTCTGATTCCAAATCAAATATTTTATCATTCCATTAAACATTGTGAACGGTTAACTCCTTTTATTTTGGTCCAAAATTCCTCTAATCCTTCTTTTTCCTACAGGCAATGCACACAGACTGCCTGAAAGAGTATTGGCACATCACATCTATACATTACAAGCCCCAAAGAGTTCTAATGCCAAGTAAGTTTGGAAAATGATACACTATTCACTTTACAGGGCCTCAGATTCTTCCTTGGTAAAATGAATGGATTACATTAGATAATATTGAATGCCTTTCCCTTATAAACATTCTTTCATTTGTGTGAAAAATGTTTTGCAATTGTGTTCTACAGTTCCTATGTTTGTCTTGGCAGATAGGCTCCCACGTACTTATATTACCTATGGTTATTTTAAATAAAATTTATCTTTTTATCTCCTGTGATTGAACTTTGTTGGTAATATATAGAAATGCTGATGATTTATGCAGGTTTGTTTTATATCCTGTAACTTTCCTAAAGTTGTTAACTATTTCAACTAGTTTTTCAGTAAATTTTTGTGGATTTTCAAAGTATATGCATATACGCATATGCAAGGAGTAATAATTTTGTTTTCTCATTTCCTACACTAACTCCTTCCATTTATTTTCTTCTCTTATTACTATATGTATTACTATACATTTATATTATATCATATTATATGTGTCATATCACATTGCTTGTATTATATACTTATATAAAGTTATATGCTTATATATTTGTTATTCTGCTTATTGTTATTATTATTATTATTACTTTTATTACTATACTTACTATATTCTTCTCTTAGTACTACCATTTCAAGTACAATATTGAATGGCATTGAATAGGCATCCTTGCTCCACCCTTTATGTTACTGGGAAGGAGTAAAGTTTATGTTCACTACAGATAATGCTTGTTGATTGTTTTAGATAAAGCCTACTTACTATTTTAAGGAAAATGTTCTTAATTCCTAATCATTCTAATATTTTAATAGGAATGAATGTTGTATTTTGTCTAAAGTGTTTCCACATTTACTGAAATAAACATGTGATTAATGGTTTTGCTATTCATATGGTCAATTTTGCTGATATTTTTCCTAATATTAAGCCATCCCTGAATTCCTGGCATAAACCCCACCTGGTCTTCATGATATATTTTTGTTAGTGTTTGATTTAAATATTTTCTACTAGTGTTTGATTTAAATATTTTTTAATCAAAAACCTATAGGTAAAGCAAGCCATAGTTTTCTGTCTTTGTTTTTGCTCTTCTTGGTTTAGGTATAAGCATTATATTTCTGTCATAAAACAAATTTAGTAGAAGTCCTACTTGGCCTATTCTTTTTCCCAAGTAGTTTACATAGTATTGGAAATAATTGCTGTTTAAATGGTAAAATTCAATTGTGAATCCACCTGATCCTGAAGATTTTTTTCTTACGGAGCTCATTTCTGACTTGTTCAGTGTCTTTTTATACGATATAGTCAACTAAATATTCTTCTTCCTCTTTTGTTAATCTGGGAAATTTATACTTATGCAAATATTCATTCATTTCACTTAAGTAGTTAAATGTATTGTCATATAATTGGGCAAAAAATAATTATTTTAATTTCTCCTTCATTAGTGGAAAATTCACCTTTTCGGTTTTTGATAATGATAATTTGGTTTTCCTCTTTTTTAATCAAATTCAGCAAAAATTTATCTATTTTATTGGCTTCATATAAAAACCAGCTCCTAGTTTTTTGAGTAGTGTAATTTCAATTTCATTGATTTCTCCTTTGATTTTCAGGTTTCCAATTTGGTGTTTAATAAGAGATTTTCAGTATGTTCTTTGTCTCAGTTGTTTTTTTTGTTTGTGTGCTTTTGGTTTTGTTTTGTTACATGCCCAGTTCATGGATATGCTCTTTATTTTATTGATGTAAGTGAAATAGAAATTTTCTCCTAAACACTGATTTGATAACATCCTATAAATTTTGTCATGCAGTCTCACTACTGTCATTCTCTTTAATGAAATGGTTGTTTCTATGATTTGTTCTTTTACCTAATCATTCTTTAGGATTAGATTATTTAATTTCCAATTAATGCTTAACATATGTTTTATGGCCCTTTATTAAATATAATTTTATTGTATTATGAAATGAAAAATATGTGTTTAATATTTCTGCCTTTCTGCATTTGATCATGTGATTTTATGGCCTGATACATGGCTAATTCTTGTGTAGGTGCCATATACCACTGAAAAAAAAAGGCATATTCTCTTCTATTCCCATTCAGTTTTCTCCAGCAGCCTATCATATACTGTTTTTTAAATTATATTCTTCTTCTTAATTTCTTTATATTTATTTGTTCTGAGAGTGAAAAGTTGAGGTGCCCCAGTAATATTTTTATTGTCTATTTCCTCCTGTAATTCATTTAACTTTTATTTTAAGAATCTGGATGACAAATCATTTTGTACATATATGTTTAGTCCTGAGATTACCTCATCATCTTTTTTAAAATGTATTTTCCCTGCTTATCTCTTTCAATTATATCTATTTTTTCAATTGCTTTGTCTAAAATCATAATTGCTACACTTGTTTTTATTATTTCAGTTAAAGCATGATAGATTCTGCCCTTGCACCTTACATTTATTCTGTGTGTGTTTCTCTGCTACAAGTGTGTTTCTTGTAAACAATATATTATTGAATTCTTATTATTAATCTACTAGGCTATCAACCTCCATTTTACAGCTGGGTTCACCCATTTATTTTCACAGTTATGATTTTTAACTGTATTTCCATCCTTTCCATTTTTCTCTATCCTTCTCTTTCTCCTTTCTCCCTGTCCATCTTCCTCACCTGTTACTTCCCTATAGGGCAAGATAGATTGCCCAACTGAGTGTATATGTTATTCCCTCTTTGAGCCAGTTCTCATGAGAGTAAGGTTAAAACATTACCCACTGCAATGCAATTTTCCACTTTCGCATACAAGCTCTTCCCTTTGTGCTTCTTTTTTTGTGAGATAGTGTATTGCACTCTACCTCTCTTTTCTTCCTTCTCCTAGTTCATCCCTATTTCCTATCCTTTAAACTTTTTTTATATCATTCCATCATAATTAGATCACAGCCATGCCTTCTGTCCATGTAAACTACTAATTGCACTGATAATGAGAAAGTTCTTAGGAGTAAAAGTGTCATTTTCCCATGAAGTAAACAATTGAATCTTATTGATTTCTCTCTCCGGTTTACCTTTTTTTTGTTTATCTTGATTCATTTATTTGAAAGTTTAAATTTCTATTCAGTTCCAGTCTTTTCATCAGAAATGCTTCATGGTTCTCCATTTTACTGAGTATCAATTTTTCCTTGAAGGATTAAACTCAGCTTTGCTGGGTAGATTTAGTAATCCTAGCCCCTCCCTTTATCCCAATAGAATTCCAAGCCCTCCAATTCTTTAATGTAGAAACTGCTCAATTTACTGCAATCCTGACTGTGACTCCATATTTTAATTGTTTCTTTTTGACTTACACTATTTTCTCCTTTACCTGGAAGCTTTAGAATTTGACTATAATATGTCTGGGAAATTTCATTTTGGGATCTCTATCAGGAAGAGTTCAGTGGATTATTTCAATTTTTATTTTACCCTCTGGTTTTAGGATACTGGAACAATTTTCTTTGATAATTTCTTGAAAGATGAATTCTAGGCTCTTTTGTGATCATGGTTTCATAATTCTTAAACTATCTGTCCACAATTATTTTCCACATCAGTTGCTTTTTCAATGAGATATTTTACATTTTCTTCTACTTTTTTCATTCTTTTGATTTTTTTTCCTTTTATATTTCATGGAATTATTAGCTTTCTTGCCCAAATCTAAATTTTAAGCAGTTTTTTTATTGAGCTTTTGCACTTCCTTTTTCATTTGGCCAGTTCTACATTTTGAGGAATGCATTTGTTCAGTTAATTTTTGTACATCTTTTTTTCATGTGGACAATTTATCTTTTTAAAGGAATTCTCCTCTTCAGTGGATGTTTGTGTATATTTTCCACATGTCCAATTCTGTTTTTGAGGTGTTAGTTTCTTCAGTATTATTTTGTGTACCTTTTACCAAAATGTCTCTTTTTTCATGATATTCTTAAGTTACTGTCATTTCTTTTCACAGTATTTTTTTTCTTTACCTGTCTTATTGATTTTTTAAATCCTTTTAAAACCCTTTTTGAGCTCTTCCAGGAATTTTTTGGGGCCCATGACCAATTCACATTTTTCACTGATGCTTTACATCCTGAACTTCCCTGTCACCATAGTAATTTGCTATGTCCAAATTCTTTTTTGCTCTTGTTTGCTCATTTGAGGCCCATATTTTTACTTATTAACTTTAAGTAAAATTGAATTCTGCTCTTGTAGTGGGTGAGGGACTGTCCCAACTTTCAAGTGTTCTATATTACTATTTTCATAGCTAGTCTGCCTGTATGTATGTTTTCATTTCTTCCATGTTGATATTATTGAGAAGAGGTTTAGTCACTGATCTCCTGTCATGTGTGCTGATCTGTGAGTGACTACAAGCACTCTTCTCCATCCTGGAAGTGTGACCAAGGTCCCAGCTTCTCTGCAGCTGCAAGAGCTAGTATGCTTGTGCTCTTTCTCCCCTTGGGATTGTGACCAAGAATAATGTATAGGTAGTGCCACAGAGTCTTACAACCAGGGTCAACAAAGGATCCCCTGCAATCTTTTTCTGACCATTTGCCTAATTGTCTTACCATATTTGGGCTGAGAGTTCTGAAATTTGTCACAGCTGCCACCCCCAAGGCCTGCTGCTGGTTTGCAGGGTTATAGCCTGAGCTGCACTTATATGATCAACCACTACCTCAGCGGTGGTTTCTATAGACCTCCTAATTTGTCCTGGGTTTGAAAATTACTTTACCTTGACCTTTTGTTGGTTCTTCTACCCCAGAATTTGATTTGAGGCTTCCTTTAAAGCTGTTTGGAGGGAAATTAGGGAGAACTCAAGTGACACTCCTAGCTTTACTTTGGCATTATGGTTCTACCAATGAAGAATATTTTTCAGTCAGTCAGTATGTATTTTTTGTGTCTACTGTGTGCCAGGTCTAGTGTTACAACCTGCAGATATAAATAAAGGCTAAAGGAAAAAGTTCCTGTTATCAATAAACACATAGACTAATGGAAGAGACATGAAATAAACTATGTACAAAGAAATCTTAGAAATGATAAAATTGGGATAGTTTTAAAGAGAAAACACAAACATTGAGAAGGAATGGGAAAGGCTACTTTACAAAATATTGGACTTTAGCTAAGGCTTCAAGGAAGCCAGAAGACAAGAGGCAGAGATGAAGAGAGAGACCAGGCATGAAAAACAGACATTAAAAATTTTCATTGAGGAAAGTAATGTCATGTTCCAAGAAAAGCAAGAAGCTCAATATCACTAGACTGAAGAGTACATGAAGGAGTACAGATTAAAGAAACTAGAAAGATAGAAAGTGGTCAGATTGTAAAGGACTTAAACAACCAAATAGAGAATTACTATTTCATCCTGGAGGTAATTAAAAGACACTGGAGTTCACCGAATAGGCAATTGATATATTCAGACCTGTGCTTTAGAATTTGACAGCTAACTGGAAAGTGGATTGGAATGGTGAGAGACATGAGTTATGGAAGACCAATCAGGAGACTTTTGCAGTAGTCTAGCAGGATGTGATAAAGATATGGAACAAAGTGGTGGCAGTATCAGAGGAGAGAATGTGTATGAGAAATATTATGAAGGAAGGGAATGGCAAGACTTGACAGCTAATAGGAAAGGGTATGGTAAGAAAGAATGAGAAATCCATGATGACATCTATGTTGTAAGCCCAAATGAAACAGAGGGTATTAAGGAAGTTAGGAAAAGAAAATGATTGGGAGGCAGAGTTAATTGATTAATTTTTTGATATTTTGAATCTAAGATGTCTGTGGGATACAAGTTGAAGACATCTGATAGATAAAGATATAAGATTGGAAAACAAGTTAGGACTGGACAAATAGATATGTCAATCATCTGTATAGGAGTGTTCATTGGATCCATGTAAGTTGATGTGAAGTGAAATATGCTAGAGCAGCAGTTCTCCACCTGTGTGTTATGTTCAATTTGTAACAATGAAAATACATCCTGCATATCAGATATTTACATTATGATTCATAACAGTAGCAAAATTACATTTATGAAGTAGCAACAAAAATAATTTTATGGTTTGGGGTCACCACAAGATGAGGAACTGTATTAAAGGGTCGCGGCATTAGGAAGGTTGAGAACCACTGTCCTAGAGGGAGAAGAAAGGAAGACTCAGGACAGAGCTTTGGGGAACACCCATTGTTAGGTGGCATGAACTGAATGAAGATTCAGCAGAAAAGACTAACAGTGATGAGACAGATTGAAAGAAACCAGAAGACAGGTATCTGGCAGAGGTGAGACTTAGAACCATGTTTTCTTGGCTTCAAGAGAAGCTATTAAAAATAAACAAGTCAACAAATATACAAGAAAACAAACAAATGGATGGATAGATGTATGAATTAGTGAGTAAATAAACAAACAGCAACAGAAACAACTAGTATTTATGTCAAATTTGCAAAATGTTTTGCCTGTTAATTCATTTAGTTATCACAATAACCCTATGAGGGTGCTACTTTAGCCTCCATTTTACAGATGAGGAAACTGAGATTTAAGGAGGTTGACTTATTCACCCAGGGCCACACAGTAAGTAAGTATCTGAGGCAAGACTTAAGCCTTGTCAGTTCTGTTATAAAATTATAAAATCACCTTTTTTATACTCACAGAGCTGAGAACTTTGGCATGTAAAGACCTGCCAGACTTGAATCTCTCCTCACTTATAAGTTTTCTTACATTTTATTTTCCCTCCATAGTCTTACGAGGCCAAATTCACCTTCTTGTTGTTTCTCAAACATGACATTCTATCTTTGTAATTCTGCGCCTTTTTACTGGTTATCACCCATGCCTGGAATTCTCTCCCTCCTCGTTCCTGACTCCTGACTTCCCTAGTTTCCTTCAAAACTCACATCAAGTTTTGTATTCTTTCAAAAATCTTTTCCAGCGTCATGTTCCTGTGCTAATAATGCCTTATCTGCTTTGGTTGTGTCCAATTTATCATGTTTGCACATGTCCTTCCCACTAGATTATAGCTCCTTGAGAACGAGGACCATGTTTTTTGCCTTTCTTTGTGTCCTCAGTACTTAGCACAGAGGGGGAGGTTAATGAATGCCTGTTGACTTGATTTACTTTCTTGATATCATGAAGAAAATAACGTTATTGACTTGTATTCATATAACACTTTTGTGTTTACAAAACATTTTTCTCGCCATACTCCAATGGCAGTATAGTTGTTATCCTCACTTAGAAAAGCTGAAACAGAGTGCTCACCTCTACCATAATAACTGTCCAAATCACAAAAAGAGACAAACTGTTTCCTCATGCTGTCTTCCTTTTCCAACTGCACCTCTATTCTATTATTGATTCTAGTCCTTTCCCGGAACAACACAAAGACTGCTATCTAAAACTGAACCACTGTATCCTGTCGTCCTTCAGAGATGGACTCATATTTCTCCCTCATGCACGTTTACTTCCACCTTTACAGTGGTATTCTGACCCATAAGAATGCCCTAAAGTTTCCAGGAAAATCTCAAATGCACCAGTCTCAAGAAAGCTCTGCTAATAAGTTTGTGGCTTTACCTCTGTCTTGCAAAGAAGTCTTGAAACTGAAGCCTCATTTCTCCCTCCCAACCCCTAGCAAAGTGTCATTATTAATTAGCCCTTAGCATATGATGAATATTATATATTCATTCATAGGCCTTATTTTTCACTGGTAAAACTGTTTTGAAACACTGAACAATTTTTAAATTTGATAAAAATATTGAATAAAAAATTAAATGCAAAGGCTGCTGGTGTACACACACACACACACACACACACACACACACACACACATAAACAGCATTACTAAGTAGGGCGGAAATGCATTTGATTTTGTCCCTCCAGCTTTGTTCAAGATACATTTCTCATAACATCTTACCAGGATAGCGAATACTTTTCCATTTTCTCTAGAGAACCTATCAGAGACATCAAAACAAAGACTATTTGGTCAGGACCAATGTTAGAATACAGATAGAATCACAGAAAATAGAATAATAGAGACTGAATGAACCATAGGATAAAGAATGTGAGAGATGAAATAGAATTTAGAGATCCATTTTACCTATTCTGCATCCTGGATTTTACACATGCAAACAGATTCCTAATCAAGTTGGATGAGGAAGAGATAGCCATGTATTGCATTTTATCTTTGACTTTTGATGAATGGAGAGAAGGCTGAGGACTGTATGAAGGGCAGAACTTTGGAAAAAAGAGACATTCTGCATTTCTGATTTCAGAGAGCAGAAACAAGTCTCCACATTCTCTTGTTGACTAACTTGAGATACATGGGGAAATAGAGACAGATTTTGGAAAGCAGAAATATAGGCAAAGCTAGCTCTATAGCCTGTCTGTGACTTCTGCTTATCTTCTCCTTACAGAATTTAAAGGATTTCTCTTTAGGTGCAACTGGGACCTCAGTCTCACCTAAAGATCTCAGGTTGTGGTACCACTGATTTTTATGTATTCTCTAGAACATTACAATATATAACTTTAGTGGTTTCATAGAATTTCTCAAATTTCTATCTGAGGAATGTTTGGATAAATGGGCTAACTCACTAGTCACTAATTATATTGGTCATTTGTGTAACTAGTGTTTATTAGCCCCAAGCAGGTGGGTATAAGCTTGTGGTATCTTCCCTCTTTAAGGGAATCAAAATTTCCATTGGAGAGGAATGAGCAAGATTCCAGAAATACTTATCCAACCACCCCCCAAAAGATCTATATTTAGAAATATAATATAGATTTATATAGTGTGTATAGGTGTGTGTGTGTGTGCATGGGTATATGTGTATGGGGGTGTGTAAAACCAAGCACAAGCAGCTTTCCAGAGGATTGCTGCTGCTGTGAATGACTTTAAGGTTCTGATTACATAGTATAGTGAACTCTTTATTCAGCAGTAAATTAAAGCAAACATTCACAGAAACCAAAGTATGGCACTCACAATGTTCTAACATAACAAATTATCACTAAAGTGGCCACATAGTTTTCACCAAAGTGGCCACATGGTTTTAAGCAAAAGACATCATTCAGCACATCCTTAACTCAATCATGCTTAAAGAGCAAGCCTCCTTAAGGGACACAAAGTACAAGGTCAAAGTTCTCCATCCCTAGGTCACATTGTCTTAATCTCTGAAGTACAAAGTTCTCCCACCCCAGTACAAAGTTCGGCCACAGTAAGGCATGATCTCAGTCAGCACTAAGTACCCAAGGAGAGGTATTTTTCATCTTGACTTGAGGCTGGCTCCTGAATTCCATGGTTCTTCTTCAATGGGTCCAACTCACTCTATCTACCCAACTGTCTCCTGGATTCACAGGCAAGCAGCTCTCAGCTCCTCATCCAGTTCCTCGTCCAGTTCCTCATCCAGCTCCTGTTCCATATTGAAGCTCACAGTGTCCAGTCCATCTCAAATCCTTCACAGTTCCTGTTTCTGGGAAGACAAAGTTTAACAGAGCCACAAGAGCAATCATACACATTACCAGCACCATCATCAATTCACTGTCTGCCTGTAAAATCGACAGAGACCCACAAACAAGGTCCAAGAGGTCAATCCAAATCATCAGTGAAGCCCCAGTACCTCCAAAACCCTCCTCCAGGACTTTTGTAAACAAACAACCAGAAAATCCCGTTCCTTGTTTCTAGTAAGGTCCCAGAGCTTCTGTACAAAGTAACATAAACAAAAACCAACATAGACAGAACAGACAAACATAGAGTGCTGGTATACCTCAAGTTTTTTTTCCTTCTCAACTCTGTCACCACAAGAGTCCTCTTCTCTGCTTTCTCCTAGCTTGGGCTTCTCCTTGTATGTGGTTATTTGCTCCACCTACCTGTTGCATTAGCAACAAGGGTTCACAAGTTCTGTTTCTTAACAAAGACTTGATATAATAATAGGCAAGCCTTAAAAGAAATTTGAATTAAAACAAGGTGCTAAATAATTAAATAGCTTAAACAAAGCATCAAGTACTTTTTTGCTTGCCATTACAGGGTATGTGTATGTGTACATAGTATGTGTGTGTGTGTGTGTGTATGGTGTGTATTGTGCACATGCATGCATGTATGTTTATGGTGTGTGTATACGGCGTGTGCATGTCTGTGTGTATAGATGTTGATATAGATCACATACCTTATAAGTAGAATGAAGTTCACATGTGAGAAGTGACTTGTCTAAAGCCAAACAACTGGCCAGCCTAAAGTTAAAGTAATGACTATGACTACTCACATATCTATGGTATTTGAATTTTTTCAAAGTGCTGTCATCACCATAACATGGTATGGTAGGTGATAGAAGTTTATTATCCTCATTTTACAGATAAGAAAATTGGCACAACATGCCCACACTCTTATAGCTAAAATGTTTAGATCTGAGATCCAAACCAAAATATTGACTCAAAATCTAGAGCTTTTTCCCCATTACGCCACATTGTCTCTCTCTGTTAGAGACAAAACTGAGCATATCTGAAGGCAAGTGATCATTACTTTTGATGACTACAGACATGAAACCTGATATGTAAAAAGGCAGATGAACTGGATTTAAAATTCTATGAAGAAGTAGACTGTTTCATTTGCTAAAGTTGTTATTCTGACTTGGTAGATAGGAATTAATTTCAGTCAGAATATATAGATATTATTTATTCTATGAAACGCATTAAAATAAAATGGATATTCTTGGGCCTTTAAGCTGGAATAATGAACTAATTTGGTGTATGAATACAGAGTATGCAACTGGAAAAGGTTACAGCTTGCAGACTCCATTATTTTATGTCATAGACCAGAACATTACTATAGGAAAGATTGCTAATAATGTTCTATCATGAAATTTCTGCCTATTTAATACATATGTGACATATGAGTTACATATACATAGGTATGGGCATATATATGCACATGCATATGTGTATCTGTATGTATTGTGTATATACATCAAATGAGATATCAAGAACAGCTACTAGCTATTAAAAATTCTAGTCTTTTGTGAGTTATCTCTATTATCTCTCTGTCAATATTTATATCTATATTTCTATGCATGAATATGCATATGCATAAATACACATATGTACTCATCAATATGCATATATACACATATGCGTATAAAACTCTATACACAGAGATGGAATGTTGACTATTAAAAATGTGTATACATCATATGTGTATATAATAATAAATAACACTAATAAAACATATTTCATATATATAATATTTTAACAGGGAAAATTTTAGTCACAAACAAGAATGGTTAACTGCACTGGTAGTTATCTGTCTAGGACTATCCTTTTGACAGTTACAAGAGAATAAAAGGTAATAATATAGTCTATTGGCCCCATGGGTAATTTCCATAGCACCAAAAGCAATACTTGGAAAATTATAATGAAATATCCATGTGAGAGGTGCAATAATATACAAACTACATGAAGTAAAACTGATCATTCAAGAAATTCCAGAAACTGATGCAAATCTACCTTTCCAATCTTACCTAAGATTGAGATATGTCTTTTGACTAATATATGCTCTTACCAAGCAACTATTTCCTTAACTGATTCAACATGTCAGAGCTTCAATCCTTCTGTATTTTTTTTTCATTATCTCCTACAGAATGTCTATATTTCTCAGTGCTTCCCCCGGACTCTGACTTCTTTTATGTGGGACAGAGTATCTTATAGTTGTCATTTAATAAATATATGTGGCATTAAGCATATTTGGAGAGTAAATTAGCTAGCAAGTGGTTTTGTTAATCACTAAGTAATCTGACAGGATTTGCTTTGTCAGATGATTACATTACTTATGTTTTGTATAAGTTTACTTGTTTTTGTTGATTAATGAGAAAGGGTTGTTGCAATTTAGTAATCTCTTCTATTTTACAATACAAAAAAAGGCTTAGAGCTTTGGATGATTATTTCATTTCTAAACTGTTTCAGAATTGAGGATAAAAAGGAACATAATAAGGAAAAGAGTTGGAAGATCACTGGTATTATATTCTGAAGATTTGGGGTTCAAGTTTGGAACTTAATAATTACTAGAAGTCTGATCAAAGGCATTTCCCTTTACTTCTCTGACTCAAGTAATTCTTATAGCATATTGGAAAGAGCATAAGATTTAGATCAGAGATCTTCAGTTTAATTGTTGGTCCTGCAAGTCACTCCCCACTTGATGTTAGGCGAATCAGACTTTTCTGGGTCTCAGCTTCATCATCTGTAAATAAGGGGATTAGACCAGATGATCGTGGAGAACTCTTCCATATCAAAATACTCTGTTCTGTCAAAGGAGGATGATATTAATCACCCAACCTCTGTGACAGAGGAATACACTTTAAAGTATCATAATAATATGAATTCTTATAGTGATTATGATTGCTAGGAAAAGGAATATATTAAGAATAGTTATCTTAGGAGAGAAAAAAGAATCCAAAATTTGACAACTAAGTACCTAGCCCCAGTAGAATATAAGTTTCTTGAGGGTAAGGGCTGTTATTTATTTACTTTTCTTTCCTTAGAGCCTAGCATAGTGCCTTGAAATTACAGAATTAAACACAAATACAAATATAATCTCAGCCCTCGTGGAGCTCACAGTCTACTGGAAAAATGTAAATGGTACAAATGAGCATAATGCATATTAGCATATGATAAAATCACATTATTTATGATATGTATTTTAAAATTGTTGATCTATTCTTTTACTCCTAAATCATATTTTCTAAGAGGTATTTTTTGTCGTCACCTAGTCTGTCTTAGAATTAAAAGAATCATCTAAGAAAGTCCTTTGATTTTTGTTTTACTGGTGCTATAGGATTGTCTAATCAGATATAAGATATGTAGATGGATGGACTGTTTACGGATGAGTGTGTGTGTGTGTGTGTGATAGTTCTGCTTAGATTCACAGGGATGGACAAAGATAAATAGCTGAAAGGTTCAAAGAAATAGCAAAGTTGGGGCTGATGCAAAGAAATACTTCTTAATCAGTGTAGTCAGGGGTGCTTGCTGTAAAGTCCAAATGAGATAACAGACATAAAAAAATTTTGCAAACCTTAAAGCACTTTATAAATGCCAGTTGTTGTTTAGTAATCACTTCATTCCCTGAGCCTTCTATTGCACTCCTACTAAACCATAAGTAGGGTGTATGGGAGTTCAAGGAGAACTAGCACCTCTGGTATAAGGGCTTGCTGAGCCCTGTTCAGGGCTGTTAATCCACCTTTGCATTCATTTCTCACCTGGGGCTCAAGGAGCTGTAGCATGTACACTGGCCACAGTCTGGTAAACTGTCTTGGCAGATGAGAGGGAGAGAGAGGGATACAGAGGTAGACAAAGGAAGATAAAGAGTGAGAGATAAAAATAGAGGGAGAAAGAGGAAGAGAGAGAGGGAGACCAAGGAAGAGAGAGAGAGGGAGAGCTAAAGAGAGAGAGAGAGAGAGAGCTAAAGAGGGAGAGAGAGAGCTAAAGATGGAGAAAGAGAGGAGGGGGAGAGAGATGGAAGAAGATAGGGAAATGCAATGGATTTCTGATTTTTGTTAGCATAGAGAACTTCTTCTGTGGGAATTTTCTTAATTAACGTAGTACACTGTTTGTAATTTGGCAGATAAATCCAAGGGGAGTTTCCTACAATGTTTAGAAAGTATTTGACTTACCCCGGTTCACACAGTCAATGAGTGCTAGGGGCTGACCTGAAACCTATATATTCTTGTCTACCAATCCAATATTTTAAGCAATGAGCCACACTGTTTCCCAAGTTTGTATTTATTTTCATTAAATTCTATCTAAATAAATAAAAAACCATTGTTAACAATACTAGATATTTGATATCTTTTTGATATTTGATATCTAATCAAAGTAGAACTTTGAGTTCAAATGAGGTATATACCCTTTTAAAGTAGGTGATGAAAGAATGAATCAGAGAAGACTTGGTGGAGATGCTTACTGAGTTGTTTGTTGAGCTATGAACAGGATTTTAACAGGTGGAGGATTTGGAAGTAGACAGCAGGAGAAATTCTGGTAATAAAAAATAAGGGAAGCTAAGGTAAAGAAGAGGGAACACTAAATAGCCATTTGGCTCTTTTCCCCACAAAGTAAAAATGTTTGGCAAAATATTTGTTTATGAAAAATTATGTGAGTATGGCATATAAAAGGAGAGTGTTAGAGTTGGAGAGGTGACGTGAGAACGTGGAATATTAAATAATAGGAGGTGGCAGAGTCACAGAACACAGAGTGTGGGTTATATAAAGAGTCCATAATGATTACTAATTCTAACGAATTTCATGACAACATTTGGAGGGAAGGTGGTAAAGGAAGAAAGAGAGGAGTTAAGATAAAGGAAGCAGAAGTAACAAAAGCATTTAGACAAAATGTTAAGACAAGTTGGAGATTCCCATTAGGAGTTCAGTTCTGGTCCTCAAGTCTTGCTCTTTTTCAAGAGTAAAAGATCCAGCTCTCTCATTAGACAGAGGTGGAAATAGAAATCCACAGAATGGAAGCAATTTGCCCCTAGTTAGGGTTAGGTGAAGAACTAGGTACTCCAAATTTCTTGACTACAGTCTAATTTTCTTTCCACCACAGCTTCCTTCACCATGAACCCTGGCTTCTTTAGCATCTTTCAAGGGTCTTTCCTCTTTTATATTTTGGGGCTAGTTTTTGAAGAATGACCCTTATGTAGCTATTAATGGTAATTTTATATTAGTATGGAAGGCACAAAGCAGGTAGTCACAAGAAACTATGCATTTCACAACCAGAATGTAATGTAATAAAAAAGAAAACCAATTACAAAAACACCAGAAAATGTATAAATATGACGATTTGAGCTGTAACCAGTGTAATTAGTGTATAAGTTCGGTAATATAATAATAAAAAGAAGACAAATTCCATACTAATAAAATCACCATATATTGTAGAAGTACTCATATTATATGACTACCCCTAATAACAACTATATATTTATTTGACACTTTAATGAAATGTGTTTAATAAAATGTCACAGATTTTTCCAGCTTTATGGAGTCTTCAATCTTTTTATACTACATCCCTTTCATATAATTTTAAACAGTTATCAAACATTTCCAAGATGTAGCTATACAATGTTTTCCAAACTAAATTCATCAGTCTAAAAGATTGAAGACTTTTCATCTCTCTCCCATTTTTCTTCCTCTCTTTTTATTTATTTAGAGAACATTCACAGAAATTAAATGTTTAGATGTTTTATCTTTACATATTTTTCAACATATTACTTATTCCCATATATTAATAGCTGGTAGTTAAGGGGACTCTGTTGCATCTAAGATCTCTTTCCTGTGGGTAATTCCTCTTTCTGTATAGATTAAAATCCATCCATGCTCTCACTTCATCAGATTTTCATCCATGTTCTCCAATAAATCATTCAAAGTATATCTGCGTGAGGCATTGGAGATCATCTTCCAGACTATTTAATATTTTGTCAATATCAGCGCACCTCTCAGACTATCTCCTTTTCTTATATATGATGGGTTCGCTTTGTTCCAAGGCCTACCTCTCTTAATACTGTACTTTGTTTCTCTTCTAGCATGCAGACACTGCAAGAGAAATCTTACTTTTATATAGTTTTTATCATGATGCTACATAGAGCAAAAACTCTTTACAGTTCCCTACTGTCTTTGGAATAAAGTCCAGACTCTTTAGTCCGTCATTCAATGTCTTGAAAAGTTTAGGGAAAACTTACTTTATCTGCTCTCTGCTATGACAATAGATGCTAACTGAAAAGGACTAATTTTTTCCACTTCTGTAGTTTAATATTCTGCTTACCTGGAATGTATTGTTCCCCTCACTTTACACCTCTGGACCTCAATATTCTCTTTCGCATTACATTTGCCTTACACAGAACACCTGCCCTGACCACCCAGTCTAAAGTAACCTCTCTCTTCTGACTTATTATACCATTTGATATGCAGATAGATTTTGCAATGAATTTCATCGCCTAGTACAATCCCTCCTCCAAGCTTTTTGATTGATTAGTCCCACTGAGTTTTGCAGTATCTCTGCTGTGGTCAAATACCATTATATAAATATTTTCTTTTTATTGAATTTTTCCTGTATCTGCTAGTTTACACTCTTTTTTCTTCTATAGATGTTTTCAGAAGAATTTAGCTTAACTTGCTCTTAGACAGAGATCTCTATAGACTCATTTTCTCCTTCACTGCTTTTCAGTTTTGTGAAGTTATACAGCTCATATCCTTCCATCATCCTCTTCCATAATGTTTTGCAACTCAGCTTATATTCTAGATCATTGTTGCCTCCAGCTGTGATATCTTTCCAGCTGACAAGGAAATCATGCATTTGCTAGAGTTTATGCTTCATCTTTATGGTAACTGTTTTGCGTCAGTTAAACTTGGTCCTATCTAAGGTCAATAATATGCAGCCAATGGTATTCAGAGGGAGCTAAGTGACATAGTGGATATAATCCTGGATCTGAAGCCAGGAAGACTTTAGTTCAAATCCTGCTTGTCATATACTAACTGCATTATTCCAAGTCACTTAATCTGTTTAAGCCTCAGTTTTCTCATCTATAAAATGGGGATAATAAAGTGCCTAGTTCAATGGGTTGCAATAAGGATAAAATGAAGTAATATGTAAAGTGCTTTCAAACTCTAAATGGTTACATAAATGTCCACTATTATAATTATCTTTGAGAGTTAATGGGATATGAAAAGCAAATCTTCACAATCACTTCTTTCACTTGTCAGGTTTTGCTCATGCTGGGAGAGGGTTTGCAGTATATCTGAATATATTTTCTGCAATTCCAGCCCATCCAGTAGTGATTTTATTTTATCAAAGATGGCAGTGGAACTACTACATCTGGAATCATCACCTCAAGAAGTAGCCATGGCAATTACAAAGATAAAATTAGAAATCACAGTTAAATGAGACAAGATCTATACAGGAGGAAAAACAATCTAGGCCGTGATGATAAAATTTTAGAGGCACCAAGGAAATTATTTTAAATAGGCTCAAAGGCAAAGATTTCAAAAGAATGAAAAGACCACAAATGGTATTTGTTAACTCAATAAATTCATAAATGAGAGTAAGAGTGAGAAAATGAGGAGACATCATTGAGAAGATGCTGAGCTCAAGGTCTGTTTTCTTTGTAAATGTCTATATTGGCCTTTTGAGAATGGTCTATATACTCATCATGGGAACATCTGCTGAAAATAGAAAAACCCCACAAAAACAAATTATTTATTCAATAAAATCATATAATTTTGGTCCCAGAATTTATTTAGAGGAAGAGAAAATATAGGATTTTCTCCTGTCTGTATATTGGTCATTGAAATAGGTATTTTTTTGTTTTTGAATAAACTACATTTTCAAATAGCTCTATTTCCTCTTCATAGAAAGCACTCCTTCATAACAAAAATAAAATAAAATGAAGAGATGGAAAAGTCACTCACAACAACCAAAAAATGCATTAAAAAGACAGATTATGGAAAATTCACACTCCTAAAACCCCACCTCTGCAAAGAATAGGGAGAGCATACTTTCTCATCTCTCCTCTGGCGTCAAGCTTGGGCGTTATAATGATAAAATGCAAAGCTTTTTGTGTTATTGATGTTCTTTCCATTTGCCTTCATATACTTCTTCTTTTCCTGATTGTGCATCCTTCCCTTTGCATCATTTAATATAAAATTTCTCATGTTTCTCTGTTTTATTCATTTTCACCATTTCTTACAATAATGTTACATTCTATTACATCCACATGCTAATGTTCCATTACATCATGTGCTTACAATACAGTAATATTCTATTCATTAACATATACAGCCATTCCCCAATCATTCTGCATCTACTTTTCAAAAAGTGGTACTTTAAATATTTTATGGTATGTAGGACCTTTCCTTTTATCTTTGACCTCCTGTTTTCTTGGGATATATATGCAGCAGAAAGATATGTGTGTCAAAGTATATCAACTTTTTAGCCATTTTCTTAGCATAGTTCTACACAGATATGAAGAATGATTTGAAAAATTGACAGACCCACCAAAAGTATATTAATGCATTGTTAACTAACTTTCCATAACCCCTACAACACTATTTCTACATTTTGTCATGTTTGCTAATTTGCTGAGGATAAGCTAAAAACTCAGAGCTGTTTTGACATGAATTTCTCTTACTATTAGTTATTTAGAGCAATATTTGATACAACTTCAACAGCTTGCTATTATTCTTCAGGACAAAAATAATTTTTTAAGTTCATAAAAAAGGTTTACAAACTTTGCAAAATTTTCCTTGTCTAACTAATATATCTGTCAGTTATCTGCATGTTTTGGATATCAAACCCAGAATAGAGATACTTGAGGCAAAGGTTCACCCCCTCACTTGATAGTTTCCCTTCTTAACTGTATTTAATTGTGTATGTCAATGTCACATAATTGAAAATTTATCTTACTGACTACTTTTATCTCCTGTTTATTTAAAGACTTTCCCTCTTGATCAAAACTCTGAAAAGCAAGTGACCTCATAGTCTTTTATATTTTCATGGTGGTCATTAATATTCAGATGATATAAAAATATTTAGCTTAATATGATATATGGTGTAAGATGTAGGTCTAAACCTATTTCTACTCAACGGTTTTAAAATTTTCACAGCTGTTCTTGATAAATAGGAAATTGTGTGTGTGTGTGTGTGTGTGTGTGTGTGTGTGTGTGTGTGGAGAGAGAGAGAGAGAGAAAGAGAGAGAGAGAGAGAGAGAATGAGAAAGTCATACTACTCAGTCATACTACTAAGTCAATTATATGGCTATGAAGAGGTTATACTCTACTGTAAAAATAATAAAAGTCTATTATTTAACGGTTTCATATTTTTCTCATGACAGGCACTTTCAAAAATGCATAGATAATTTTAATTTAAATCAAGTTACAAAGATAAGAAATGCATAGACTCATATGGGAAAATGGAGACAAGGAGGAGACAAGGTGCTAAAGAAGACAGGATGGGATAGAATGACTTGCACATGTAGTAGTTTTTCTAAGCAGGATGAAGAGCCACATCTTTTCATGAGACAGGGAAGAAGAAGAAGAAGAGGAGGAGGAGGACAAAGAAGAGGAAGTAAAAGAAGAGGGAGAAGAAAAAAGGAAGAAGAAGAAGAGGAAGAGGAGGAAGAGAAGATGAAGATGAAGCAAATGAAAAAGAAAAAGAAGAAGAAAAAGGTGACAGAAAAGAACATCTAAGGGATGCAAGATGAGGAAGAATGTAGAAGAGAGCTCTAAGTGAATGGCTTTAATTTTTTCAGTGAAATATGAGACAAGATTCTCAATAGAGATAATGAGGGGAGAAATATCTGCTAGAGACTTGAGAAGAGCTGAAATTTTGGTAAAGACTGCAATAATGGGAGAATGAGTCAATTAGAGAGGTTTTAATGATTGCTATGTCACAATAAGGGTCTAGTTGAGATTATATAACATACATTTTCAGGGGACTTGGTTAGCACAGTTTCATGTTTTTCTCAGTTTTCTTTCAGGAGTACGTGGGTAGGAGGAAAGACAGTGGATGGTGAGGGTAATCCAAAGCTGAGACTTGACAAGGCAAAACCTTCAACAAATAAATTTTTTTAAATAGTCTCTGCTCTTAAGGAGCTAACATTCTAAAGGGTGAAGACAAAATATAACAGGAAGCTATCTCTGGCAGGAACAATCCAATGGCATGGAGTGGGGGGGGGCGAGAAGGTACAGAAGCAGATGAGTTTTCTAAGGTGTGAATTCTGGGGCTGAAGTGATCTTTCAGGATAAACTTATTTCTAGGACATGGTGAAGGAGTCAGGTATATATCTTGGTGATAAATGAAAGGAAATGAAGCACTTGTTGAAGCCCCTTCTGTCTAACTTCTTTACTGATACCTTCACCCAACCATCCCCAGATCAGAAAGTAGAATCTCTATAAGCATGTGTCTGACAGCAATTTACCTGTACCACTACCTGCCATATATCTCCTGCCCTGTTTTGTGATGAGGTATGTGTCATTGTTTCCCAAGTGCATTGGATGTTCCACAATAGCAAGCTCTGTGCTGTATCTAACTTTTCATACCTAGTATTTAGAACAAACACTTATTCAGAGGAAGGCCTTAAGAAATATGTGGGTGTATTTAAATTTTAGTATTTAAGTCTAAAAGGAAAAAAAGAAATATGTAGTCAGTTGAATGAAGGGCTGAATCAGAATCATGGTTAGAAGGATAGAAATGAAGGAAGGAAAGAATCAGTGAAAATACAGAGAAAAAAGTGAAAGGCATTAGTGTCAAATATAGGGAAGACTGGTAAAGTGTTTCAGGAAGAGAGGAGGAAATACACATGATGGGCTGGAAGATTTCCCTTCCTTTGTATTCAGGGACCTTGAGACCCTACATGGGCTCAAAATGAACAATGATGAGCTCAACGCATGTTCCTATGTAGAGCATGATTAAATTCATAACATCTGGATTGGAAAGCACTTTTGCATCCTTCAATGAAACAAATTCTATAGAAATGCTCACTGTGAATAAAGATATTTTCAGTTTTGTTTTTTTTTAGCATGTTATCCATTAAAATATGTACCAAAAAAATAAAAGGTCATTAAGGATCCAAAGAAGAGGTATGGATTTGACACTTTTATTTAGGAACATGAACTTAAAGATTTGGAAGAGACCTTAATGTAATTCAAACTCCCCATTTTGCGGTTGAAGAAACTGGGGACCAGAGAAGCTAAGTAGTTTGTCTAATTCACAAATTTAGAAAGTAAAAGAGAGAGGATTTGAACCCAAGTCCTCTGACTCTAAATGCATTCTATTTCCACTGAACTTAAACCATGGTTAGTAAGTCTTGGTCTTGTTTGAAAAGAGTTTATTAATTGCCATTTCCAGTTTACTTCAAAGAACACTTCTATCCATTGAGACACATTAGAGACTAAAAGATTTTAAATCTGGGCTGAATATATGTGAGCTGTGTGTGTTTTCATGTGTATCTGCATATATAAATGAGATTAAGATGACCAGAGCGACTGAGACATACAAATAATTGTGCTCTATGTCCTCTAGAACCCCTTGTTCCCTATACACATACTAAGTCCCAGGCTCTATGAGAAATGCAAAGGTAAATTGCTCAAAGCCCTTTCCCTCAAGGTGTCTAGACAATGAATCATGTTCAGTAAACCCACAGTGGCTGTCTTTCCAGGCCTGCCCGGAACTCACTAAGCTTCAGAACCTTAGCCTTATCTATCATCTTTTGGAGATGAGGCTAAGAATATGGAACCAGTTTCAAGTTCAGTGTAGGCATAGGAACACAACTACTAGGTCTTTACTGAACAAGATTCCTAGTCTTTCAAATCTTCATTGTCATCACCTATAGTCTCCAGGAACTTAAGTGATTGCTTCCTATTATTACTAGGGGCTAAGCAAAAGGATTCTTTAGATGGAATGCCCTAAACAATTGATTCTCCACTTTCTTATGTAAAAACAACAACAAAAATAAACAAACAAACAAACCAAAAAATCTGTTCAAATCCTACTCCTTTTAATCCTTTGATTCAGTGTTATTATCTGTTAGTGTAAAAATCCTTTTCCATGACCTCTCACCTCATTCTCTTCACTATCCAATTTAACCTTACCTCCTTATAATCCCTATTCTCCTCTTCCTTCCCCTATCTATCATGGCCTCAAAAGCTCCATCACAAACACTTGCCTTCATCTTGATCTTGAATCATTCAATCAATATATTTGTTCAGGCTCTCAATAAGTCCCACCTGCACCTTTCTAAACTCTGTGTAATTGTTGTCCCTCCTTCCAAAAGCTTTCCTTTGCTAATCCATCAACCAACCACCTACCAAAATAATAGCTTTAAGGCATGAATTTAAGTAATTCCTCTACTAAAAAAATGTAGGTACTCCCTTTTCCCTCTTACATGAAATGTAAATTCCCCAGACTGGCATTCATAGGTCTCCATAAACCCTCTCTTACTTACCCTTCCACCCTTGTGTCACATTGCTCTCCCTTTATATTTCAGTCAAACTGGATAACTATCAGTTTCCCAAATTTGCCACTCCCCCTCAATGCCTTTGGCCAAAATACTGCCCTTTCTTGGAATATACCATCTCATTATTTCTGACTCTCAGAATCTTCATATTCCTTTAAGTCTTGAATCAGAAATAAAATACTGCACAGGATTGCATCTGATCCTCACTGAGGGTGGAAGAATGTTCATGTTTCTTTTGATATTGACAAATTATTTTTCAATGAATTCATTTGCTCTGGAACAAGGCTGCTTCATCTAGCCACATTTGTTTACTCATTTTTTTTAGTTCACAAGCTTCAGAATTGTAAATCTCTAAGGAAAAATTACCTAAACATTTTATATATAATACATTTCTACTTACCCCCTCCTTCCAAGAAAATGAGCCAGTTAGTTTTACATTATCCTTTCCCGTGGAACACAATCATCTCATAGAAACTAACTATAAAAATAGATAAATTAAGCATGATATCAATGAATTTCTAATTTATTCCTTATACACAAAAGTGTTTTAAAACTTAAAAAATTTTTCAAGAAATCCTTTTGTTTACACTAGAGAAATTAGGGGTTTTGTTTCCTTTTCTTCCATCTGGGTCTGCTAAAATACCTTGTAAATTTCTTGTTCAACATTAACTTTGAATTCCTGAGAATTCTCTACCAATACCCACTGTCAAAATGCCACAAACCCAGAGATAACATGCTATTCCTAACACTCCCTCTTCCAGCTTGGTGCTATGGATATATCAGACAGGTTTTTTTAAATATTTATGGTCAGTCTGCACCAGCACAGAATCAACCATAATGGATCCAGAGCAAGCCGAGGTGAACTGATTCACCCATTGCAGGGACAATTCCCAAACCCCTCACTGCAGGACTAGAGTCTGGAAGAGCTGGGTAAAAAACAATCACAGGGCTTGTGGCAGTGGTAGCAGCAGCAGCTATTCCTGGGGCTACCAGGTCACAGTCTGGATGTTTAAAAATCACCTACCTGAACTCCTGGGAGCCAATATGGCAGAAAAAAACAAAACTGCTCTCACCCCCAGAATGACCCTGGAAAACCCAGAGAATATTGCCCCAGTATAAAATTCTGAAATAGTGGAACCACCTAGAAGTTTGGGAGTCCTAAAGGAAAGGTGTGGCTATGGTTGTGCTGAGGCTAAAGTGCAGGGTGCAAGGTGTCCCAACAACCCCATCTCAGTGGATCAGGAGGAGATCACAAATCCCAGGGGAGTGGAGCCAGCAAGCACTAAAACTATAACCCCAGTGTGCCTTTACACAATCAGGGGAATCAGCAGACACCAGCAAGGCCCCAGCCACCAGAAGCTGAGTCTGCCTGAGTTCTAGCCCAGGGGCACAGAGGCAGAATCCTAAAGTTGCCAGACCATCCCTCCCCAACACCTTTCACTGTGAACTTCAATGTAATCCTGGGCATATTCTAAAAGTCCTGGCCTCAGCCTCAGTCTAGGCACTCAGAGGCCATAATACACAAAGCCAATGACCAGACCTCTAACTGCCAGAATAAGAAGCATGGGTCAGAGCCCCTGATATCCCAGAAACAGAAATCTACTTTAAAAGCCAGAAAATAGGTAATGACAAAGAAAGAAAACAATCTGAAAGACAAAAATGTTAGAATACTACTATGTCAAATGGGAATAACAAGGTTTACATTCAGAAGAGGTCACTACACCCACATCTGAAGCCTCAAAAGGGAATATGAAATGGTCTCAAGCCCAAAAAGCATTCTTAGAAGAACTCAGGAAGGATTTTAAAAGCCAAATTAAAGAGGTAGAAGAAAAAAATTGACCAATTATTTTTAAAATACAATTGGCAAAATGGAAAAAAATTCACTGAAGAGAATAACTCCTTAAAAAATATAAATACCCAAATGAATAAGGAGGTTTATAACCTAACTGGAGAAAATAAATCCTTGAAAGTAAAATCTGATCAAATAGAAAAGGAGGTTCAAAAACTGAGGAAAACAATTCTTTAAAAAAATAGAATTGGACGAGTTGAAGGTAATGACTCCATGAAGCGTCAAGAATCAGTCAAACAAAATCTAAAAAAAGAAAAAAGGAATAAAATATAAAATAGCTCATTGGAAAAACAATTGACCTAGAAAATAGATCCAGGAGAGAGAATATAAGAATTATTAGTCTGTTGGAAAGCCATGATGAAAAAAGAGCCTAAAGAGTATCTTCCAAGAAATAATCAAGGAGAGTTGCCCTGAGATCCCAGAACCAGAGGGCAAAATGGTCATGGAAAAATTCACTGTTAACCTTCAGAAAGAGATATCAAATTGAAAACTCCTAAAAATACCATAGCCCAATTCCAGAATTATCAGGTCAAGGAGAAAATACTGCAATCTGCTAGAAAGAGACAATTAAAATATTGCAGAACTACAGTCAGGATCAAACAGGACCTTGCAGCTTCTACATTAAAAGACTGGAGGGATTGGAGTATAATATATTGTAAGGCAAAGGAACTTGGACTACAACCAAGGATCAACTACTCAGCTAAATTGAACACAATCTTTCAGGTGAGGAGATAGTCATTCAATGAAATAAGGGATTTCCAGACCAGATGAAAAGGCCACAGCTCAATGGAAAATTTGATCTTCAAATACAAGACCCAAGAGAGACATAAAAAGGTGAACAGGGAAAAAATAAACACACACACACACACACACACACACAGAAAAAAAACAACAAAAACAACAACAAAGCTTGTTATTCAGTAACAATAACCTGTCAACATCCCCATGTGGGAGGATGACACCTGTTAATCTTGAGAACTGTATAATGATTATGTCACTTAAAAGGGATATACTTAGATAGAGGGTGTGGGTATAAATTAACTGATGTGGTGATTTTTTAAAACTAATTAAGGCCTGCAAAAGGATTGTAATGGGAGAAGAGGAAAGGAGGAGGCAGAAAAGAGTAAATTATGTCATATGAAGAGAATGACACATATTATACTAAAGAGAAAGAAGAGAGGGAGATGAGCATTGTATGAGCTTTACTCTCATTGGTTTCAGTTCAAGGAGGAAATAAGCTCAGTTAAGAATATGAATTTAATATGAAGTAAAGTAAAACCTTATTGCAGTAGAGGGAAAGAAGGGAGAGAGAAGAGCACTGTTTGAAATTTACTCTTACCAGATTTGGTTCAAGGAGACAATAACATACTTTGTTAAGTGTAGAAATCTAACGTGTCCTAGAGGCAGTAGGTGGGGAAAGGGGAAACAAAAGTCAGGCAGACTGTTAAAGGGAAGGGAAGAAGTAGTAAGCAAAAAGGGAATATAAAGGAAAGGGGACTAATGGGGAGGAATTAACCAAAATGGCAAAACCCTTTTGAGGAGGGGAAAGGAGAAGAGAGAAATAAAAGCATACACAGGAGGGGAAAGAGGATGGAGAGACAAACACAGATAGTGATCATAACTGTGAATGTTAATGGGATGAACTCTCCCATAAAATGGAGGCACACAACAAAATGGATTAAAAGCCATAATCCTACAAAATGCTGTTTACAAGATATACTTCTGAAATGGGGATACACATAGGGTAAAGGAGAAAGGCTAGATTACAATATATTATGCATCAACTAAAGTATAAAAGGGGGTAGAAATCCTAATCTCAGACAAAACAAAAGCAAAATTAGATCTAATTAAAAGAGATAAGGAAAAAAACTATATCCAGATAAAAGGTACCATTAAAAATGAAGTAATATCATTACTTAACATTTATGCACCAAGTGATATAATGTTCAAATCTTAGAGAAGTTAAGAGAGTTAGAGGAAGAAATAGATAGCAGGACTAGGTTAGTGTGAGACCGCAGACTTCCCCTCTCTGAACTTGATAAATCTAACTTCAAAATAAACAAGAAAGAAGTTAGAAGAGGTGAATAGACCTTTGGAGAAAACTGAATAGGGATGAAAAGGAGTTTACATTCTTCTCAGTGTGTAATAGTAATCAGTTTATCAGATACTTAGCACTTAGTAACTTAGGGCTAAGTAGCACCTAGTAACTTAGGGCTAAGTATGGAAGGTATGAACCCTGTCCATTGTTGAGAAGGCATGAACTCCCCTGTTGATGTGGAAGAAGGCTATTAGCTGAGACAGGAAGCCAGTGCTGCATATAAAGAAGAATTCTAGAGAAAGAGAGTCAGAATTGGAACGTGGCTCTTCAGTGAAGGAAGATTTATGGAGACTGAAGCCAGCTGAGAGAGAGAGACAGAGGAACAGAGAGAAAACAGAGTGTGTGTGTGTGTGTTTGTGTGTGTGTGTGTATGTGTGTGTGTGTGAGAGAGAGAGAGAGAGAGGGAAAGAGAGAGAGAGAGAGAGAGAGAGAGAGAGAGAGAGAGAGAGAGAGAGTTAGTTTCTCTCCCAGTATCTGGAAGCTGACTAAAAACTGAATTGGCGTTTTCCTGAGACTAGAATCTGGTGAAGGCCATCCAGAAGGCCAATATTCCTTCTGGGTCCTAGAGCCAGCTGAACTGCTGGAAGACTGAAGAAGCATGAATAGGATAAGACTTTGTTTATTTATGACCTGGCTGATCCTTGAGTTCCAGGCAAGAAAAGTGGTGAAGGGTTTGAAATGTGCTGAACCTTGGAAACTTCAGTGTGCCGGGGATTGCCCTGAGGACTGGACAAGGAACTGGGAACTGTCTACCTCTGAGGACTGGATGAGAACTTGGCAGCTGTCTGCTTCTGAATCTAGGTAATTGTTTGTCGGATTCAGAAGGGAATCTTGGAAGATTCCCATGGAAGGGGATCAAGGCAATCAGAGAGACCACCCAGAGTCAAGATGAAGAAAAGGCCTCCCCTTGGACAAAACTGAGGTTTGCTGAGGACAAGGACCTGGGAGCTGTCTGCTTCTGAATCTAGGTGATTGTTTGGCAGATTCAGGAGGGAGCTGGAACCATGGAAGGGAATCCAGGGAAATCAGAGAGACCTCCCAGAGTCAAGATGAAGAAAAGGCATCCCCTTGGATGAGACTGAGATTTGCTGGAAACTAGAGGGTTGAAAGTTTGTGTGGTTTTCGAATGACTGTATTAGTGACTAATTATATTTAGTCATTGGGAATCTAGCTTAGTGACTGACTGTTAGATGAGTGACAGATTAAGTTAATTGTTGCCCCATGAGTGGAAGATTGGTATGTTGGGAATTGATTGATTGAATCTTTAAGTGAGAAGGGTTTCCCCCTTAGGGAAACCAGCTGATTATTCTTTTGTTAATTGATTGAATCTTCAAGTGAAAAGGGTTTCCCCCTTAGAGAAACCACGTGATTCTTCTTTTGTTCCTTGTTCTAAATATTGTGGCTACTGTAGTAAAAACTGTGTGGCCATTCTAATGTTAAGCTATTATGAACACTATATTGTGACTTTCTGTAATAAGATGTAATATTGATTGTGAATATTCTACTGAATCTTGATTTGTAATGGAATAAACAGAGTGTTCACTATTACTGTGTAATTTGAATCTTAAAAGCTGTTCATAGTAGCATTCTTTTGGGAATCTACTGGTGCTTGGCTTTACACAGTGGTACATGCCTCATACAAAAAAGTTGACCATTTAATAGGGCATAAAAACCTAATAAACCAGTGCAGAAAAGCAGAAATATTAATTGCATATTTTTTCAGATCATGAAGCAATAAAAATAATATGTAATAACGGGCCATGGAAAGACAGACTAAAAAGTAATTAGAAACAAAACAATTTTATCCTAACTAATGGGTGAGTCAAGTAACAAATCATAGAAAATATCAGTAACTTTATTCAAGAAAATGACAATAATGAGACAAGATATCAAAACTTATGCAATGCAAAAAAGTGAATCTTATGGGAAGATTTTTATCTCTGAATACTTACATGAAAAAAATAGGCAAAAAGGAGGTCAATGAACTGGGCATGCAACTGAAAAAGCTAGAAAAAAGAACAAACTGAAAAATCCCAATTAAATACTGAATTAGATATACTGAAAAAAGGGGATATTAATAAAATTGAAAGTAAGAAAATTATTGAACTAATAAACAAAACTAAGGGCTGGTTTTATGAAAAAAAATCAATAAAATTTATAAACCTTTAGGACAATTTAATTAAAAGAAAGAAAGAAGAAAACCAAATTGCCAGTGTCAAAAATTTTAAAAATGGTGAAATTACCTGCAATGAGGAGGAAATGAAAACAATAATTAGGAATTGTTTTGTCCAATTATATGCCCAAAAATTTGACAATCTTAGTGAAATGGATGAATATTTACAAAAATATAAATTGCCCAGACTAACAGAAGGGGAAGTAAAATACTTAGACAACCCTATCTCAGAAAAAGAAATTGAACACGTCATCAATAAACTCCCCAGGAAAAAATCTCTTAGGAAAATTCATCTCTAGATGAATTTACAAGTGAATTCTATCACACATTTAAAGACCAATAAATTCTAACAATTTATGGACTATTTGGGAAAACTGGAGAAGAAGGAGTCCTACCAAATTCTTTCTGTGATACAAATATGGTACTGATAGCTAAATCAGGAAGAGACAAAGCAGAGAAAGAAAATTGTAGACCAATTTCCCTAAAGAATATAGATGCAATTAAAAAATATATATTTTAGGGGCGGCTAGGTGGCGCAGTGAGTAGAGCACCGGCCCTGGAGTCAGGAGTACCTGAGTTCAAATCCGGCCTCAGACACTTAACACAAAAAACTAGTCGTGTGACCTTGGGCAAGTCACTTAACCCCAACTGCCCTCCAAAAAATATATATATATATTTTAGCAAAAAGACTAAAGCAACTTATCATGAGAATAATACCCTTTGATCAGGTAGGATTTAGTCTAGGAATGCAAGACTTAATATTCTTAATATTTAATATTTTTGTTTGATATTGGGTTTAATATTGGGAAAACTATCAGTATAATTGATCATATCAACAATAAAACGAGTAGAAACCACATATTATCTCAATAGATGCAGAAAAGGCTTTTCATAAAATGTAATACCCATTTCTATTATAAACATTAGAAAGCATAGGAATAAATGGAGTCTTCTTTAAAATAATAAGTAGCACCCACCTAAAACCATCAGCAATTTTCATATGTAATGGGGATAAACTAGATGCATTTTCAAGAAGCCTGGGGGGTGAAACAAAGATATTCACTATCACCCCTATTATTTAATTTGTACTAGAAGTGCTAGTTGTATCAATAAGAGAAGAAAAAGTAATTGAAGAAATTAGAATAGGTAAAGAAGAGATTAATATAAGCTATCACTCTTTGTCGCTATTATGATGATATACTTAGAGAATCCTACAGAATCAAGTAAAAAAAACTACTTGAAATAATAAATAACTTTAGCAAAGTTGCAGGATATTAAATAAACCCATGTAAATCCTTAGCATTCCCATATATTTCTAACAAAGCCCAACAGCAAGAAATACAAAGAGAAATTCCATTTAAAGCTGCTGTTGACATTACGAATTATCTGGAAATCTATCTACCAAAACAAACCCAGGAACTATATGAATACAATTACAAAACACTTTTCACAGAAATTATGTTAGATCTAAATAATTGGAGGAACATCAGTTGTTCACGGTTAGGTTGAACTAATATAATAAAAATGACTATTTAACCTAAATTAGTTTGCCTATTTAGTGCCAAACCAATAAAGCTACTAAAAATTATTTTATACAGCAATAAAAATAGTAAAAAAAAATTCATTTTGAAGGGGCAGAGTCAAGATGGTGGACTAAAAGCAGGAACTGACTTGATCTCATCCTCAATTATCTCAAATACCTGGAAAAAATAACTCTAAACAAATTTTAGAGCTATAAAACCCACAAAATAACAGAAAGAAGTGCGTCTCAAACTGAGGACAACCTGGTAAACTGACAGGAAGGATCTATTACACTGGCCTGGGAGCAAAGTACAGTCCCACATGGCCTGTGATGACACAGACCATCATCACAGACCAGTCAAAGCAGACCTCAAAGAATCGAATGACTGGCAGCTGTGGCAGTTTCCAGACTTCTCAACTCATAATCTCCAAAAAGTAAAAGGTCATGGGGAAAACTCTGTAGGAACTGAGTGAAATAACTGCTGTTATGGCTCCTTCCTGAACTCCAGGTCCACTGATGGTGGGGGGTCCAAGGGACTGAGCAAAGGGAAATTATAGGAATCTCTCTGCTGGGACTGAGGGTGGGTCTTCTTGCTCTGCCCTGTCTAGATCTGGGTTGCAGCCTTCAGTGGTGGCCCCAGGGTAAGGAGCACTAATGTGGCAGAGCTTATTGAGGTTGTAAAGAGGCAGTCCTACTCACAGTTCTGAGGCAGGTTCTAGAAGAACCTTCAACAAAACCTGCACAAACCCCCAGAAATACAGGACATAGCACTCTATACTTTGGAAGCAGAGTTCTACTATGTCAAAGAGCTCCAAAGTCAAGCATTTAACTGGCAAAATGATCAAAAAGAGGAAGAGAAATCAGATTATAGAATATTTTTGGTGACAAAGAGGATCAAAATACAGAACCAGAAGAAGATAACAAAGTGAAAACTCCTGCATCAAAAGCTTCCATGAAAAATATTAATTGGTCACAGGCCAAAGAGGAGCCCAAGAAGGATTTTGAAAATCAAGTAAGAAAAGTACAGGAAAAATTGGGAAGAGTGTTGTAAGAAAATCATGAAAAACAAGTCAACAGCTTGCTAAAGGAGACCCCAAAAATACTGAAGAAAATAACACCTTAAAAATGACTTTTTATCAGTTGAAGAATGACTTGTATTCTTATAAATTTGACTCAGTTCTCTGTATGTTTTATACTAAGAAGGGACCTTGGAACAATGAATATTAGAGGGTGGAGAGAATACAAATATTAAATAGCCTGCTTCTTCCTTTTAGAGATGGAGAAACTAAGGGTCAGGGATGAATTGAAACAAAATATTATCAGTTTTTTTCTACTGTCCTTGGATTCCCTGAAAAAAAACGAGTTAATTACTGAGACCGACTTATCTCAGCATATTGGATTCTGCATTTATAGCCCAGTCAGATTTCAAAATATGATATTCCTAACATTAAATTTGGGTTCAGCTATTTAAATTATTTTAATATGGTCCTAAAGAAAAATTCATTCCAAGTACTTAATTAACTAGCACTAATTTTTTTTGTTAAGAGAATGTTATCATCCAATCAACTAGCATTTATCAAGCATCTTGTTGTTATTCAGTGTTCAGTCATTTAAGTCATCCAACTTTTCATGACCCCATTTGGGCTTTCCTGACAAAGATACTGGAATGGTTCTCAATTTCCTTCGCCAGTTCGTTTTACACATAAGGAAACTGCAATGAACAGGGTTCAAGGACTTATCCAAGGTCACACAGCTAGTATCCGAGGCTCAGGTCTTCCTAACTCCAGGCCTAGTGCTCTATGCACTGTGCAAGTTACCTGCTCTATTAGGAACCCACCATACATCAAATACAGCTAGGCACTGGTTATACAAAGAAATGAAAAAGATAGCCCCTCAAGGTACACATACTATGATGGGAGAAACAACAGGCAAGCACCTATGTACAAATAAGCTACACAAAGTCTGAATTGGAAATAATCAACAGAAGGAAAGCATTAGAATAAAGGAGGATGAAGGAAGGATTTCTATAGAAGAAAGATTTTTTACCTGGGACTTAGAAGAAGCCAAAAAAGTTAAGGGGAAAAGACTAATAGGGAGAGAATTCCAGGTATGAGTAAGAGACAATGAAAAAAACCTGAGTTGAAAAACACAGGGGGCAGAGCCAAGGTGACAGTGTAGAAGCAGGAAAACTCTGTGAGCTCCCCCCCCATAACCACCTCAAATACCTATTTAAATATGACTCTAAACAAATTTTGGAGCTACAGAGTCCAGAAAGTGACAGAGAGAAACAAATCTCCTGCTGAAAGCAGCCCAGTAAGTAGACAGGAAGGGTCCACCACGGCATGATGGCAGCCCAGGCCAGCACATGAGCCGCCCAGTTTTAGCCCCAGGGTGGCCCAAACCAGCAGCACCTAGAGGTGACTTCAGGAGATTGAATCACCAGCAGCTGTGGTGGTTTCCAGAAATATCAAGCCATAAATGCCAAACACAAAGTAAAATATCAGTGTGGAACTCTACTAGAACTGGCAGGGGTTGAGTGAGGTCTAATCTCTACCCCTGGAGGTAGAAGCTGAAAAGGTGCTGCAGCTGTTTAGACTCCTTCATGCGGCTGCTTCAGATCTCCTGACCTGCAGATTGTAGGGGGATCAAGTGACCACATGGAGGGTAATCACTCTTGCTTTAAGCTGCCTGGATCTGCATCACAGTCTTGGATGGTGGCCCTGAGGTGTGTGACCAGTGAGCCAGAGCTTGTGGGGGGGGGGGGGAACAGAGAGTGCTCCAAGCACTTGTTTTTTTAACTATGTGCATCTTTCTGTTTCAAATATTTATAAATAAATAACACTGATAGATGGCAGAGTGCAAAAAAAAAACCAACCAGAGTGTTGAGGAGAGTCTGCTTTTAGGAACATCAAGGAGACCAGTGTTACTAGATCACAGAGTACATGGGGAAAGAGGGTGTAACATATAAGAAGACTTGAAAAGGTATGAAAGGAGATAAGTTGTAAAGGGCTGTGAATAGCAGGGGATTTTATATTTGATCTTGAAAGTGACAGGAAGCCACTAGAGTTTATTTATTGAATAGGGATCATATTACACTTTTATGCTTTATGTTCAATTTGACAGCTGAGATGAGGACATGTGAGAGTGTGGAGAGACTTGTGGCAAGGAGAACAGGCGGTCGTAGTACTCTAAGCTTGAGGTGAAGGCTTGCACCAAAGTCGTGATGGTGTCAGAGGAGAAAGGGGAAGGGAGATGGCCCATATGAGAGATATTACTAGAAATTGACAGGCTTTTGCAAGGAACTGGATATGGTGGTGAGAGAGAGTGAGGAATTAAGGATGACAATTAAATTTCAAAACTGGGTGACAAAGGATAGTAGTACCCTCCACAGGAATTGTGAAAATAGGAAGAAAGGAGGATGGTTGGAGGAGATAATGATAAAGATAATGAATTTTGATTTGGACATGTTGAGTTTAAAATGATTACTGGAATCCAGATTGAAATGTTAAATAGGCAGTTGGAGCTATAACACAGAAGTTCAGAAGAGAGGTTAGGATAAGTAGAGTTGACAATCATCAGCACAAAGATAATTGAATCCATGGATCATATGGATTTATAAGGCAAGGTTGATCATTATAATTATGCCCTGTTCACTTATTCGTCTTCCTAGTCATATTGCTGTCCTTATATCCAATATTCTCCTGATTCTATTTATTATAAAGCATTAATTCATGTGAATCTTTCCATGTTTCTTTGATTTTACACATTAATTTCCTAAGCAGAGTAAATGTGCCACAAATTGTTTAGCTCTGTACTAATCAATGGTTACTGAATTTTCTTCCAACTCTTTGCTACAACAAAAACTTAGATATCTGTATGTATACACACACACATTCACATACATACATGCACACATCCACATACATATACACACATGTATACATATATACACATATGTATATGTGCACATGTATACACACATACACACAAATACACACGCACATATATGTATGATATTGTTCTCTTTGATTTTCTTAATGTACCTGCATAACAATGGGATTTCAGGGCCAAAGGATAAGGACATTTCAGTCACTTTTTTTCTCAAAATTTGAAACTGTGTTCCAAAATGCTAGGTCCAGTTCACAACTCCACCCATGTTGTCTTGGTGAGCCTGCTTTTCTACAGTTCTTGAAACACTGACTATTTTCATCTTCTATAATCTTAGCTATGTATGTATAGTATGAATGCCAGCATGAATTGTCAAATACCAGGATGAGATACCAACATAAATAATTTAATATGCATTATTACCTCATTGGTGAAACAGAGACATTAAATATCTCTGTGTGAAAACAAAAGGGATCTGCATAGACTTCCTATAGGCTCATAATAAGATTATGATAATAATTATAATAATTATAATAATCAGAGATTATTCTAATATTGGAAGGAACCTTGAAAGATATTTAGGTCAACCCTATGATTTCATTTCCTAACTTGAGCCAAAATATGTGTTAACATTGAAGAACTTTAAGTGTTTCACATAAATTCTCTACATTGCTTGTTATTGTTTTACTCTCAAACTATGTAAAAGACTTTGTGTATGAAGTTTGTTGGGTTGAACTGTGATTTTTCTCATTTCCTTTCCATTTCTACTATTGTGATATTTTTCAACAATCTGTCCCAGTTTCTGCAGTAGCTCCTTCCCCAACATTTGATTGCCAGCTTTGGTCTCTGATCATGTTTCTTCTGCTTTCCTCTGTTTTGTGCCCTCTGTTTTTTAAATTAAAACACTATTCCCTTGGGTGGTATCTCTTGCCTGAAACTGTCATAATGTTTAGAGATAACAATACCGCATTTACCATTCCAAAGGGAGAAAATAACATGAGAGGGAGAGAATGTATGACCTATTAGTGATAGTGTCTTTTCATTATAAAATAATAAAATGCTTAACTGATAGATTGGGCCACATATACCAAAGCTTGTCAAAGAATGTAACGTTTGAAATTTTAGTTCATTTTACTCTGATTTCAAGAGTGAAAGAACATTTAAAACAACACAGAGATTAACTATTGATTAAAAGTAAAGTTTTATGGAGAAAATAAATGGATATCTATATAGAGCATGGTCTATAAATTCTTTCTAATAATTTTATAAAACTCATCATATAAAGGTATGGTATATTTGAACTACACTTTATGCTCTAACATATTTCATTAAAGGCAAATTTTTTTAACTTTGAGATGATACAAAAATTATTTTAATTGAAGAATCTCAGGTGAAGTCACTATAAGCATTTTACTTAAAGAAAAAATTGCAATTAAATTAGATTTGTTATTCATTTTAACTAAATATGAAAATGCATAACACAAGGTGACATGTTTTCTTACCTCAAAAAAAAGTATTTCAAGAACTCCAAGTATCTAGGAACTCATGGGCATCCATTCATAGGCACAAATTATAATCCTCCAGGTCTTGATGTAATCCTCTTATGGGCTGATCTTCTATTGTTTTGTCCCTCCTATTGTTCAGTCATTCAGTCATGTCTCACTCTTCATAACCCTTTTTCCATGGGATTGTCTTGGCAAAGATACTGGGGTAGTCTGCCATTTCCTTCTTCAGTGGATTAAGGCAAACAGGGGTTATGTGACCTGCCCCAGGTCACACAGCTAGTAAGTATTTGAGGCTGGCTTTGAACTTCAGTCTTCCTGACTTCAGGCCCAGAGTTCAATCTACTTGGATGCCTAACTGCCTTTTTGTACCCCTCCAACCTGCAAGCTAAAGCTCAAAGAGAGACATGTAGTACATCATCAAGTTCATTCTTGGATTTGTTCCAGCCCCCTCAGTCCTTCCATGTATTGTGTTCTTTTGGCACAGACTTTAAGAAGGCATTTCTATAACAATTCCAAATGCAGTTTATATCCATCATTTCACGTGGTCCTCACAAGAGGCCATTGAGTCAGACTGCTTTAATCCCTGTTCTAAAGATGAAGAAATTCAGGCCTAAGAGTGAAGTGAAGTCAGAGCCAAGATGCAATGTAGAAGCAGGAAAACTCCATGACCTCCCCCCATAATCACCTCAAATAGCTATCAAAATATGACGCTAAACAAATTTTAGAGCCAATGAACCCAGAAAGTGACAGAGAGAAAGAAGTCTCCCACTGAATACAGACCAGCAGGCAGAACAGAAAGGCTCCATCACAGTATGTGGGAGCAGATGCCAGCCCCGCATGAGCCCCCCAGTTTTAGCTCCCGGGTGGCTCCAACCAGCCATGGCTGGAGAAGACATCAGGAGAGTAGATCACCAGCAACTGTGGTGGTTTCCAGAAATATCAACCCATAAATGACAAAGACAAAGTAAAAGGTGAGTGTAGAACTCTGTTGCAACAGAGGGATTGAGGGAGTGTTGTTTGGCCTCTGCCCCCAGAGCAAGAAGCAGTGGAGGTGTGGCAGCCAAGCAGCCACGCCCCTGTGGCTGCTTCAGAGCTTCTGGCCAAGTGACCATTCAGAGGGTAATTGCTCTTGCTTTAACCTGCCTGGATCTGGATCACAGTCTTGGCTGGTGGTCCTGAAGTGTATAACCAGTGAGCCAGAGATTGTGGGGGAAGCAGAGAGGGTCCTCAAATAATAGCTCTGGCAGTGGTGAAAACTCCAGAGATTTGGGACAAAACTCTCCCCTCTGGAAGCAGAATTCTACTGTGGCAAAGTGCTCAAAAGTCAAGTAATTGAGAGGCAACATGAGCAAGCAAAGGAAGCAAAGCAAGCACAGCAATCCAACTTTAGATTCCTTCTTTGGGGGAAAAAGAATTAAAGCATGGAACAGGGGGAAGACAACAAAGTCAGGACTCCTGCACTAAAAGCTTCCAAGTAAAATATGAATTAGTTATAGGTCATGGCGGAGCTCAAGAAAGATTTTGAAAATCAAGTAAGAGAAGTAGAGGAAAATTGGGAAGAGAAATGAGAACGATGAAAGAAAATCATGAAAAGAGAGTCAACAACCTGACTGAAGAAAATAATACCTTAAAGAACAAATTAACTCAAATGGCAAAAGAGGCCCAAAAAGCCAATGAGAAAAAGAATGCCTCAAAAACTCAAATTGGCCAGATGGAAAAAGAATCTCAAAAGCTCACGGAAGAGAATAATTTCTTCAGAATTAGAGGGGAGCAAATGGAAGCTAATGACTTTATGAGAAATCAATATATGAAACATATCCAAACTAATGAAAAAAATTGAAGGCAATGTGAAATATCTCAGTGGAAAAACCACTGACCTGGAAAATAGAACCAAGAGATATAATTTAAAAATTATTAGACTACCTGGAAGCCATGATCAAAAAAGAACCTAGAAATCATCCTTCAAGAAATTCTCAAGGAAAACTGTGCTGATATTTAAGAACCAGAGGACAAAATATAAATTGAAAGAACTCATTTATTACCTGTTGAAAAACATCCCCAAAAGAAAACTCCTAAGCATATTATAACCAAGTTCCAGAGTTCCCAGATCAAGGAGAAAATATTACAAGCACCCAAGAAAAAAAATTCAAATATTGTGGAAATACAATCAGGATAACACAAGATCTAGCAGCTTCTACATTAAGGGATAAAAGGGCTAGAAATATGATATTCTGGGGATCAAAGGATCTAGGATTAAAACGAAGAATCACCCAGAAAAATTGAGTATAGTGTTTCAGGGGAAAATATTGTCATTCAATGAAATAAAGGGCTTTCAAGCATTCTTGATGAAGAAAAAAGAGTTTGAATGTCAAATTTGACATTTAAATACAAAAAGCAAGAGAAGCATGAAAAGGTAAACAGGAAAAAGAAATCATAAGGAATTATGAAATTTGAACTATTTACATTCCTATGTAGAAAAATGATCGTTGCAACTTATGAAACTTTTCTGAGTATAATGAAATACAGAGACCCAAATTCCAGGCCACCACACACCACCTGATTTGTGGCCCACCATTAAGTCCCTTTTTTGTTTTAGCTTGAAACTGTTTAAGGAATGTCTGGGCATCATTGCTCAAGTCCAGGCAAAGTTGCTCAAGGTGTAGTCCCCTGCCCTTTTCTTCCCTAATCAGCATTTTATATACTCTCTTTGAACTATTATAGTGTATAAGGTTCATTATGGTGCAAGGATCTTATCTAGGGACCACCCTGTCTTGTCCTGATGACCAAGGGGGCCCCACCCTCTTCATCCAGAACATGATCCTAGCCTGTTCTGGGGGAATTCGAGTCCCCTTTACCCACATGACCCTCCACTCTGCTCTGGAAAGCACTGACTATGGCCCTCCACCTTCCACCCTGTTCTAGGAGGGACTCCCATGACATGGGAAGTTTGCATCTTTGTAGCCTTGCACCATATTCCCAAATTAGCCCTGAGCTATAGATCTGACCAATGGCTGTTTTTTACTTCTATATGTCATACTTCTGCTTATACACACACACACACACAATATAAATATATACACATATATGCATATATATGTATATATGTATGTGTATGTATACACATATATGTATACATATATGTCTATATAGGCGGGTATATGTGCATATGAATATATGTGTCTGTATATCTGTGCACAAGAATACGTAGACAGAGGGTGCAGGACCAATTGAACTGGAAAGGATGATATTTAAAAGGTGAAATTGAGAGGTGAGAGAGGAATATAATAAGAGGAGATGGGGAGAGACAGAATGGGGTAAACTATTTCATGTAGAAGAGTCATGGGAAACTGTTACAATGGAGGGGAAGAACAGGCAGGCAAAAGGGAACAGGTCAACCTTACTCTCGTTGAATTTGGCTTAGGGAGGGAATGACATACACACTAATAGGATATATTGCCCTACAGGAGAGTAGGGGGGAAGGGAATGAAAGGGGATATGATAGAGGGGAGGGCAGGTTGAGGGGGACAGTGGTTAAAGGCACACACTTTTGAAAAAGGACACAGTCAAGGTAGAGAACAGAAGAAGTGGGGGACAGGGGGTGGGATAGGATGGAGGGAAATATAGTCAGTCTCACAATATATCCACTATGGAAATGGTTTGTGTAACTACACATATACAACCTATATTGAATTGCTTATCTTCCCTGTAAGGGTGGGTGACAAGGGAGAAAAGGAAGGAATTGGGAATTCAAAGTTTTAAAATCAAGTGTTTAAAAATTATTATTATTATTATTAATTTTACATGCAACTGGGAAATAAGATAAACAGGCACTGGGATGTAGAGATCTATATTGCCCTACCAGAGAGTCAGAGAGGGGATGGGGGAGGATATTGGAGAGAGCAGATTGGGTGAGAGGGTATACAGTGGGATTGCTGTTTTGGGGTGGTGGGGGAAAGACAGGGAGAAAAGTTGTAACTTAAAATCTTGTGGAAATGAATGTTGTAAATTAAAAATAAACATAAAATTTAATTTAAAAAATATCAACTAAAAAAAAAGAATGAAGTGATTTGCCCAATGTCATAGGGCTGGTTAGTAGTAATTCTGGAAAAGAATCTAGGTCTCCTAAATCCAGAACAAGCAATCTTTCCACTATTATAGGCCTTAAAAGAGTAGCTATCTCCCATTTGCTTATTTTAAATAAAATTTCATGGTCAAAATCTCAATTCAAAATTCGTAACAATGCAGATATTAAATTTAGAGAATTTGAGTATAATCCTTAGAATATGGTGGAGTTTTAATATACAAAATATTCTCTTGTGTTTCAAATAAATAAGTGGCATAGATTGAAACTATGAAATGTCCTCATGTAAGGTGAGAATTGTATAAGAACAAAAAAAATCCAAATGAACTAAATGCTATTTTTTCTTGTTCTTGTTAGCTAAATATTCATTCTACTCTCTTTCATACAACATGCTCTTTGAATAATCAGAAATTTTACTGATGTGGCTATTCAATCCATAGAAAAAAGTCATTAAAGCCTTCTTATCCTATGAATTTCTTATTCAAATTTCTTTGTAATTCTTAAATAAAGTAGCTACTAGATGTGCTTCAAGTCATTTACCCTTTACTTGGCTACTTGGGGATAATAATGGTACCTTCCTCTCAGGGTAGTTTTGAGCATCAAATGAAATAACTCGAAAGTGT
Organism: Pseudocheirus occidentalis; assembly: GCA_028646575.1. Lineage (NCBI taxonomy): Eukaryota > Metazoa > Chordata > Mammalia > Diprotodontia > Pseudocheiridae > Pseudocheirus > Pseudocheirus occidentalis. The sequence goes on along the minus strand of CM053595.1, from coordinate 267,567,056 downwards.
TTAGTAAAGTGCCTAGAACATAGAAAGTCATATATGAATGTGTTGGTGAGACATGTCTGACTCTTCATGACCATGTATGATGTTTTCTTGGCAACGACACTGGAGTGGTTTGCATTTCCTTCTCTAGGGATTAAAGCAAACAGAGGTTAAGTGATTTGTCCAAGGTCTCACAACTAGTGCATGTCAAAGGCTAGATCTTTGACACCAGGTTTTCCTGACTCTGAGCCCAGCAATCTATTCACTAAAATGCATGGCTTCCTTAATATAAATGTTAGTTATTAATGATGTTAATATTGATATTTATTATTATTACCCACAAACAATGAAACCTTTCTCTGATCTCCTTAAAAATAGATGGACACATACATAGTACTCAAGTTGTCAATTACTGCCCCTTAATCTCATTATATTTCTGGCCCATATCCTTTTCCAGTTGTACAGGCCCCGAATCATGCACTTTGTCAGAATTCTCACATACACATCATCATTGGTAATATACAGCTGCATGCTCCTCCCCCACCATGCTGTTTTTTGTTCCCCCTCATACTATCTACAATTGTGATATTCTAAGTATCATGCTATTCCAAGTTGCAGAGACAAATAGCATCATTGGTACTACATTAAGTTTTAAAATTTGCTCTCCTCTTGTAGCTGACCTTAGGAACAGAGAGAATGACACGTGCTTTCTGAAATGTCATTCAGCCAAACGTGCTTTTTCGAAAAATGTAATCCTAACCCCAAATCATTGTTCTTATGCTGTGCTGATTCACGATATGTGTGTATATGTATATGTATATGTATGTGTGTGTATATATATTCTATTCATACATATATACATATATACATATATACATATATATATATATACATTTGAATTAATTCAATGGGTTAAGCACCACAGTTATAAAAGAGACAAATTCATTTCCTATTATTTTGGTACTTTCCATTCATAGGTTCTCATCCTAAGGTAGAACAAAGTAAAAATATATAAACCTGAGATCATTTTCATTTTTCTAAAAAAACTGCCTTGGACTGTGTGCCAACAACACTTTTTATCATTTCAGCATCCTCTTCTATGCCTGACTTTAACACTGAAATTATTAGATACCAAAATATATATTGACATTCTTTGGAGAAATTTTTCGAGGATTTATTAGAAATTCTCTACTTTTTTCTAGCCTCCACAAAAGATTCCATATATAAATTAATATTATATTCACATCAGTCTTTTTCTGTTTGTGTTTATCATGAGTCTTGTGAGGTTAAATGACCAAATGCTCCATAAAACATTTATTGGTGACTTTGGAAGAATAAAGACAATCAATTCCAGCAACTCTTGTATTCCTTCTCTCTCTGAGGACAATGTCTGAACTGTCCTTTCTTTCAGTCATGACTTCTTTATATCTTTAGGCTTCATCTTTGGTAAAAAAAAAATGTCATTATGGAAAGTGAATTGATTCCTCCTGGACCTTTTGACAAAAGATTTACAATGAAAACCAACAATTTATTTTTTAAGAGAAGGTATTAAAGCTGTAATTTTTAGTATTCTATCCTATCTTATGCCATTCTGCAACAATTAACAGTCCTTTAAAAAATTCATTTGTGAGTCATTTCAAATTCAACTCACTGCACGTAATCAGATTATTAACTGGTTACAGGGAAGGTGAAAAAATCAACAGAAAGAAAACATAAAGATGAGATGAACATTCTGCATGTGTTACAATAGTGCCAAATCAACCTTTTAAATCAATATAGTAATTCTAGAAAATGAGAAATAGATAAAAGTAAAGACATTGAATTAAATTACTGTGGTGCCTTATAGTAGTATAAATGATGTAAAGTAGAAATGAAAAATAAAACCTTAAATATATATATATGTATATATATGTATATATATATATGAGAAATGAAGAAAAAAGATACACAGTGAAGGAGAAACGGAATACAGTGACATAAATAGAGGTAAAAACAGCTAAAACAAAGCATGGAAAGAATATCAAGAAAATGGATGATTAGCAGTAATAAAGTAAACAGATTTAAAACAGATGGTTTTGATAGAGAATAGTTTTATTAATCTGGTGATCCAAAGGCTCCTGGTAAAGTCTGATTAAGTAGATTTCAATTTTTAGGCTATTTCCCAAGAACTCCTTCTTTTTCTCTACTCCTTGCCTCATATCATACAGAATTCCTCCCGTGGTCTTCCCCCTTTTACCCCTATCTCTCATGAAGTGGTGACCCTTCTCCTTGCCAAAGCAAAACCTAACAAAATATTTAAGTGACAAATGTACTAATAAATGCCTTCAATCCCATCCCACCATGTGTTTTCCAGTATATTGTCTCTTCTATTGTCCCTAAACTCCCACTAATGTTTAATCTTTCCCTAACTACTAGCTATTTCTATGATACCTACACACATATTTCTGTCTTGCATATCCTCAAAAAACAAACAAAGAAACTGATGTGTTTCAACGATCCCCAGTAATGTCCTATATCTCCCTTCACCTTTCATTGCTAAACTCCTTAAGAAAACTCAAACTGATGATTTAATTCCCTCTCCTATCACTATCTTCTAAACCCTTTATAATCTAGCCTCTAACCTAGACTGAATTCAACTAAATCCTATTCAACTGAAACTATTATCTCAATAGCTACCAATTATCTTTTAATTACCCAAAATACTGGTCATTTCTCCATTATTCCCTTTCTAGACATCTTTGCCACCTTAGATATGTTGATTGTCCCCTTTCTCCAGAATTCTAAGTTTTCATGACACTTTTCTCTACTGGCTCTCTCCCTGTCTAAATGTTCCTTTTCAGAATCCTTGGTGAAATCTTCATCTTAATCACAATCATTAACTGTGTGTGCCTTCCAGTCCCTATCCTTGTTCTTCTCTTCTCTTTTATACTACCTTGCTTGATGATCACATGAGCTCCCTTTGATTCAATTACAATCTTTATACAAATAATTCTCAGACCAATGTATCCAGTCAGTCAGTAAGCATTTATTAAATGTCTACTATGTGCCAGGCATGATACTTAGTGCTACAAATAAAACAAAAAGCAAAAAACAGTACCTGCTCTCAAGGAGTTTAAGGGCTAAGAGTGGAGACAATATGCACAATCATGTATAAAAAGGATACAAAAGGGAGAAATCAGAAATAATAAAGAGGAATAAGTCCATAGCATTAAGGGAGAATTATTGTAGATGATGAGATTTTTTCTGAGCCTTGAAGGAAGCAAAGGAATCTCAGAGACGAGGATGAGGCAGGAGAGAATTCCAGGTATTGCAGACAGCCAATAAAAAATGCTCATAGTCCAGAGATGGAGTATCTTGGTCTAGGAACAGCAAGAAGGTCATTGTCACTTTATCAGAGCATAGCTACGATGTATTATAAGGTATAAAAAGCATGAAAAAGTAAGAAAGAGTCAGGGTATTAAGGTTTTGAAAAGTCAGATAGAGGATTTTATTGGTCCTGAAGGTAATTAAGAACCAGTAATGGTTTTTGAGTGGGGTGGAAGTGACATGAACACCCTTGAACTTTAGGAAGATAAAATGGATAGCTAAGCAGAGAATAGTTATGGAGTAGGAATAGAACTGGGTAAGAGAGACCAATGGGCAACTACAAGCAAGATACTGCAATAGTCTAGGTGTGAGGTGATAGAGGCCTGGTGGTAGAATGGTGGGAGTGCTAGAGGAAAGAAAGGTGGGAGTGCTAGAGTGCAATAGAAATGTAAAGGACTTGGCAACTCATTGGATATAGAAGTTGAAAGAGTTAGGAATGAAGGATAATACCTAGGTTTTGAACCTCAGTGACTAGGGAAATGGTGGTCTCCTCCACAGTAATAGGGAAGTTCAGTAAAGAGGAAAATTAATTTTCAGGGGGAGAAAGATAATAAGTTTAGTTTTAGACTGCAATGTTAATGGAATCTGAAGGTCTTCCATGCCCTTTTGTGTTGGCAAGTAAGCAGGTACTTAGAACCTTGTTTCAAGTTAATACCTTGTTTAAACTGTTTAACACAGAAGTAGTTAACACCTTGAAAGAAAGTTGCTGACATAAAAGGAAGGAGCTGACCAGAGAGGAACAATACTGTATGTGAGGAAAATCCCTATCTGGGAAAACCTGGAGGCTGGAGCTTCTGCTGAGGCCTTTCTTCTGCTGAGACTTTTCCTTTGGGAATTTCAGTTAAGAACTTCCAAGAACCAGGCTGAGGAGCTACTATGAGTGAGAGAGAAGGATACCTGCTTGAGGGAGCCTGTTCTGTTGTGAAGGCTTGGGAATGTGGGTGTTCACTGTATCAACCATTTGTATCAACTTCTGGCTACTGTAATGACTTCGGCTTTCTGGTTCTGGAACTCAGTTTTCTGGTATTTGAGTAAAAGGTTTGGTTCAGCCTTCCATGTGGAGAGTCTGTTACATTTTGTGATTCACAACTATACCAGTATATTCATAACCACTAAGGGTGTTGTAAATAGTGCATTATTATTACATAGACATGTTGGGATTAAGATGTATATAGAAATCAAGTTTGTGATAATAGGCAGTTGTAGATAAAACTGTAGAGGTCAGGAGAAAGATAAGGCCTAGATAAGTAAGTCAGAGATCACATGTATAGCGATGATAATTGAATTCTATGGAAGTTGATGAAATAACTAACTGAAACAGTATGAAAGAAGAAGAGAATACAGCCCAAGAAAGAGGCTTGGAAAACACTGACACTTAATGGGTATGAGCTGAATGAAAATAAAGCAAAGGTGACTAAGGAGATGTTGTCTGAAGAGAAGCAGAAGAGAACAGTGTCATGAAAACCTAAAGAATTAGTATATCAAAGAGGGAGATTGCAATGTCAACAGCTTCAGAGAGGTCAAGAAGGACAAGGAAGGAGAAAAGTCCTTTGATTTTCAAATTAAAAGATCACTAGTAATTTTAAATAGAGTTGTTTCGGTTGAAGGATGTTGTTCAAAGCTATACTTCAAATAGTTGAGAAAAAAAGAGAAAAAGAAGTGAAGGCACTAACAAGAAATTCAGTCATAAAAGGAAGAAGAGATAGGGATGATAGCTAGCAGCAATAGATAGATCAAGTGAATGATTTTTGAAGGGGAAGGTATGAGTGAGTTGGTAGGCAGCTGGGAAGCAGTCAAGAGGCAGGAAGAGATTGAATATTAGTGAGAGAGTAGGGATGACTGAAGCCATACACTGAAGAAAACAGGATGAAATGACATCATTTGTGAATGCAGAGGGATTTTCCTGAACCTTTCCAAGGAGAATGATTACCTTTTCATGTGAGACAAGGTGAAGAGGGAAAATGTCAGAAAATAACTAAGTAATGTGTGATGAAATACAGAAGAGAACGGAGAATGTTTGGGAAATGGTTTCCATTATTTTCAGTGAAATAAGAGGTAAAAATTCTCAGCTGAGATGGGGAGAAAAGGGAAGCCACAGGAGGCATGAAGAGGCATGAAGATGAATGCTGAATGACATAATCAACTAGAGAATTATAATAGAATTGCCTTGCCCCAATGGGAATCCAACTGATATTAAGCAATGCATATACATATACATATACATATACATACACATACACATACACATATACATATACATATACATATACACATATGCATATGCATATACATATACATGTACATGTACATACACATACACATACATATACATGTACATATACCTATGCATATACATGTACATATACATGTGCATATACATATACATATGCATATACATCATATACATATACACACGCATGCGCACACACACATACATACACATACACATATACATAAATATATTTGTAGCCAATCCAATTGGCAGTGTCATTAATTTCATTCAGCAACACATGAATAGGAAGGAAAGTGAAGAATGATAGAAGCAATCTTTGGCCAAGCATTGGCAGGGAAAGATCTTTATTAGGATAAGGGGGGAAACTGCTCAAGCGAAGATGACAGTATAAAGTTGAAATGATTCACCAAAGGGTTCAGATTGAGAAGGAAAGAGAGTATTGTCCATGTAGGTGAAATGGCCTGGGGAAAACTAAGGGTCAAGGGAATAGAGGTCATAATAATGCTAGGATTTGAGTTTTCAAGACAGAGGTTAGAAAGGCAAAAGATCATGCTTGAAAAAAAGAAATTTCAGAGTTCATGAATACGGAAATGATGAATTTGTGGTTTGTGGAAAAGTCAAGGATATGACTATCTCTTTGTGTATCTATGGTAGAGTGAATATGCAAAATGAGTAAGTTATACAACTCAGAGATTAAAGTGTTTGAAGGAGAATCAACATCTTATGAGCACAGGAGTTGAAAAAGAGCGAAAACTTTGCTCTAAACTCACTGAAGAAGGAAGAATGTGGTGGAAGTCTATAGGTAACAGCCACCAGAATCGTGATTTTTATTGTGTGTCTGTGTGTATATATACATGCACACATATGTATATGTATGTATGCATGTGTATACAATGTATGTGTATACACACACAAAGAGACACAGAGAAAGAGAGAGACTGAATGAATCTCCAATTAAGATAGTTTACTGAATATTGGTGGTAGAGGCGGGGCTTGGAAGTGGCAATGAAATTTAAGAAATAGTCTAACTTTTCAATTATGAACAGCGAGTCACATGTATAAGTAAAAGTGCATACAATGCCGGAAAAGGTGGCCAGAAAAGGTGGCTAGGGGGAACATGGTCTCAGTGGAAGGGGTGAGAATCTTTAGAGTGAGATTGATTGGAAGGGTATAGCCAAAAGAGAAAGGGGAGTGAGGGACCAAGAAATCAACACAATGGCAGGTGGGGGTTCATAATCACTGGAATGGGGAGGGAATTACAAGCTGGTAGTATGTTAAACATTGACGAATGAGCTCAGGTAGGTAAACATTTTCCATAGATTTTTTTTGTTTACTTCTTGCTGTGTTTTGGGGAGAGGGGTGGAGATAAAGGAAGGGTTACACTAAACATCACCTTCTCTCCTAGTCTTCTGATTGATCTTCCTGACTCTTCTCTCCCCACTTCCATCTAACTCTCTTCCTTAAACGTAAGAGAAAAACTTTGCTGAATATGTTGGACCTGTACTAATTGAACTCCACTGGCTTCCTATTTTCTCTAGGATCAAGTTTAAATCTATCTATTTTTATTTTAAAGATTGTCATAACTTGCCCTCTTTCTACCATTCCAGGTTTCTTACACTTCACTCCTCTCCACTTACTCTGCAAAGTTACACTGGTCTTGTCTTCCTTGCACAATACGATCCATCTCCTGACTCCTGTCATTTCCCTGTCTTTTTCCTATGCCTCAAGTTCTTTCTCTCCTGACCTCTGCATCCTGGTTTTCTTCTAGACAGCTCAAAACCCACATCTTACATCTATAAGAGGCCTTACTTTACCTTATCCCACTCACTGTCAGTGAATCCCTCCTGAAATTATACATTGTTTACATCTTGTATATGCGTATTATATTTATTTATTATTTATTTTTGTATATTATATCCATTAGAATAAGAGATCTTTGAGGACTGGGGCTATTTCATTTTGGGGAGAGTTGGGGGTTGGTAGCCTTTGCACTTAACAGAGAACCTCACATATAAGGAAGTGTTCATTAAAAGTTTGTTAATGATGGCAAAAGCCAAAGTACAAGGATCTGAAAAGAGAGAATTACTGAGCAAGTAGGAACATTGGATTGGACACTCTTTGTTGTCATTATTTTGTTTTAAATGTTGGTAGTAATGAAAAAGAGAGGGATAATATCATAACCTTAGAGTTTATCCAAATTCAAGGAAGCATGTTTTTGTTTAGTCTAGAAAAGCCAGTGGATGAATGAAGGAGCCAGTGGAGAGGTGGCGATGAAACATGAAAATGAATGGAGGATAATTTCTAGAAATATGTTTCAGAGGGGAAAAGAGAGGCTAGAAATCAGTACTGAAGATCATGATGCCTGTGGCCTTTTTAGTTAACAGTGTGAACCACATGCCGGTTGGAAACCCTCCATATCTGAGCCTCTTTGTTCTCCTACTGGATAAAGCAGCTTCTTTGTTGCCCTTGGGTCACTGAAGCAGGGGTAAGCTTTTTTAGCTTACAACAGCTTTAAACCTAGGATTTACAGAGCTTCCTCTGTCTGTTCAATTGATTAAGCAATGAGGTAACCTGATGATCATTAACTGAAAAGTAGTTCCCTCTAATTATGGGAACTGCAAAGCTACTCAGGTCTTACTCTCTAGCAGCCTTGAGCAATATCTTACTCTCTACTGAGCATAGAAAACGGTAAAAGTCAATGTTTTTGAGGACTTTCCTCTCTAAGCAGCTTTTCTCAGTCAACTCTTGATTCACCACAAAAGTGAAAATTTTTTTTCTAATTAGCTTTTTCAAATACCAGACTCTCCTCCAATCAGATCAGCTCCCTATATCAAAAGCAGATTCTCTAGCCAACTGTTCTCAGCTTCTATCATCCTCTGTTTCACACTTACATTATGTCTTCTGACTTCTGCTGTTTTTTTTCCATTCGCTTCTCTAATCAGCTTCTTTGACTTTTTTTTCTTGTCCTTAGCTTCTTTGGTATCCAACTCTTGATTTCCTTATCTGTGGCTCCTCATCAGGTCTCATTCCTCAAATCAGAGACTCTGAATCACCCATCTCAACTTCAATGAAGAAAGACCAAATCTACATTTCTGCCCCACAGTCACTAAAAAATTCTTTGATAAAGTTTATCAGAAATAAATAAGAAGTCCTGAAAATAATTATATTCAAATTAGCTTCTGGGAAATAATATGTGACAGAAATTTTTACAAGAATGCAATTATGTTTGAAGGGTTTACTTTCACTCTGATCTCCTCAGGATATTCTATAGACATGCTTGTGCACTTTTATTTGAGAGGCCAATTTTTTTTCAGTTGTTTGTTTCCTTCTCAGCTTCTCTCTGAATTGTTTGTTTTTCTTCTAATTGCTTTTCTCTGAATTCTACATTTTTCTTCCCCTTTCAACAAATAAAATGCTCACATGAGAAAGGAGCAGTATTATCATTTACATATATGCACATACCGGCATATATTCACTCATATCTCTCAGCTAACTTGATCACAATTGGGCAATAATGTATTCATATATACAAATAAGTGTGTGTGTGTGTAGGTGATTCAGACTAGGTCCTGATCTGCTTTGGCAGGAGGCTTCTAACTAGTAATTCTCCCTACCAAAGGAATCATTGGCAGAGTTCATATGCACATATTTTTAATGAATATCAGATATAGGAAAATGAGAAAGGTAACTGGTTTTTATGGTTGCATATCTGTTGTAGAGGATAAAGGACTAGAGAAAATCTACAAAGTATCAGAATTCTGCATAGATTAGCAAATTATGGAATTCACTCTAGATTCTTTAAATCTATGCCCTTGTAGTCTGTGTCAAACTGGGAAGATTTTGAGTAAGGACAGATTATCTGAATGTCTTGTGAGGTTCAGTACCAATTAATGGTTTGGGTTTGTTTGTTTTTCTGTTTTGGCACAGTGATTCATAAAGAACTATGTACTGATATGTGAACGGATTTTTTTTAATGTGTGTATATAGAAAAAGCACCAAATTCCATTTGACTTTTACTAATTACCCACCATGTACAAGGCAATGGGATTGATTCAAAGGATATAAAGACAAAAGGAAAGTAATCCTAGACTGTTCTCAAGGAACTTGCTTTGCTGTAGGTGGCGGGTAGGAGTAGGGGAACAAGAAGAGATACAAAATATAGGCAAATGAGCAAATGCAAGTTAATGCAGAGGAATTTCAAGACTGAGAAAAGGATAATATCAGGGGAATCAGGAAAAAAATATTATGTTAGTGGTGTCATCTTTGAAAGAAGGTAAAGATTTTATAAAAAGAAGGGAAAACAAAACTGTTTCAGAAAGGAGGATGAATGCATTTGTTTTTCCAGAATGATCCTCTACAATATCCAAATCAGACTCTGTTTATGACTCTTATTAGACTGTAAGCTCCTTGAGGGAATGGAGACTATATTTTGCCTCTTTTTGAACCCCAGGGGTTAGCACGGTGCCCAGCATATTGTTAGTACTTAATAAATGTTTATTGATGGATTGATGGACTCTGCTTCTTTGGTTAGGAACTTTAAGCCCTTATGGACAATGAGAGATTCTTGCCCAGAACACAGGAGATGATAGTATTAGTGTATTCTGCATGAATACAGAATGCACCTAGAGTACTTTGTTTTACTCTGGGTACCACATGGTTTTGAAAGACAATGAGAAATGGAAGAGCATCTGAAAATGATCAACCAGGATGGGAAGAGGTGTGGAGAATATACTGTATAAAGATATGTGAAAGAAACTACATTTTTTTACCCTGGAGAATAGAAGACCTGGAAGGAGCCAGTAATTGTCTTCAAATATTTCAGAGGGATGTAACATGGAAACAACATTAGACTTGAACTACTTCACTTCCAGTCAGAACAAGAAACAATGGCTGGAGATGTATTTAGGTAACACTATTTTTTTCATCACTTTACATATGAGGAAATAGTACCTAAAAGAAACTAAGTGACTTACCCATGATCACTCTGGGCTTTGCAAGTCTTAATACCTTATGCACTACATTATAAGGAAGGTTTAGGCTTAATATGAGGAGGGGAGCAGAGATGGGGAAAGGGAGGATTTTGTAAATATCAAATTTTGTAAATATCAAAATTCCATTTTGGAATAACCTTCTTTGCAATGTAATGCATTTCTCCTTCACTACATCTTCAGGCAAAGGCTAGATGATTATCTTTTAGAAACATTAGAGAGATTGTTGTTCAGTTACAAGATTGAAACAAGTGAACTCTAAGGTCCTTTCAGTTTAAAGATTTTTTTTAATTCTGTAATTACAACACAATTGCCTCCTAGAGTGAAGTCACATCTTTATTTATGGCAGAGAAGAGCAAACAATTATGTTGCTGGCAATGTAGAAGTGACCACTACATTTACCCATAACAGTTTTGATTTTTAGAATCATGCAGAAGTGTACCTGTCATGGGTTTGAGAGAAAAAAAGCTATTTTAGGCACAGTTAAGTAGCCTGAACTCTGAATTAACTGAGAGTAATAGTTGTAAACCCATTGTCTGTTACTATTCCAACATAGATATTTTGAATTTAGTACACTTGAAAATTTCTCCAAAATGTCAAATAGTCCACATTTTAAAAGAACATGTCTTACTTCATTCTCCATTCAGTAAAAGTCACAACTGGGTACTTTTCTTAGATGATAATTTAGATGTCAATC
>CM053595.1:267519481-267555296 GCA_028646575.1 Pseudocheirus occidentalis | reverse complement strand
CATCCCCAATGCTTAGTATAACATCTGGCATATGGTAAAAGAATAATAAATGCTAGTTGACCAACTAACTGGTTCACAGTGAGTTTCTGTGTAGTAAGAATGGTCCTGGACTCGGAATCAGTGAACCAGGGTTTGAATTTATTCTTCAGTTCTTACTAGTAATGTTACTACGAATACATCTCTTCCCTAATCTGTTTCTCAGTTTTTTCATCTTTAAAACAGAGGTCAAAATAACTTGACCTTATCTATTCCTCCCTCCCTCCCTCCCTTCCTCCCTTCATTCTTCCCTTCTTTTTTGATGGGGAGAATGTGACAAAAGCTCCTTGTAAAGTAACACAGAAATGTGAACTGTTAGTATTATAAATATTAGGAAGTTTCCTTTCTAATTTAAATTCTTTTTTATTGATTTAAACTTATGCATACTCTTATACAGATTGTGTCCATGATTCACTGTCATAAGCAGAAGCTTGTTCTCCACATTCAAGAGACTCAGGCAAAAATATTTCTAAAAATGTTCATGCATCAACTTTTAATATTAGTAGATATAGTACAGTATAGCTATGAAGCAAGTTTATATCTTAGAATGTCAATGAATTTTATTGAAGTAATTAAGCTTTCTAGTGGGCAGCTATACTGGGGAGGAGATATTTGCAGATGCAAATAGGGAATCTTGCATTGCAAAGGTAAATAACTAAAATGATTATAAAAGCCCATTGGAATATAAAATGATATATAAAATGTAAATCTAAAATGATAAACACAAGTAGTCACTTTGCATGTAACCTCTGACCTTTACTGGTTGAAGCTCTGTGGGCTTTCCTCTTTAGCACCTTTATTTCATATAATGAGCTATAGTTTCTGCATGCTCCTGCTACCTCCTGGAAATTACATAAACTCTCTCCAGTCACTAAGTTATTACTTTGTAAAGTACTACTCCAGGACAGTATGTTATCTGGGTGTCTCTACATGCAAGAAATCCCAAGTATTTAGGGCCCAATAAAGTCATATAATAATATCTACATCAGTCATTTGAAAGGTTAGATTCAAATTTCCCCCAAAATAAGTCCTGTTGATTTTGAAAAGTCAAGTTTTATTCAAGAAGAATTCTATCTAGGAAGCATAGGGCAGTGGAAAGAGACCTTCACTTTACAAGAACACTTGGGTTAAAGTTTCCTTCAGATAAATAGATCTGTGTAACTGGACAAGTCTTAAAGGCTCTGCAACTCAATTTTCTCCTCTGTAAAATGGGCTAATATTAGCATTTTTCTTACTTGAAAAAAAAGAGCAAATGAGAATATATGTGTGTATATACACATATACACATATGTATATATTTAGATATATTCTATAAAGTTTGCATACACTTATACACACATATATGTAGGTATATATACACATCTATCCAGCTATCTTCATATGTACATATAAGGAAATTTTCAAAGCTCAAAGTATTTGAAAATTTGTAAGCTCCTATTCTTAAGCTCATTTTCCCATAATCACACTGTTTTGTCAAGAATTTACAAATGTTCTCTATTTCCACTAAATAGTCTAGATTCATTCAAACATGAGTTATGGCTAGAAGAGACCTTAGAGATTTTCTAGTCTGAATTTCTTGATTTGAAAGTGAGAAAATTGATGCCCACAGAGACAATATGATTTATTCAGTGCTGTGCAGATAACAAGGCTGAGATTTAAACCTAGACTCTGTTTCTCCAAATTCACTTGATTACTTAACTCTCAAGGCCCCAAGTAAATAGGCTTCATCTTGCCTTTTTCACCTTATATTTTGTTTACTATAGACATCTATATGAAAAACAGCACAGTTGAGTCAGATTTCTCATTGTTTTCCTGTATGTCTAACTTGATGTTCCTGTCCTCACTTTTCCTGTGCTCCACCTTCCAGTTACCCTGAGCAGCAGAGCCAGTATTCACATTAAGATTTTCTAAGATTCTTTCTGACATGCCACACTCACACATGACTGCATGCTGTAGAGAACCATTCTAGTCAATTCCAAAGTTCCACACATAGTTTATTGAGTTTGTACATATTGACATTAAACTGGTAATACTACCAACAATAGGACAATTTAATACTCATACTTAGAAAACATATTTTACATTTTGACATTCAAAAAATTGAGGTATTAGACAAGATACTATTCAACATAAGTGGAATTTGACCAGAAAACAAAAGAAAAATTGAAGGCAATTTATCTTTATAATGGAATATCAATTTCTAATAGGAGAGGAAAGTTTCTATACAATTCCTTTGCGGATTTCTGCTGTAAGTACAGATTTGATGATTATCATAATTAGCTTCTGGCATGCTGAACTTGGTAACCATAAAATCTGGTGTAATTCCTCTTTCTTATGTAGACACTTTGTTACTGAAAGGGGCAAGAACAGAGGTCATTTATGTGAGAAACAGAACGAAAAGCATCTTGAGAAGTGTAACACCATTCACCAGCAGATTCCCAAAAGAATGTTACTGTGAACAGTTTTTAAGGTTTGGATTACATGATATAGTGAACACTCTGTTTATTCCATTACAAATCAAGGCAAACATTCATTACAAATCACAATATAATATTTGCAACATTACATCTTATCACAGAAATTCACAATATAGTGTTCATAACAGCTTAACATCAGAATGGCCACACAGTTTTCACTACAGTGGTCACAATATTTAGAACAAAGCATTCAATCAATGCAGTAATCCATACTCAGTCATTCAATCAATTCACAGTACAATAATCAATCTTCCACTCATGGGGCAAATCATTAATTTAATCATTCAATCAATTCATAATACAATAATCAGTCTTCTGCTCATGGGGCAATCATACATCAACTCAATAAGTCTTTAAATACAATCATTAGAAAACCACTCAAAGCCTCCACCCCTCAGTGTCCAAGAAACCTCAGTTTCATCCAAAGGGAGGCCTTTTCTTCATCTTGACTCAGGGTGGTCTCTCTGATTCCCTGGATCCCCTTCCATGGTCCCAGCTCCTACCTGAATCCACCAAACAGTCACCTGGATTCAGAAGCAGACAGCTCCCAGGTCCTTGTTCAGTCCTGCAGGCAATCCCTGGTACACACTGAAGTTCATTGGGTCAGGCACATCTCAGACCCTTCACCACTTCTGTTGCTGGGAACTCAAGGATCAGCCCGGTCACAAACAAAGGCTTATCCTGGTCACATTTCTTTGATCCTCCAGCAGTTCAGCCGGCATTAGGACCCAGTAAAATCTCGGCCTTCCAGGAAGCCATCTAGGCAAGCCCTCTCAGCCTCCAAGGAAGCCTTCACCAGGTTCTTGTGTCAGGAAAACTCCATCTCAATTCTCAGTCAGTTTCCAGAGATGCTAGGAGAGAAACACTTTCTCTCTCTCTCTCTCTCTCTCTCTCTCTCTCTCTCTCTCTCTCTCTCTCTCTCTAAGAAAACTCCAACTCACTTCTTCAGTCCAGCAGCCCAGCTCCCAGATGCTGGGACAATCATGCTTCTTCCAACAGGAGTCAACTGGAGGGACATTCCAATTCTGTCTCTCTCTGTCTCTAAAACTCTTCTTATATACACACTGGCCTCCTGTAATCCCCTTCTTCCACATCAACAGGGGAGTTCATGCCCTCCCAGCAGGGGACAGAGTTCACACCGTCCATACTTAGCCCTAAGTTACTAAGGGCTATGTACCTGCTAAACTGATTTCTGTTACAAGAAGAGATTCAGACTTCTGAGGTACCTGAGAGAAAAATTATCCCTTTGATGAAAATATTTGAGGAAAATCATAGAGAATTATGAGAGAAATTGAGTAAGCACTCCCCAGTCAGAGGTAAAACTACTAACTGATGACAAAGATAGATATAATGCATTATTTTACATTAGCTAATTAACTAATTTATATTATTATTTTTTAAGAATTTGAAATTTGTTGTTGGAAAATTGAATTAAAGTATTATTTGGATACACTGGGATAATTGTATAATGAAAATTTATGTCATCTGAGAGAAATTTGGATTTCTCATCTTAAGGTTAAGGTAGATTGTTAAAAATGAGAAAGTGCTTATTTGAGGCAGTGAAAAGAAACTAGGTAGCTATAAGTAAAAACTGACATTAGAAGGTATGCGCAGAAACCAGAGATTGAGAGAACTTCTCAGCTCTCTGACTAACCTGAAAATTCAACAGAGCACCTGCTATGATTACAATCCAACTGAAAAGAGATAGAATGGCTCTGCAGAAAATGTAGGGAACTGAACTTATTGGAGGAAATCCCTGATGCTGGAAACTGATTGGATAAAAAAAACTCTTTTGCTGCTTGAAGAACTAGGTAACAAGGAAAAATTCTGCCTTGCTTTCAATCACCTTCTTTGGTTTGAGGGAAGGAAAAACTCCAAAGGCTTAGTTGTGATGCCTTTTACTGTCATCCATGGCATATAAAATCAGCTTAGAAAACTGATAGCACACTTTAAAAACTTTGACAGATGAGATAAGATCCCCTCAAAAAACAGCACACTTGAAAAACTGCTTATTTAGCCTTGCAGGAATAAGGGAAAGTTTTTGTTTGTTTGTTTGTATGTTTCTTTTTTTAATGAAGAATAAAATACTAGTTCAGAGCTTAGGTAAGGGAGCAAACTTAAAATATGTTCATATCTCATGTTTATGACTGTCTTTTGTTAATAAAGTTTAACCTTGTATTATTAATGTAGTTCAAGAGCCAAAAAGAACAGAGGCAGCTAGGAGGTGCAGTGAATAGAGCACCAGCCTTGGAGTCAAGAGGATCTTAGTTCAAATCTGACCTCAGACAGTTGACATATAACTAGCTTTGTTACCATGGGCAAGTCATCTAACCCCAATTGCCTTGCCTTCCCCCCTCCAAAAAATAAAAATAGAATGTAAAAGAAGTGACTTCAAAGAATCCCCAAATTTTCTATTTGGAAGGGATCTCAGAGGCTATCTATATATCCAACTAATACACAAAAGGACTATTTATTATAATATAATTGACAAATAATTATCCAAGAGGCAATTGGACAGGTTCATAAGGAGAGTAGTTCTACTTGATGGGTAATGAATAACACATATTTTTCCTTAAAGATAAAAAGATATCAAGGACTCAGTTTGAAAATGTGAGTTACCCTAGAAATACAGGTTTCCCTATTCACATACTTCACTGCTAGGTTTCTAAAGTTTTTACCTCTTCTACCACAATGGTGGTAGAGTTATGCCTGGGTTTGTGGGTTGACTGTTAAGTTATTTTATTATTATTAATATTTTTGTTTTCTGTTTAAAAGTTTCATGTTTAAGAGTTAAGGTGTCCATCTTGGTGGATTTTTTAAAACATGAAGCACACTCATGGGGTCTAAGTAGTAACATATGTCTCCCTTCCAACCAAGATATGTAATATATGTCTCCATCCCATCCAACCCTAGGATGCAGAAAGTGAATTGTAGCCATGAAACTGCTCTTTTGGAAAACCATTGAGACTTACCAGTGTGTTTCAGGTGGGGGTGAATGAGCCAAATCAGGCTTCAGAGGGGAGAGCCTAGAAGGAGTTCAGGTTGAAACACTATCCTTGACTTTCATTAACCATATGACTGCAGGCAGATCACTTTACTGCTTTGAGCCTCAGTTTACTCATCTGTAAAATGGAGCTAGTAATTGTGCCAAGAAAAGTTGCAAGAAAAAAATTTTGTATATCTTAAAGCATTCTAGAAATGTGTTATTGTTATTATTCACACCATTATGTCATCACTGTTGGTTAAAAATCTATAGCTTATTGAATGAGAGAAAAAAAAGAGGAAAAAGTTTAATTCATGAGAAGAGAGCCAAACATAAAAATAACATTATCCATTCAAGTTCAACTGAAATCCTGGCAGCTGCTATTCACAAATGTTGCTGACATGGTTTATATTATATTAAAATTCAGAATTACTGCTTTTTCATCAGTTTCTCCTTTGGCAGCTGGCATATCCTGTTGTCAGCATCTTTTGACTTACTAGGGTATGCACATTGTAAAAAATGTTACTTCAAATGGACAGTTTGGGGAGCCTGTTTACTAATTGTTATGCTATGGTATCTTAAAATGTAAACATGTGTTACTCACATCCCAGTGCTTTTCATGCTAGGTTGATGAAATGGGTGAACTTCATAATATAATTTTCATAAATGTGTATGAAATTGGATGATTATTCCTCTGACAGTATGTTTTGTTTGTTTTTAAGCTCTGAAAAGAAAATGTTCCTTTGAGATTTTTAGGGTCTTTGACTGTCATAACAAAAGGTCATCTCCAACCCCTACTACCCAAAGGGATCTATCTGTGTCCAATTTGTGCCTGTCATTGACATTATTTAGAGTCGTTTCTTCAAGGCCATCTTCTGTGGTATTCACTCTATGTCTGTCCTTCCAGAGGGTTTTGTGGATTCCCGTCCAGTCTGTTTCTTCACATCTCAAGCCATAACATCTCAAAGTCAGAAGTCTACAAAATTCATCTAGTCCAATTTATATTCAAACTGATATCTCTGACAAGTGGTCACTTAGCATCCTTAGGAAGCCATCCAAGGCTAGGGAGGTCCTTCTAAACCCTAACTATGTCAATTTGGGAAAGTTCTAATTGTTATAAAGTTTACCACCCTCACCACCCTTGTACCCTTTATACTGAATTGGAATCTAGCTCTTTTAACTTTTAATCATATGAGGGCTGGGCTGTTTTTATTTTCTTTGTATCCTTAATACTTAGCTCGATGCCTGGCACATAGTAAGCATTTCAATGTTTTGATTGACTGATATTTCTCAAAAGGCTTTGGTTTTTCTTTCCCCTACCCCCTCATGAAGGTGATGGAAAGAGGAGGGAAAAAAATATGTATTAACTGAAAAAAATACTTGAGTAGTGACACACTAATTATTTTCCCCTTGTCTTCTGAGAAAAAGCAGGAAAAATGATTAATTCTTTTTTCTCCAATGGGATTCATTCAAATAGAGTCCATAGGCCACACATGCTTAGTTCCTTGCCTTCCACTGATCCCTGTAGGAGGAAGTTTTGAGTTCCCTTATTTTGTCACCTTCTCCTGGATTCATTCCAACTTGTACCTTTGCTCACACTGTTTTTACCTTGCCCATTACTACTCGCCCAATATCCTACCTGTTCTTTAAGAAGAAGTTTGTCATTGGCCTTTCTACTGGACCTGTACACAATAATCCAGACCCATGATAGCACCATAAACCCACTGAAGCCGCTGACTAGGATCTTTGTTTCATGGGAAAAATTTAACACACTTTTTTAAAGCACTTCAATGTGCACATTACTATGGCCATATGGAAGGAGGTACAAAGCTTAGATAATTTAATTTAAACAAACATTTCTTATACATCTACTATGTTCAAAGTACTGGACTAAGCTTATGGACATTTGAGAGAATCTATGATTCATTAATGTGGTTACTCCCTCAACAACTGAGATCATATCCCATCTATGCCTGTCCATCCTATGAATCCTTAATATAGAGTTCTTCCCTTGCTCTTGGGGTCTTCTTCTAAATCTCTCAATACTGCATGGGGTTCCACTGGAGGATGCAAAGTATCCCATCATTTTCAGTCGATCTTGCTTGGTGACTACCCCATCATTTTTTTTCATACTTAGATTTCTTTGATGACACTATTTTTTATACTTTTCCTATGCCATTCCTTGTTGATGTAATCTGTTGAAGCCCGCTTATCTCACCATGCATACATCCATTGCCATTCTGGTCATCTTCAATACCATATTTTTAAAGACTCTGGTAATCACAACTCAATGTCATACCAGATAGGTGGGAAGATAGCAGTGTTAAGGAGAAGGGGAATAATGTTCATCATAGGCATTTTTATGGATTTCAAAACACTTCACGTTTTAAAATTTTTATTTGATCCTCACTATGATCCTCTGAATTAAGTACTACAGGTATTATTATCCCCCTTTTATGGATGAGGAAATTGAAGCTCAGAGAGGTTATGTGATTTGCCCAGGGCCACATAGAGAATAAAAAAATGACTGAAACAGGATTTGAGCCCAAGGCTTCCTGACTACAAGTCTATAAATAAATGACTGAAATAGGATTTGAGCCCAAGGCTTCCTGACTAAAATCTAGCATTTTATCTACTATGATATAATCTTTATTTCAGGAAGAAGCTTTGGTTCACTAAAGGATTTGCAGAATTTCTTAAAGGCAGCTAAACCCATTTTCCTTTTCCTAAGTGGCACAGTACTGGCTCTGTAGTATGGAAGACTTGGATTTAAATCTGACTTCAAACACTACTAGCTACGTGAATGTCCACTGGACGCTTCATCTCTGTTTGCCTCACTTTATTCAACTGTAAAATGGGGATAGTAATACATCCTACTGTGGCAAGGATCGAACAAGATAATATTTGTAAAGAATTTAACGTAGCTCTTGGCCAATAGTAGGTGCTATATAAATCATCATTAGGTATCATCATCATTAGTATTATCATAAGTATTATTATTTTATGGTTTGGACCTAGCTCCTTATCCATCCATAGAATTCTATCCAGCTTTTATATGCATATATATACATACATACATATATACACACACATATATACACATATACATACACACACATGCACATATATATGTATGTATGTGTATATGTATATATCTATCTGTCTATCTATCTATCTATCTATCTATCTATCTATCTATCTATTTATCTATCTGGACCAGGATACCCATAAAAGTATACATGTAATCTGAGCACTTCATTTTTCCTGTATGGATGGGTAGTCCAGTTTTTTAAAGGATTATGGATTTCATACAGGAGGTTCTGTAAAGTTTTGGGGTTTGATATAATTAGTACAATGTCATATATAAACAGAGTGGTGAACATGGGTAGGGAATCTATGACCTTGAGGTCACATATGACCTTCTAGGTCCTTGGATGTGGCCTTTTGACTAAGTCCAAGTTTTATAGAGCAAATCATTTTAAGGGGATTCATTCTGTGAAGTCTGAATTCAATCAAAGGGCTGCAGTTGAGGACCTAGAAGGCCAGATGTAGCCTTAAGGCCACAGATCCCATATCTCCCTCCCCCCAACTTAGAAGATTTCACTCTCTAGGGAATTCCTCTTTGATTTCAACACTTATCTTCTATGATATTGGCAAACACCTTTATTTGATCCTTTCTTATTTGGTGCTTCACTTCATCATTAAACTAGGTTATATTTGTTGCACATTTTAAAGAATTCTCATGATTATGACATCTATAAAGATACCTTTATAGAATGGAACCTTTAAAGTGGTGTATCACGTTATAAAATCAAATTCTCTTTTAAGTGTTAACTGTAAGTTCAGTGGACTCTTGTACTGTCTATACCTTTCATACACACACACACACATATACATATATATGTATAGGGGAAGGAAAAGGATAAAGACTGGATTTGAAATTTTATGGATTCCTGGGTGAAGGAAGTTCAGGTTTTAGGGGTAGTGTCAGTGGTGGGGAATGGGAAAGGCCTCTTGAAGAAACCAGGATTTGAACTGAGTCTTAAAGGAGTCTAGGGAAGTCAGGAGGAGAAAGTAAAAAGAGAGAGAATTTAAGATATAGGGGAGAGCTGATGAAAAATGATACAGCTGGGAGATGCAGTGTCAAATGGACAGAAAGCAAGAAGGCTGGATTATAGCTGGTACAGTACATGGCAGGGATTAAGGCATTAAGAACATTGGAAAAATAGAAAGAAGAAAGGTTGTGAAGAGCTTGAAATCAAACGATTTTATATTTAACCTGGAAGCAATAGAAAGAATAGAAAGCCTCTGTGTGTGTGTGTATGTGTGTGTGTGTGTGTGTGTGTGTGTGCGTGTAAGGAACACATGATCAGACCTGTGCTTTTGGAAGATCACCTGGCTGCCAAGTTGGAGTATGGTTTGGAGTGGGCATATAGTTGTGGCCTGGAAACTGGCATTTTTTAAGGCATAGGGAAAAATATAACTAAAGGCATGGAATCAGGACATGAAATATCATGTGCAGGTTGCAGTAAGTAGAGCAGTTTAGCTAGAATATAGAGTGTGTGAAGAAGAATAAACATTAAATAAACTTGTAAAGGCAGAAAGCAGCCATTTTGTCCATGTTTTTCATATATACCCTTTATCCAGTTGCTTTGAAAATCAGTTCTTTAGTGCCCTCAAAATTATGTTGTCTTCCAGTCTAGTCCAGCTGTTCTTTTAATCTTTGTTTTCTTTGGTGCTATTTCTTCTGCTGAGACTGTGATGTGAAGAGCCCAAGTGTATGGGCTCCACCGCCCTTGATTCTGAAAATAATTTTTTATAAAAATCTTTGTAGATATTTGCTATTTTTGTCTGTCTGCCTCCTTCCTTCTAATTGCATCTTTACATGACATAGCTTGGCAGGACTTCTTGCCAACCTTTCTTTTAACTTTTCTTTTTTTTTATGCAATTGCTTTTTTTAAAGCAATTGCTTCTCACCATTCATAAGTTTGAGAGGAGGGCAGAGGGAAGGTAACAATTATTAAGCAACTACCATGTGCAAAGCACTGGGTTAAGCACTTAAAAAATATCAGCATAGTCTTTCTCATCATTTTTTTCTGCCTCCTCTGAAAGATATTATGAAAATGACATTTTTTCCTTATACTGATAATGTTCTTGACTCACGTATCTCTACTTTGCAAGGAGATTAAAGTTTGCTGGGTTAGTAGAGCACCTGTCTCCCTTGATTGTGACTTACCTGATATTGAGGATCATAGGTTCATCAGTGATGGTCTCACTGTTTGTTACATCTTTCAAAGTATGTTGCATAAGTTTGATAGAATGTTAGGAGATATATTGCAAGAAGAGAGCCATCAAAGTGGTGTTTTGCTCAGCAAAATCACAGCCATGATTATAGTCAACATTCTCTAGATCTTTCCATCAATTCAGTGCTCCCTGATCATTAAAATTCCACAGTACATAAAACAGGAAAGGGTGTGCTCACAAAAGGCATTCACCAATATTATGGAGGAGAACCAGCACAGGGTCGATATTGAAGAGCAGTTCCCTGTGGATGATGAGCTTCTGATGTTTCTTTTTGAAGAGGATGTTGCTTAAATTGCATCTGGCACCAAGTTCCCTGAATGAGATCCATGATTATAACATTTGTATGATGCCTACTCTGTTCCAGGCACTGTGCTAAGTACTTTACAAACAATATTCCATTTGATCCTTATTATTGTCCTATGAGGTAGATATTATTTTTATCCCTATTTTACAGATGAGAAAACCGAGGCAGATTGTGGTTAAATGACCTGCATAGAGTCATACTTTGTCTGAGGCCAGTTTTAAACTCATTTCTTCCTGGCTCGAGGCCTAACAATTTATCCGCTATACCTCATAGCTGATATAACTACTCTAAAGAATTTCACTGACAGAGGAAAAAAAAGACTCTGTATTTCCTAGATTGTGACATGTACATTTATAGACATTCTATAGAGCTGATATACTTGTTTATTTATTTATCTTAGAAAGATTTTGTGAATGGACAGTGAGTCAGATTCAGAATTAAAGAGGAAGATCAGAAGGGGTTGAATGGAGAAGTAGTAAAGTTCTTTGGATGACCTCAACATTATCCCTGAAACAAGGATCCGTTTAAAAAAATACTGTGTTTCTATTGCTATTGTATGGATGCAAATCACAGGATATAACTGTTTCTGAAGAATTAAAAATGGATATTACTCAGAAGGCTGCAACACAGAACAAATAATAATCTCTGAAAAGACCCAGAGTCAAGAATGTTATCAGGGAAATAATTAATTAAAAAAGATTGGTCCACCATATATCAAGAGGGAAAGAAAGTTTACAGAAAACTCATCAGCTCTGCTGGTGTTCTTGTGATGTAAAATAAACTGAAGACTTTATCTTGTGTGGGATCCCTATGGTGAGTTCACTGGAAGACATGCACAGGAGTCACCAAGAATGGATAGGTATGGATGAATTGTATTCTCCCATTGGAAGGAACATCCAAATTAATGAGATCATGGAAGCATTTGAGTATTTTGACTGTTTTTAAAAATTATGCTTTTTTTTGGCATATCTAGAACCTCTAAACTCCAGACATTTTGGTATGAAGAAAGGAGTGATCTTTCCTCTGAAGGATTTACATTATTACTGGACTTGTACAGCATCCATAAACATAAATTATTCAAGATAATTTGTATAAGAAGTGAGCAGTGATAACAGGGGAATCAGAAAAGGCTTTATCTAGAAGTTGTAGCTTTGAGCCTTGAAGAAATTCATCTATTTTAAAAGGTGTAGCAATATTGCAATATTCACAACACCCATGTGCTTATGAATATGCTGAATCACCAAATGTAACAGGCTCTCCACATGGAGGATAGAACCAAAGCCTTTATTCAAATACCAGAAAACCGAGTTCCACAACAGAAAGCCAAAGTCATTACAGTAACCGCAGAGTTGGTACACATGGCTAATACAGTGAACACCCACATTCCCAAGCCTTCACAACTGAACATGCTTCCTCAAGCAGGTATTCACCTCTCTCACTCATGGTAGCTCCTCAGCCTGGTTCTTGGAAGCTCTCAGCAGAATTCCCAGAGTAAAGGTCTCAGCAGAAGTTCTCAGAAGAAAAAGGATTCACCAGAAGAAAGGTCTCAGCAGAAGCTCCAGCTTCCAGATGCTCACCCCAGAAAATTCTGCCATTTTCAGGTGGGGCTTTTCCTTATATATGCCTCCCTGTTTCAGCCTCTTCCTGTTAAGTCAGCAACAGGGGTTCATACCTTCTGTTTCTTAACAGAGGCTTGATGTAATTACTAAGTACCAAGTACATTAGCTTGTCAATACAAAGGGGCTGGAAGATCTTCAGATTCCATTAACATTACAAAAGGCATAAGTGCATTCTGGTCAAAATGATGGAGGCAGGAGATTAGATGGCAGAGAAGACTATCTTGCCCTGATGGAACTTCAGTTTCAATATGAAGACAAAGAAAAAAAAAGGATAATATGCTGTAATGATATATGATAAATGTATGAAAATGGTGTAGATAAAATTCTTTGTTATATTCAAAGAAGCAAGATATAAGCTAACAGGTGAATTAGAAGTGGTTTAAAGAAGGACTTATCATTTGAGTTGGAGTTTAAAGGATAGATAGGAATTAAATAGGCAAAGATTGGGGGAAATGGCAAACTGTATAGGGAATGTAGCAATAGGCCAATGCACAGAGCTTAATCTTCTTGGTACTTGCTTTTACCACCTTTCCCACCCCTCCAACCAATTCTATCTAAACTTCTACGTACAAATATTAATTATCCAGCCATTCATCCATGTCTTCCCCATATACTATGCCTGATTAAGCCCATGTGCTTTGATACAGTACATGAAATTGATTCAATAGTGATGATATATGACAAAATAGACAGATTTAAATAAAATATTTGATTGAAAAAAGATAGTTTAAGAAATATCTTTACACATTTTATTACATCCTTTAATGAATTTAATTATAAATATTTGTCATGCAAAAAACATTGCAACAAAAAGTAAATAAATGTTGATGGAATTATTTCAATTCATGTATTAAAACTGTATAAATAATGACTAAAAACAGTAAATACATGGAATGTGGCCAGTTTTTATCAGGTTTAAGCTCTTTTCATGTCCTTTAGCTAAGCACAATTTTTAGCTCATAATGTACATTTTGGACAATTCTAAGTACTTTCTCCCTTTGAAGTCTTGCCCTGATATGTCATAGTTTTGGGGAAATGGTCTTGGGTTCTCAAGAGGCATGCCCACAGAATACAAGTTTTGGCAAGTCCTGTCCACACAGAAAATAGAGGTCCAGTGATGAACTGTGTGAGTCACTCAGGGGGGCATTCTCCCTAGTTATGGTGTGGACTGTCATCTGAAAACTGACCACTAGCTAGTGAAGGTTTTGGCCCTAGCACTAAAGACAAAAAAAGGTCTATTAAGTTATGGGGAATTTTCAGTTTGCTTCAGTGAAGTTGTGGATCTTTTCAATTATTCAAATATCAGGACATCTAAGAACATGGCAATTTTTATCCAGAAATTTTGATAATGCCAAAATACTCATATATAAAGGCATAATATATTCATAAATACTTATTGCATATAATGCAACAATTAAAATAGTCATAATGATTTATAATGTCTCTTTAAAAAATGATTCTAGACCAAAGAAAACTGGGTATTTGCAAAATTAAAATGATCGAAAAATCTCAATTACTGAGGGACAATAACAACTATGTTAATGATGATGATGATAATTTTGAAATTTGACATTTATGGGATGTGAATTTTTAATCTCACAGCTTAGAATGGACATATAAATGATAATTAGAATAAGATGTGCCACAAAAAGAACATGTTGCTCCAAATCTCTCAAGCTTGACTGCCTTATCTGTAAAATGAAAATATTAAAAATTTCACTAATTCAGGACTGAAAGGATCTATTACAATCTTTCAGCTGAGCTGAGGAATCTGAGAGCTAAGGGTTAAGCAATTTGCCAAAGGTCAGTCTGGTAACAAGTGAAAAACTCAGGATTTGAACTCAGGCCAGACCCTCTGTCTTCAAAATCAGGAGTTTTTTCAGGAAAAGTCCTTGTCAACCTTAAACCTGTAGGTAAATGATTGTAGTTTTTGTTATGGCTATTACTATTACCGGTACTGAAAAATCACTCTCTTATTATTCAATGGAGTTAAAAAAAGCAGTGATCCTGGGATGAGTTACAATGCTACTCTCCTTTATATTTAATGTTTTATTCTGTATTGAATAAAACAATTGCATTTTAGAGTTGAATAAAAGTAACAGTATGTAGGCTTATCATTTAAATTTTACATGTATTTATTTTTAACATTAATTTAAATTTTTTTTTGAATTTCAAATTTTCTCCCTCTCTGCTATCCTTTACCCCTCCTTGATAAGGCAAAAAACTATCATTTATACATGCAAAGTCATGTAAAACATATTTGCATATTAGTAACATTGCTAAAAAAAACAAGAAAAATAAAATTTTAAAAATGTGCTTTAATTTGCATTCAGAGGTCATCAGTTCTCTGGACATGAAAAGCATTTTTCATAGTGCATTCTTGGATAATTGTATTAACCAGAGTAGGTAAGGCTTTCCCTTTGATCATCTTTACAATTTTGCTGTTACTATGTTCAATGTTCTCCTGGTTCTGCTTGCCTCATTTTGCATCAACTCAAAAACTCTTCCCATGTTTTTTCTGAAACCATCCACCTTGCCATTTATTTGAGCACAATTGTATTCTATGATAATCATGTACCACAACTTGTTTAGACATTCCTCAATTGATGGGCATCCCTTCAATTTCCAATCTTTTGTCACCACATGCTTTTTCTTTTTCTTTGATCTCTTTGGGGTACAGTAGTGTTATTGCTGTAACAAAGAGTATGCATACTTTTATAACCCTTTATGCATAGTTTCAAATCATTTTCCAGAACAGTTGGACCATTTCACAACTCTATCAACAGTGCATTAGTGTCTCAATTTTTCCATAGATACTCCAGAATTTGTTATTTTCCTTTTCTGTCATGTTAGTCTGATTGGTGTTAGGTAGTACCTGATAGTTGTTTTAATTTGCATTTCCCCACTCAGCAGTGATTTGTAGTATTTTTTTCATTTGACTATTGATAGCTTTGATTTTTTCTTCAGAGAACTGCCTGTTCATATCCTTTGAGCATTTGTCAATTGGGGAATAGCTTTTATTTTTATAAATTTGGTTCAGTTCCCTTAAACTCATTTTTAGATTAAATTAAAATCTCTCTTTTTTTACTCACAAAGTAGATAGGTTGACAGGGATGATATGCACCTTGTATAGTTCTGATATTATTTATATTTCTTCTCCCACATCTCTGTAATCTAAAAGTGTTTTATTCCTTACAGCTTAGAGTTTATGAGTCTTTGGTATGGTGAGATCCACTAAGAAGGCTGTCCTTAAGTTTTTATGTATCTATGTTATCTATCTACGTGATTGTAAACAGCAATTCTGGCTGTGACACGAGTCTTTTTTTGTTGTTCAGACATGTCTGACTAACCTCATTTAGGGTTTTCTTGGCAAAAATTCATTTGCCATTTATTTCTCCAGCTCATTTTACAGATGAGGAAACTGAAGCAAAAAGGATTAAGTGACTTGCCCAGGATCGCACAGCTAGTAAGTATCTGAGGCTGGTTGACTCTAGTTCCAGGGCTCTTTCCACTGCACCATCTACATTCTCAGACAGGAGTCTGGTTCCAGGCAATTAATTGACTAAGTTCTCCAGGATATTTTTTTTAAAGAAGGGGCCATATTTCTTTGGTAGAGGAATATTTCTTTATTGATTTCCTTATTTCTTTACAAAGGTCTATTCTCAATCCCTAGCATCCTTATTCTGATTTTTACTCCTTCTTCAAAAAGCTGTGCTCAAATTATTATATTGTGACATGGAGGTAATCTTGTGTTTTCAAGAGCCCTGCTGAGGAAGTGTAATTTCTTAAAGTAAGCTAGAAAAGTGTTAAACTGGAAAGGATTTGAAAATATTTCTAGATAAGTATCTGTAGCTAGAGTCAGTTGGTGGCAGAATGGGTAGAATTCTGGACCTGAGGCAAGGGCTTGTTTAAATTCATACTCATACATTTATGTGACCCTGGGCAAGTCCCTTATCCTCCATGAGACTCATTTTCATTATCTGTAAAATGGGGATGATAATACTAAAACATGGCCCTCTTCCCTGCCTTGGGGTCTGGTGAGGATTAAATGAGGAGATATTTGTAATATACTTTTCAAGCCTTAAATTATTATACAACTGCTAGTTATTACTATTCTTATTGCCATTGTTATTTTGGGTATTACTACCTCTTTTGGGTTCATACTGTTTCTCTGTACAGTCATATCTCCTTATTCCAAGAATATTTCTATAGTTTTTGAGCTTAATTATTGTATGTAACAGGAATTTTTGATCAGCATTATTATAATAACCATTGACATTTTCATCATCATCATTGAACAAATAATTCTTAAGCTATCTATAAACTAGCCCTATACTACAAAGAGGTCCAAGAAATAAAAAAAGATCAAATATGCACAAAATATTCATAGCAGCTCTTTTTTTTGTGCTAACAAAGGACTGGAAGCTAGGGGAGTGCCTTTCAATTAGAGAATGGCTAAACAAGTGGTGATATATAAATATCATGGAATACTTTGGTGTTTTAAGGGGATAGTTTCAGAGAAACCTCATAATATTTGTATAAACTGATTCAGATTGAAATAAGAATTATCAAGAGAACAATTTGTACTTCAACAGTGTTATAAAAAATAAACAGTTTGGAAAGCCTGTAAAACTCTTATTAATGCCACAATTGACAGTGGTTAGAGGGGTGATATAGAATGCTACTGACCTCCTGTCAGAAAACTGATGTTAAAGAAGGAGGAGCCTTTTGGGACTTAAGTGACATAAGGATTTATTTTGCTTGATCATATTCGTTTTTCTGACAAACATCTTGTTGGTTTGTTTCCCGCCCTCCCCCCCTCCCATGATGGAACAGGGTAGGGATTTTAGTTCTACCTTCTGTGAGACTCTGGCTAAGTCCCTTAACTTCTCTAGGCCTTAGTTTCCTCATCTGTAAAATGGAAGAATTGCACCAAATACCACTAAGTTCCCTTTCAGTCCCAAGCGTATCACTCTATGACCTCAAGTGCATCCATTTTCATATTTTAATTGTAAAAGAAACCAGAAAATTACCAGAAGAAGGTGGTTTGGTCAAATGTGAAAGTGAGAGAGAATGGATAGACAGTCCAAGTGCTTAACTGGAAGTCACAAAATGGCAAAAGAACCAGAGGAAAGCCAGCCTCTAATCATTGGGTGAAGAAAAGACTTTTAAGGGTGAAGCACAGACATCAATTGAATATGATGAGAAACTGTGGCTCAGTGAGTAGAGCACTAGACCTGGATTCAGGAAGGTCTGAGTTCAGATTTGGTCTCAGACACTTACTAGCTGAGTCACCCTGGGCAAGTCACTTTAACTGCTTCAGTTTCCTAATGCGGATAATAACCGTACCTACCAAGCAGGGTTGTTTTAGCGTCAAATAACATAATAAGTGTAAAGTGCTTAGTAAAATGCTGGCCACATAATGAGTGTTATGTAAGTATTAACTTTTTATTCTTATAATGTTCACTGGCAGAGAGACTATCTGCATTTGACAAACATTTATTCAGCATTTATTGGGATTATTATGATCTTTTACTATATATTGAAGATATAGAATGAATATAGCATAGTATGTATCCTAAAATAATTTTTATTCTACCAAGAGGATATAAGATATGTGCAGAGAAGTATTAAATATACCTTAATTAGGGCATGGGTAAAGCCAAGGAATCTAATCGCCATTTTAACTTCTTTCATTTCCCCGGAGTAGGTATCCATTGCGGGTCATTCTGAGATAGTAAAATGCACAATCAAATTACAAATTCATGACCCAGAATCTTGTCCTAGCTCTGTCATTTACTAGGTGTGTGATTTTAAAGTTTCTGCCCCTCATTTTCTTCAATTTTATAATGGGGCCAAAAATATCAGCTCTGACTACTGCACCGTCCTGTCTTATTAAGTACATTGTGGATCTGGGTAGTGATTATTAGAAGAGACTCCTTCCTTTTCTTTTGTACAAAACAGTGTGTGTCTAAGCTGTAATTATGACTTGAGGAAGAATGCATCAATATTTCTGCCATCAGTAAATAAGACTATAGAAGAACTAAGAAAACAGATGTACATTAAAATAACTGAAACTCATCTTTTGTTCAGAGACAAATGGACTCATGACATATGAGTTATTTGTGGGAACCTTGCTAGGCTTGTGACTGCTTTTCTAAAATGCCATAAGGATTGCATTTCAATAAGGTTTTATTCAGCTAATTTGTAATTATTACTTTTCCTTGGTTGGAAAATATGAATGTGAAACTTTCATGCATAGTGTAATCTCAGGCGGCAAATTATAACACTTTGTAATCAATAATGGCAGGGCCTCACGAACTGCTCCAAGGTTTTCATTAGCTCGAAGGAGAGCACATTTAAAGGAATGCTAACAAGTATTGATGTTTAAATTTGATTTATCAATGTTATTTAAACATATCTCTGCACTGTGCTGAGTTTATTCGTCCACATTAAAGATTATTCAGTGATATCTCCTGGGCTGAGACAACTTCTAAACAAGATAAAGCACCATGTGAATTAATTTATTTCAGAGAAACAAGAAAACACAATTTGTGTCTTCTTTTCATTAAATTATCCTTTAGTATATTGATTTAACCTGAGCTTAAAACCTGTTTCACTAAGGTAACAAAACACTGATAAAACCTGGTGTCACTTTGCTGCTTCCATCCCCTCTGAAGGGTATATGCATGTATGTGTTTGAGGATGTATGTGTGTGTTTGTGTGTATATATGTGTTACAATTACACTTACGACAAAGAAAAAAAAACCAGGAGAGAGACATAATGTCTGTGTGCATATGTGTGTGTATGCTACAGCATTACATAAATATATAAAAGTAGGCTTTGACTTGGAAATTCAGGTTTTTCATTTTGAATAACATAATTCTCTAATTGTAAAATATGAGTTGGTTGAAGACCAGAAATCATGAAATATCACAACTGAAAGAGACTTTGGAACATAAATTATATAAGTAGTGAGGAATTCTAAAGTTAATCTATTTCTCTCTTTTTTATTTCACCAAGTAAACTGAGATAAAGAGAAAGGAATTAGTTGCTGATTACAGTACTAGTGGGTGATCATTCTACAGTTGGAACCCAAATCTTTTTGTATCCAATACTTTCAATCCAGTGCTACCAACTGACATGTATATAACACTTTATAGCCTACATATCACTTTTATATGCAATATTTAAATTGATTTTTACAATCTTGTATCAGAGATTAGGTTTTTTTTTAAGTATATAAAGATCTCAAAGAAGGGAATTGATTGACTCAAGGTCACATGGTTAAATGGAAGAGCTGGGGAGGGGGAATGTGACAGTATTGTAAAGACCATTGACTTTGATATCTGAAACCCAGCTTTTGTAGCTGGTATGTGTATGGCCTTAGGTAAGTTATGAGTCACTAGAAAATTAACCCTTCTGGGCCCCATTTTCCTCATCTGTAAAATGAGGGGATTGACCTTGATGATCTCTAAGTTCCTCCCAACTGAGTTCTGTAATCCTAAAGACTACCAGTCTAATGCTGTCTCTGCTAAATCATGCTGCCTCTTATCTATACTGAATATAAAAAAAGACAAATCATTGTGATTTAGCCAGCATTGCAAATAATAATGATTGAGCCAACAATTTGCAAAGCAAACAAATGCAGACACCACCAGGTGCCACCTGATTTTCCAAATAGCAGCTATTTGTTGGCCATCTCAAATCAATGCTAAAGCTCAATATGAAAACATTTCAAAAGTGAGCCCAAACCTCTTTGCATTTTGTAGCGTGCAGAAAATAAACACTTCCATTGCCTTAAGAGAGCTGGTTCTTTTGTCCGTAAATTAGCAGAAAAGAAAAAGAATGTTGCAATTTTGTTAATTTCTTTTGTTCCAGGAATGATGTGAATTAGTATTTACTCAGGACATGTTGAGTCTTCTGAACCTGAATAGGTGAACAGTTATTAAATCTGGTCTCTTAAGAACCCTTACATTCTGATTGCCGCACAGGGCCAAGTCTATGTAAGCTACCATTACACATTGAAAAACTACCCTCTGTAATTAACTTGCAATATTATACATAGAGCGCAAGTAACAGTGAAATCCAATTTTCCATAGTATACACACTAGGCAGCTTTGCTGAGTATTAGATTTTAATGAGATTTATGACCTTATTCATAATTTATTCTTTAAGTTTGAAAAGTTTTGGTTAAAGTTCAAAAATGTATTTCTAGGCAGGGAAGAAAAATCTATATAAAGCACATGTAAAGCCTATGAAAAATCAGTGTTAGAGAAGACCAGAACTAATGGACCCTTAGAATATAGGATACTAACTTGAAGGGAACCTCTGAACCCAGAATGTCAGAGCTTGTAAGGATCTTAGAACACAGAATGTCAGAGCTCAAAGAAACCACGCAGAATACAATGTTCTCAGTAGAATGGACCTTTGAATTTTAGAGCTGCCTGGGAATGATGGTACATGCCAGTAATTACTGCTGTTGGGGAGGTGGGTCTCTTGCATTTGGGAGTTCTGAGTTGTAGTAAGCTGAGCCACTTGGGTGTCTGCACTAAGATTTGTGCCAATACGACAAATTTCTGAGGAATGAAATCTGAGGAGGGGGTACCTTGCTCCTAAGGAGAGGAAAACCAGCCCAGGGTGGAAACAGATTAAAGCTCCTGTGCTCTTCATTAGTGGGATTAGACTTGAATGGTTGTTCCACTTCTAATTTGAATGAGATAAGGAGACCCAATCTCAACATCATCATCATCATCATCATCATCATCATCATCATCATCAATAGCAACAAAGAACAACAATAGCAAGAATAAGAAATGAAATGTTAAAGGTAATAGGAATTTTATAGATCATCTACTCAAACCTCCTTAACTTTGTGGATGGGACCACTGAAATTCAGAACTTCCTCTGACAATTATACAAATTGTGAGGGGTGCATTCTAGAACATGAACCCAAAAGTTGTGTGTGTGTGTGTGTGCATGCATGCATGTGTGTATTTCTCAATATACCATGAATAGTCACTGAGTTATGTGAACTCGTTTTTGAGGACTTTTCTCATTAAAATTTAAGCTCCTCAGGTGCCTTGTTTGTTTGTATTTTTATCTCCAGCTCCTAGCATACTTTCTAGCAAATAGTAAGTACTTAATAAGTCCTTCCCTCTCCTGCCTCCTCTGCTCCACTCCCATATTCTCCCCTTCCCTACCAGGAAAGAGGATCCAGGGAATCAGAGAGACTACCCAGAGTCAAAATGAAGAAAAGGCCTCCCATTGAACAAAACTGAGGTTTGTTGGAAATCAAGGGGTAGAAAGTTTGTGTGGTTTTCTAAGAACTTTATTTGGAAACTAAAGTTAATGGTTCCCCCATGAGTGGAAGATCAGTATATTGTGAATTGTTGAATGAATCATCTCCCTCTCAGGGAAACTAGATGATTTCCTTTTGTTAACTGGTTGATTGAATCTTTAAGTGTTTCTTCTTGGTTCATTAAGTGTTAAGCTAGTTCCCCTCTTAGGGAAATCAGGTGAATTGATTGATTGAATCTTTAACGTGATTGATTGAATCTTTAAATGTGAAGCTGGTTTCCCCCTTAGGGAAACCAGGTGATTCTTTTCTTGTTCCTTGTTACTTTCTGTAATAAGGTATAATATTGAGACTTTCCTTGTTCTAAATATTGTATATAATATTGTGAATTGTTGATACTATGAATATTGTACTGAATCTTGATTTGTAGTGGAATAAACAGAGTGTTCACTAATACTGTGTAATACGAATCTTAAAAGCTGTTCACAGTAGCATTCTTTCAGGAATCTACTGTTGATTGGCTTTACAGAAGGTTAGATTAAGGGAGGTGTTAGTCCTAAGCAAAACAGTCTCTAAGGATATAGAAAAATATTTAGGACAGCTCTTTTTCTTCAGTGGCAAGGAAGTAGAAATTGGAGGGGTGCCCATCATTTGGGGGAATGACTGAACAAATTATGATATGTAAATATGATGGAATGCTGTTGTGCTCTAAAGAATGATGAAAGGAATGGTTTTAGAAAAACCTGGGGAGACATATGAACTGATAGAGGGAAGTTAGTACAACTGGGAGAACAATTTATATAATGAAAACAGTATTATAAAGACAATTTTGAAATACTTAGGAACCCTAATCATTATAATGACCAATAATGATTCTAGAGGACTCATAATGAAACATGGTATCTACTTCCTGATACAAAAGTGATAGATTCGGAATAGAGACTTTGTTTTTTGATGTGGAATTTCCACACAAATCTACTTTGCTTGATTACACATCTGTAATAGTGATTTTTCCCCTTTCTTTGACAATGGAAGGGGGAGAGGAGATGGATTAAGAGAAAGCAGATTTTTGTTGATTAAAAATATTAAAAAAACTGGTTTTGATAACTTTAAACCTGTTTGAAGCATATGTAGATATAGCTTGTATGGAATATTTGTATGAGATGGATGGAATTATTTCAAAATTAGGCACTATAAGAAATTATAATCATTTTCATTTTGTCCAGAAAATTACATTTTACAGACATCCTTGCCTTCGCACGCTAGTCAAGCATTTATTCTTTTACATTCATTCATCATGCATTTAAAACCCTTGCACTGAAATGTTTTGTGCTAAGTATTGGGAGTGAAGGAGGGAGAAGATGCCACATGGTTTCTGCCTCCATTGTGCTTATTGTTTAATAGATTGATATGTCTTGGACATTTCTATATTTAAGTTAAAATATGAAAAGTACGAAAGACAAATTTAAAGCACTGAGAATAGAGAAAGTCGAGATGGATTTTAATGGTGAGAATGAGGGAAGGTTTCATGACATTTGAATAGAGTAATGAAGGATGGGTAGGATGTTAGAAAGGGAAGCTAAAGGATAGAGTGAGGAAATTCCTGGAATGGAAATTTACAGAATAAGCAAAGATACAGAAATTTGTAAAAAATAGAGACTATGAGAGGAGGAGCAGGGAATACATTTAGAATGTAGAGTACATGAGAGGGAATAGTTTGTGATTAAGATGTCAAGGTGTTAGAACCTTGAATGTTAAGCTAAGGATTTTGTACAGTATGTGATGAGGTACTTTGAAACAGTGAAGTGATATGATTCGAAGTATGTGCCATGTAGGCCAACCTGGTAGGGTAGAGTTAGATCAGTTGGAAGGGAAAGAGCCTGGAGGTGAATGTATCAGCAAGCACCCTATCATACGTAGGGCAGCTCCTAGCACAGGTTCTTAGATCTGCTTTTCTAAAGGAAAGCAACTCAAAAAGGGTTAACAGTCTTACTTTAAGCAATCAAACACATATCATTTACCTAGTTCAGGGGACAAAGTCGGCACCCTGAACTCCAGAGAATACAAACACAAGTTACAAGCAGACCAAGAAACAGATCAGCAAATGGACTTCCAACCATCTGACCATCACATCCATTACCTATGCAAGTTACCAGAGAGGGAAGCATCAACATCTGGGTTTTTCAGAGCCGGGGGACTCAACGGCTTCCTAGAGTCCCATTTGGCCAAATCACACAACTCTTCTCAAAGTAATCCCCAAAGGAAACCTCACATCAGGGCATATATATATAGGCTTCTCCTGGGTCAGAGAATGTCACAGCCCTCTAGACCCACTGTCCAATTACAAAATAACAAAGTATGGCCATTCCCCAAAAACAAGGCTTCTGCCACAGGGCCTAGGGGCAGGAAAGATCTTCAGATTCTCACTATAGTGAATAAGCTTGTTAGGATGCTTTTGCTATGATCTACTGCTATCTCCTCTATCTACATAACAATCACACACATGTACATACATATTTATGTATGTACATATGTACATAAATATGTATGTATATGGGGGTAATGGTGGTGACAACGCTCAGGAAGAGGCCGATTTGAGGGACAGTGAGGAGGTAGAATCAGTCATACTTGCCAGCTAATTGTGGTATTCTGTCTGGAATCACTGTGTTCCCTCAGCTAGCAGGGTCTCAGTCTACACCATATTCATAGATCTCTCTCTGTATTTACTTGAATGTGAGTCTTCCCTTTCCAATGTGTCTTCTTCCTGCCTTTCACTGACAGCACAGAAGTTAAATGTTGCAGACACACTGACGCTTGCAGCCCAGCTGTCTCCCCCTGATCCCCAAAGCTGCCACTTCAGTTTGCTGACTTCTGCTAGAAGCAGCAGGGTGTCTAGGTGTGAACTGGAGTTTTGGATGTTACTGCTTGGAATCTCTCTCGTGCCGGTAATTAAGGCCTATTTCTCTAATTAACGGCTGTTCTCCCCATCAGTGCTAAGTTTATCCACAGCCAGAGAGAAAGCTTTATTAGAAGCTATACTTTGCCTCATCTTCTCCCACTGGGTTGGGGATGACTGTCCAGTCACCTTATTCCCTGACTATCTCTTACTCCCATTCAGGAAAAAAAAAGAACAGGATGGAAGTAGAAGTGATTGTAGAGGCTAAATGGACACTTGTTGGGACAAATTGTAGAGCAGAAACCTGTTCAGTTATAGATGGTACAAGTTTACTGCTGCCATCTTTGTAAGACTTATAGTCTATGAAAATATGAGCTGTTCATAGTTTCTAGAATTTCATTGATAGTTAATGTCCCAGTCTCCAATTAAGTGTAAGCTCTATATGTAAGTGTTTTGTCTGGTCTCTGACTTTACTTAATATAACATCTAGCCAAGAACTTTTCTGGGTTTACACATGTCTAATTTAAATTTGTTCCCTGACTAACTCCCCCACAGTGTGTGTGTGCACACGCACACACACATACACACACATGCACACATACACATATACAAACATATATAAGTCCCCCATTCACATCCCCTTTTTGGGCAGGATTTCCATAGCTTGCCTCTTGGATTGTTCCTAGGCCTCTATAGACAGGATAAAGGGACCCTTAGTCTCATGTAAGTGCTAAGGATAACAAAATATAGAATATAGGACATATTTTATTTAATCTTATTCTGCCCTCCTCATCAAAAAATGTTTTCAGTGCATAAACATTGCTTCTCTCCAATGAAACCCACTTCTTTCAGGAGTATTTAAGTCTGGACTGTACATGCTGCCCTAGAAAATCTCTCTTTCTTTCTTGCCCACCAAGGACAGTTATTTAGTGTTGCTAAAGAGTCAAGTAGTGCACCCCTCAAATGAACCCTGCCTATGCTATGGGTCTATATGGTCCTCCAAAAATATAATCCCTTTTGCAACAGGGTAAATCACTCAGGGGTCAGCATTGAACAGTCCATATCACTAGCAGTACCAGTGAAGGACAAGGGCAAGGTATGACTCTCCATATAATTTCTGTGTCCCTTGGTGTTTTATGGTTTCAGTTCATACTTGGTCTAGAGACTTTTATGCTGAACATAGGAGGCTTGTGCTCCAAATACCCAGGTTTGTCCCAGGAATTCCTCATCATTCTGTTGCTCTGTGTCTCTTGCCATGATGTCTGGAAACATGATTTTTCAGGTCAACTCAACAGGCCTTTATTAATTGATCACTGTGTACTAGGCACTGTGCTAAATGTTGGTGATACAAAGAAAGAAGAAGGAGAAGAAGAAGGAGGACAAGGATGAGGAGAAGGAGGAGGTGGGGAGGAGGAGGTAGAGGAGAATAAAGTTTCTTCTCTCAAGGACTTTAAAGTCTAATGTGAAACTTTGAAAGACTTTAGAATCAATTCAATAAATACAGAAGATTTAAGAGGAAACCCATCACTTGTCACATGTCACAGAGGTAATGGACATAAATACAGAATGAGATGTTTTTAGGGACATGGCAAATGAGGGAATTTGTTTTCCCCAGACTGTTTCTATTTTCATGAAAATATTATTGTTACCCTTATCTTCAATTGAGACAGTGACATTGAGAGAGATAATAAATGTTAGTAAAATAAAAGGAATGCGTTTGATTAATAAAATCCTTGATTTTTAAAAATCCTTCATATGTAAACCCATTCTTCCTCATTTCTCTCCCTATCCTTCTCTTTCTTCCTCCCTCCCTCCCTCCCTTCCTTACATCCTCACTTTCATCTTTCCTTCTTTCTTTCTCTCGTACTCCCTCATCCCCATGGTAATAAGCAAAAGGCAAACAAAAAAAATAGTGAAATAAAATATAAACCTAACATGCACAGACTAATGCAGCTCTATGCTTCTGGATGTTTCTGATATGCCAACACTTTAACCTGTCTTAAAAGATTTTTTAAAATTTATTTTTCATATGTTAGGGATTGACATTTTTCTTTACTTTGCTTTAGGATGGATACTCTTTCAGTATTTACCCAATGCAGCTTACATATTTCAGGGATCAGTTTACTTAAGCCCATGGGAAAATAAAGAAGTTTTAGTGAATTGCTAGAAAAAAAGTATGCATCTTTGGGAAACCCTTCAGCTTTACCTCATCTAAGTAAATGTATAAAGAAGAAATTTCTGTAAAGAAGAAAGAAAATTGGGTCTGGTATCAGTAAACCTGAGTTTGAGTCTTGTCTATGATTTTTTGTAGTCACCTTGGACAAGTATTTTTACCTCTCTGAACCTCAGTTTCCCCATCTGTAAAATACTTTCATTTCCTCCCTCCAGAATTGCTGTGAGAATCAAATGCTGTCATGGATATAAGATACTTTATAAAATTTAAAGAGTTACCAAAGCACCAGCTATTATCTTCGGATATAGATGCATAGAGGTGTACGAACAATCAGGCAGAAAACTACATGTTACCTACTCTTTGGTTTCAAATGGCAGGGCTGTTGTGAAGTTCAAATGAGAGAACCTCTATAGGGCACTCTGCAAACCTTA
Organism: Pseudocheirus occidentalis; assembly: GCA_028646575.1. NCBI lineage: Eukaryota > Metazoa > Chordata > Mammalia > Diprotodontia > Pseudocheiridae > Pseudocheirus > Pseudocheirus occidentalis. The sequence goes on along the minus strand of CM053595.1, from coordinate 267,527,774 downwards.
AAACTCTAAATAAATGCTTGCTGGTTTCAAATTGGCACTTTTCTCCCTGTCAAGTTATACTTTAGCTTTGTAACTCAATCAACACTACTGTGCTAGGGACTCAATTTCTTGCTCCTCAAATGTCTATTTTACCACTGAGCCCGAGGCTCCTGGGCATACTTTATAGAAATTTAGAATAGACAGGAATCTCTTATATCATGTAGTAGAAATCTCACATGGAAATAAAAGCCTGGAACGAGTCAGTTGCTTGCCGAAGGTCAGTTACACTGCCTGTAAGTGGAATATTGGAGTTTGGAACCCAGAGCTATTGATTCTGGGGAGATCATTGTCCCACACTGTCTTTCATTAGAAAGTTCCCCTTAGATTAACCCTGCTCTTGTTTATTCTTAAATGCCTTCACTATATTTTAATCTGTAAATCGCCTCTAATCCTTCCACAAGTAGGCTGGGTAGGCATCTCAAATAAATAAATAACCATGAAGTACGCACCCAGGGTCTATAACTGCCTTTCATTATGGCACCACTTAGGGTGGTATTTAGGCAGATCTCACACAGCTCAGAGAGCGTCAAAATCCAGTAGATGCAGTGGGTTTATTTTTCCCTCAGAGTCGTTCTTATGGTTATGGTAATTCCTTTCCTCCTCCACTCACCCCCAAATCAATTTCAGAATATTACACAATTGTCTGTCGTCTGGGAGGAAGCAGCCTATCCCAGTGTCCCCAGCTCAGTGTTAGGCAGCGCTTGGAAGAGGAGGCTGCCTTGGGGAGACTGCATAATTCCTGAACATGCACAATGTGAACGAAGATACTACCCCCTCCAGACTGAAGCAGTATCTACAGCTGTGAGCCAAGGAGGCCCTTGGCGACACGACCTGACCACGGTCCAGAAGGGAGAGAAGTGACTTTCTGCTAAATGAGACCCCTGGGAAATACACACTCAATAGCACAAGGAAAACAGAACCAATTTATTGAAGAGGGAAAAAAAAGATTAAAAAAATCTTCGTTGCATGTATGATATTGTTTTATTTCAATTTGACAAGTGAGATGACTCAAAGGATGCTGAGGATGCAGTTTCCCTGTCTGTATAATGGGATTGTTAATATTTCCCCCACCTACCTTGCACTGTCACTAGGAAGAAAGTTCTTTAAAAACTGTGAGATGACTGTAGAAATGTGATTATAACTATTGTTATTGTGCTGATTGTCAGGAACCAGAGCATTTTGTAGCAAGTAGCTTCTGGGAATAGGAAAGAAAGGAATATCTCCTGGGAACTGGAAAGGCTCAGTCTTAGAAGGAAGTCAAATAGTATGCATGCAATCATAGTTTTCATTACAAAGAAGCAGCCTAGGTAGGTATTACTGTTCATATTCTGTCTGACAGAGGAGGAAACCCAGGTTCAGAAAAGTGAAATCACTTGTCCTTGGTAAAAAGAAAGTAGTTTCATATAGTGGAAAATATAAGACTTGGGTTGGAAGAACGGTCTCTACTCTGACCACAGTTCTCCCCACCTCCAACTTTGCATTCTGCCCCGGAATCACCCTGGGCTGCCACAGGCCTTATCTTGCACAGTTTTAGCCAGTAGATTTTCTTGCCCTCATCTACCCCAGGCAGCCTTGTGAATACTTCCCCCTTTCTTTATGTGGTTTCTCCCCCACCCTCCATCATAATGTAAGCTCTTAGAAGGCTGGCACTATCTTTTTGTTTTATCCTTAATGTTTAGGTCATAGTAAGTACTTAATGTATTCTCTCTCTGTCTCTTTCTGCCCCAGATAACACAAATACACACAAGAGTCCAATTTATCCTCAAAATATTATTTTTAAAAATTAGCTCCATATAGCTCCTAAGTGGACAATTGGGTAAAGGAACCTCCATTTTCCCTAACTTTGGCTTATTACCAACACTTGCTTTTTTTCTCTATACAGATATGTATAGAGTGCTGGGCTTGGAATTGTCAGTCAATCAAAATTTATTATGTACTTACTATGTTCTAGGTACTGTGCTAAAGGTTACAAAAGAGTAAAAAAAAGTTTACCCTAAAAGGGTAAAACTATATATAGTCTCTACCATTAAGTATCTTACAGTTTAATGGAGGAAAAAACATACAACTATATTCAAAATGAGCTATATACAGGGTAAATAGGAATTAATTAAAAGAAGGAAGACACTGGAATTAAAAAGAGGTGGGGAAGGTTTCCTGTAGAAAGTGGGATTTTAGTTGCAACTTAAAGGAAACCGGATGGTTTTACTGGAGTGTAGCTGCTGCACATGCTACAGCTTCTTAGAGTCATTGGTGAGAATTGGGGACAGGCAGGCACCAAAGGTGGATGAGCAGCCCTTTCACTAGAGGTTCTAGTTCTCCTTGAACACCCCACATAACCCAAGTTGAGGATAACAGAAAGGTCTCAAACTTGGTGAGTTACAAGGATGTTTACTTCAAGCATGTGAAGACTTCCCCTAGCGGAATGAGCAGAAGAGAATAATTTGGTCCATCTTCTATGAAGACACCTGAAGCAGACACTGTGGAATACTTAGAGCTTGGTCAAATATTGAAGAAATTAAAGTCATTCAATGCATTCTGGGCCATCACCAGTCCTCTTAACTTTTGTATTACAACTAGACTTCCATGCCTCTGGAAAAAAGAGTAAGGCTGATGTTTTGTGCAACTCTGCTTCACTTAAATCCAGTTCACACTCAAGTCAGGACATCACCCCATGGTGTTGATGGTTCTCTCTGAAACGAAGGAAGTCAGAGAAGACAATAGGCAGAGGCGAGGAAAAGGAACATTGTGAGTGCAGGGAGGAGTCAGAGATAAAGCTCAGAGATAAGAGATGAAGCCAAAGGATGTCTTTACTTACAGTTACCACACATCCCAAGATACCGTGACTACTTCCACATTTCATAGAGTATCATAGAATCGTAGGACTGTAGGGAACATCGGAGGTCATTTGATGAAATTGCCCAGAATCCTCTCTAAAACATTTCACTGTTCAAATGATTAACTAGCTTGAATACCTCTCATAATAGAAATCTTGTACCTCCCTAGGCAGCCTAATCCACTTTTATGTAATGATAATTGTTTGGGAAATTGAATTATTTTAAGCCGAAAGTTGATTCTTCAAAATCTACACCTAAAAGTACATCTAGTTCTAAGAAAAATTAGACCCAGTCTAATCACAATTCTTCATGGCACCCCTTAAAAAATTAATGACAATAAGCATGTCATCACAGCTTTCTTCCTCTAACTTCCCCAACAACAACCCTGTCTTCTCTTCATTAGGATGAGCATTCCTTTAACAGTCTTCATCTCTTTTCACCACATTTTCACCACAGTCTCCTTTATAGAATTTTTTTAGCTTATAAACAGCTTTCCTTAAAAAGGATTTGTTGCTGTTGCGTCATTTGTCAATGATGCCTGACTCTTTGTGACCCCATTTAGGGTTTTCTTGACAATGATACTTGAGTGCCTTGCCATTTCTTTCTCCAGCTAATTTTATAGATGAGGAAACTGAGACAAACATGGTTGAGTGACTTTCCCAGGGTCAAATAGCTGGTAAGTATCTGAGATCAGATTTGAATTCAGGAAAATGAGTCTTTCTGATTCCAGGGCTGGTACTCTATCATCTGTGACACCTAGCTGTCCATAAATACAATAGAACTTAACACAGAGTCCCAGATTTAGTTAGTAGGGAACCATTCCCTTATCTTTCCATGTTGTGCGCAGTCACTAGAAAATGTGTAGCATGGACAGAAATAGAATGGCTTTTTAAATGTCCAACAGCCTCCCCATGGCCAAATACCCTGTTGTGCTTATTACATGAAATCTTCACTCCTAGAATTCCCCTTTCATTCTGGTAATTCATTCAGTGGTCCTAGCTGTGATACAGCTGATATTGACTATTCATTCATTAGTAATACTAACAACCACATACTCACTTTAGGGATTTAATCACTATGTCATGAGAAATTTGCTGACTCAAATTTCTTCCTGAACTGTATTATGTGTTTGTCGTATATAAGTCAATAAGTCCTTACATTGACATTCAGTGCCCTCTTCTATTTAGCTTCTCTTTACCTTTTCAGTTTGATCATCCTTTCTCTACTTCACCTACAATTTATTCTAGTCAAAAAGGACCATTCAAAATCCCTGGAATATATCCAGTAGTCCTGCTATTTGCCAACACCTTGTCTTTGTTCACTCCATTGTCACTTCCTAAAAAGCCTCCTTAAAGGACATATTTTAAATTGTGTCTTTTCCATGAAGACTTTTCTGATCTTAACAAATCACAGAATCACTGAAGTTCTGAGTTGGAACAGACTTCAGAGACCTTGTAATGTAATTGCTATCTGAATGAGAATCTCCTCTAGAGTATTCTGGATAAGTTGTTGCCCAACCTTTCTTGGAGACCTAGTGAGGAGGATACCCTCTACCTCCTTGATGGGCTCTAGGGAAGAGAGACAAAAGTTCTGCACTGTTAAAGGACTGATAGATAAAATCGATTAAGGGGACATCTGGACCAATTAAATATGGGTAATTGTTTTCTAATATTGAAGATAAGAGTAACATATAGTAAGTGTCCTGTTGCACACTGGGTAAATTTACTAAATCAAAATAGAGACATCATGACAAAGCTTAGGAGAGAGACAGGGATAGAGAGGACACAGACAAAGAGAGACAATCAGAGAAAGGAAAAGAAAAGGAAGAAAAGAGAAAAAATAGGAAGATGGTGGCAAGAGGAGAGAGAGAGAGAGAAAGAGAGAAAGAAAGAGAGAGAGAGAGAGAGAGAGAGAGAGAGCAACTAAATCAAGCTTTAGGGGTGTTATTGTGTGGGATAAAGACCCCAAGGACCCTTGCCCAAATAAATCCAGAGGTTTTTCAAGGTAAGGACAGAAAGTCTTTATTTTAAAAGACAAGCCTCGCGAGAATTGGGTGTCACCTACTCCAGACAGTCTGGTATAGGGAGGCACCCAGCAGGAGTCAAGTAAGCAGTTATATACCCTTGTACAAACAATTCTATGAAAAACCCCAAATTCCCAGAAAACCCACAAAAATCTCCAAACCCCTCTCACCAAAAAGCCCCTAGTGCTAGTTCATTACCCCACTGATGGGGTGGCATGACCTCACAGTTTACAAAGCAGGACCCTGGAAAGTCCCTTCTACCAAATACAGAGAAATAAAGGTACGAATACTCCTATTTAGCAGAAATGGGGCTATAACAAAAAGCCCCTACAGGAAAAAGGGAGGGGAGCAGGGGCACACCAACTGGTTACCCGAAATTAGATAACTTGCAGGAATATGAAACTTAGGCCTATAGAGCCCCTAAAACCCAGCTCAAGTTTGGTGACAGTCCTTTCCATTTTATGAGAATGCTTCAACTCATCTCATTCATTATCACAGTAATTACAATAATTCATATTTATATAGTATTTTATAGGGAATAAAATACTTATTACAACTCTCCTGTGTAGTAGGTAGTACAAGTTTGCAAATTTTCAGCAGACAAATAAATAGTTAAGCCACCTCTAAATATTTCTCAATCTGTGTGCAGAATTTTGTATTCAGTGATGGCAAAGATGCAAAGTTTCTATAAAACACAGTTATTGCCATAATGACACTTTGTGATGTTGAATTATATGATGTAATATGATGCTTATCTTAAAGATGAAACTGTGTAATGGAATAGGCACCTGGAGTTGAAGTTATGGACTTCCACAACCTCCAAGGTGGAAAGGACCATCTCACAAAGAATAGAATGTTTCTGATCAAAGATCTCTGTCACAATTATCTCACTGAGTAGTAAGTTAGCCCCTGTTTCAACACATTTAATGGGAAGAAGAACCTGGGTTTGAACTCCAGCTGTACTTCTTACTGGGTGGCTTTGGGCAAATTCCCTGCCCTCTCTTGTCCTCAGCTTCCTCATCTGCAAAATGAGGAGTTTTGGACTAGATGATCACAATGTTCCTTAGAATGCCAAATCACAAAATAATATATTTTAACAGGAAGAGAGATTGGATTTCCACTTTTCAGCAGAAAGCAGATTTAAGACTAGTGAGTGATGATTACAGAGGACCTTAGAGTGACAGTTCTAGAACAAGATACTAAGGCTTCTGGCTCACCATCTAACATAGCATAGTATTGTTTAAATAGAAAGTCCTTTTGAAAGTTTCATGTTACTGGGTTTTTACCTAATTCATCCATTTTATAATATATACGTGTGTGTTTCAGAGATAATCAACAGAAAGAAGGCACTAGCATTAACAAAATTCTCCCTGTAGAAGCATATGATTGATATAGGAGTATATGATTGATGTATACACATGTGCATGTGTGTATTAATTATTTTATGTATATATACATGTATATGCATCATGGTCATGTATACATATTCATATATATTTGCATATGCACAATCATATAAATATATCAATAAGCATTTAGTAAGTGCCTACTAGGTACCAGTTTTTGTGCTAAGTGTTGAGGGATATACATAAAAAGGTATATGTTCTCTACATCTATGCAGTAGTAATCATATGCACAAATGACTGATTAATATAGTCAATCCTTCCAAAGTAAAATATGTCAATATAGCCTATATTCTAATCCAGAAAGTAACAGAGAAGTGAGGAGAAATTGAGAGAGAAAGACAGACAGATAAGATAGATACACAGACAGACAGACAGAGAGCTAGAGATAGGTAGTTAGGTAGAGAAGCATGTTATTTTATTTATCTTTATTTATTTATTTATTTTATTTAGCATTTATTAAGTATTTACCACATGCCAGCTAAAGTACTAAATGCTGGGAATAAAAATGCAAGCAAAGAAGACAGTCAATACTGGCAAGGAATTTACACTCTAATGGGAGAAGCAAATACATAAATGGGAGCTGGAAAGGGTAGAATATATGTAGGGCTCCATGATGTAGAACAGGGATAGTGAGTGTTTTAGAAGCCTGGGCCACACCAAGATGAGACAGAAGCTTGCCAGTATGCGCAGAGAGCCCAGGAATGAAGTTCAGCTTACAGGTGATGGAAAGACTGAAGTGATCATTGAAGTCAAGGAGATATGGAGTTCCAGTTCAAGTTGAACAAACTGAATGATTTTTGTCATTAGTGTCCTCCACCTTGACTTCCACCCCTTCTGTCTCACATTTCTTTTCATCACTGGAATTTTGTGATGGGATACCATGGTTTGTGTCATATTGCTAAGTTTTATTTGGCTTTGCATTTTAGTTAATAGTGTATCCTCAGACATTACTTGCATTTCAAGTAAATAAATTGTTGCTTATTTACTTCAATGATCCATGATTTTATCAGTATCCATGCCACTGAAGTAGATGGTCCCCTCTTCTAGCTTAATGGACAGTCTCCATGAGTTCCTCTCTATTTTATATATACACACACACCTGTTGTTATAGTGGCCAATTCTAAACAGTAGGCATGAGCCTTTTCATTCTTGCTCACACTGGTCTTCAGACACCTCAGTTTCTTGGCTTGTATTTGAAACTCTTTGAAATTACTTTTGGTTTTCCAGTATAAATTTCATAGACATATAGAGAATGTGCCATAAGGGTGAAAACAAGGATTAATACATAACTTAATAAGTGTAAACTCATATATTCCTTTCCTTGACCTTGTTAGAAAATTAATCTCCAGTGCTGTCAGTACCCCCCAGCTCTTCACCATTTCCTCTCGTCAGTTATTGACATACCTAGCCCATCATCTGTTTATGCCTTTGATGACATCTGAATACTCTGGACTTCCCTTCTCCTCCAGCTTTACTGTAAGGAAGAGGTAGAGGTTACAGTGTGTAAGACAAATTTCCCTTTGTCTTCTTCAGCCTATAAAATAATTTTAAATTTGTTATTTCAATTTTTTTCAAAATCACCTGACTCTGTTTTGACCTTCATTTTCTTACCCATCATTAGAGGACCAACAAACACATTATTCAGAGGAAAATACCGATTTTAGATTTAAAAATACAGTCATCCTGGGGTTTGGTGATGACAGACATCCCTGCTTGCCATAAGGCTGTTGAAATCACATTAATGCGTGTCTGTAAGATAAGCAGCAATTCAATAACAGCAGTTTAATGGAGACAGCGGTTTGGAGCTTCAAGCAGTATCGCCATAATCTAGTGTGGCTTTCTTGTAGCCAGCACTTGTTGTCTGACTCAGGCAAAACTGACATGCACAGTGACAGCCTCCAACCAAGGAAAACATGTTCTTGTAGTTGCAACCTCAGCAAAACAAAGATAGAAATCCTAGGTTAGCATCTTTTCTAGTTTCACTGTTCATG
>CM053595.1:267496574-267519381 GCA_028646575.1 Pseudocheirus occidentalis | reverse complement strand
AGAGAGAGAGAGAGAGAGAGAGAGAGAGACAGAGAGAGAGAGAGAGAGACAGAGAGAGAGAGAGAGACAGAGAGAGACAGAGACAGAGAGAGATAGACACAGACACAGAGAGAGATAGACACAGACACAGAGAGACAGAGACAGAGAGAGACAGAGAGACAGAGAGACAGAGAGAGACAGAGAGACAGAGAGACAGAGAGAGACAGAGACAGAGAGAGACAGAGACAGAGAGAGATAGACACAGACACAGAGAGACAGAGACAGAGAGACAGAGACAGAGAGAGACAGAGAGACTGAGACAGAGACAGAGACACACAGAGACAGAGAGAGAGATAGAGAGAGAGACAGAGAGACAGAGACAGAAACAGAGACAGAGACAGAGAGAAAGAGAAACAGGGACCTGGATTCAGCTTCCTCTTTGCAAATTATACCCCTCTATAACTTTGAGTAAGTCACTGAATAATAATTGACATAATAAAATTCAGTTATATAGAGCTTTTATTCAACTGATACAAAAAATAATTATTAAACATATCTATCAGCAAATCAGTCAAAAAGTGTTTGGCAATCACCTTTTATGTGCCAAACACTTTGTTGAATGCAAGGAATGCAAAGAAAGGCAAAAGATTGTCCCTATTCTCAAGGAACTTAATATCTAATGAGGGAAACATGCGAATAACTGTGGATAAACAAGCTATATGCAGGATCAGTTTAAATGAGAGATAACCAACATAGGCTAGCCACTAGCATTATGAGGGTGATGGTCCAGATGGACTTCCTATAGAAGGTGGGATTTTACCTGGGATTTGAATGATGCTGTGAAATCCAGGAAGTGGTGACGAGGAGGGAGAATATTTCAGTCATGGTGGATAGCCAAAGAACATGCCCAGAGTCAAGAAATGGCATATTGAGGAATAGCAAAGAGTCCACAATTAGATCACTGGATCACAGGTTCATGGTAGGGGGAAGGAAGAAGAGGAGATTTAAGTTTCTATGTGCCAGTCATTGTACTAGGTGCTAGAATTATGAAAACAGAAGTCAAAACAAGTCTTGCTTTTAATCCAGGGGGACAACATGCCCACATATAAACTGTCAATTTTTATTAAAAATGCTTTCTGCAAAAGTAACCATCTTTAGACATAAAAGAAGGCAGATATGCTACTAAGTGGTCTTTAAAGAAACACAGATGAACTCAGCTTTTAGTTGTCTCCCTTTTGTATACTTATGGCATGTATTGCCTCTGACCTACAATTACGATCAAAATATACTTTGTATTGTGTGAGTCAATGTATTTGTTAACTTATTTTCCAGACTATATCATAAGGTCTTTGAGTTCATGGACCATCTACTAATCTGAGTATTAAGCAAATATAGATTGCATAGAATGTGTCCAGCTAGGACAGAGAGCTGGAACTGGTGTCAGTAAAACCTAAGTTCAAATCTAGCTTCAAAGATTTAGTAGCTTTGTGACACTATCTAAGCCAAAGCTGCTGGCCTCAGTTTCCCCATTGGTAAAATGGGGATAGTGATAATGCTTACTTCCCAGGGTTGCAGTGACTATAAAATGAGATAATGTTTGTAAAACACATTACATTCCTTAAACCGGTTATTGTTTGTCCTTCACAGAACGATGTCTTGACTTTCATGTTAGTTGGATTTAAGTGAGGCAGAGTTTCACAGTCATCAACCTCACTCTCTTTTTCAGAGTCATCAAAGTCTAGTGGCAAGACAAAAGTCAGGTCAACTGGTAATGGCCCAGGATTAGAAGATGACCTTGGCATCTTTGCTGTCTGATCAAATTCTCAGTCTCCATAGTGCCTGCTTTAGTCACCTTCATAGCCATTGGAAAAAATTGTTCTCATCTGGCCATTTCTCTGGGGGAGTCTTCCTCAAACTCACTGATGGATCTTAGACCTGCTAGTTACCATGAACCTGAGGTTGTCCATCTTCTGGGATGGTTTTATCAGGGTGTGACTGCTGTGCATGCTACAGATTCAGGTAAGAGTTGGGAGACAGATGGACACCAAAGGTAGATAAACAGCTTTGAAAAGGGTGCGGCAAAGGGGCAGAGACAAGATGGCAGAGTAAAAGCACAACTTTCTTGAGCTCCTTCTCCATACACCTCCAATACCTGTAAAAGAATGACTCTAGGGGTAGCTAGATGGCACAGTGAATAGAACACTGGCCCTGGAGTCAGGAAGACCTGAGTTCAAATCTAGTCTCAGAAACTTAATACAAAAAACTAGCTGTTTGACTTTGGGCAAGTCACTTAATCCTAATTGCCCTCCAAAAAGCCCCCCCACCCCCCAAAGCATGACTCTACACAAATTTTAGAGCTACAGAACCTGCAAAGTGACATATAGAAACAAATATCCTGCTGAAGTCAGCCCAGTAGGCCAACAGGAAGGGTCTATTACACCAGGCTTGGAGCCTAGTGTAGTCCCATGTGAGCCATATGGACCCAGACCCAGAGAGGCCCCAACCTGCAGCACATACAGGCCAGAACAGCATTCAGGAGAGTGAATCACTGGTAGCTGTGGTGGTTTCCAGACTTCATAACCCAAAAATGCCAAAGAGAAAGAAAAAGGGCAGTAGGGAACTCTGTTGGAACTGGGAGAGAAGAGCATTGTCTGGCCCCTGCTCCCAGGCCAACAAAAGTGACTGTGGTGCAGCTGCTACAGCTGCTGTCATGTGGGTGCCTCCAGAGCTCCTGGCCTGCAGATTGTAGGGGGACCAAGCTCCCATTCAAAGGGTAATCATTCATGCTCTGACCTGCTTGGATCTGAATCCCAGTCTTGGGTGGTGGTCCTGGGGTGAGGAATGCCAGTGTTCCAAAGCTTGTGGTGGCTATTGAGATGGTGTCCTCCTCATAGCTCTGACAACATCTGTGAAATTCCCAGTAATTTGAGACAAAGGTCTCTCCACTATGGAAGCAGAGTTCTATCATGGCAAAGAGCTCAAAAACCAAGTATTTGGCTGGCAAGAGGAGCAAACAGAGGAAGCGCAATCAGATCATAGAATTTTTTTCTTGGGGGGGGGGAACAAAAACATGGAAACAGAAGAAGACAACGAAGTCAAAATTCTTGCATCAAAAGCTTCCAAGAAAAATATGAACTGGTTGCAGGCCAAGGTGGAGCTCAAACAGGATTTTGAAAATCAAGTAAGAGAAGTGGAGGAAAAATTGGGAAGAGAAATGAGAATAATGCAAGAAAATCATGAAAAAGCAAGTCAATAACCTGCTAAAGAAGAACCCAAAAAATACTGAATAAAATAACACTTAAAAAAATAGACTAACTGAAATGACAAAAGAGGCCCCAAAACCCAATGAGGAGAAGAATGCCTTTAAGAGCCAAATTGCCCAGATGGAAAAGGAATTTCAAAAATTCACTGAAGAGAATAATTCCTTCAAAATTAGATTGGAGCAAATGCAAGGTAATGACTTTATAAGAAATCAAGATACTATTAAACAGATCCAAACAAATGAAAAAATAGAAGGCAATGTGAAATATTTCTTTGGAAAAAAACACTGACTTGGAAAATAGAACCAGGAGAGAGAATTTAATAAATTATTGAACTACCCGAAAGCCATGTGTATATATGTGTATGTGTGTGTGTGTGTGCGTGCGTGTGTACATGTGTACATAGAGGGCAGTGGGTGAGTTGAATACGAAGGGATGATATCTAAAAAAATAAAATTAAGAGGTAACAGAGGAATGTATTGGGAAAAGGAGAAAGGGAAAGATAGAATAGGGTAAATTATCTCACATAAAAGAGGCAAGAGAAAACTTTTACAATGGATGGGAAGAGCAGAAAGGTGACCGGGAATGAGTCAACATTACTCTCATTGGATTTGGCTTAAGCATGGAATAACATACACACTCAACTAGGTATCTTCCCCTACAGTAAAGTAGGGGGTAAGGGGACAAGAGGGGGTATGACAGAGGGAGGGCACATTAGGGGAGAGGGTAGTTAGAAGCAAACACTTTTGAAAAGGGACAGGGTCAGAGGAGAAAATAGAATAAATGGGGGCAGGATAGAATGGAGGGAAATATAGCTAGTCTTTCCCAATATAACTACTATGCAAATATTTTGTGTAACTACACATGTACAACCTATATTGAATTGTTTGTCTTCCTAGTCAGTGTAGGTGAGGAGGGAAGAAGGGAAAGAATCTGGAGCTCAAAGTTTTAAAATACAAATGTTAAAAATTGTTTTTTTACATGCAACTGGGAAATAATATATACAGGCAAGGGGTTATTGAAATCCATCTTGCCCTGAAAGAAAGTAAGGGGTGGGATGGGGGAGGATATAGGAGAGAACAGATTGGGGGAAGGAATATTCAGTATGCTTGCTATCTTGTGGTGGGGGGAGGGGATAGATGGGAAGAAAATTCATAACTCAAAATCCTGTGAAAATGATTGTTGAAAACTGAAAAACTGAATTAATAGACTAATTAAAAAATAAAATAATGCTACAAAAGAAAGAAAAGAAAAGGGCTAGGCAAGCCCTCAAACCAGAGGTGCTAGTCCTCTCTGAACAACACATATACCCTATACATTTGCTGATAACTTGACTCTTTGGGATTTGTACATGTTTGCCTAATATTTCAGTTATTAAAAAGGTACTTATCCATTATTAGGATTTATTTAGTTAGTTAGTTATCCATTCATCCATTCATTCATTCACTTTTTTATTATAGGAGAGCCAGGGAAATGGTTAGTCTTTTATTGGAGGGAAGAAAAGATGACACAACTCAAGTAAACCAGTTCAGGGGCTCAGTGGCTAAACTGTTGGGATACCAGCTTGTAATGGGTTCTACAGTTAGGGAAACACTGTGTCTCACCTTTGTGAAGACAGAACCAGATAAGTGCACTGTTGTCCTCTTCACAGATACAGTCCATAATTCGCTTGTCAGTGATGGAAGGGACCAGGTTGGGCTCCTCCTTAGTCCCTGGAGCTGCCTTTGGAGCTATCATATTGTATGGATCCAAATCATTCCTTGCAGCCATCATAATCTCTCTCTCCAAACCAGTAGCCTGTTCCTCATCAGAAGGGATACCTCCTCCTTTCACCATGAACCAATCAGTCACCCAAGGAGGACCACAGGCCTTCAAGGCCTGGACTGCCATACCCTGGTCCCCTGCAGTAACCTTGAAGCCCCAGTATTAGAATTTAAATAAAGTTTATCATTTGCTTTAAAATGTCTTCAGAATCTCAGGGTGAATAGGAACTTCAGGATCTTCTATGTTCTTCTTTTCTTTTTAACAGGTGGGAAGGTAGGGCAATTGTGGTTAAGTAACTTGCTCATGGTCACACAGCTAGTAAATATTAAGTGTCTGAGGTCATATTTGAACTCAGGTCCTCCTGACTCCAGGGTTGGTGTTCTATTCACTGTGCCACCCAACTTCCCCTTCTATGTTCTTTTTATTGGTAGGTGAAATGGAAAGAATTCTGGTTTGAGAGTCAGGAGACCTGAATTTTAATTTGAGCGTTGTCACTAAGTAGCCATGTAATCATAGCTAATTGTTAACTACATAGTTATTTCAGTCAAATTAAAGTAGCCAAAGTTAGTTATTTACTTCATACTTCAAGTACCTATGATCTTACTGATTTGGGTACTCACTCCTACAAAAGCATTTATTAAATTAGTGCATGAATGATTTGTAGGTAGATCAGGCATTCTTAACCCTTTCTTGTATTTTAGACCCCTCTGCAGACTGCTGAAGGCCAAGGGTGAATAGAACTTAATGGACTACCTTGGAATATTGTGAATTCTCTACCACTGTTTGCTTGTCAAAGACTGGATGAGATTAGTTGTCACAGTAGGATTATTTCTTAAGGTATAATTTGAACTAAATGACCACTGAGGCACCTTACAATTCAGTGGTGTGTGTGTGTGTGTGTGTGTGTGTGTGTGCACGCTTCTATATATATACACAGACACATATATTTTTCAGCTATGAACATCTTCATGAAAATTTTCACCCCATCCCTGGCTCCCTCAACTTTAAATGGCATTGTACATCTGATGGGGCATATTGTTGCTGAACGAATATTTGTTGATTGAAGGTTGCTAGAGAGCACTGGGCTTTCTAGGGCAAAGAAAAAAATGGATAGTTCCTTGGTGCTGAAAACCTGAGCACATTTCCCATTCCTATTTTGGATAGATAGCACTGCAGATTATTTCCAGAGCTACAGGATGGATCTTTCCCTGGAAGGAAAAATGGGAAGTGATAATGTGTTCATCATTTTGTACTGATAGTTTTTTTCTTCCCTTTTTTTCTCCCTTTTCATCACCAACTATTGGAGTAAGCTTCATAGCATCAATCTAAGGTTACTCCTGAAGGAACAGATATTACAAATCACTCCTCTGTTTTAAAACAAATACAGTGGTGAAAGACTGTGCTGAAGAGAATCTTGCCCCAGGGGACTCCTTATTGTCAACTAGCTTCCAGAGAAGCAGAAATAACTTTGTTTTACCACAAATAATGGCACATTTAGCATCATGAATTTGAGGTTATATATGTAAAGAGAGGTGACTGAGAATGCACACACACACATTTTCTTTCTTCCTCCTTTTTCCTTCTCTGTGTCTCCCCCTCCCTTAGTCCCCTCCTGCTTACAGTTCACTCCCTCCTTCTCTCTCTGTCTCTGTCTGTCTCTGTCTCTGTCTCTCTCTCTGTCACACATACACACACACACACATACCACAGAGCTGTTTCATTCACTTCATTTACCATACAGAATCTGAAGTCTGTAGATTTCTGTATTACTTCTAAGTTGGTTCTAATTAGAGTTAGGTGAACATATATTCTGAATAGAACACTGGCTGTGGACTCAAAAGATTTTTTTGATACTTGCGTACATCTTCAGTCTGTCTTTGTAGAGGTTTTAGTCTCTCCTTGCCTTCCTTTCTTTCCTAGTCTCACTCAAAGTAAAACGTAAGCTCTGTGAGAGCAGGGATCACTTCATGTTTTGCTTTTGCATTCCCATTGTCCCCTTTGATGGATTTGTGGTCTCACAAATGTGGGTATTCTCTCCAGCAATTCAGTTCATTTGTGACTCATTTATGTTTTCTCTCTGTGTGAGTCTTATCTATGTGCTGTCACAGAGTCATCACAGGAGACTCACCATGCATACAATACAGACTCAATAGATGCTTTTTGAATTTAACCTTGGTAAGGTCTTCCTGAGAGGCAGCTTGTGATGTAGTTGATAGAGGGCTTACCTTGAAATTAGGAAGATGTGGGTTTAAGTGCTGGCTCTGACACAAACTGAGTGATCCTGAGCAAGGCATTTAGCACACCCAGTGCTCTAGGCAACCCTGTAAGGCTCTGAATTGCAGAGAAGGTGCCAACTTGAAATAACAGATGGAGTTCTCTCAAGCAGAACTTCTCTTTATCAGTGATAAAACAGTTCCAGTATCTGTCTCTGTTCCTAGCAGTTTTTCCTACCTGTGTGAACTTAGACAAGTCATTTTTCATTTCTGGGCCTTACTTCCATTAAATGTAAAATTAAGAGATTAGTTCAGATAATTTAACATTGACTTCATAAGTCCAAGATGGCAAAAACAAGGTTGGACAGAAGTTTGGGTGTTTTAGTAAAGTGCAAATTCTAAGTGAGTTAACACTATCTTATGCCAGCCAAGAAAGCTAATGAACATTTTGGGTACATTCAGAGGCATATTCTACTAATATAGAAAAGCTTAATCTCAATTTATTCTATTCTGATCAGACCACATACAAGTATTATGTTTGGTTCAGGGCACCATATTTTGGGAGCAATGTTGCTGATCTGGAGGAGGTTTAGAGGAAGGCAATCTAGATAAGAGACTGATCACATGCATAAACAGGGTACCAAAAGAAGAAGGAGGGGCAAGGGCAAGATTTTATATAAAAGGAAGATGAAAGAGTGCAAAAAAATGCATCAATTTGATGATAACAAAAAAACTAAACAGAAGAAATTTAAATTGGGGGGCAGAGCCAAGATAGCAGAGAGAAACCAGGAAGTTGCCAGAGCTCTCCCCAGTTTCCCTTGGATACAATGTTAAATCAGGCCTCTAAAAGAATTCTGGAGTAACAGAATCTGCAAAAAGAAAGACTGAAACAATTTCCCAGCCCATGATAGTTCAGGAAACGTTTATTTCACTTGGGTAAAAAGAGAGTGGAGCCTAGTGCAAACAGTGCCCTGGCAAACCAGCAGGAGGCTCTTAGCCACAGCACAGATCACCACCTGAGGCACATCATTCCTGGCTCAGTAGGATAAGTGGCGGAGCAGGCCAGCTGTGAGGTCTCCAGTTCCAGTGCAGAAAGCAAACTGCCAACCACAGAACCCAGAGCACAACAAACATGACTAGGCCAGGACACCCTAGCTCAGTGAGCAAGCTGCCATCCCCAGAGGCCCTGGTGCAGAAAGCCAGTGACCAAGCACCTGGCCCTTAGTGCAAGGAACTTGGGACAGTGCCCTTTGCACCCAGAAGCAGAGCTCAACTTTTAAAAATGAGCAAAGAATGAAAAAGAGCACTAACTATAGGAAGCTACTATGTTGACAGGGAAGATCCAAATACAAATTAAGAAGAGTACAAGTGTCAAAATGCCTACATGTGAAGCCTCAAAGGGGAATGTTATAACAGCAATAAATTTAGTGGATACTTAGCATTGAGTAATATAGGGCTAAGTAGAGAAGGTGTGAGCTCTTCTCCTGTCCTTTTGTGGCAAGGTGGGGTTGGTTGAGACAGGAGGCCAGTGTGTGTATATATAATAAGAGTTCTAGACACAGAGAGACAGAATTGGAATGTTCCTACTGGTGGCTCCTTTTGGAGGAAGCAGGATTGTCCTGGGAGCTAGGCTGCTGGACTGAAGAACTAAGTTGGAGTTTTCTTTAGAGAGTGATAAAATTTCTTTCCCAGCATCTGGAAGCTGACTGAGGACTGAGTTGGAGTTTTTCTTGAGACCAGAATCTGGTGAAGCCTGAAGTGGCTGTTGCTGTTGCCTAGAAGGCCAGTGTTGCTGCTACTGCCTGGAAGGCTGAGTTTTCTACTGGGTCCTAGGGCCAGCTGAACTGCTGGAGGACTGAAGAAGCATTACCAGGATAAGACTTTGTTCCTGGCCTGGCTGATCCTTGAGTTCCTGGCAACAGAAGTCATGATGGGTTTGAGATGTGCTGGATCCTGTGAACTTCAGTGTGTGCCAGGGACTGCCCTGAGGACTAGACAAGGACCTGGGAGCTGTCTGCCACTGAATTCAGGGGACTGTTTGGTGAATTCAGGAAAAAGCTGGGATCATGGAAGGGGATCCAGGTAATCAGAGAGACCACGCTGAGTCAAGATGAAAAAAAGGCCTCCCCTTGGATGAAATTGAGGTGTGCTGGACACCAAGGGGTGGAGGGTTTGTGTAATTTTCTAATGATTGTACTAGTGATTAATGATACTCAGTGACTGATTGCTAGATGAGTGACTGATTAAGTTAATGGTTGCCCCACGAGTTGAAGATTGATTATTGTATTGTGAATTGATTGAATGATTAAGTAAGGAGGCTTTCCCCCTTAGGGAAGCCAGATGATTATCCTTTTGTTCTTTGTTCTAAATTTTGTGGCCACTGTAGTGAAAACTCTGTGGCCATTCTAATGTTAAACTATTGTGAACACTATATTGTGATTTTCTGTGATAAGATATTATGTTGTGAATATTGTACTGTACCTTGATATGTTATGAATATTATATTGTGATATATTGTGAATATTTGCCTTGATTTGTAATGGAATAAACAGAGTGTTCACTATACTGTATAATCCAAACCTTAAAAGCTGTTCATAGTAGTATTGTTTTGGGAATCTGCTTGTGAATGGCATTACAAATGTGAATTTCTCTGAAGCCCAGAAAGTCTTCCTGGAAAAGCTTTAAAAAATGTTTTAAAAATCAAGTAAGAGACAGAAGAAAAAGTTGGGGAAAATGTTTTGCAAGAGAATTAGGAAAAAAGAGTTAATAGCTTAGAAAAGAAAGCACAAAAATTGACTGAAGAAAACAACTCCTCAAAAAAATATAATTGGTCAAATGGAAAAAAAAATCCACTGAAGAAAACAAGACTTTAAAAATGTATAATTGTCCAAATGGAAAAGAAGGTACAAAAACTAACTGAAGAAAATAATTCCTTAAGAATTAGAATTAGGCAAATGGAAACCAATGACTCTATGAGACATCAAAAATGAGACAAACAAAATCAAAAGAATGAAAAAAATAGGATAAAAGGTAAAATACTTCATTGCAAAAGCAACTGACCTGGAAAATACATCCAGGAGAGATATTTTCAGAGTTTTTGGACTCCCTGAATGATATGATAAGAAAAAAATAAGAATCTAGATAGCATCTTTAAAAAAATTATTAGGCTAAAAACGAATTGGAAACTAAATAATCTATTCCTAAAGAATGAATGGGTCAAGCATAAAGTCATAGAAAAAAATAAATAATTTCATCAAAGAGAATAACAATAATGAGACAATGTACCAAATCTATAGAGAAGGGAAATAATTTATGCCTAAACAAGTAATAGAGAGCATTATGAAACGCAAAATGGATCATTTTAATTATATAAAATTTAAACAGTTTTTTGCACAAATAAAACCAATGCAACCAAGATTAGAAGGAAAGCAGAAAGCTAGACAAATAATTGAGAGTCAGTATTTCTGATAAATGCCTCATTACATAAATATGTAGAGAACTGAGACAAATTTATAAGAATACAATTTATTCCACATTTGATAAATGGTCAAAGGGTATGAAAGGCAGTTTTCAGAAAAAGAAATTAAATCTACAATCATAAGAAAAAAATATTCTAAATCACTCTTAATTAGAGAAATGCAAATAAAAACAGCTCTGAGGTACCTCCTCACACCTTTCAGATTTGCTAATATTATAGAAAAAGAAAATCATAAATATTGAAGAGAATTATGAAAATTGGAACGCTAATCTGTGTGTATGTGTGTAACTGTGAACTGATACTGCTATCCTAGAGAACAATTTGGAACTATGCTGAAAAGGCAATCAAATCATGCATACCCTTTGATCCAACAATACAACTATCAGGGATGTACACCAAAGAGATTATATAAAAGGGGAAATGACTTACATGTACAAAAATATTTATAACACCTCTTTTTGTGGTGGCAAAGAACTAGAAATTGAAACTATACCCATCAATAAGGGAATGGCTGAAGAAGTTGTGGTATATGAATGTAATGGAATTCTATTGTGCTGTAAGAAATGATGAACAGGTAGATTTCAGAAAACCCTAAGAGACTTACATGAACTGATGCTGAATGAAGTAAGCAAATATTAGATGTAGAATTCATATGCTGTAGATCCACACTATGAATATGAGGGTAGTTGGGGAAGTAGCCCCATATGGGCCTTAATAATTATTTGAAGAATGTGGGAAAGTGATTAGACTTATTAGAAGACTTAATTGGGAATTAGGTCTTAATTAGGAATCATTGTGAAGATTCAACGTAATCAGCTTCAATGTAATGAAAAACTTTCAAAACCGTCAAAGGCACTTAGGGAAATCTATTATTTTTTTCCCACTAGAAGTCTTCATGTAATAGGTGGTTGATCACATGTTGGGTATCTCGTAGTGAAGGATCTTTTCCAGCTGTCATTTTGGATTTGATTTGCTGTGATGTTCTTTAGAGCTCAGAATCTCTAGTTTTGCAGTATCTAAGCTGCTTTCTTGCTCTAAATATCAAGAGGGAAGGCACTAATTCCCAAGATACTTTCATTGCTTAACTTGTTTCTGGATCCATATTGGAAGTATGTTTCATGACTAATTTAAGAATCATCAAAAAAAATAACACCTCCTTCTAGAGAGCAAAATCTGGTATGATAATTCCTCTAACTTAAAAAAAAACAATGAAGGTCTCCATGATATTCACTATACATAATACTTGGCATAAAGCAGGTGCTAAATAATGCTTGGTGACTTGGTTTATAATGCTTTAAGGGTTCCAAAGAGCTTTTTCCATAAGCCCATGAAATCAGTCATGGAAGCAGTTATCTGTTTTATAGATGCAGAACCTGAGGCTCAGATAGGTTACGCATTATGTTGAAGCTCCAATAACCAATTTAAACTTGTCTCTCCTGACTCTGAGCCTATCATTCTTTCCACTATAGTGCTATTATTCAGAAAATTTAACTTTAAGTGACATTTGACTACTTTAAAACCAATAGCTAATCTTTTTTGATGTTTGAGTCAGAAGACGTGGGTACTCATCTCATCTCTGTCTTTAGATTGCTATGTGGCATTGAGAAAATTACTTCCTCTGGGCCTCAGTTATTTCATCTATGAAATGAGGGCATAAGCATAAATCATCTAGAGTTCTTAACCTTGTATTAATGCATATATCACGGCTCCCTTTGGCAATGTGGTGAAGTGTAAAGGCCCATTTTCAGAATAATGTTTTTAAATGTATGAAATATACAGGAGTATAAGGGAAATAAATTACATTAAATCAAAATAATTTTGAAAAGTAATAGACTACAGGCTAAGAACCCTTGATTTAGAAATATTATATTGTTTCTGTCTCTAACAACATTTGATCAAAGGCACTTCTACATTTCTAATATTTCCTGTGCTCATGAACATACACACAACAATTTATTTTAAAATTTTTTCCACTTAATAACATTTTGTTTTTTGCAATTGCATATAAAGATCATTTTCAATATTAATTTTTTATAAAGTTTTGAGCCTCAAATTTTTTTCTCTCTCCCTCCTTCTCCTCCCCCTTAACATAGCTAGCAAACTGATATTGGTTATACATGTATAATCATGTAAGCATACTTCCACATTAGTCATGTTGTGAATGAAGAATTAGAACCAAAGTGAAAAATCATGGAAAAGAAAATCCACACCATCTTTCATTTATCTAGATGCAATAAAACTTAACGAATGCATCCTTAAAGCAAATAGAAGCATCTAATAAACTATGACATATTATGGAGAAGAGAGAGACAGGAAGTGAGAATTATAACAGTGATGTGTGGAGCAGAGTGCTGGACCAGTCATACACTTATCCTCTCCAAACTAAACATTTGCATTCAACAAAAATGGTGGCCCCAAAGCAAGATGACTACCAGAAGACTTAATATCAACAGATTAGAATATTTTTCTGAGATTGCAGATTTTGTTAACTTGGAGGGACGGCTGAACCGACACACTGTTAGCAATATTGGAGCAGAAAAGGAGCTTTAAGGGAGTTATTGTACAATTATTATACAATACCACATTTACTCATCAGGGTAAGAACACTTGCAAACATTAAGATTAGCTTGATGAAAATAGTGGGGAAATTCGGAAACTGCTAAATGAAAAATGAGAACTCCACAGGCTCTACAAGGAGGATAATTCATCCATGTCTAGGGAGGCAGCATTTGACTTTGTCAAAAGTAAAGTTCAAGCAAAGCTTATAGAGATGCAGAATTCTTAGCTCAGTAAGAAGGCAGATGGAATTCAGTTTTAAACTGATAGTAACAATGCAGCATGCTTTTATCATGCCCTTGAGGTTATTTGTGGGCCAGAGAACTACGGTGCTTCTCAGCTGCTCAGCACTGATGGGGCCACATTGATTAGTGATAAGGACATGATCCTGGAGAGATGGACTGAACACTTCCATTATGTTCTCAACAGAGCATCATTAGCCAATGTTAAAGCATTGATCATATACTTCAGGTTAAAGTCAGTCCTTCTCTAGCCAAGTTTCAAATTGAAGAAGTAGTTTTTTAAAAAATATTGTTAGGTTACACTCATGTGGAAAAATGCCTGATGCTGATTCTGTTCCAGCTGAGATTTAGCATACAAAAAAGCTTGTACAAAAGCTTATGTAAATCTTCTAATTTATATGGCAAGAGGAAGTCATCTCCTAGGAGTTCAAGGATATCTTCATAGCCCATCTGTATATTGGAAAAGAAAATGGTTTGTCGTGTGACAATAATAAGGGAGTTTCTCTCTTAGGTGTCACTAGCAAATTTCTTGCTAGAGCCCTTCTTAATAGATTGATTCGTTTCTTGGAAGGAACAGGTACATGCTTATCTACATGAGAATCAGTGCGGCTTCAGAAAGGGCTGAGGAATGGTCAGCATGGTGTTTTCTGCCTGACAAAGCCAGGAGAAATGCCAGGAGCATAACAGAGGTCTGTTTCATTGATCTGACCAAGGACTTTGATAGTGCTATTTGTAAGGGCTTATAGAAATCACAGCAAAATTTGGTTAACTGGAGGAATTTATCAGTGTTGTAGGCCAGTTCCACAATGATAAGCTGTAATGGAAATGAAAATTTGGAGATCTTCCCTGCCCTTTAATAGACCTAAGAAATACCTCTAGTTGGAGGCAGAAGGGGTTTAGAAGAAATGGCTATCCCAGGATGGGAGGATTTGCCTTATGCCTCCCTGTTAAGAGAGTGGTCTAAAAGTACAGGGGCTCTGTGAAAACTGGGAGCAGAGTCTGCTGCAGGGAGAACATAGAGATTTAGAAACATGTTTGCAAAGAATACCAATAAAATCTGGGAATACCATAAAAGCTGGACACAGTGAGTAGAAAAGGCTGGGTTTTGCTGACAGCCTACTGTATTGTGTGTAAAAGCAGAGAGAAGCTATTACAAGAGTTGGCTAAGTACCAGAATTCAAAACCTCTTTTAGAAGAGAATACTGGAGAATCTCTGAAAGCAGAGAGGGCTGTTGTCAATTTGGCTCAGAAAAAGAAGCAAAAAAAATCGGGAGGAAAGTTCATACAGCTTTGGTAGAGTTTGAGCCTAGTTATTATGACAGCAACTCCCAAGAAAGTCCATGCATGTATAGGATGGTAATACAATACAATACCAAATGTTACATTGTTTTATGGTGAAGCTTCTGCAGGGGCAGGCTTTTGCCCCATACTGAGAAGAAGGCAGAAGACTCAGGGAAGACAATCAGTGTTTAAGGAGATACTTCAGGATTTCAGTTAATAAGAGATTACTGATATTTTGAGCAGATTTACCCAAAGAAGGGGAGAATCTTTAGTGTCTTGGATGGTAAGAATCAGTGATGATGGAGCTGCTGGAATAGTGCTGGATAAATTGGACTGCTTCAAATTTATAAGTATTTTCCAGAATCTTTTTGTCCAGTAAGCTTTTAGAGACTTTCATTTGGCAGCAGGTAACAATACAACCAATCTGTTAGCTTTAGCTGCTGCTAAATACAATAGAATGTATCCTACTCCTTCTATGTGGCCCAGTGGAGACAGATCCTAACACTAACTTAGAGACTGCATGAGAAAGGTGAAAGAAGTCATTGAAACTGCTATCATGGTTGGAGATGCTGATGCATAACATTGTATCGCCTTAGCAGTGACTCATAGAAATATCATGGGGAAGACAGCCCCTCCTGCTTATAAGCCCCTACGTCTTACTGTACTAATTGGTGAAATAGGGAACCCATTTTTCAGAGGTACTGGATAATATTTCACACCTAAATCATTTAGGAGAACGGGAAAATGATAAATTTACTTGTGAGAGAAAAGTAAATGGCCAGAGGATTCAAAGCAGTGGTTCTCAACCTGTGGGTTATGTTCAATTTAAATACATCCTGAATATAAGATATTTACATTATGATTCATAACAGTAGCAAAATTACAGTTATGAAGTAGCAACAAAAATAATTTTATGGTTGGGGGTCACCACAACATGAGGAACTTTATAAAGGGTTGTGGCATGAGGAAGGTTGAGAACCACTGAGTCAAAGTCAGAATAGATCGCCAAGAAAAGAACTGTTTACTGCTCTGTTGATTTTCGCAGGGGTTGATTTTAGAAAAATTGATGGTATTCCAACCAATGAACTATATAAAATGTACTGTGATAAAGGGCTTAATGACAGATGGAATAGAGAAGTAAGGGCTGCCCCTACAGATGCTTCTGAACCATTGTATTCAAGTTCATCACATCTTCAGGGAGAATAGGAAATTGGCTAACCCCCAGCTCAGATTAAAGAAATACACAGAAAAGATTGCAGACCCCATATTAATCTGACAATATATTGGAAAATGGATCAAATACTGTAACCAGGGCCTTGTTAGATACTGGAACAGAGGCCTCCTTCATTTATCGGAACCCTCATTACTTTAAACATGGAACTCTTATTACCATTAGAGGACTAGGAGAGGATGACATATCAACCAGATAAGTCAAACTAATGATGAAAACTGGACAATTACCTAGGAAAGAATATGCTGTGGTCATTGTACCCATTCCTGATTGCATCATTGGAATAGAGTGAGGAGGACAGTGTTATATATTCTCCTGTGAATGAGGTTATGATAGTGAGACCACAAACGCCAGAAGCACAGCTGAACCGATATTTGTCTCTTTTTGGTTTTTTGTCTGTTAAACTTGTTTGTAAGATTGGTAAGGAGGTTTGTTTCCCTCCACCTGCAGATGCCTGATTGCTTGAACCAGATGTAATCCTCTGTCCATGACTGTCATGTGCCACTTCTATACCTGGCATCAACCAAGTTCCAGATGACAGCTAAAGAACTGACCTTTTGAATGGGACCTTCTAGCTTTGGCATTGGCCAAACTCCAGATGACAGCCAAAGAACTGAACTCTAAAATGGGACCTCTTGGGGCAGGGACAACTCTACATCTAATTTCAGCTTGAAGTAGCTTTGGAGAAGAGACCTTTGACCCTTATCCCAAGATTTTGTGCCCCATTCATTGGGGGGGGAAGGATAGGGCAGTTGTGCCCAAGCCCCCCCACCCTAAGCTATTGTTTCGTGTGCAAAGTTTTTCTATTATCCCTGTTATATTGTTGCAAAGTTCTCTTAACACCATTTTTCCACCTGTTATCCCTGAACTCTCCTTTATTGTTAAGGTATTTTTGCTATGTAATGGACATGAAAGATCTTGGGGCCAAAGGTAATGGGAATAGAAATTTGAAGATCTTCCTTACCCCTTAATAGACCTAGGGGGGGAGTTTGAACCTCCCCTGCTGTGAAGATAAACCCTGCTCCCTGATAAGCTGAATGTAGTCACATGGAGCCTATGGTGGGAGGAGTTTGCTGAGGGGAAGCAGAGCCCACAGAGAAGACAGTTGGAGTCTGACAGTTGAAGACAGCTGGGAACAGAGGACTTCAGGAGGCTGGTTCAGAGCTAGCCAGACTCTGGGGAAGCAAGAAACCTCATCAAAGTGATAATTTTGTGCATAAATATTGATCACGTATTGCTTTGTGGGAAGGCTAAAGGATGGTGTGGCTCTCAGCATTATTATGGCTTTTGAATATCTTTGGTACTTTGGCTTACTGGTTTGGGTATTTGGTTTTCTGGTGTTTAAATCCTTCAACTTTATCCTCTACCTGGAGAGTCTGACATATTTTGCAATTGAACGCTATGCTATACTTATAGTCGCTGTCTTTATCATGATTGTGGACATTGTAAATGTTGCATTGGTGTTACATATGCTTGCCCGGGTTCTGAGCAATGGAGAATGCTCTTGTGTTTTTCCAGACACCAGTGAAGTGAAGAAAGTCTGTGTGCTTGCTCCTATGCTTTTTAGTGTGATGTTTTCAGTAATGTTGTCAGACATCATCAATGAGGATAAAAATGGTGTCAAGGTCAGCTATTGCACTGATGGTAAACTTTTAAGTTAAATAGGGGATAAGTCAAAACTAAAGTGGAGAGACAGTTGATGTGTTTTACACACATACACACAGTGATTGTGAATACAATACAGGCTGGGATGCAACAAAATATGGACAATTCTCTTCCACTTTTACTAATTTTGACCTAATTAGCACCAAGGAGGCAGCTAAGTGGCACAGTGAATAGAGAACTTGCCCTGGAGTCAGGAGGACCTGAGTTCAAATCCAGCCTCAGACACTTGGCACACTTACTAGGTGTGTGACCCTGGGGAAGTCATTTAACTCCAATTGCCCTCCAAAAAAAAAAGCAAAAAAAAATTAGCACCAAGAAAACAGAAGTTCTCCACCAGCCAGTACTATACCATTGATACATGAAACCATTGGAAAGATTTTGAATTCTGTGATTAAGTTCATTTACATTGGCAGTATACTTTCCAGGGATGCACACATAAGTTATAAGGTTGATGCATGCATTGCCAGAGGTAGCTTAGTGTTTCAGAGGCTCTGAAGGAAAGTGTAGGAGAGAAGAGTTATTAGGTGCCCTACCAAACTACAGAGTCATTGTGCTAACCTCATTGTTGTGACACCTGGACAGTATACCAGTGCCATGCCAGGAAACCGAATCATTTCAATTTGAATTGTCTTAAGAAGATTCTGAAGAACACTTGGCAAGATATGCTACCAGAAACTGAGGTCCCTTCTCAAGCTGAACTGCCAAACATTCAAACTCTCCTGCAGAGAATGTAACTCTGATGGTCTGGCCATGTGTTACAATGCCAAACATACATTTGCCTAAAAGACTATTTTATGGAGAACTCACACAAGGCAAACAGTCACACAGAGGTCAGAAGAAGCAGCACAAGGACACTCAAATCTCTATTAAGAACTTTGGAATCAATTGTGAGACATAGGAGGCCCTGGCCGAGGACCGCCCTTCATCCCCACATCAAAGAAGGTGCTGTGCTATTTGTAAAGCAAAATTGCAATAGGTCAAAAGAAATGTGAAATGCATAAATTTCAAGTCTAAAAGTTCATGTGGACTATTTGCACCCACACTGTGACAGAGGCTTCTGAGCTTGTATTGGTCTGATCAACCATTGTCTGACACACTGTACCTTGACTCTAATTTTGTGATATAATTTTGTTCCTCTTTGAGAACAAAGGAAAACAGTCAACCATTCTGTCTAATCCCTCTCTCGTCTATTACC
This sequence comes from Pseudocheirus occidentalis, assembly GCA_028646575.1. NCBI lineage: Eukaryota > Metazoa > Chordata > Mammalia > Diprotodontia > Pseudocheiridae > Pseudocheirus > Pseudocheirus occidentalis. Next base: position 267,500,517 of record CM053595.1, on the reverse strand, counting down.
TATCCATCTATCTTATCTCTCAGCTATCTACTTTTCTATCAGCTATTATCTACACAGAGATATAAAGATATCTAGAAAATATTTAACATAACGTTGCTTGTATGTATGTAGTATATGTATATGTATACTTGCTATATACATACTGATAGTATACATGCACACATGCACATATTCTTTTTTTTGCATTTTGTCTTCCACATTTAAATGTGAATTCCTTGGAGACAGAAGCTATATTTTTGCCTTTCATTGTGATTCCAGCGGTTAGCATGGGGACAAACATGTAGCAAGCACTTAATAAATGCTTGTTGACTAATTGCAATCTAGTCTTTCTCTTGAGTAGAGATGAGTCGACTACTGAGGTTATGTGAGTTATCGAAACTCTCATAGATTAAGTGATGCAAATCCGATTTTAAGCTAGGTCCTTCCTCTAACACCATGGTTTTTACTCTACTTAGTTCCGTCACTAATTTGCCTACCCTAGCTATTTCTGAATCTCTTTCATTAAGAATTTGAGTTCATTAAAATTGATGAGACTGATACACATATCATCTTTGATATTTTAAGACTATTTAAATCATTTTAACAAGGGGGAAGAAATGGCAACAGTCCTAATTTATTTACATGTAAATTCTCTGGCAAATTCTGATGTCTTTGTGAGGAAACTGATTTGACTTCTTTTCCTTAAAGAATGGAGGAGTATACTTCCGGAGATTCTTTAATTCATATAGGATCAATTCTCATTTTCATTTCTAAAACCCAGAATTCTGTGTATCAGGATTAACCCTGGTGATTTCATGATCATGGGATCATAGAGTCAGAGCTTGCAGATATCTTAGTTGTCAATAAATCCAATTCCCTCGTTTTATAAGTGAAGAAATGAGGGCCCAGAGAGATTAAGTGAATCCCAAGGCTTATATAACTAGCAAATTTCAGAGGTAGGATTCTAATTCAGCTCTTTCTGACTCCAAATCTCAGTCTACTCTAGCCATTACCCCACACTAACTTTCAACTATGTGATGGCTTCATCCAAGCCAATCTTTCTGAATCCAAGCTATATTTCCAATCAGATAGGTCAAACATGCAAGTTCTCTAAGTAGGAAACCTCTCTAGGGTCACACCTTAGCATTAAGGTTCACATATCTAGGGATTCCCAAGGAGAAGAATCAAGAAGTCATAGAGTCTTTATATAAGTCTGGAACTTATATAAAGTAGAAGAAAATAGGTTGATGAAGGGAGTAGAGTTCATGAAGATGAACTGATGGAAAAGGGATTAATATTCTTATTGTTACCTCATTGGTACTGTTCTTTTTCCTGGAGAAGAGAAAGCTCAGGAAGGGAATAAATGAGCTATCTTCAAGTATGTGATGGGATTATGTCATCATTATCATCATCATAATTGTCCTCTTCATTATCATTTTTGTCACCATAGCTAACTTTTATATAGCATTTTAAGGTTTTAAATGTACTTTACCAGTATTATTTCATTGTTTCCTTACAGGAACCTTGGGAGGTAGTGTTGTTATTTTCCTTGTTTTAGAGATGGGGAAACTGAGTCAGGCAAGGGTTAGATGACTTTCTAGAGTCACACAGCAATAAGTGTATGAGACTGAATTTTAATTCAGGTCTCCCTGAGTCCAGGTCCAGAGCTCTACTCCCTGTGCTACACAGGACATAAAAAATAGATTTGCTTTTCCTGAGGTCATGCTTAGGACCAAGGAGTAGAAACTGCAAAAATACCATTTCCTCATGATAAAAGGAAGGGCTACCTAACAATCAAAACACTGGGACAGGCTGCCAGGAGAGTTATCACAATACCACACCTGGAGGTCTTCCATGGGAGGCCGAGTGGCCACTTGTTAGGGTTAATATAGACTCAATTTCTGTTCAGATGCATTTTGGTATTAAATGACCATTGAGGGCCTTTCCCCCCATGTTGTTGTTATTCTAGGATGTTTTTGAAATGAGTACAAATTGACTAATGGATGGGAAACATTGTTCTTTTACTGAATTGGAAGTATCTCTCTTCAGGATGGGACCAGCAAAACAAGGCAATGTTTCTTCCCAAAAGATAGAATTGAAACGATCATAAAATTGAAATGTTATTTTAATAAAGGCATATATACAATATTTTTGTATTTTTCATTGTCTTCATCAATGTAAGTCTGTCACATAAATTTTAATGCATGATTTATGGTTACAAATTCAGTTTTTCGTTCTCATTTATTATGGGGTGTCATATTTTATCACAGCTGTATTTAATCATCTCTTGTCTGCATATTAATGGTTACAAATATGATACCTGTGTAGAACTAGGAAGCCAGTAGCTGTAAATGTCTTGAAGTGCAACGGTTGAGTGCTTTGAAAAGTGGGGTTGAATAAAAAACTTTTAGACGTCTTTGTACATGCATATGCATTATGGACTGGCTCCTGTAGCCAAAAAAATTAGTGTCTTTTTCTACTGTGAATATTCCAATTTACATGGATTGAATTTTCATAAGCATTCTCATATGCTTAATATGTGTATCCATAGTTATATCTAGCATAATCCTTACCTTAGATCATGCAAGGTAATTAGCAATTCATTTAGAAATATTAATATCAAAGTAAACCCAGGAGAAATGTACTGATAGGCTTACAAATGGATTCATTTTTATTGTCTCACTGCATAAAAAGAGAAAATAAATGACAGTCTTGATAATAACTCATTATTTCTATAGTGCTTTAAAGCTCAGAAAGCGTTTTTCTTGCAACAATCCTGTGAGGAAGGTAGATAGAGTCCAGTAGGTAGACAAGGATGTCTTCTAATACCCATTTTAAAGGTGAGAAACTGAGACTCAGACAAGCGAGATGCCTCACTCCTTGTTCTATAGCTACAAATCAAAAGTGTGGCAGTCATTTCCATAGAACCCCATTCAAACTGCTCATTTTACAGATCAGAAACCAGCTGTGATTGATTTGTCCTGAGTGGAAGAACCAGTATTTAATTGCATGTATACTGACTCTGAGTTGATTGATGAGCATATGATTATTAAGTTCTGTTGAGGGGGCAGCTAGGTGGCACAGTAAATAGAACACTGGCCCTGGAATCAGGAGGACCTGAGTTCAGATTTGGCCTCAGACAGTTAACACTAACTGTGTGATCTTGAGCAAGTCACTTGGCCCCAATTGCCCTGCCTTCCCCTCTCCAAAAAGACAGAAAAAATAGCTTGATTAGGTTTCAAGCATGGTGCTAAATGCTGGGGATACAAATGCAAAAAAATGAAACATTCCAGTGATCTTTCTACCATATAGAGATGCCATCTCTGCCCCTCATAAAATAGAATGGTTTCATGTTTCTGTATGAAATTGCTCATTTGCAGTCCTGTGACACAATTGATTAGTTGACCAGTAAGTAGAATTTTGCAGTCTGGGGGCAGTAATCAGACTTGTTTTTGCTACTGTCTTTGTGAACATATAATACAATATATTGATACATATATTGATATGTGGACACAGAATAATAGTAATATCATTTACATAGTGCTTTAAGGTTTGCAAAGTTCTTTACAAATGCCATCTCATTTGATTCTGACAATTCTGGGAAGTAAGTGCTACTATTTCCCTTTTACAGATGAGGAAACTAAGGAAAATTAAGTAACTTGCTCAAGGTCACATGTGTAATAAGTGTCTGAGACCAGATTTGAATTCAGGTCCTTCTTTCTCCAACAGCACCCTATCCAGTGTACCTAGCAATGATCTGTTCAAATCCTTTAAGGCACAACATGAATTCTGTCCTGTCCAGGAAGCCTTTTTTCTTTCTTCTTTCTTTTCCTTTTCCTTTTCCTTTCCTTTTCCTTTTCCTTTTCCCTTTCCTTTTCCTTTTCTTGTTCCTTTTCCTTTTCCTCTTTCCTTTGACTATTCCCCCTTCCCTTCCCTTCCCTTCCCTTCCCTTCCCTTCCCTTCC
>CM053595.1:267479561-267496074 GCA_028646575.1 Pseudocheirus occidentalis | reverse complement strand
TTCTTTCTTTCTTTCTTTCTTTCTTTCTTTCTTTCTTTCTTTCTTTCTTTCTTTCTTTCTTTCTTTCTTTCTTTCTTTCTTTCTTTCTTTCTTTCCTTTTATGTGTGATGCCAAATGGCAATGCTGTAACCATAATGGAGCACTCAGGAAGATGGCACAGGCCCTGTTTGGAAATTTCCCCTTCCTAGTTACTTCTGAGATAATGAGGAATTTTTTCTGGAGCAGCAGTAGTGTACTCTGAATCCTTAAACTGCTATCTAGGACCACCTTCTTGTAGTACTTCAGCAGACGGTGGCAGAGTAAGTTTACCTCCAATGTGCATTTTCCCTTTACCAGTGGCTGACTGAATTGTTAGTCCCTATTAGGATTGTCAGGTATGACCTTTGTCCCAGATATTGACTGACAGCTCAATCAAGCAGTTATATTGGTGGAAATGGATGGATTGGTCTCTACTACCTAAATGTTTTGTGTGTGTCCCATAAATGATGCTACAATTTTAGTATAAAGTCTTAATGTGTGGGTCCTCTGAAAACACTTTCTTTTCTACCCTACAAGTTAATTGCATTTAAAACTAAATTTTAGTAGTATTTTCTGAGTAGAGAATTACATTCCTGCCTTTCAGTTGTATGATTCACCAAGCTTTTATTTCCATCCCTGTGTGACCTTGGGCAAGTATGTTAACCTCTCATTTTATTTTCTTACATCAGGCTCACAGCCGAATGAATTGTTTAAGGGTTTCATGTTTTCCCTTTGGTTTATTAAAATCACAATTAGATAAATTCCTGAGGTATATTGTTTCTAACAAAGACTTTCTTTTTTCCTGTGCAGATCAGCTCATAAATATTCAAAGGATTATGTTCTAGAAAGTGTCCTAGCTTAATACCAGCTGATGAATTTCAAGTACAAGACATTACAGAAGTCCAGTGTTTGTTAAATTCATTTAAATTTCTCTTTTTATTCTTTTTTTCTGCCTTTTTACCAGGTGGCAAATTAGGAGAAAATCATATGCACTAAAGACAATGAAGAAGGTCTGTATTCTTAGATCTCCCACCTCACAAGCAGTTGCAAAGGTTGGCCTAATTATACTTTCTCAATTTAAGACATCCAAAGAACTTGGAGTTCGGGAAGCTGCTCTGATTTTCTTATGAGTACAATAGGAGGAAATAAATAAATTATTCCAGAATATTAGCTATGCAGCACAGACTGTTTAGTGGCCTTGATAATAGGACTCTTTCTGAAACAATGACAGGTACCAAGTCCTCTTAAAGGGGCAACTTTTGGAGACTTTGCTGTCCATTAGGCAGCATGATGTGACCAGAGTGCAGGAATCAAAATCAGAAAGAACTGCCTTTAAATTGTTCCTTATGTCTCTTCTATTTGTGTGACACTGGGTGAGTCTTTACTTTTTGAAGCTTTAGATTCTTCACTTCTTTAGGATCATAAGATGATAAATCCAGAGATGAAGGGACCTTAGAGCTTATCTGTTCCAACCTCTTAATTGTACAGATGAGGAAACTGAGGTCCAGGATAGTTAGGTGATTTACTCAAAGTCACATAGGCAGCAATCATCATACTGTATTATATAAGCACCTTCTGACTCCACTTCTTCATCTATAAGATGGGGTTAATAATAATACATAACGTCAGAGAGTTTTTAGAAGGATCAAGTGGGATAATAATATATGTAAAGTGCTTTGCAAACCTTAATGCTCCTTATTAATGTGAGCTATTGTTATCTCCAAAGCCTCTAGTGACATTTAAAGTGCTGATGCCTGGTGGGTAAGATACTTAAAATATGCAAACACCTGACATGACCCTGACAGATCTTTGAAAAGTATTCAGCCATGTTATCCCTACTGGTTGTAACTTGGTATGGAAAAAAAAATCAATTAGATGTAGTAAGTTTAGAAAGGCAATTGCGTGGTGTGACAGGAAGGCTGATGGACATGTAGACATAAAACCTGACTGAGCAGGAGCTCTGATACTTCTTTCTCTTCATGTGTCCATGGGCTGATTATTATCATTTTCTGGGACTTGATTGTCTTACCTCTAAAAAAATGGGATAATATTTCTCTCATTACTTCTTTTACTTCCTTCACAAGACTGTTAGAAAAAAAAGTGCTAGAGGAAATTATAATTATTACATATTTAGAATTATCATGTATTTTGAAATTTAACATAGTAATAATTATTATTTATAATGATACCATATTTTTGAAAGATATACATGAATATGAATGATTTTTAGAAAATTGTTACCTTTCAGCAACTATCAAGTCATGCCAGAATATAGGAGAAGTAAGTAATTTTGTTCTACATGGGCTAACAGCTAAAAGTAAACACTTTCCATGGGTTAAATGTCCATCCAGTAGTCCTGTTTTCACTTTCAGCATTGTTTTCCTCTATACTCTTATGCAGTTAAAGAGTAAAGCATAAACAGCAGCTTGGAGAAATGGAAAAATAAATAAATAACCTGGCCTTGAAGCTGCTGAGCTTCTGAAAACGTGAATTCTATTTCTGGCTCTTCTGCTTACTAGTTGTATGACATTTGAAAAGTCACTCTCTGAGCTTAAATTTCTTTACCTGTAGGGGGAAAAAAGAAATACAAAATAAAACAACCAACCAAAGAAAAGAAACTTTCTATTAAGCCATGCTTTTATGACAAGGTTTTGAGATTGGATTGGCATCAATATTGCCTCTTAGCCCCTAGAACAATTTGGGACTAATGGGTTCTTTGAGCTGGAAAGTGCATTTTCTTCAGATTGGATTCTTCTTAAGTATATACACACACACACACACACACACACACACACACACACAGTATTCAAGACGCAAGGACTAGGGACTTCAAGATTGGGAGAAGCACTTAGAGAGAGAACATTTCCAGACCAACTCAGTATTTAATGAGCAATTGCTGGAACAGGGAAGCCTCAATGTCACAGGAGAGCTGAAACTGTAGATAGAAACCCACCTTTCCTAGAAAGAGTGACCATGTTGGCTGTAGCTTAGTCTTATTCTCATTCCTCTTGGACCTCCTCCTACTACTCACCACCACCACCATAGCATGCCTAGAGGTCTGCTGGTTGGAGACTAGGAGGCCCCAGCTTTGAGATGGACACCATGGTTGCCTGCAGCCATTTCCACAATTTCTTTGGAGAGCCATGGGCTATTCTCTTCTCCCACCCTTAGGAATTTCCTCCAGTGTACACAACAGAGGTGGGCCATGCTGCAAAACTGGCCCCAGAATTTGCTAAGCAGAATGTTAAGATGATCACTTTTTCTGTTGCCTCTGACTCTGTCCAGGACCATCTTGTCTGGAATAAGGATATCAGTGCCTGCCATGGAGATGAGCCCATAAAGAAGCTGTCGTATTCTATCATTGATCCATCATTGATATATCACAAAGGTGACAATCAAGTTGGGCATGTTAGACCCTAATGAGTGGGATGGGAAGGGTATGTCTGTGACAGCTTGGGAGGTATTTATTTTTGGCCCCATAAGAAGTTGAAGCTGCATATGCTGTAACCAGAAACTACTGGCAGCAGCTTTCATGAGATCCTTAGAGTGGTTGATTCCCCTCTGTTGACAGCAAACAAGGAAGGAGATAGTATTATGGTTATTCCAACTATCTGTGAAGAGGAAGCCAAAAACTATATCCTAAAGGCATATTCATCAAAGAGCTTTCTTCAGCCAAGAAATACCTATAGTATACCCTTCAGGTGTAGGTTACTACAGCTAGGCCATGCTGAGTCTGTCTGGGGCTCCCTTGAAGATTTCTTCCAGAAAGCATACCAGCCTGTCAATCATGTCTTCCCTCAGAAATTGATGCAAACATGTTGGGATAATGAAAACCAAGAGTATTTGGGCTTCTCTACTAATGACTTTTTAAATGAAAATGACATTAAAAGTCACCCTTGGTTTCTCTTTCTTGTGCCTTTATTAGCATTCTACTTCAGTCACTGAACTCCTTGGTACTCTCTTAGCTGTCTCTGTGACTTGCATTGTTTGGGATTTAAATCCTTGTGAGATCTGATGTAATCTCCACTGTCATTCAACTAGTATCACTGGCATGTGAGAAAGAGGCTACTTAGGAGCATTGCAATAATAGGACTTCTTTAACTGGCCTAATAGAGAAATCAATTTTTTTTCTAATTATCCACTTGAGGGAAGGGAAAATTTAACATATCTGCTTTTGAGCTTCACCTCTCTTCTGGAGATGTTTAAGTTTATGACCAACAACTTGTAATAATTTAGGTATTTCAGAAAGGTTTTTTTTCTCAATGTTGTAAGTTCTAACCACAGTTAGGAAAATCTTGGAGATTCTTATCTTTGTAGGAGATAATAGAGAAGCAGAATGAAACCTTATGATATTTTTTTTATATTGGGCAAAAGAGCTTTCTAATTATGTTTCACTATGTGGTTGAGATTGCAGAGAAGCCATACAATGACTGTCAGAGGTTTACAGAATAATGGAGGACCTTGATTATGGGCATCTTTTTAAATGAATCATTAATCTGGACATAGAAATAGGCTCATAAATGTTCATAATAAGATGAAAGCATATATACTAGAGGGATAGGTTTACTATAAATTATATACTATACTATCCTATTCTATATTAGAAGGGATAAAAATACTGTTTCTTTACTACAAAATATTATCTTTGCAATATATAGTTTTCTGTTTTCTGATATTTTGCCTTTAGTGGAGCCACATATAAAAGCTTTTTGAAACTAGGTTAAAAACAAACAGAAAAATACAACAGTAACACACCTCTTAAGGAATGAGGGAAGTTGGAACCTTAACAAAACAAATCAACTCAGCATCTCCTTTCTGTGCCTGGCCAGGATCATACACTGTAATATTTTCTGTTTGAGTTTAAAAAAATTTATTCAAGTATTTCTTTCATTTTGTTATCCTCCACAAGCATAACAAGCAAAAAAAAATCCTAGAGGTTAGAAGGAATGTAAATTAGGGCAGAGAGCTCAACCTTTGTCTCAATGATAGGACATTTCCTAAATGGGGGCTCTGAGCTATTGTCATTTATACACCTAGCTTTTCATCTGACATAGACTCCATAAAACAGCATAAAAGGAGACCACATGAATAATAGAGTCATTATATTGGCCCTAGTTGGGGAGAGAGAATTTAAAAGTGTATGGACAATTAAATCTATGTAGTAAAAAGGAGTAGGAGTAGAGAGAGATGACCAAGATCACACCCTATAACATTCCACAGGCAGGAAATAGAAAAAGTCTTTAAAAGATTCAGGTCTGCTGGTATTAAGGAGGAAGGAGGAGAAAATATTTACTACCATCTTGTCAGTTCTATATTCCATTCCAACAAACACCAGTGTTAACACTGACCTATATCTTAGAGATAGTTGCTCCTTCTATCTTTAAATCATTTAATCCTTAAACTTTGTTTTGGATTTTAATAAATATATTGATTCCATCTGTGAGTTCCTCTACCTCTTTTCCTCTATACTTCAATCCTTCTCTGTGTTTTCTCACTCTCTCCTCCTTGTATCTTGTCTTAAAGGCAGAAGTTAATTCCTACTTTTCCAAGGCTACCTTCTTCCATCTTTGTCCTTGATTATATCCTTCCCATTTATCATACACACATCACAGATTTGTCTTTAGGTGTAAATTAAGTAACTTATTTTAAAGCACTCCACACATATCATAATAAGTCATGTTTCTATAGCTTATTACAGTTTATCATATGCTTTCTTTACAACATTCCTGTGAAGCAGGTAATGGAGGGAGGTATAATTTTAATTTTACAGATGAAGAAATATATCTAGTTAGTATATAATTGGTGAAAACCAGATTTATTTGTATTGCCCCATCCTCCCAATGTACATATATTAGCTAGAGACTAGACATTACCCCTCCTACTAGTTTTTTGCTAGGTAACATTATTTAGAATCAAATTTCCTGTATCCTTGTCCCACATTCCTTACTCCTTGTTAGGCAATTTAGAAAATACCCTCATTTCACTGGTCCCAACTATAATATTATCTTCTCCATTCAATGAAGGGGAAGTCATTTCTTGGTTCCATATTGGCTCTTTGTCTAAAACTGCATATAAGTTTGAGCACTGAAAGTCTCCGATCAGACTAAAAATATAGTTTCAAGGTTGTGTGTCTGGAGCCAATCAAATCTATTTTACTCTCCCACTTATGACAATGGCAGCCGCACAGGGACTATTTCCCATTGGCCTAGGTCCCCTTCTTCCTCATGTACAGGGTTTTTGTTTTGTTTTGTTTTAAGTCTACTGTCCCTGTGGGGCACTGCTGCTCTTCATCAAAACTCTCAATTCCCAACTAAAGTTTTCTTCTACAAGAAGTCTTTCCCAACTTCTTTTCATTCTAATACCTTCTCTTTCAAAAATTATTTTGTATTTTTCCTGCATGTATCATCTTTGTACATCTCTACTGAAGAGAGCACAACCCTGAGGTGCTAGCCATGTTGTTCAAATGCCAAATGTACACTTGCCAAAAAGACTGTTTTGTGGAGAACTCACACAGGATAAGCACTCACTCAGAAAAAGTGATACAAGGTCACTCTCAAGGTCTCTCTTAAGAACTTTGAAATTGATTGTGGAATATAGGAGACACTGGTATAGGACTGTCCATTGTTGTGTTCCTTAAACAGAGAAGGTGCTGTGTTCTGTGAACAAAGCAGAATTGAAATAGCTCAAAAAAACAAAACAAAACCAAAAAATGCAAAATGCCTGCATTTAGAGAATCTACTACAAATGTTCACATGGGGTCTTCGTGCCTGCCCTGTGCTAAAGCATTCTGAGCTCATATTGGTCTGATCAGCTGTAATAGCAAGCTCCCTAGCACACAGGCTGGGCTGATAGCATGGGTTCTTTGATCTGTTTTGCTAAAGGAAAGACAACTTAAAGCAGTCAACAATCTTACTTTAATTACATTCACTAGTTCAGGGGAAAGGTCAGCACCCAAAACATGAAAATACAAACAGAGAAATCAGCACAGAGATTCAAGAGACAGGGCTCCTACTGTCTAAACAAATTAATACAACCACCCATATATACCACTGGATCAGAAGAGCACAAAGGTCTGACTAGTTGGGGGACTTTTAACAAACAGCTACTCATAGTTCTGTCCAAGGAATCAAAAGGTCCTTCTCATAAGTGAGCCCCCAAAGCAAAATGCCAACCTCCCAGAATATTTATATAACAAAGACTTGGCCCCTATTTGACCCAGAGCCAGGAGACACAAAACCTACTTGACTCAGCACAGCTATGAATTATCAGGCTTCAAAGGAGATTAATTCTTCAGATGTTTACAATTTAGCCTGAGCCTAGGAAACCGCACTCCAGAAAAAAAACAAAAAACAATCCTACCTTGCTTACACTTACATCAGCCAGAGTTGGACGCATTCTAACTTGAGTCTAACATAGTGATATCATTTTTGGTTCTCTTTGAGAATGAAGGACAACGATCATACCCAATATGTTAAGATACTGCAAAGGGTGGAGAGGGTATAAGGACACCACAGGGTATTTGTTTACTTGAAAGCTCTGGTCTTTTCATCAAGAATGCTTGAAGGTCTTCTATTTTATTGAATATTCATTTTTCCCCTAAAAGATTGTACTGTTTTGCTGGGCAGGAGATTCTTGGTTATAATCTTAGCTCCTTTTTCCTCCAGAATATGTTATTCCAAGTACTCTGATACTTTAAATTTGAAACTGCTAAATCTTATGTTATCCTGATTGTGATTCCATAATACTTGAGTTATTTTTTCTGCCTGCTTGCAATATTTTCTCCTTGACCTGGAAGCTTGGAAATTTGGCTATACTATTCCTGGCAATTTTCATTTTGGAATCTCTTTCAGAAGGTAAATTCTTTCAATTTCTCATTTATCCACTGGTTCTAGAATATCAGGGCAATTTTCCTTGATAGTTTCTTGAAAGATGATATCTAGGCTTTTTTTTTCCTCATCATGGCTTTCAGGTAGTTCAGTAATTCCATCCCCCCCCCTTTTTTTTTCTTTTTTGGAAGGGGAAGGCTGGGCAGTTGGGTTATATGACTTGCCCAAGGTCATACAGCTAGCAAGTATTAAGTGTCTGAAGATGGATTTGAACTCGGGTGCTCCTGATTCCAGGACTGGTGATTTATTCACCGTGCCACCTAGGTGTCCCCCAGTAATTCTTAAATGAACTTTTCTCAATCTATTTTCTACATCAGCTATTTTATATTTTCTTCTATTTTCATTTTGTTTGATTGGTTCATGGAATCATAAGCTTCCACTTGCCCAATTTTAATTTTTAAGGAATTAGTTTCTTCAATGAGCTTTTGTACCTTCTTTTCCATATTGTTAATTCTACTTTTTAAGGAGTTCCTTTTTAGTGGATTTCTGTGCCTCTTTTACCATTTGACCTATTCTGTTTCTTAAGGTGTGATTTTCTTCACTCTGTTTTTGTGCCTTCTTTATCAAGGTGTTAACTCTTTTTTTCATAATATTCTTGAATTACTCACATTTCTTTCCCTAATTTTCTTCTTCCTCTCTTATTTGATTTTCAAAATCTGTTTTGGGTTCTTACAAGAATTCTTTTTGTCGTCTTCTGAGTTTGTGTTTTGATCTTCCTGATTGCCCATAGTAGTTACTATGGTCATATCCTTTGTTATTATTTACTCATTTTTGCAGCCTACTTCTAGACTTTTTCTGCAGTTGTCTTCAGAGCTAATTTTGGGCATCTGTAGTGCCAATGCAATATTTACAGTGCCCATGATCACAATAAAGATTGTAACTATATGTATTGTATGATCTTAGATCAGAAAACATACCAGATTCTCCAAGTAGAGAACAGAACTGAAACATTTATTTAGACACCAGAAAACCAAATCCCAAAACCAGTAAGATGATTCTATCATAGCACCAAAGATAATCAGAAGCCCTAATAACACTGAGAACCACAGCATCTTTCAGCCTTCCCACAAACCAATATGCCTTCCACAACCCAATACAAAATCAATATTTACTCATGAACCTCTCTGTCTCCTTAATTAGTGTTCTCTTTCCCCAAAGTCTGGCTAGCTCTGAACCAACTTCCTGTGGGCTCTGTTTCCCTTCAGCAAAACTCCTCCTACCACAGGCTACATGGGACTACATTCAGCCTATCGGGGGCAGAGTTTACTTTTAAAGCTGGCGAGGTCTTCAAATTCCCCCCTAGGTCTATTAAGGGGCAGTGAACATTGTCAAATTCCCATTCCCATTATAGTGTCTTATATAAGTTTTCAGTTTTTTCAAGGTGGTATGATCTATGAGAAGTTATTTGTTACTGGTCTCCTGGCCTGTGCTTGGATCTAGTCTATGAAAAACCACAAGAACTCCTTTCCATCCTGGAACTGTAACCAGGCTCCATGCTTCTCTGCTGCCACAAGCTCTGGTGTGCTAGTGCTAGTGCTCTTTCTCACCCTACTACCTCACATTACCACCCAGGACTGTAACCTGGATCAGATTATGGGCAATGCAACAGAGTTCTGCACCCAGCACCAGCAGAAAGATCTCTGTAGTCTTCTGACCAGGTGTCCAATCTCCTTACCAGTAAATTAAGCGTTCTGGAAGCCTCTGCTGCCTCTATTGATTTAGTTGCCCCAAAGCCAGCTGGTTTGCTGGAGTACCTCCTGTGCTGACCTGCACAAGACTGCGCTCCACTCTTTGACAGACTTTTCCTGCTGAAATTGTAAGTTGTCTTGGGCTATAAAACTGCTTTACTCCTTCTTTTTGTGGGTTCTGACACGCTAGAATTCATTCTGAGTAATTATTTAAAGTTTTTGGTAGGGAATTTGGAAGAGCTCAGGTAAGTCCCTGTCTTCTCCATAGTCTTGGCTTCACATCCTTTTAGCATTCTTTCTCTACCACTTTAAATACTAGTGCTCCTTTTGGCTCTAAAATTGTCAACAGGTTCCCTGCTCTCTTACAGCCACAAGTGCTAGCACTCTTCATTGCTTCAGAAATGCAACTAGAGCCCACAGTCCTTTGTGACCAACCAAAAGCATTCCTCTCCACCCTCTAATTGATATCTAGAACTGCACGTAGAGCCAATAATGAGCAGCTCTCCTGAGGACTGCTGCTGTGAATAATTTTAAGGATCTAATAGAATAGTATATTGAACTCTATTCAGCAATAAACTAAAGCAAAACATTGAAGAAACTAAAGCACAACATTCACAACAATATAACATAACAACTTATTACTAAGGTGGCTACATGGTTTTAAACAAAATGTTTTATTCAGTAAGTAGCAATCTCATCAGTCAATGCATAGTACTCAAGTAAAGTCCTCTTTCATCTTAACTCAAGTCTGACTTCCAAACCTTCCTCTTCCAGGGACTAGCCTGGCCACTCCAAGCTCCTGCCTGGATTCAAAAGTAGGCAGCTTTCTGCTCTGGTTCTATATCTCAGCTTACTGCTCTGCTCCAAGCTCTTTGCAGGCACTATCATCTTAATTCATTTCTTTCTGACAAAGTAACACAACTCAACAGACAAGGCTCCTGTCTAAGAAATCAGGCACAAATCAACAGTATAGTCCCAGGACTTCTGTAAACAGCATTAAAGTCCACATTTATGGCTTCTTTCACAGCAGTAAAGTCTCAATACTTCTATAAGAGCAGTAAAATCCTCCTTCAGGATGTCTATCTAAAAACAACAGACAAGATGTTTTTGTTTGACAGTCCAACAGAGTGCTACAGAGTGCTGAAATCACAAGCATATTCCCTCTCAGTTTTGCTTGGTCCAAGCTCCTGCTGGTGGTTTTCTCTTCTCTGCTTCTTTCCTGTTCCACCCTATCTGTTTCATCCTTCTTGTTCCACTTTTTTGCAAGCTCCTCCTATGATTGGATCCATGTGATGACATTAGGCTTGTTAAGGGCAGGGAAGGTATCCAAACTCACTTAGGCCTATTAAGGGCAGCACAGTGTACTCTGTTTCCAACAAACACTTGACACAATCAAAGGCAAGGCTCAAAGGTACCTGAATAGCTAAAACAAGCAACAAAGTAGTGTTTTGCTTGCAATTACACTGCATATGGGCAATACAGTGGCTAATCAGCATCAGCTGTGTCCAGTGCCAGCAAAGGTCCTTGTAATTTGCCTTCTGACCTCTTGTCCAACTCCCTTACAACCTTGGGACTGAGCCCACTGCTGGTGCTGCCCTCTGTAAAAGCTTAAGGCCAGCCCAAACCTGGTGTCACATACCTTTCCTGAAAACCTTCTAAATTGTCTTACTCTGAAAAAAAATGTCTCACACTTTTGCTGCCACTGCCATTCTGAAATTTGATGTGGGGAGTTATTTTAAAATTTTGGGGATAGGAATTTTGGAGAGTTTGGATGTGTTACTGCCTCTACTATGCCATCTTGTTTCTAATTCTTTTGAAGTTGTTTGTCTTTCCCATATTGTTGTCACTGAATAAATTGTTCTTCACCCTGCCTTGGTTTATGTAAGTCTTTTCAGGTTTCTCTAAAACCACTGTCTTCTTTATTCTTTAACTTATAAGAACATTTAATCACTTTCATTTACAATAACTTGTTTATTCTTTTCCCAATTTATGGACATCCTTTCAATTTCCCATTTTTGTCCCCTCAAAAAGAACTATTAGTATTTTCACTCATCTTAGTTTTATTTAGCATCATCCTTCCCTGGATCTATCTTCCTTTTAATTTTCCCTTCTCTACATTCCCTCCCATTTCCCTGTTGAGTGAAACACATTTCTGTACCTAACTCTGCATGTATATTCTTTGCTTTTTTGAACAACTCAAATGAGAGTTTCAAGTGTCAGCTCCAATTCTCTTCTCTTTTTATATAAAGATGTTTACTTGTGTGCCCTCATTATTTGAGACAATAATCCCTTACCTTCATTTCCCTTCACTTGCTTCAAAGTATTCCTCTTGCCTTGTCTTTCCATTCTTTTCTTAATTTCATTGAGATATAACCGAACCACTTTGAGACCTTATCTAATTAGACCCTCTCTATGACTCCTGATGATGATAGTGTTTAGAGGGGATACATTGATCATCTTGTCACATTAGAATGCATACAACTTAACCTTTTTTTTCTCAACATTTATTATTGTTCATTCATGTTTACCTTTTTCTGCTTCTCTTAGCTCCTGTGTTTGACCTTTAAAGTTGCCACACAGCTCTGGTCTTTTCACCAGAAGTAAGTGGGAGTCCTCTATTTCATTATAAGTACATTTTTCCCTTTATAGAATTATAATCTATTTTTCTGGCTAATTTATTCTTAGGTATAAGCCTATATCCTTTGCCATCTGGAATATTTTATTCCAAATGGCTGCTGAATTATTTGGGATCCTAACTGTGACTCTTTGGAGCTTAAATTATTTTTGTGTTTAATAGCAATATTTTTTCTTTGACCTGGAAGCTGTAGACTTTGGCTATAATGTTCTTGGGAGTTTCCATTTTAGGGTTTCATTTGAGATTCTTTCCATTTTTACTTTACCCTCTCATTCTAGGGGATATGGAATTTCATGAAATAAGATATATAAACTCTTTTTGGTCATACTATTTAGATAGTTCAGTGGTTCTTAAATTTTATCTCCTCAAGTTGTTTTTTGTTGTTGTTGTCAGATGTTAAAATTTATTGCAGTAGTCTCCATTGTAGCTTTTAACTTACTTGGTATTCAACAGCACCACTATTGATGTCATCAATGACATCATGAGGATGTTGGCCATTAGTGTTGCAGCCCACAGATTGGGCAGTCACAAGTATTTCTTTAATGGTTCCAGAGCAATCTCTTGCCAAGGATCGATGCCTCATCTGTCGAGCAATGTTGACAATCTCATCAAAACTGATGTTTCCATTGTGTTTAATATTTTTTGCTTCTTTCTGTCCTGAGGAAGTTCCTTTAGGGCTTTAATGATCAAGGCTGAGGCAGAAGGCACAACCTCAGTCTGGGCCTGTCTGTTCTGAATGGTAAGCTTCACTGTGATCCTTAGCCCTTTCCAGTCACCAGTGGCCTTGGCAATGTCATCACCAACCTTTTTGGGAGACAAACCCAAAGGACCAATTTTGGGGGCCAGAGCTGATGTGGCACCAGCTTCACCACCAGTGGAACTTAAAAACACGACTTTAATTTCATTAGGGTTAAACTTGGGCAACATGGCGGCGACGAAGGTGGAGACTTGGCCTGGACACTGCGGGGTGGCTGCCAGCGTCAGATGAACCCGGATTCAGATGACCAAAAGAAGTTGTACCTTTACCACCACGAGCTGGAAGCCCTTCAAGTTGTTTTCAAATTCGTTTTTTTTCTATGAGATACATTACATTTTCTATTTTTCAATCTTTTGCCTTCATTTTAATATTTTTTATTTTCTTGTGAAATCATCAGTTTCTATTTAGACCATTCTAATTGTCAATGAATTTCTTGCTTGAGCAAATTTTTGTACCTGATGAGCTAAATTATTAATTCCCTATCAAATTATTTCTTCCATAGTTCTCATTTTTTTCCTATTTTTGCCTCTAGTATTTTCATTTTGTTGACGAAAAAAATCGTTTTGGGAATTCTTGATTTATCTCTTCAGGGAATTCTAGTTGGATCTGTGATCAAGATGAATTCTTTTGAGGTTTTGTTTGTAGATATTTTAAAACAATTTTATTTTCTTCTAGGTTTGTTTCTTGAGCATCCCTACCTCTCACCACTATCCTCATTGGAAGATTCTTGTTTTGTGTTTGTTGGTTCATTCATATTTTCTAAGTATGACCTATATTAGAAGAAAATACATATGTGTGTGTGTATGTAATCGTGTGTTTTTTTCTAGGATATCAAAGTCAGTTTTGTAAACTTTCAATGCTCCCAAAATTGTCTAATCTAGGGTAAAGTATGACTGCTGCCTAAGCTGAATTTTTTTTTTTTTTGCTTTTTAGAGGGCAGTTGGGGTTAAGTGACTTGCCCAAGTTCACACGGCTAGTTTTTGTGTTAAGTGTCTGAGGCCGGATTTGAACTCAGGTACTCCTGACTCCAGGGCCGGTGCTCTATTCACTGTGCCACCTAGCTGCCCCTGCCTAAGCTGTATTAACTCTGTAAGTTCCTGACCTGGGTCAGAGGAAGAGTAGATTGCTGTTGAACTCTGCTCCCATAAGCCAACTGGTAAGCTATGCTGATTCAGAGTGACAGAACTGTAGACTCACCTTTGGTCCATGATTATTGGCTTACTTTTTTTCTTTGTAGACTTCAGACTGGGATAGAACCTGGAACTGAATCTCTGTTCTGCTCCTGGAATCTGAGCTACACATCTGCTACTTGCTTCTGACCTTGCATTTCTCTTCATAAACAGCCCAGGGCCTACTGTGTTTCTTACCCTGAACTGCCACTTTTAGGCATAAGTCCCCTCCTCAGTCTGTCCTGGATCTCTGACCTGAAACAAACTGGGAAGTAGGTGACAGAGCTACGTGTTGAAACCTTTTCCTATCAAGGTGCCCCTGTATTCATCTGAAGTGCTGAGGTATGACTGTAGGGCCCCCACTTCTGTGACACAAAACCTCTTCCATGCAGCATATTCCTACCCTGATGCATTCCCTACTTTCTGCAGATCTCTGTCTTCAGTTGTTGACATAAGCTGAAGAAATGCTTCACTGGGATTGTTTTTTCTTTGATATCCCCATGAAAATTCAGTCTGGTATATTTTCTTGAACTGTTTGGGGCCTTTTTTGAGGGGCATGTGTCATCTGTGTTTAACTGCTTTTTACTATTTCTCCACCTTGGCTATGGCTCTTGGCCACTTCCACTGTGACTCTTGCTTCTGCAACTCTACATTTGCTGATCCTCCAGTGATGAGGTATTCAAAAGCAGAGAAAACAATAGATGTCTTATGAGATATCACAAAGCCCTGGACCTAAGGAAAGAAGACAGAAAAAGGAGGTGGCTCATCCTAGATACAAGATTTCCTATGAGAATATGAAGTCATGAGTGGCTTCCTCCCTAGGAATTCTGAGAGTCATCCTCATAACTTAGCCAGCAGAAAGAAGAGGAATGATTTATGGAAAATGCTTATTTAGGGTATTTTCAGAGTTCCTCTACAGTTCAGTTAAATGAGTCCTCATGGCCCAAAGGAATGGCCTTTCCATTATATGTCCACAACAGGATGCTTCTCTCACCTTTGCATTGACTTTCCTCCACACTTATAATAATGCCCTTCCTCCTTACCTCTACCTCTTAACTGACTTCTTTCAAAACTTAACTCAAAACTTAACTTGAAAACCCTTCTTTAGGGGGTGTTTTACAGTCCCTTTTAGTGGCTAAGTGCCCTCCCTCTCTGATATTATCTTCCATCTTCTCTGTGTGTGTGTGTATGTGTATATAAGTACGTACGTGTACCTATATATGTGTGTGTGTGTAGTTGCATGCATGTATGTGCACATATTGTTTGCATATTGTATATATTTATATGTATATGTATAGTTATTAGCACATTCTTTCACCTCTTAGAAAGAATGTAAGCTTATTGAAGACAAGAAATGCTTTTGTTTTTGTATTTCCTGGGCACAGTGTCATGCATATTGTAGTTGTTTAAATACTAAGTGCTAAATGCCTAATCATTTAGTGAAGGAAGAAATTAATTTCACTTTTCTACCCCTAAACAGCCATTTTCTAACTATCATGTTGAGTTTTAATTTCAATTAAACATTCTATAAATTGAGTGAGAATAGTTAATATTCTGTGCTCAGTCAGTATTGATGTGATCACAAATAGTATTTCATCAGAAATTGTATGTTTAATGGGGCTTCTTTCACATACCAGCTAAATTCTTACGTTTTGCAAGAAGGCTTTCATGATCTCCCTTACTGTTGGTGACGTCTTTCTGTTGATCATTCTCAATTTATCCTGTTCCTACCTTGTTTGTATGTAACTATTTTCATATAATCCCCCCCTCTCCAAATAATGTAATGCCAAGCAAAGGCAACTTCCGAGGTTCAGATTACCAGCATAGCAAACCCCATTTATTCAGCAAATGTTCATAGAACAGAGAAAGTCAAAATACAGTATAACTCATTCATTTAGCAAGTAAATTCTCAATTCAATCTGGGTACTACTCCACTTCTAGACAGTACATTCATTTAGACAGTCAAAGTCTCTTCTCAAATGGAGATCAGTTTCCAATCATAAACAAAGTACATTTATTTGGTCAATCACAGAGCACAAAAAGGCCAAAGGTTTCCCACCCCTGGACACAAAATAATTACAATACCATCCATTAACACCAATCACTTTCTCAGAAGGGAGCAGGCGAGCACAAAAGGCCATCCACCTTTAAGCCATAACAAGGTCAAGATATCATCTGCATTGAAAACCCTAGGAAAGGCCCTTCTTTCATGTTCACTGGAGACAAGTCCTCAGCAATCTCAGTTCCTGGAGAGACAAGGTTCAACAAAGCCATAGCCAGTGTCCTCATCAAGTCACTCTCTGCCTGTATCACAGTCCTAGAACCCTTGAAAATATCAGCAAGGACCTTTTTCAGGATTT
>CM053595.1:267450078-267479061 GCA_028646575.1 Pseudocheirus occidentalis | reverse complement strand
CTTCTTCTTCTTCTTCTTCTTCTTCTTCTTCTTCTTCTTCTTCTTCTTCTTCTCTCTTTTCTCTCTATTTCTCTTGCTAGAATTGATCACTCCCTTTTCTGTAACTTAGTTATATGTTGTACCTCTCCTCTGTTTGTTATTACATTCAGTTTCATTGTAGAGTCATGGGCCTGCAAACCTCTGTCTCCCTTAGAAGACAATGATTCCTATTTAATCAGAGATAGCTATTCATCTTTGTATTCCTTAATGTCCCTGGCACAAAGATAAACACTCAATAAGTGTTTCAATGAATAAGTTAAAGAATGGCCCTTAATATGGAAGTGACATAGGATTTAGAAGTAGAGGGAATAGGGAAAACCATTTAGTTCAACCATTTCATTTTATAGATGAAAAAATGAAGGCCCAGACAGAGGCAATAACTGTCCCAAGGTTACCCAGTTGCTAAACTGCAGAATTGCAAATTGAACCTAGTCCTTCTGACTCCAAAATTAGTGCTCTTTCAGCTATACTATACTAAATCCTAGGTTTCAGCTTCTTTCTTGGTAAATGGGAGATATCAAAGCTATGTCCCCATCCTTACATCACCTCAAAGGAGAAAGCATTGAAGAAATGATGTTAAAGTTTAAAATGAAATCCCCGTGGAAGCAATTTGAAAAAGATGCCTTGATTGATGGGCTCTGTTGCCCCTTTAATGAGTCAGTCTGATCTCCTTTAGGCTGAAATACGACTTCCTAATTTCAAGATTCATCTGTGCCACACAGTGGCTTAACAGGAAGGACTGAAGTTCCATGCCAACATTTCAGAAAGGGGCCCCTACTGTTTGTAGTTTTCAAATTGAATAGATCTGCCCTTTCCTCCTATGGCGAAAGACAGAGTAGACATCTGATGGGCTAAGTGGATACCACCTGCAAGTTTAGAGAGTTTAGCTGATGTGTATGAAATGGTGATATTTTATGCCATTTTTGATATATCTGAAAACTATTATTATTATTCATTGAAAGAGTAGAACCTTTGAATTCTGTGTCACAGACTAATATCTTGACTTTAATTTGACTTTCTTGTGATCTCTTTAGCCTTTGGGTCTCCAAGCTTTGTAGGATCTGCTTGAGCAATTCTTAATTCTTTTTCATTCAAAAAATAGGGTTAGTAATATTTACTTAACTCATCTAGAATTATTCTGAATATCAATTAATAAGCATCTATGGACAGTATTATATAAATGTAAGCTATAATTATATATCTCAATGAATCAAGTTTAGGCTCCTTTACGTGCAAAAATACTATGTACCAATTCTAGATTTCTTCAAGGCTCATCTCTGGTGTCTCCTTTTATGAGAAACCTTTTCCTGATCCTGTCTGGCTATTAGTGGTCTAATCATATTCAGTCAGGGAAAGAAGGAAATAAGAATGCAATAAGCACTAACATATGACATACATTATCTCATTTTACCACCATAAAAACCCTAGTAAGTAGGTGCTATTATTATTACCACCATTTTACGGATGAGGAACTGAGGGTTAAGTGACTTGCCCAGTGGCTATATTTTTTAAATGAGTTGACTTGCAGGTCCTAGTTTAGAAAAATTCAATTTAATAAACATTAAGTACCTGCTATCTCCCAGCCTTTGTGTTGATTACTGCAGGTACAAATTGGAAAAGAAGAGTTACTGCCCTCAAGGAGCTTACAATCAAATAAGGGAAGAAACACAAAAGAAGCTAAAAAGTAGTGGTGAGGAACTAGAGGGAACCTGCCTTGGGGAAATCATGTTCTGTGGAGTTCAAACCAATTTGAGCTGCAGCTGGAAAGTGGAGAATGAACTGGAAAGTCTCGATTCCGGATCTGTGTAAAAGAAGCCTTTAGATTTTTAGGAGTTTAGTACTCTAGATTCCAGCACTTCAATAATAAGGTAGAGAGTGCTAAGGGAATTGAGGTGTTGAGTACTGAAAGGTGCATTAACAGCATGATACTGAAGTTATCAGATGATCAGCTTATCTTGGGTAGGGCATCATGTTTCTTGGAACTCAAATTTGGCAGAATAGCTAATGGAAAGAGGAGAGTTAACTATGATACTGTGGGAATACAGAGATAAGAAAAAAAGGAACTCCTGCCCTCTTGATATTTACAATCTAAGATCTTAACTGAAATTATAATGATGAGTCACAAAAATCTGTGAGTTCACCAATATGGTTCTCCCTCTTATGAGTACAGATCCCAAACCCTTCAGGTCTCAATGTAGTTTTTAAGTGGATGCAGAAGGGCAAAAAATGACATCCCTTGGTTGTCCATCCTTTGTGGGGTGATCCTCTTTATAACTAAGCTGATTCCCCTGAAGACAGAGACTTGTACCTGCTACATTTCTAGTCTGGCATTGTTATTAATAAAAATGATAAAATATAATCTGTAACAAGTGTTTCTCATTTGCCTTCCAAAGGAGAATGTCATGAATAATGCCCCCTACTTACAAACTAGGCAAGAACTGAGGAAAAAAATAAATACCTATCGCATTCAATCTATTTGACCCACAAATGTTCATTAAAATCCATTTTTCCCCAGGGGTAGGAAGCCCAGCACAAGGAGATCAGCTTAGATATTTGGCAGGAAATTCTAGCCTTAAGCAGGATTGGGGCCATTTTTCCTAGCTTCTCTGGCATGTGGCCCACAGGGGCATCTCCGACCACTTTGATTAAATTTAAGCTCTGGGTTTGTGCAGATTTTGCATGAGTAAGGGGTTCAGAAAGCTTTCCATCAGGAGATTGTAGGAAAAAAAAATTAAAAATCCAGACATTTCAGCCTGCGAGCTACAATGTCACTCTGCAGTTATATCCCCCTGTTATTTATGCAGTATGTCCCATTTACAATGGGGGAGGGAGAGATTGGTAGGGCTAGGGTACTAGGACCGGCTGACACCATGAAACTTACTGTCATTATAAGCATTTATCTATCTGGAGTTTCTGTGAATTACATCACTCAGGGTCTAGTGACATATGGAAATGTGATAAGTCATTTATGTAAGTCGAAGGCACTTCTGCCATTGAATTTTAGGGAACTAATAAATTGAATAAAGAACATTAAAAATAGAGAAAAAAGCAATCATTTCCCCCATCTTAATTTGTGTCTGTAGATATCTAAATCTGTCACAAATGAGTATGTCTGACCTTGTCTTATATCCACATTTACTCTAGTAAATAGTAACTATGATATAAAAATGAAACCCCTGATCTGATTAATGCTAGCATGCCCTCCAATGATGCATACTGTAACCCATTTTGTGCCATTCTTGTCCATGACTTAGCATAAGTAATTCCATGGGGATCCATGCAACATATCGGGTACTTTTCTTATATTATCTGGACATAGAAATATGTTGTTGTATGTTGCAGGTGTTTCCATAATATATCCATTTCCATAGGGAGTGGAGGAGTCAGGTAAATTCCAATGTGGAAAATAGAATTGTGAGAAGTAGGAAAGTGACAAGGCCTATTTACAAGTTTATGGATCTGGAGCTCCTTTTATCTTCCCCAATCTCTTGACACAGAGATCTTCAGATTGCTATCTTGGAAGCCTGAAGTAAAGAGTTTCTGTGATGAAAATGAAACTTCTTGCTTTCAATATGAGAACTGATTAGCTCATTTGGGGAATGGTAACTACCCGCATTTATCTCAGATATAATTATTGGTCCTATCTTAGGAACCAGAATTACTTAGTTACCCCTTTCCCCAGATTTATATAAAGTTAGATGGCCCATTTGTGGAGAGGTTCAATTCCTCAGACCACAGGGCCCTGGCTGAACATTCCCAATACAGTGCTACATAGACTTCTTGATCCATTGTTTAGTCTGAGCAATTGACAACTCAGATCACCAGTATCAGAAGTATTACTGCTTCCAATGGAATTTGCAGTTGAGGAAAGCCTAGTTTTGACCATGAAGATGTATTTCTGGTTGTACTAAACAGCTCTGCACACTCTCCACCTGTCTGTTATGACTTTTGCCTGGCTTTCTTGACTTTAGATGCCTGATGGCTCTGATCATAGAGGGGCATGGAAGTGTTGAACTACAGATGGAACCTGTGAAGTCTTCAATGCCAGAATAAGGAAGGTGCTTGCCTTTTATTAGGTAAGCAATGGAAAGTCACCAATAAGGTAATTGACTTCAAGGGTACAGCAATGACCACTTAGACATTTTAACCTATTATGTTTGTGTATCAACTCTTAAGATAGCAATAAATTGTGAAGGTGCACAGTTTTTATTTATTTATTTTAAATTTCAGACCATGACATCCAACTGACAGGTATCAAGAACTGAACAATAGCTCCAGGTCATTCTCAAGTACAGTTAAAAAATGATAGGGCACCACAGGACTATGAAATGTCTCTAGTGAATGACCTGTCAAAGATATTAGAATTTCAAAGGAGGACTTTGCTAGGAAAAACCAACACTGTTTAAATTCAGAACGGCCAAAGCATAAAATAGTTTTTTTTGACGATTTAATTTACTTAGGAAATAACCAAAGTGAAGATCCAAATGTTTTCTAATTTATACATGAAAATTATATTTCAATAATCTTAAAACAGCATTAATTTATAAATAAAATATATTAGGCAAATTAAAATCCATACCCCCCCCAAAAAAACAACCTACAATCAACAACCCCTAAACCAAAAAGCCAAAATAAAACATCTTCCTTATTTTGAAGATTATCTATTACAGAAAAACAAGTACTGAGGAGTCACTTTGGTGAAATGTAAATAAGGTGGGATTTGTCTTGAGGTTTAGGGTTAGGGGTATGAGAGACCCCAAAATACCAACATACTGGGTCCTGCCAAATGAATTCAACTCAAGTCTTCTCTTGCCAAAGTAAAGCAAAATTTATTAAAGGTTTGCCATGATGGGTAGACTCTTAAGGAGCTGAGGTTATCTGTGAAGATGCTTGTATTGGACAAACAGCCAGAATATTCTGACACAGAGTGAGTCTGTGTTGGATAATTCTCAGCACCTTCATGGAAGCAAGATGGGTCTTATATACAGAAAGTTTGTGGGAGGAATCTAAGGGCGGTCTAGAGGAGGAGTTTGGAGAGGATCTTCAGGAGAAGTCAAATGAGGTCAGACTCCAGTAATGAGAGACTAAGGGTGGGAAATAGCTGGAGACTACCTGGATATGACAAACAGTGGAGGGCTAGGCTAGTTTAAGGGTATAGATATTTGGGGAGGATCAAAGGTGGGAAGTAGCTGGACAAAGGAGGGCTAGTCTAGTAACAGAGTTTTGGGCCAAGCTATAATGAAAGGCTTATGGCTACAGGAAAATGCCTTGATGGGAAGATTCAAGGAGAGCAAAAGGAGGTTCCTAAAACCTGTACCTCATCATTTGGAGTCACAGGTTGTCTGGAGTTGTAACTACTACTTGCTAGACATGTGACTCTATAGAAAGTCATTTAACCTCTTTGGGTATCACTCACTCCCTTATTGCTCCTGTAGCATGGGATAATAATACTCATACCCCATATACATTATAAGGTTGTTGTGAAGAAAGTACTTTGTAGGTGTAAAACAGCTACAGAAAACAGGAGTTATTAATAACAAGTTTTGTGTTGGTGCCCTCAACTATTCTATTCAACATTTATATATACATATGCACACATACATATACCTACACATGTGTGTTTATATGCACACATACATATGTATATTTATACACACACAACACATACACACACATACATACACACATATATACATACATACATACATACATATGGTATGGGGACCTCCAAAATAATCCCCTACCCAGAAAAATGAAAAGTCAGAGGTATCTTGAGGAAGGAACAGGATGTTTTTTTATTGTCTTCCCCCACAAGAAGAGGGCAGTCCTCTCCATGGTGGATCAGGGAGGGGAGGCATGTTACAGAAGACAACAAGAATTTATATCCTAATACAGTCAAGCCTTCTTCCCCCGCTGTCCCTTTTCCCATTGACTGGGAGGCAGGCTTATAATCTGAGCTCGAAAATCTCCCCCAAAGATAAGGAACAAAGAAGCCCTCCACTATCCCCTGTTGGCTGTGAGGCAGGCTCAAGCCTTGGCATGAAAATCTTCCCCAATGGCAAATAACAAGGAACCTTGCCACTATCCCCCATTGTCTGGGAGGTGGGCAGGAAACCAGGGTACCATTCATGCCCTAATTTGGGAAATTCTAAAGTAGGGGGCTGGTGGGGGGTGAGGGGGAAGGTTGCCTGCAAGGTTGGAAGCCAAAATCTCCTAAAGGGCCTAATGCTGATAAAGGTGTAGCAAACAAAGGTAAAGGTCAAAAGACTCCTGAAGAGGCCTAATGCTGATATGGCAGCAGTAAAGGGGTGGAGGCTGGGGAGTGAATGGTCAAACCAAAATTCTGACTTGCTCCCACAAAACTTATGGGCCAAGAAGTTTCACTTTTCCCATTCACACACATATGTATATGTGTGTATATACACACACACACACACATGCATACACATACATATATTTTTACATGTTATATATTTACATATGCATATAAACACACATAATACATAGATACCATGTATGTCATATATCAGATATCAGGTAAATATTTTTCTATATCAAAATTATAAGCTCTAAGAGGGAGAAAAAAGTTTTCAGGTCCCTTAGTGCATTCCCTTTGCTTGTGTTACTATGCCCACTGTTAGACTGTACTGTTGATTGTCACTTTCCCCCACTGATATCTACCCATCCTTTCCCAGCCTCATTAAAATGAATTTGCCCCAAACATCAGCATTCTTCGCTATGGCTTTGTTATTGTTCCTTCTCCACAACTGTTCTTTACACTGAAGAATTTGGAGAGAAGGATCATGTGCTTCTCTGAATCCTTTACTTGAGGGTAAACAACTCAAGTTTCTTCAATCTATGCTTCTGTGGGATCATTGTGAGTCCACTCACAAACCTGCTTATCTTTTTCTTCAAAACTTGCAATTTTCTTATGTTTAGTGACAGACAAAACTGTTACCTAAAGGTAGAGGGGGTGAGGGTGGGATGTGTTCTAGATGGACACCCACAAAAATAAAAAACATTTACATTTAATGAAGCATCCATTTATTTGATATGATGGAAAACACTACTTTTATAGCCTGGATGTAGTACTTGAATTGGAAACTTCCTTTTATTGTTATGCAAACTACTTGAGGACACGGGACTACTTTGCTTGTTTGCTTTATAACTCCAGTGAAGAGCAGTGTCTTACACATGATAAATGTTCAATAAATGAGTTTTATTCATTCATTCATTCATTCATTTTAAGACTCAATTTTTATCTGTTATTTCCTCCGTATGAGTAGGCTTTAGTAAAGTAATATTAACCCCAAATAGAAATAGGGCCACTTGACTGCACATGTGGATTCCTGTGGGCCATATAGTGTTTTAGAAAACTACATATTGGGGCAGCTAGGTGGTGCAGTGTATAGAGCACCAGTCCTGGAGTCAGGAGGACCTGAGTTCAAATCCGACCTCAGACACTTAACACAAAAATTTAGCCGTGTGACCTTGGGCAAGTCACTTAACCCCAACTGCCCTCCAAAACAAAACAAAACAGATGCTATGAGACAAACATGTGTACATATGAGAGCAAATGAAATAAATATATTTTAAAAAACGACATATTAGCATTTTCTATGTCCTAATGTATTTTTATTGATTTTATTAAATATTTTGCAATTACATTTTGATTTGGTTCTGCAGCACTGGAGGTCAAGTATTTAGCACCTCTTACTTAGTTGATACTCTTGAGTTGTTGTGATATTTTTTTTTAAAGAAAAAATTATCCAATGATGAAGCTCTTTGCTATTGACTCGTTCTCAGACAAGAGACACGCAATTCGTTGCTTGATTAGCCTTTACTCAAGGTCCTTCATTTAGTAAGATGTGCAAAACAGTGGTTTTGATGGATATGTAGCCTTTGAGGGGCCACTGCCAGTTCCAGCAGTTCCCTTCCCCAACTGCTTCCTTGCCCCAGGGGCAGATTGGCCAAACTGCTTTTCCTCCCCCAAATTAAGTTTCAAAGTTTCACTTTCACTGACTGTCTCTGATCCTGGTTTACTGGATTTGAAGATCCCCTCAGGTGCTTTAGATCTTCTCTGAAATAGACTCACGCTGCCACTTGGGAGGCTCGGCTCCTCCTGGCCACCCTGGGGCCTAGACACGTTTTGGCTTGGCTCCCAGCCTGCCCGTCTGCTGCATGAGCCCCTCCTGCTGAGCTGCCCCTCTCCACTTCCTGTTTTTCACACCTTGGTAGATGTGGAGGTGCTAGAGGCTGTAGATCTTCTCTCCTGCAGACTGGCTGCTGTGTGGCTTGGTGTGGCTCAGCTTGGCTCCTTCCCACCGCCCAGGGCCTGGCCGCGGTCTCGTTTTCAGGCTGGACTGGCCTCGACTCGCATCCTGCTGCAATGAGAGCCTTCTGTGGAGCTGCCTTCAGAGAGAGATGTGTTTTCTGTATTTTTGTAAGTCTGAGAGCTCTAGAGTTTGTCTGGGGTCATATTTTATGGGTGTTTAAGGTGGTTGTGTGAGAGCTGCAGAGCCTTGCTGCTTCTACGCCGCCATCTTGGCTCCACCCCCTGCTGGTAAATGTTTAACAACTAGTTCTCCAAAACAAAATGCACACAACATACTTTAAAGTCTCATTTGCATTATTGATATTTCTCTAATTTCCTGAAATCAGCAAAAGAAATCAACCCCTATCTTGTAGCACTAGCAGATTTCTGAGGTGTAGATGCTCCTTCTGAAAAGTTAGCAATCAGCTTTCATAAGTTGGTTCAGCACATTCCTGCCAAGTTGTATTCATTGTGGTGCAATGAATACAACTCTAGGCCTAGAATGAGGAAGATCTGAGTTCAATTCAAGGCTCAGACATTTACTAGCTGTATGACCCTGGGAAAGTCACTTGAGCTCTGTTCATCTCATTTTCTTCAAATATAAAATGGGGATAATAACAGCAGCATCATAATAACCCTTTTCTTTGATCATAGCTTTCAGGTAGTCCATTGATTCTTAAATTATCTCTCCTCAATCTACTTTCCAGGTCAGTTATTTTTCCAATGAGATATTTCACATTTTCTTCTACTTTTAAAGAATTCTTTTGACTTTGTTTTATTGTTTCCTGATGTTTCACGGAGTCATTAACTTCTCCTTGCCCAATTCTAATTTTGAAGGAATAATTTTCTTCAGTGAGATTTTGTACCTCTTTTTCTAGTTGGCCAATTCTGCTTTTTAAGAAGGTCTCATGAAAAAAGCTGGATGCCATAATAGGTAGAGTATTGGGCCTGCATCAGGAAGAGTATTGGTGAACATGCTGTATCCCATCCCAGCCCCACCCCCAATAGAATACAAGCTCATTGAGGGCCGGAACTTCTTAATTTTGTCTTCATATATCCTCAGCATTGGCACACTCATACTTAATAAATATTTGTCCAGAACAGGACACTCAAGATGAAGGGATGTAAACCCGTATTATAGTAGAAACAATGAAAGACACTATTGGGGTTGTCAGTTGGACCTTTAACCTGGGGAGCCTGGAGCTAAAAGTGGCAGGCAAGAGACAGGATATACAGGAATCAAACAGAAATTTAATTTATTTTAGAGTGAGAAAAATGCTTACAAGAAAGGACACATGTGCCAGAGCCCTGCCCCTTGTTTGTTTGTTTGTGTGTGTGTGTGTGTGTGTGTGTGTGTGTGTGTGTGTGGTAGGTGAATGTGGTTTAATATGGGGAGAATTCAGTCCTTATACCAATGACTGTACAGTGAGCTGTATTCCTGACAATGAGGGGTAACAGCAACAATGTGACAAGTTTGATTCATAGCAGGGCTTCATGACCAGAAAGAATTCTGGGATTTTACTGTGGCTGAGATCATCTAGATGGTGAGCACAAAAGATTGTTGTTATGCCAAGCTCAGGACATAGCCTGCTTGCTGGGCCTTAGGTCTGGAATAAAGGGTTTCTCTTAATATCTTGACAGGGATTGGGGAAGCTGGCGGGATAATTATTTCTTTCAAAATTTTTTTAATGGGATGTCATATGTGAGAAAGATTAGAGTAATTCTAAAAATTAGGGCTGACAATGGAATGGGTAGTTTGTTCCCTGTCACTGGAAGCATTACTATGCAGGTTGAATGATCACCTATAGGGAAGATGATAAAAGATATCCATGCTTGGATGGAAGGATCTGGAAGGCAATTTCAGTAAGTCAACATTTATCAAGTACCTACTGTGAGCCAGACACTGTGCTAAAAGCACTGGGGATATAAATATTTAGGAAAAAAAGAAGAAAGTCTCTTCCTTCAGGGACTTTACAATCAAATAATGGAAGAAAACACAAAAGAAGCTGAAAAGTGTGTGTTTGGTGGGAATGGAGGGGAGATGGGGAAGGTGGATAAGGTACCCAATGTGTGCCTGTGGTAGAGAAGTCAGAGAAGACCCAGTGTAGTGCAGCCAAGTGAGAAATCAAGAGATATTCTGAGCTGGGCTCCCTCCTTAAGTGGAGATTTCAGAGTTCATGGCTCCATCTTCTAATCAGAGGGAGAAAGAGTGGTGATGAGGTGGAATACCAAGGCTGATAGGATCTTGTAAGGTGATGAGGTTTTCCTAGTAATGAGTCATCTGGGGCATGGTTAAAAAAGAAAGTAAGTCAGAGCCAGGTGAGCAAAGAGGATTTTCCCAGTGCTCTCATTCTCTGACTGACTTCCAGATATTGTCTCAGGATCTTTTCAGGATCTTTATAAGCACATGGTGCTATCTTTGTTGCCATTTGTCTATTGCACCTGCGTATGTGTTCATTTTTTCTTTTCCTTTTTTTCTCCTACTGGCAGGTCTCAAGATTTATTTATAGATGTCTCTCTCTAGACTGAATTTCTCTTTCTGTTTAAAGTCTGTAGACCCCGGTTATCCTCTGACCATGTTCCTATCATAGCCTACCTGAACTCCAGCTCATTGTTTGACTAGTGATAACAGAAACCCTGGGAACAAATGACAGTGGACATCCTGTTGAAGCTGGCTTCATCCTTCTGCTGAGGGACAGGTCATTGTGTCCAGCCTCAGAGGTACCTTATAAAGCCCAGCTTTCATAGTAGAGAGAAAAAAGAATCAACCAATGAATATGTAATTTAATATCAAGGATTTAGGTATAGTGACTAGATTTTGGTGTACAAAGGCAAGAATGAAGTAATTGTTGGAGTAACGGAGTTGACACGTTAATTTCCTTTTGGAAGAAGGAACTATTTGTATAAATAAAATAAATTCAAAATATACACCAGATAAATACAAAGCCATTTCTGGGTAGAGGAGAGGACATTAGCAAATGGAAGATCACAAAAGGCATAGGTTTCAAAGATTGCTAGGGGTTCTAAGAGGCAGAGATAAGGGGTAGTGGTCAGGTGGGATGAATTCCTTGCCAAGGGAAAAATCTATGCATGGGGCACAGAAGAGAGGTGGAATTGTCCAATAAGAGGAAGGCAGAGGAAGCCAATTTGGTTGGAATATACAGTGAGGGAAGAGGATTAATGTACAATAAGCCTGGAAAGGACTGATGCATGCTTCTCTGAAAAAGTTTGCTGTTGTTTTTTGCTTTGCTTTGGTTTCTCTCAGATTTTTGAAGCTATCTGGATAGCTAGGGGAAAAAAGAGGAGAGGGGAAATAAAACTCCTGAGTGAACACCCTTATCAGAAAAAAAGTGAAAGGGGTGGCTAGGTGGCACCATGAATAGAGTACTGGCCCTGGAGTCAGGAGAACCTGAGTTCAAATCCGGCCTCAGACACTTAACATTTACTAGTTGTGTGAAAGTCCCCTATTTCCTCCCACCATCCAAATAATGCCCCACGATCATAAAGAATATCCCACTCAGTCCAACTCATTCTCAAAA
The DNA here is from genome assembly GCA_028646575.1 of Pseudocheirus occidentalis. Lineage (NCBI taxonomy): Eukaryota > Metazoa > Chordata > Mammalia > Diprotodontia > Pseudocheiridae > Pseudocheirus > Pseudocheirus occidentalis. The sequence continues at coordinate 267,467,169 of CM053595.1, read as the reverse complement.
TGCCATTTTCTTCTAGCCTTTTAAAGATAACAAAAGATTCCAGGCTCTGAAAGAGGACTCTTAACTTTTGCTGAGAGGCATCATGAAGTCCTGTTAAGTATTGCCCAAGATAACATTTACCTTTTTATTATAGATTGTTTTCATATCTATTTTAAAAATATGGAATGGAAAAATACAGGAATATAATTAGACACTTTAACTATCTAACATAATATTTTGTTTTAACACTCACAGTAGGAAATAAATGTTACATGAAAGAATTGATTAAATCTTGGGTAAAACATGATGATTTGAGTCTTTTGAACTTTCTTTTCTGTTGTTGCCATTAGTATGCTGACATATCCCTGTGTCAGAGCCAACAAGACTTTTTGCTACATCATCTTTGTCCTGTGATATTTGTTTTCCTTTGGGAGCTTAGTTTAATCTCCATGTTTGGAAATGTATTTTCTCTTCACAGAGGTATGGATGGATATTTGATACAGCATTCCCTTCTCCTACCCCCATCCCCTACCTCCCAATGACACAAGGGAATATATCAGTTGCCCTCGCCTTTCTGGAGTCTGTTTTAACCTGATTTTGCAGCATAATCACTTTTAAATAAAACGTGAAGGGTCTGAACACATGGAAAAGGCATGCTTGATATGATGCCCTGGTTAATAGGATTGTGGTTTTTCAATGTGAACTTTTATCTCTGGGGTAGTAGTTTGGGCCAAAAGATACATTTTAGCTCACATGAAACTGAAATTCTCATGAATATGTTGTATTTTCTTCTTGATAAAAATAAGATTAAAGAAAATCATAGCTCACATTCATATAGTATTTTAGGGTTTGTAAAGCATTTCACATACCTAATGTCACTGAATCCTCACAATAGTTTGTGAAGCACTATTTTTCTCCCCTTTTTATTGATGAGGAAAAGAAACTCAGGATACATTAAATGATTTTCCTGGGGTCACATAGTAAGCTTCTAAGGGAGTATTTGAAGCCAAGTGTTCATCACTCAACATCAACCCTTTTATCCAAAGTAAAGATTAAGTCGTAGTTAAACCCGTAGAGTCAAAGAATCTGACATCTAGAAGGGACTTCAGATGTCATCTAGGCTGGTCTGCATTTGAATTGGAATTCCTTCAATGAATGCATTGGAGGCCCTTATAGTAAGTGCCTACTATTAAACAGATCAATATTGTGCTAGTCACCGGGGACACAAAGACAAAAATCAAGCAGCCTGTTCCCTCAAGTTGCTTATATTCTATTTGAAATATTTCTCAGATGAAAAGACTAACAGTCTATTGCCTGGCCTCTCTTTAAAGTTTTCACAGGTTGGTAGAATCTGATTCATTCACAGGCATAATACTAAAAATCCAAGGTAAACCTGAACTCAGGTTCAAGCCAGGATGAGGAATTATAATTGCAACACAGTTTATCACATTGGAGAGGTACCTGGAGTCATGGAAAGCTTAAATGACTAGCCCAGTGTTATAGATATATAGTGATGTGTAAGGGATAGAACTTGAATCCCTGTCTTTCAAGATCAGTTCTCTATTCATGATGCCACAGTACCTCTCTTATTGCCTTTCTATGTATGAGGAAAATGAAGCCTAAAAATGGTTAAGTGACTTGCCCATAGTCACACCACTAACATCTGAAGCAGAATTTAACACTGGATATTTCCCATGCTAAGCCCAGCCTTCTATCCATTACATCAGTTTTCAAATACTACTGGTTGCATTGCCCCAAGCAACACTCTTTGGTACAGCAGGAATCAGATTAAAATACAATTGGGAAATGTTCAACAAAATAAATAAAATTACAATAGAATATAAATAATGTTTATATATGGTTTTCTAAGTCAATATATGACCCACATCTCACACACAGGGATCCTTATGTACAGTTTAGTCATCCCTCCTCCCAATTCCCTATTTTCTATTTGAGTTTGACACTATACCACTCTATAAGCCAATGTATTAGAATATACACTGACTTTCTCTCTCCAGTAAAGTCATTTGAGACTCATTTTGCTTGGGGCTGGTGAACTGAGGCTTCTAGTCTATGACATTCCCATGGCTATTAGGCTTGCAAAACACTGCAATTAGAGTAAAGTCTTTGTGCAATATAGCTTTTCTTTCTTATGACTATTTGAAATTTAATGAAGTTTTTCTTTCTGGCTCTGAAACAGTGTCGTGTCAGCAGGATTGACTGACATGTCTAGGATCACTAAGGCTGTCATATGGTAATCAGCAGCAGCCATAACTCTATGCAATATAATCATATCCTAATTCCATTAGATGTAATATGATGTAGTATAATGCTTAATTGGCTGCAATTTACTGGAATATCCTGTCAAATTGTACTCTGGACGATCTACAGATATTGACTGCCATATGCTATATTCCTGAAATTACAATGAGGGTATTTTAGATATTTGTAAGGGTGTTCCAGCCCATCAGTGACATATGTATCCAATGACTTGATAACTCCCATACTCTTTGGGGGAATGGCATATGGAGAAATCACAGGTTGTTGTCTGTGTGTGTGTGTGTGTGTGTGTGTGTGTGTGTTTTAAGGAAGATTCATATCATCTGTCTGATTTTAATAAATTCTAGTTTCATGTTCTATAACAGCCACAAACCAATATTTTAAGGGTTCATATGGGAACCAAAATGAAAAATGTATGTTATGCCTCATCCCAGAGGGATGGAAGTTACAAAAGAGGCATTTTCCAATTCTCTCTAACACATTATCTTCTCCTAATCTTGCCCCTCTCCTTTATTTCCCATTTTTTTTATCAATTATACCTTTTAGTCACTAAGACTCCAAGTCTCAGGGTCATCTTGGATTCTTCTTTCTTTCCCCAGCTCCACAGTTTCCACCTACTTATCAAATTTTGTTGGTTATGCTGGTAGCAGGGTGGATAGGAATGACTTGCTTTGCTCTGTTGATAGTAGTTAGGGAGACTCCTACAAATTTCATTATTCCACCTTGTCTCTGCACACTTGGTGAGGAAAATAAATGTTGGATTGTATTAGTTATTATGTGAATCCATCCATTTCCTCATATCCTAATCTCTGAAGGTCAGGTAGCTTTTCTCAAGGGTGGAACAGAGTAAGATAATTACTCTCTGTCTATAAGATATCTCTTCCTTAACTAGCTTGGGTGGGTCCCATTGCTTCAGTTTACCCCATTAACTGAAGCCAATTGAACCTAAGGCCCTCACTAGTTGATGTCCTTGGTTTTTCCCAATCTGTGCCTGCCCTTCCTCTCTTCCCCTATGAAGTAATAGGAAGGAGCTGAGAACTTTTAGCTCACCTCTTCATTAAAATGTCTACCAAGCAGGGTTGTCTTCAAATGATCTACCGTTAGGCCAATTAAAAGGAAGATATTCCTAGAAATAAAAGAGGCTTTGGGATCTCACTCAGGATCTTTTGATACAAATGGAGGTTAACCAATGAGAGCTTTTTGTTACCAGGCAGCATGCCTCTGCTAATAAAGATGATCTCACTCAGAGAATTGCCTCAGTCTGCCCATTATTGAATTCTTATACTGGGGAACTGGTGATAAATCACAGTAAGAAGTCATATGGTATAGTGGGAAGCATTCCAAACTTAAAGTCAGAAAGATGTGGGTTTACATTTTGCCTCAACCACTTACTATCTTACAAGTCATCAGATTTTTCTTAGGATCTTGTTGTTTAGTCATTACATGTTTGACTCTTTTTCTCTTGGCAAAGATCCTGGAATGGTCTGTCATTTACTTCTCTAGCCCATTTTACAGATGAGCAAATTGAAGAAAATAGGATTAAGTGACTTGCCCAGGGTCACCAAGCAAGTAAGTATCTGAGGCTGAATTTTTAACCCAGGAGGATGAGTCTTCTTGACTTCAGGCCCAGCATTCAACCATGATTACTTCCTAACCCAGTTTCCTAGAATATAAATCTAGTGTGATAATAGTGCCAACTATACAAAGTTGCTGTGGAGCTGAAAGATTATTAATTTATTTAGAAGGCTTTATGAATTTTAAAGCATTAGTAATGACCAGAATAACTTTACTCTTCAGGTTATGCAGTGAGTTGGCAATTGATGGGACTTTAGTATCTATTTCCAGATGCTATACATTTCACCACAATGAGACTGGAAGCACAGGACATGGAGTCTAGCATGGGAAAACTGGTGAAAAACACTGTTTACTGATGCTCTCTGTGGTTTCCTTATTCTCATCCAGACAGTTGTACATTTCCAATAATAAACTGACTTAAGCTAAAATCATTCTATGAGGCTTCCTTATGGCTTGTAGGTGATTCTTGGTTCTTAAAAACTATTCCAGGTGATAATAATTTGTAGCAAGTCCTACCAACCTGGAAAGGCTTCAAGTATTATGTCCCTTATCTAAGTATCATGGCTAAGAGAATATCTTTTTCCTCCTGGATACCTTCTTCTCCCTAGATTTTTGTGATACTGTCTTCTTCTGCATCATTTCCTATCTGTCCAACATCTCCCTAACAGTTTCCTTTGCTGGTTCTTCATCCCTGATATATTCACTAACTGTGTGTTTTTTCTTCCTCTTCACTTTTCCTTCTATAATTCCTTACTTCATGATTACATCAGCTCTCATAGGTTCAAGTAGCATTGCTATGGTCAGTCACCTGAGATCCTGAGCTTGAGTCCCATTTCACCAAATGTGTTTTGGATATCTCAAATTGAATGTCCTCTAGGTGCATCTCAGTCTCAGTGTATTCAAAACAGAACTCATTAACTTTCCCCTAAGTCTTTCCATCTTCCAAACCTTCCTATTATTATTGAGAGCACTACTACCTACCTAGTCACCCAGCCTCCCAAAGTTTATATAATTTTCATCTCCTCATTAGGGCTTACCCCATATATCTATTATGTTGCCAAATCTTCATATTTCTTCCCATACGCATCACCTTTTTTAATACTCACTCTGCCGTCATCCTAATTCAATCCCTCTTCATCTCAAGGCTGGGCTTATTACAATAGTTATCTTGCTGTTCTGTCTGCCTCAAGTCTTTCTCCACTCCCAATCCATTTTCCACTCAGCTACCAAAATTATTGTCCTCAACTTCAGAAAAAAGGAGGTCTGAACATGTACCCCCTCCCCCTGACTCAGTAAAGTTCAATAACTCCCTATGAATCTAGGAATCAAGTATAGAAAAGCCCTGTTAAGCATTTAAAGCCCTTCATATCCTGGCTCCATCCTACCTTTCAAATGTTCTGTTGCTTTACTTTCTTCTACCTGCTCTATGATCCAGCGCTCCAGCCTACTTTCTGTTTCACTTCGTCTCCCAGGTTTTGTGGTTGTTGTTGTTGTTTTACTTTTGTACTTGTTTTTCCTTGTGCCTGAAATGTTCTCTTTTCACCTTTGCCTCCTGGTTTCCCTGGGTTCTTTCCAATCTCCATTTGAAGTCTAACCTCCTGTAGGAGGTCTTCCTTGGCCGTTCCCACTTAGGTGCTGCCACCTTTTCCTTTGAGTTTAATTTGCATGTAGTCTGTAAATATCAAGTAAGTGTCTAGTTGAGGTCCTTAAAGGTAGGAATGGTTTTTGCTTTTTTTTTGTACCCTCGGTGTTTTGCACACTACCTGGCACATACCACACACCTAATAAATGCTTGGTGACATAGATTGTTTAGCTGTAGCTTAAACTATATGCTCTCTGATATCCTTTTCAGTTTGAGATTCTGTGCCTCTGCCATGCTGAGGATTTGCCTAATTAATTAGGGAGAAGTTCATCACCAGATAGTTGAACAGTGGAAATCACAAAGATTGTCTCATAAGGCATCATTGGGGTTGAGGGATGGTAATGGGCTGATATCTGCTTAAGGGAAATCACAGACATTGTGAAGTACTGAAGAATGGAAAAGCATAAAGGTCTAGTTCATTTGATTTTCTTTTCCTGCTCTGAAAAGAGATTCTGCCCATGGATTTTCTCAGCATCTAAAGGAAGTGACTCTTTGTATCAGTGTCACTGTGCACACTAAGAGCCAGTAAGGGCAAACGTGATTACCTTAGTGTCATTGTTAATTGAGAGCTAATGTCAGTGATCATTAGGAACAAAGGCAAATTTGACTTTGCAGTGAGGACTTACCATTTTTTTTCTTCCATTAAAGGCATAACATTAATTGGCACTTGAAATACAGAAATTGCTATATAATTCCACAGAAAGGAGGCATATCGTATTTTTACATTCCTTCAAAAGCATATATTTTCAGAGAGCCCTGAGAAATTACCAGAAAGTCATGTAGTATTACCAAGTGGCCATTTAACTATGATAAGCTTAGTAATATGTTTCATAAAGAACCGATACCTATTGTAAATACTCTTCTAAACACTCTTGGCTATTAGAATATGCTCTCTTTTTCCATTAAGTGCCAGCTCATTCTAGCTCCTTTCACCATTTCTCTGTAGCTCCTCTAGATTTTATGACTAGTCTTCCACTTGGAGTTAGGACCCTAGCCTTCTTTTGCATGAACATGTTTAAGATACAACATTGATCATGGACACACATGTGGCGTGCCATCAAAAAGACGCCAGAGAACAGCACACATCATTAATGAACAATTTGCCTCATAGACCTGGGTTTGAATACTTCCACCCTGCTCTTTTTTTTGCCCTTTATTCTAAGCATGTTAACTCTGGTTCTTCTACTTATCCAACTTGGCTCTGTCTTTTCTTGGCATCCCTCTGTGTTCATACTCAACTTGCTTCTTTCTCATATTTCCCCATTTTGCTTGTTCCCTATTTTCACATTGACATTTTTAACTTGCATTAGCAGCTTGAAGAGAGTCAGTTACAGCCCTGAAGCTGTAGCTTATGCTATTGCCACTGTGAGAGGAGGGCCTGATGCTGGCATGCTGCTAGTCTATGTTGGCGTAAAATGACTCAGAAGTCATTGAACTCTTAGGAAAAGGAGGTTTACTTAGGTCTAACAGTAATATAGATAGATAGATAGATAGATAGATAGATAGATAGATAGATAGATAGATAGATAGATGGATGGATAGATAGATAAATAGACAGACAGCCAGATAGATAGATAGATAGATAGATAGATAGATAGATAGATAGATAGAACAAAGAGGCACTTAACTTTTACAGATGCATAGCATATATAAGTTTCTTCTTGAAGGGAACTTTCTTCAAATCCCTGCTAAAATTCTACCTTTTCCAGGAAGTCTTTTTCAATTTTCTCTAATTGTAATACCTTCCTTTTATTAATTATTTCTAATTTATTCTGTACATATTTTTTCTGTAGTAATTGTTTGCATATTGTATCCCTCATTACACTCTGAGCTTCTTGAGATAAGAGAATGTCTTTGGCCTTTCTTTGTATCCCTGGCCCATATTAAGGATTAGTAAATGTTGACTGACTGTTTTAGTCCACCATCCTCTCCATATGGTAATGTGTCTGGTCAGTAGGGCAGTGGCTGGCAATTTAAGTAGTCTTCAGATATCCATCACATGGGATGGACCTTCAGTCCTAAATAAGTGAGATCTTTTATTCTCCTTAGTTATCAGGTAGCCACATAAATATAGTCAAAGACCACTAGCAAGCTGTTTCAAAGAGCTGGATCTTTCCTCATGCCAGGAGCCAATCAGTTCCTGGCCTTTTTTCCCTTTTCTTAATCTATGAGGAGGTGGGGTACTGAGAGAAGGCCTTCTAGATAGTGATCATATCACAGCCACTTGTCTTTCATCTTTTCCCACATTTCAGCAGAGCTCCAACCATTACTTCTTACAAGTGAGTGGCCAGAGTTCTCTGTTCCCATTAAAATACTGTACTGCAGGGACCATGTTTAGTAAAAGTGAAGGAAGGCTCTATTTCAAATGATAGTAACAAGAAATACCACGTTCCTAAGAGCTGGGATGTGCCATCTCAGTCAGGCGGAATCTGTCTTAGAATGGGTGACATGTTCCTCATAAACTGTTTTTATGATGAATGCTCCAGTTCTACTGTAAAAGCAAAAACAAATATTGCATCCAGTAGATCACATTCTACATTCAGTCAAAAGTCAGAGTACTGGAATGATTCAGGCTGAGGAAAGAAATAGGAGTAAAAGGGTCATTGATATAGAGGAAAGGAAATGTCTAGAATGAAGATGTGGTTCATGAGGAGACATAAAACTTAGGCATGCCTGAAAATTTTATTGGCACTCCCAAATACTGAGAACTACGGAAAGAAATAGATTTCTCCTAACTCTGTACTGGTTGACAATTCCTCATTTAAACTTTTCAGACATGTTAAGTACCAGGTGTCTGATTTCTTTTCTAGTGAGAAAGGAGGAAGGAGAGGGTAGATTTGGGGTCGACCTAACCAACTTATATGCGGTGAGAAAAATGATGAAGGACTGGTTTCTATGACGGTTTTCTTAAGGTGGAACAGATATGGAGGTAACAAGAGACAGGAGTATGGGAATACTCATTTTAGGTTGTGGGCATCATTGGGATCAAGGGATAGCAGTGAAGTATAAGTAACCCTTGTGCCCGTAAAAATTGATTTACACATCTTTGGCTTTCTAGGTTTGGAGTCAGTAGACATAGGATCAAATCCTAGATCTGATACTTCTTGTAACCTTAGGCAAATATTTCACCTCATATGAGTATCAGTTTCCTCAGTTGTGAAATATTTGTACATCCTATTATTCAATCTATGTGAGTGTAATAAAATACTATTGTGTTGTAAGAAATAAGAAAAAAAAATTTCAAAGAGATGTGGAACGACATATCAAATGAGCCAGAAAAAAGGAACAGAACGAAAACGACTTATATTTTGTCAATGGAATCATGTATGAACTGATAAGAACGAAATGAGTAGAACTAGGAGAATAATTTATTCTACAACAAACAAAACTTATTCTAAAAACAAATGATTTTCAGTTCTTACAAATGTTTATCAGTGCAGTGGCCATTCGTGTTTCCAGAAGATTGCTGATGAAATCCTGACAAAAGGCAATGAACTCAAGGCGCATAAAAAGATGTGCTTTTTTTGGACTTGACCAATGTGGGAATTTTTTTTTTTTGCCGGAGTGTTCATATTAGTTACAAGGAATTTATTAGTCTTTCTTTTCCCCAGGGATTTAAGAGGGAGAAGAAATAGATTTCTTAAAATATTATTAAATGTGAAATATCATCGCTTTTATTTTTATAATTATTACTATTATTATCTGAATGGGGAAGATAACAAATGTAAATCCAATTACTGTCAAGGCAGTGGCTAGGCAAAGCTTAGCGGTCTCAGCAGCCATATCCAGAAGTCAGGAGCAACTGTGAGGCATGTGGAGAAAGGACATAGTGTCTGAATCAGGGGCACAGAGGAGAAATGGTCATCAAAAGGACAGCGCTGTTAGATCAAATCTGAATGTCAAAAACAGCTGCTATACCACTATTTTATTGCGTCAATGAAGGGAAAACAACATCTCCAAGGATTCTCTTTGGTTGTATACAACATGAACAGTACTTGGGAGTAGAGTGGGAGGTGTTTCACTGAGGAGCAGAACTTGCTCTCCCCCTTTAGTCTTCATCCTCTTCTTCTTCCCCCTCCCTCCTCTCTCTCTTTGTTTCAGAATCTACTGGTCTTTTTTGTTTCTGTTTTATCTCTGTTTGTCATTTTATATCTCTTTTATTTTCTCTGCCTATCTGCCCTTTCTCTGTCTCTTTCTGGTGTGCTTGTGTTAGAATATCATCATCATGGGATGATATATAGCATCTACTATGGGCCAAGTGCTCTGCTAAGCATTTTATAAACATTTCATTTGATTCTCACAACAAACCTGGGAGGTAAGTGCTTTTATTATTCCCATTTTACATTTGAGAAAACTGAGGCAGAAATCAAGTGATTTGCCCTAGGCTGCGATTCAGTGTGTCAGGCTAGATTTGAACTCAGGTCTACCTTACACAGGACTTAATGCTAAATACAATGTTACCTAGAGGAAGAAAAGGATTTTATAAGATGTAACTGAGGGACTATTATTATATATGGAAGATGATCAATGCAAAGACATGGATATAAGAGACTGAAGGTCATGTGAATCACAGAGGGACAGTCTCTGGCTAGACTTTAGAGTACTTTGGAGGAATAAATGAATGAAAGGGCATTTATTAATCTCTCATTATGTTCAAAGGACTGTTGCTAAGCATTAAGAATACAAATAGAAAAGAAAGTCTGTTCTCAGAGCTCTCATTCTAATGGAGAGAGAGGAATATAAGGAGGTTTTAGTTGAAAGTACAAGGGTCTATTATTCTTAAGGTCTTGCAGCAAAGCACATGGTGATGAATCCTCAATGTCATTTTCATCGACAAAATTCTTTTTATTTCCAATACTGAACTATTTGACAGTGCCAAAGAATTTGGTGGTAAGAACCACCTTTTCTAGGTTCTCAGTATTTGTGGTTGCTGAAGAGGTAGGGCTGTAATACCTGCAGAAGTAGTTGACAGGTGGCATGTCTACTGAGGTTTCTCTCTAATACAATTCAAGATAACTGGGGCGGAGTTTTCTCCATCAGGACCCAAACGGTGGTGATGAGCAAGGTGGTGAGGGGGGTTTGAGTTTCCAGACACATACTACCTCCTTAACTCCCTCAAGGTGTTTTGTGGCCTTAATTAGGCTGACTTGCCTGTCATGCAGCTGGAAGTCAGGTGACAATTGGTGGAGATGGCTGGTCTTTTACAAGAGTTGTTTCCCTGTGCATGCTGGAACTGGGATATAAGCAAGACTGGTGGACTGATAGTTGTTGCTCTTGGGCTCTTGGGCAATAATATACAATGAAGCCAGAGATACAGCCAAATTGGGAAAGACTTACAAACCTAACAGGGTAGTTTATATTTTCTCCTAAGGCTAATAGGGAGCTGCTACAGTACATTGGATAGGACTGCGGCATAGTCGAATCTACACTAGTAGAAGTTCCCTGGCTCTGTGGAGGAAAGAAACTCTCAGAGCAGAGAGAGTTATTAAATTACTAGAGCTCAATTAGGAGTATACTCAGTGCTTAAAAAGGCAATAATGTTATATAGTTCTTAAAGCATGCTTTGGACTTTATGGGGGAATATAAATTATAGCTTTACCCAATCCCTTCAATTGCTAGTATCCTCTTTCATTAACTACATTGAATTTTAAAATTTTATTACTATTTTGTATTTTTATCTAGATATTTGCATACATATATACATATAAAACCGACAGATATACCTGTTATATTCCCCAACATAATGTAAGCTCCTTGAGAGCAGAGACTGTTCTTTTTTGGTCTCAATATCCCTCTAGCACCCAAAAAAAGTGCCTAACACATATAAGGTATTTAGTACCTGTTCACTGATTGAATTGAACTTGCATGGATTCTCCTACAAAAAGTCAAGCCAAATAAAATTTCACAATTTGTCATTTCAATAAAATACAAACAAAGGTAATTACATAAGCAAAGGTAATGATACTTTTATGTAAATATATATACATATAAACATATATGTGTATATATGTATGGACACGTATATGTATGTAGTTATATCTATAGTGACAGTGATAGTAATAGTAATAGTGATAGTGATAGTTATCATGGTGTAATGGTAAAGGGAATTTGAAGATTTTCCCTGCCCCTTAATAGACGGAATGTAATCACATGGAACCTGTGGTGGGAGATTGCTGAACGGGTGGATCAGGAAATGAAGCAGAGATGTTAGACAGAGGGAGAGAGAGGATTCAGGGAAGGAGATAGCAAGGATTGTGTTTGTTTATGGGAAGGCTGGGGGGAAGCCTTTGGGATGTTGTTGCTTTTTGCAGTGATAAGGTGTATTAACTTCTTTATTGCTATGATGGATTTGGTTTTCTGGTATTGGGATTTGGCTTTCTGGTGTTGGAACAAATATTTTGCTTCTGTTTTCTATATAGAAAGTCTGCTATATTTTGTGATTCAGAACTGCACTGGCATATTCATAGTTGTTATTGGTGCTGTGAATATTTCCTTGGTGATATGAAATCAAATGGTCTAGAATGGGAAGTCAAACAGTAATCCCCTTCTACCTGACTCTGACCTACGAAATATATATATTCTTCCCCCTTTATTTGTATTTCCTTGTATGTGTATGTATGTATACAGATACACAAATACACACACACATATGGATGAGTTGTTCAAAAAGCTTTTATTGAGAACTTTGCCTGGGTGTCAGGTACTGTACTAAGCTCTAGAAATACAAGTGAATGGAAAAGTAGTCCCCAACCTCCAATGGGAGAAGCAGCATGTCAGTACCTATGTATACATAAAAAATATGCAGAATTAATGGAAGGTAATCTCAAAACACACTAGTTATTTTGGGGATCCAGAAAGATGTCTTACAAAAGGTAGAATTTTGATTAAAAATTTCAAAGAAAACTATTGATTCTAGAACATCATCAAACTGCAAATGTTGAATGAACTTCCTAAAACTATAGCTATGCCCACTTAAACATGGATACTTGGAGTTTGGTCAAGGGTTACAACTAGGTCTGAGACATACTTTGGGTCAGCATCTGTTCAGAATTACAAATCACAAACTCTCACAGATGTTTCTCTTTTATTATAACAAATCAGAAGATATTAATTAAAAGTAAAATACATTTAATTAAGATATAATAAGGTAAATAACAAAGATAATGTGATTATAGGGCACATTCTCCCTGAAGTTCTCAAGCCACTAATCATCAAATAGGGAACACACAAAAAGGAACATTAGTAGAACATGTTGAAGAGGAAACAAATATAACCTATACACAGGCTCATACTATGTCTGTGTGCCAGATGGAATACTTTTATTTTCCCTTGGTAGGCCTTGCTTGCTGCATCCCCAAAGACTCACTGATGCAGAGCTGCAAACTGATTTCTCTCCTGAGGGATAAGATGTAGGTATTATCTACTGGACTACCATCTCCACTGCTGAAGTGTAGCTGTTATATGGCGAGAACTCTGTGCTTAGCACATAGGGCAGGGATATTTCATCTCTTTTATGAGCTAGACTTATAGATATTCTCAGTCAGCCACCTTCCCCACTTCCTCGTAAATAAGCAAATATATAAATTCTTAAGGTAAACCTATATTTTGGAATGCTTTTCTTATGTCTCCATGAGTCTTCTTTTGGGCTTGCCTGCCATTTTGCTTGGGGCAAGAACATTCCTTACCACTGATAGCTATATATATGTATGATCCTAGAGAATGAAGACATGGGGTGGAGATGGTAATCTTTCATGTACAATTGTGTAATTGTATGCAAATTGCTGCTGTCTTTATAAGGATTTGGTAAAGGATAAGAGGCACTTGGACAAATGGACGAGAGATTTAAGATTAAAGAATCACGTTCTACTAAGTTCACACTGCTACCAAGTGATTTTTTTTAAGGAAATGTTTGACCATGTCACTCTACTCCCCAAATTTCAGTTGCTCTTTGTTAACTATAGGATGAAATATAAACTCCTTTGTTTTATTTTTAAAACCTTTTACCAAATGTCCTGATCTAAATTTCTAGCTTAATTATCATTACTTCCTTTTAGGTACTCTGTGGTCCAGCCAAAAACTCTCTTTTACTCACACATGGCACTCAGTTTCTTACATCTTTGCATGAGCCATTCTTCCCTGTGTAATATGTATTCCTCCCTCTCTTTGGTCTTATAAATCCTTCTCTTCCTTCAGGAATTAGCTCGATCCCTTCCTTCTTCAAGTGTTTTCTTACTGTCTCTTGAAATATTAGTGCCCTCTCTCACTAACTACCTGGCATTTTGCTTGTTTTACTTCTTGAAATGATGAAATGGTGAAATATATCCTCCAGATGGTGAAGTGAGAAGTAGAGCAAAGACAAAGCTTAGACTGGAAGAACAGAGAAAGGATTGAAGTTGCTATGAGATCAGTGACAAGTAATAAGAGAAACAAAGTTGAGTGAGTGATGGGAAGAACAGGAGGATACATTTGGAGAGGGGTGTTTCAGAGATTAGGCTCATTGAAATTGTTGTTGTAAGTGATTTGTCTTTCATTCTCAAAGAGGACCATGACATCAGGGAAGTCATGACATGACTTTGAATGGACTTTGATTTGAATGAGGGAGCACTACACAAAGTCACTAGCCTCACTTCTTCTTCAGAGCCATCTGGATCCAGATGGATCCTTTTAAGATAAGGTCTTTTCAAGTGCTCACTTTGAGTGATGCAATGCCCATTCAGAGAATGGGCCTCTTGAAGAAGTGAATCAAGGGATGGACCCTTTAATTAAAAAGGCTCATTGAGGTAGGAGAGTGATGATTAATGATGAGATCTGAAGTATGGACATCCCCAATAGGTAGTTGAGATATGTGAAATGTAGACCTAGGTGAGGGAATCAAAAGGTACTTTATATATATGGGGATACCAAGATATTCTAGGGGAAGTTTAAATACTGAAGTTCCCAAGTAAGATGTCACTTGTCAGAGATGGAGAGAAAGGTTGTTAGCCCAGCACTGAACTCTACAGGAAAGGATTGTGGGTAATGTGAAAGTTGCTAATTGCCCCTCTCATTCATAGTGAGTAGTTAGGATCTACTAAGCCTGTAATTTAGCTTAAATGCTACCCAGGGGAGGTTGACTTACAGTCTAGTGGAAGGTAAGTTCATACAGGCCATGGCCTATTTTCATCTTTGTCTTTACGTATTCAGCAGGTCTATCATATAGTAAGTGCTTAATAAATGCTTGTTGAATTGAATTCATTTTTGTCACTTCACTAATTCATGGAGGTGTAGATACCCCAGGTCTCTGTCCCTGTATTTATCAACATTGGAGAGCTTGAGTGAGATATTTTAAACTAAAGGAGTAATAATGGAAAGATCAGGGAAGGAATATCACAGCCAGCATAGATCTTTCATAATTAACCAAGTCGTAGGGGGAAAAGCCCCTGAAAATTAGGGAGACAGGGGTACTCTGGACCAAAAGCGATGGTACATTTTGTTGCAATCATCAAATGTTCTAGCATTCACTCCTTTTAGTGTTGGGTTTATGCAAAATGGCCATGATTCCCTTTTCTTAAAGGAGCTGGCCTGTCAGGACCTATGATTTGGAAAACAATGGATTAGAAAAGAGCTCCAAAGTTACTTCCCCCTGTAAAATCTTCTATTTTCTGTTAGTTTCACAGAAGGCAAGAAAATCTTATGCCTTGCAATTTCTGTGTGCAGCATTGTGCTTTTCATTTTTTCTCATGTATTTTAAAAATTAAATTAGGGCATTTTTGTAATAAGAGAAATAAAAAGTACTATTCAACTGTGATGCACAGTACATTAACTACAATTACAGCAATAGTTCTTTCTTTGCCTCTTTGTGCAGCTTTTGATATTTTTTCTCTTTACATCCCTCTCTCCCCTTTGGGGAGCACTTAAGCAACAACTTTAGCTAATAATTAATAATGGAAGGATTCTCCTGAGAAAATCACTTGAAATCGTTAGGGTCTTGTAACAAATTGTCACTTCAGAATTCTAATCAGCAGAATTTGGATTTGGAATGTTTGGTAATTACAATAATTCAGTGAGCCTGGGTTGATTAATATGGAAATATAACAGATTTAGCTCCCTGTAGTCAATATTTTGCTATCTGTATATCTGTGGCTACAGTCAGTGACATAGATAGGGGGTAGTTTTAAAACAGAAGATGAGATTAATTTGATGAGAACATACTGGTTTTAGAATCAGGAAGCCAGATCTAAAGAGCCAGCTCTGTCTCTAACTAACGAGGTGAACTTTTACAATTTATTCAGTCTCTCTGAGACTCAATTTCCTCATCTGCTAAATGGAGATAATGTGTTTTATACTACTGCTCTTGCAGGCGTGCTATAAAGATCAAATGAACTACTGAGTATAAATGTTGTTTTCTATTGTAAAAAGCTACAAAAAGTGATGTGGAATGATTTTCTTTCTTGTTATACTTCCTTATTCCTTCATTAAAAATTCCTCTCCAATGCCTCATTGCAGTGGTCAAAGCATGACTTTCTTGAAGATTATTTCAAATCCTTCCAGTTTGACATATCTTTGGACTAATCTGCAAAGGTCTCAATCATAGACTTAATGACAAAATGTAACAGATTGTTAAGTGCTGAGAGTTTTATTCCTTGAAAGTAACCAAATAAGTCATGTTCCCCTCCCCACCCCCCCCACAGAAAGTAGCTCATGAAATTGACTACTGAGGCATTACAGGTTTGTAATTGTCACTATGGAATCAAGGACTTTTAAAAGGACCCATGTTGTTATTGTCAGTATCTTGCCTTTTTGCTTGGTCTTGCTCTTTCTTCCATCTTTGTCATGACTTCTTTCATCTGTGCAATGTTACAGACATACCATCGGAAAGTTAGCAACATTTATCTTCCCAAAGGGAATCATAGAATGTCTGAATTATAAAGGGATTTAATCCGATGAGGGATATGCTAGAGCCCAGTTAAACCAGCTTGAGCAAGAGAGATGATTATTAAATTTTCACCTTGTAAATCAGCAAGCTACAAATAAGGCTTGATTCATTGTTTTATTGCTTATTCAGATTTATGAAAATGATGGAGAAAATGCTAATAATATTGATTAAACTTAAAACTAGATCCTGCATAATTCAACTCCCAAACCCTAGCCAGTTCTTAAGCATTGATCAGAAGACATCTGAGTTCAAATTCCTTATTTTATAGCTTAAGAAACAGAGGCCCACCCAAAGGGCTATAAATAATATCATACCCTTTGACCCAGTAATGCCACTTTTGGGGTGGTATCCCAAAGAGATCACAGAAGTAGGAAAGGGTCCCATATGTACAAAAGTATTTATTGCAGCTCTCTTTGTGGTGGCAAAAAAATGGAAATTTAAGGGATGCCCATCAATCGGGGAATGGCTGAATAAGTTATGGTATATGAATGTGATGGAATATTATTGTGCTATAAGAAATGGGAAGGAGATGGACTTCATACTCACCTGGAGAGGTTTATATGAATTGATGCTGAGTGAGAAGAGCAGAACCAGGAAAAATTTGTACACAGTCACAGATATATCATATGTGTGACAACCAATTGTGAAAAACTGGATGCTTCTGAGCATCACACAGTTAAAAGACAGCTATGCAAGTCTT
>CM053595.1:267433591-267449578 GCA_028646575.1 Pseudocheirus occidentalis | reverse complement strand
GGAACAGATTGTGGGAGGGGTCTTACAATGTGATCAATGTTCTGGGCTGGGGGGTAGGGACAAAAAGGGGAAAAAATTTGTAACTCAAAACCTTGTGGAAATGAATGATGTAACCAAGAAAATAAATTAAAATTAAAAAAAAATCTTGTTGTTAGTAATTTTACTCTCTGTTGAAGATGTAATAACCAGTTCTTCTTTCCATGAGAAATGGTCATTCTCTTTGAGTTATAAACAAGAAGTTATAACCTTTTAACTAGTAATTCTGTTTTTCTGAATTTTTTTTTCCTTTCTACCTAGTGGGTCCCAGAAAGAGTTGTAGCTTGAAGCCTGAAGACACAAACCCAGGGCTGCAGACTCTGTTTTTGTTTTTGTTTTTGTTTTTTGAAGTCCTTCAAGGTTTTTCTTTCCATTCTCCTTATTCAATTCATCTAATCGTTTTTCTCCTCTAGGGCTATACTAATAATTGGGTGTCCTTCCACATACAGCTTTCTTATTCACAGAAAAGTCCTGGGAACCACATGATTTGTTCTTTTCCCTTCACAGTATTCAGAGTCACTAGATTTGCACACTGACATGAGGCAACTCCACGGTTTATATTAAGTGGCAAGTGATGTTCTGTTTTGGTAAGTTAGGTTGCACAGTGGATAGAGTACCTGGCCTGGAGTCAGGAAGACCTGATATCGCATCTGGTCTTAGACACCAACTATCTTTGTGACTTAATCCTTTTGCCTCAGATTCCTCATCTATAAAATGAACTGAGGAAGAAAATAGCAAACCACTCTAGTATCTTTGCCAAGAAAACCCTAAATGGAGTTATAAAGAGTCGGATACAATTGAAGAACAATAAAAATATTCTGGTTTGGGGTCACCAAATCATTTATTTGTTAATTAGTTTCTTTCTTTATGGGGGCTCTGGATATCTTCACAACACACAGTCAAGTGGGTATTTGTTTGGGGGCCAATAAATGGTTCTATAAACAGAGTAGAAAGGATCTTATGATGGGGATCAGAAGAGCTGGCTAATCCAAGCTTTGTAGCAGTTAATTTTGTCATTTCACCTCAATAAGTCTCAGTTTCTTCTTCTGTAACAAAAGGACATTGTACCAAATTCTTATTCAGCTCTGATATTCCCTCCACATAGTTCCACTGCATTTTCCTTTAGTGATGTTACATCTGGATAGGCATGCTCAGTTCTGGGTACTACATTTTTATAAGGAAATTAATAAACTATACTGGGTCCAGTGGAACGTATCCTGAATACTAATATAACAAATCTATATCATATGAGGAAAACTTTTAGCAAATTAGGATATTAAACGTGGAGAAGAACAGAGAGAGACAAAAGACAACTATCTCCAAAGTTTTGAAGATCTTTCAACCAGAAACATGCTTAGCCATTTTTCTATTTGGTATATATTACAGGGAAGGTAGAAGAAAGGACAATTTGTTGATTTACCCAAGGACTATGAAGAAATTAGAATTGTACAATAGTGGAATGAAATTTTTGTTTGTTGTAAGCAAGGTAGCAGACAGAAGTCAGGAAGCCACCTGAGTTCTCCTCAGTTTGCTTTAGAACAATATTAAATCAAGCCTCCAAAAGAGTTCTGGAGGAGCAGAAACCACAAAAAGATGGAGTGAAACAACTTTCTAGCCTAAGATAAATCAGAAGGACTTCAGAAAAGGTCTGTCTCACTTATGTCAAAGGGGAGAGCAGTCTAGCACAGACTGTCTGGGTGAGCCTGTAAGAGGCTCTTGGCCACAGCACAGATCAGCAAGTGAGGCCCCTCATTGCTGCTGCAGCATGTTAGTGGCACTGATGTTCAGTTATGAGGCCTCTTGCCCCAGGGCAGAAGGCAAATTACCTCCCCTGGAACACTGGAACAACAGGCATAACTAGACCAGGCTACCCCACCACAGTGGGCAAGCTGCCAGTACCTGAGACACTGGTGTGGATAGCCAGTGACTAGGTACTTAGCACCCAACAGAAGAAGCTTAGGACAGTGCCCTCTGTGCTTCAGGGATAGAACTCAACTTTGAAAATGAGCAAAAATTCTATGAGAGCCTTGAGAATAGAAAGCTCCTAAGGTGACAGAGAGGATAAAAACACAAATTCAGAAGAGTTCAAGAATGCTTACACGTGAAGCTCTCAAGCCCAAAAAGTCCTGTTGGAAGAGGTCAAAAATTTTTTTTAATAAACTAAGACAGGTAGAAGAAAATGGGGAAAAGAAATGAGAGTTATGCAAGAGAATTATGAAAAAGGGTCAACATCTTGGAAAAAGAAGCACAAAAATTGAGGAAAATAACTTCATAAAAAATAGAATTGACCAAATGGGAAAAAAATTCACTGAAGAAAACAACTCCTTAAAAAGCAGCATTTGCTAAATGGAAAAAGAGGTAAAAAAGCTAACTGAAGAAAATGTTTCAAAACTAAAATTGGGCAAGTGGATGTTGATGACTCTATGAGATATCAAGAATCAGTCAAATTAAGTCAAGATAATGAAAACAAAAAACAGGAGAAAATATCTCATTGGGAAAACAAATAACCTGGAAAATAAATACAAGAGGGATGTTTTAAGAATTTTTGGACAACCTGAAAAACAAGACAACCACAAAAAAAGCCTGGACAGCATTTCAAGAAATTGTTATGGAAAACCATCCTTACATCCTAGAACCAGAGGTTAAAACAGTCATTGAAAGAATCCATGATCACATCCTGAAAGAAAGCCCAAAATGAAAACTCCAAGGAATATTCTAGCCAAATTCCAGAACTGTCAAAGAGAAAATATACCACAAGCAGCCAGAAATAAACAATCCAAATATCATGGAGCCACAGATGGGATTACACAGGGCTTAGCAGCTTCTACTTTAAAGCATCAGAGAGTCTGAAATATGATATTTTGGAAGGCAAAGGAGCTTGGATTACAACCAAGAATCAATTACTCAGCAAAACTGAGCACAGTCTTTCAGGAAAAAAGAAGAGCATTCAATGAAATAGGGGATTTTCAACCTTTCCTGAAGAAAAGACCAGAGCTGAATAGAAAATTCAATCTTCAAATACATAAGTTAAGAAAAGCAAAAAAAAGATAAACATGAAAGAAAAACACATGTTATTCAATAAGATTAAAAGTTTTCATCACTCTATGGAAAGATGATACTTGTAACTAGAAACAATAAGTAATTTCATCAAAGAGAATGATAACAATGAGACAACATACCAAAACTTATGGAATACATTCAAAGCAGTTCTTGGGGGAGATTTTATCTTTTTAAATGCTTACATGAATAAAATAGAGAAAGAGATCAATGAACTGGGAATGCAACAAAAAGCAAATTCTAGAAAAAGAACAAATTTAAAATCCCCAATTAAAGACCAACTTAGAAATTCTGAAAATCAAAGGAGAGATTAATAAAATTGAAAGTAAGAAACCTATTGAATAAATAAAAATAAGGGCTGGTTTTGCAAAAAAACCCACAAACACAATAAAATAGATAAACTTTTGGTTAATTTGATTAAATAAAGAAGAAAACCAGATTACCAGTATCAAAATGAAAAAAGTGAATTCACCACCAATGAAAAGGAAATTAAAACAATAATTAAGATCTATTTTGCCCAACTGTATACCAACACATCTGACATTCTAAGTGAAATGGATGAATATTTACAAAAAATATAAATTTCCCAGATTAACAGAAGAGGAAATAAAATATTTAAATAACCCCATTTTAGAGGAAGAAATTGAACAAGAAAAGAAAGTAAACTCCTTAAGGAAAAAAATCTCTATGTCTAGATGGATTTACAAGTGAATTCTACCAAACATTAAAAGAACAATTAATTCCAATACAATAAAAACTATTTGGAAAAATAGGTAAAGGAGGAGTCCTAACAAATTTCTTTCACACATAACACATACAACCAAAAGAAGACAACAACATCAAAGCTCTGACATCAAAAGCCTCTAATACAAACCAAGGAACTATAAGAACATGATTCCAAAACACGTTTCACAGAAATAAAGTCATATGTAAACAGTTGGAAAAATATATGGGTAGGCTGAGCTAATATAATTAAAATGACAATTCTACCTAACTCGACTTATTCAATGCCATAACAATCAAACTAACAAAGAATTGTTTTATAGAGCTATAAAAATAACAAAATTCCTATTTTAAAAAAGCTCCACAATATCAAGGGAATTAATGAAAAAAAATGCAAAGGGAGGTAGCCTAGCCATACCAAATCCAAAATTATATTATAAAGCAGCAATCATAAAAACTGGATAAGAAATAGAGTAATTGTGGTGGCTAGGTGGCACAGTGAATAGAGCACCAGCCCTAGAGTCAGGAGGAACTGAGTTCAAATCCAGCCTCAGATACTCAACACTTACTAGACGTGTGACCTTGGGTAAGTCACTTAACCCCAATTGCTCTGCTCTCCCCCCTCCAAAAATGAAAACAAACAAAAAAAGAAATAGAATAACAGATAACTAGAATAGATTAGGTACACAAGACTGTTGTAAATTACCATAGTAATCCACTGTTTGATAGACCCAGAGACGACAGCTTCTGGAATAAGAATTCACTATTTCACAGAAACTGCTGGAGAAACTGGAAACAATTTGGCAGAAACTAGGCATAAACCAATATTTCACACCCTCTACCAAGATAAGGTTGAAATAGGTACATGATTTGAACATAAATTGTGATACTATAAGCAAATTAGGAGATCAAGGAATACTTTACTGTCAGATTTATGGGGAAGGGAAGAGTTTATAATTAAACAAGAGACAGAAAGTATTATGAAATGCAAAATTGATCATTTTGATGACATTAAATTAAAAAGTGTTGCACAAATAAAACCAATGCAGCTAAGAATAGAAGGAAAGCAGAAAGTTGGGAAGCTATTTTTACAGTCTGTATTTCTAATAAAGACCTCATTTTTTAAATATACAGAAAACTGCATCAAATGTATAAGAATACAAGTCTTTCCCCAACAGATAAATGGTTAAAGTATATGAACAGGCAGTTTTCAGATAAAGATATTAAATCTATTATCACATGAAAAAAATGCTCTAAATCATTATTGATCAGAGAAATACAAATCAAAAGAACTCTGAAGTATCACATCACACCCATCACATTGGCACCCATCACAAAGAAAAGGAAAATGATAAAAGTTGGAGAAGATGTGGGAAATTTGGAAGAACAATGCGTTATTGATGGAATTGTGAACCGATGCAACCATTCTGGAGAGCAATTTGAAACTATGCCCAAAGGGCTATAAAACTGTGCATACCCTTTGATCCAGCAAGACCACTGCTATGTCTATAACCCAAAGAGATCATAAAAAAGGAAAAAGGACCCACATGTACAAAAATACTTATAGCAACTCTTTTTTTGGTGGCAAATAATTGGAAATTGAGGAGATGCCCATCAACTGGGGAGTGGCTCAACAAGTTGTGGCATATGAATGTAATGGAATACTATTGTTCCATAAGAAATGATGAGCACGCAGATTTTAGAAAAAGCTGGAAAGACTTATATGAACTGATACTGAGTAAGGTGAGCAGAACCAGAAGAACATTGTACACAGCAACAACTCTGTGTGATGATCAACTAAGACAGACTCAGTTCTTCTCAGTAATACAATGATCCAAGACAATTCCAAAGACTCCTTTTTTGAAAGAAAGAAAGAACTGTGGAGTCTGAATACAGATTGAAGCATACTATTTTCATTTTTCTTCTGTTTTTGTTTTTCCTTTCTTGTGGTTTTTACGCTTTCATTCTGATTCGTCTTTCAGAACATAACTAATGTGAAAATGTGATTAACATGATTATGCATGTATAACCTATATCAGATTGCCTGCTGTCTTGGGAAGGGGGAGGGAGGAGGGACATGGTAGGAGGGAAAAAATTGAAACTCAAAATCTTATAAAAGTGAATGATGAAAACTATCTTTACATGTAATTGGAAATAATAAAATGCTATTATGTGGGGGAAAATAAAATAAAATACTTGGTAATTGTAAAGCAACACATAAATTTGACATATGTGCATTTTTATAGTCTATTTTATTGGTAATCATGGCCAAAAAGTAATAACCTGGTGGTCAACAGCCTGTGATAAATTTCTCCATTCTTAGCTCTATTAAATGTTTTTATAATAGAGTCCATCCTCTGTCCCATATTCAAAAATCTCTGTAGGTTGCTACAAAATTGGCTCAAGGCGAAAGAACACTGGATTTAGAACTAGGTGATCTGGGTCTGAGTTGTGTCTCTGATACTTGCCTGTGGATAAGGATATTGTGGACAAGTCATTTAACTTTCCCAGGTCTTAGTTTTGTCTTCTGAAAATGAGGGGTTGAATTAGATGCCCTTTGTGAGCCTGTGACCTGGGTTCAGATTCTATTTCTGGAATTTACTATTTGTGTGGCCTCAGATAAGTCACTTAACCTCTCTTTTCTGAGGTTGCCTCATCTATAAACTAGAGTTTGAAATAGATGGTCTCTAGAGTCCCTCTAAGCTTTAGATTTCTGCTCCTATGAAACTATGATATACCAGAACTTGAGGTTCATGGGCAGAATTTCTCTTGTGGTTACCAAGGTATACCTGAACAATCCTTTGTGAGATATTTATTACTATTAGTTTACTAATACATTCATGTATTTATCCTACTTTTGAAAGGAACAGATTTAAAATAAACCAAAGTAACTGATAAACAATTTTATTTTGTTCTCTTCTAATAATTCCTTCTAATTTCTTATTTCTTAGCTATTCTATATTCACAATAGATGAGCTAAACTGATCACAGCCAAGGTAAGGAAAAGGTAGATTCAGTACCCACACTAGAAAATGTACACATATCAAGATGAAAACAAAATCTTACATTTCTTAGTTCCTTCTTTGAGAAAGGATTGACCAGGTTTCCCAAAATTTGAGTGTATGAAAAGGATTCTCTGAAGAGTACTATCCTCAATATTTAGAGCTTAATTAGCCTATTACACATTTTTCAAAGAAGTAGATTATGTATGGTACTTAATATATATATCATATATTCTGGTTTCATTACACTTATTATCTTTTTTATTGTTTTCCACCTTTTTCATATCTGTCATCCCTGGACTTGCATTCCTGAGTTTTAGAGCTGGGAGGAGTCTTAAAGCTCCTCTAGTCTCATCCCCTCATTTGAGAGAAGAAATTAAAGCTGAATGAGATGGCAATGACAGGACTATGACAAGGTAAATAGTAACAGGTGTGATTGTAACTGACTCCAAACTTGTCCTTTCTCTATCATCAGACAATTATTAGTTTTGTGACCCAGGGCATGTCACTTAACCTCTGCATGTTTCAGTTTCCTTATCTATAAAATGGGAATAATAATAGCACCTACCTCCCAGGTTTGTTGTGAATATAAAAAGAAGTAATATCTGTAAAATGTTTTGCAAACCTCAAAGCACTATATAAAGGTTAGTGGCACAATGGATAAAGTGCCAGACTTGGAGTCAGGAAAACTCATCTTTCTCAGTTCATATTTGGTCTTAAATACTTACTAGTTGTGTGACCCTGGGCAAGTCACTTAACCCTGTTTGTCTCAGTTTCTTCTTCTGTAAAATGAGGTGGAAAAAGAAATGGCAAACTGCTGAGGTATCTTCACCAAAACCCCAAATGGGGCCACAAAGAATCAGAAACAATTGAAAAACAACAAAACTACAGTGATTATCATTACTACCCTACCACTCCACCAAAGTGGGTTAAAATAAGAGTTTAAATCTTGAGTTACTTCTTAGTTACCATTTGACTGTAAGCAAATAAAAGTCTGATTTCTGGTTCCCCATCTGTAGGATGGGGAAAATAATACTAGTTCTACATATTTTACCAATAGGGCCAAATAAGATTGTTATATAAAATCTTACATAAATATGAAATTTTCTTATTGATTGCCTAGAAGTAACATAATCCTCTTGAGAGTAGAGGATTGGGAATGGGAGCAAATCCTTTTTCATATCCTCTACAATATCTAGTAGAGGGTATAATTGAAGTCTAGTAATTACTTATTTTATTGTAGTGAATCAAAATCTTTTCTTTGTAAGAAGAACATGCAATTATTGGATTAAGAGCCAGAAAGGATTAGAATATAAACTATTGGCATACTCAATGATAGAAATGTAAGGCTTTCTAATATAGAATGTTGACTGATAGAAAGAACATCAAATGTGAGAGCCAGAAGGTGGTGCAAGGAGTAGAGTGTTGGACCTTACTTCAGATCCTTTCTCAGATATTTTACTAGCCATGTGGGCCTAGACAAGCAATCTAACCTTTCTGTGCCTCAGTTTTCTAATCTTTAAAACAAGATGATTAGATTTGATGATGTGTGAAGTTCTTTTCTGCCCTAAATAAATGATCTTAAAATATGTTAGAGCTGGAAATAACTTTTAAAATTATCTATTCTGCCCTCTTTCTTTTGTATGGAACAATATAAATTCTGGAAGTTCTTATCCAACACGCACTCACAATGAGTGAGGTTCCCAAAAAGCTGGCTTCTTACATGATCCCGCTCAGGATTTGAGGAATAATCCTGAGGGGAATCCTCTATTCCAGTGTGTTCCTCTCCACGTCAATTATTAGGTATAATTAGTATGTGTACTCTGTATTGATTGATTCATGCCCCAATATCATTTAAACAATTAATACCAATTAGTTGTTATAGGAAAATATTTACCAAGATATTATGGAAGAAAAAAAACATATTTACCTACCCCAACACTAGAGGTACCCTCTCCATTCTACCACCTTATTCCTTGCGGAGAATGGACTCAAATATGTAGCAGTTGCTACAAAGCATTCACTCAATCAAATTCAGTTCAAAATGAGGTATCACCATTGGATAAATTATTCTCTTGTAGCAGAAAAACATGGCCTCTTTTAGTAGATTTGCTATTGGATTGCGTCGAGGAAGTCACTCCTCAGGGCTTCCTTGGTACATAATCTGGCTCAACTACAACCAATCTCTGGTTCTACTTCCATTCCTGGATCTTGCATGGTTTGCTCTCTTGACCTTCTGAAGATTGCAAGATTATAGCCATTTCTAAAACTCCTTCCCCTAAGAGCAAGAAAGGGCTGACTTAACAGGGACAGAAAATAGCTATACTATGTGTTCATGACTTTATGGCAGCTCCAGTTAACAAAGGGTCCATCCAGATGCTCATAAGAGTTCATCTTGATTATTTGTCATCCGAGAAAGAAAGCAAGGTTTAGTTGTTCCTGTGGAAGTGGTTTGTGTATTCAGTTCTAGCTCAGCAGCTAACAGAAAAAGGCCTTTGGAGTAAATCAGAGTAAACATATATAGACAACCTATGTATGATATTAAATACAGAGATGGGTTCTTTCATCATATACTTTCAGAAAGAGACTCACCACACATACATTTTCCCAGGACTGGAACTTCATTTTCCGGTATCCCCATAGTAAGTAACAGAACCAAAATTTTAACTCCAGACTAGTGTCTTCAAATTCAGTCTTCTTTATCTGACACAATTTCAGAACAAGAAGGGAACTTTGGGTTCAGAAAGTGTCATCATTTTGCATATTTGGAGGCTGAAGCCCAGAAAGGGAAACACTTTATCTCAGATAGCATAACTAATAAGTATTTAGATATTCTACATCCTCTCTTATTCCCATATGAAAATCTCACCAGCATTTTATTTTCTTTTTCAATAAACTCTAAGTCATTAAGATCAAGAAATTCCCAAGAGCAAAAAAATCCATTTATTTAAATCTCTCTACATGTGAAGAGAAGCACCCTTTTCTTAGTGAGAAGAGTAATCAAGGAGAAGGAAAGTTTTTAACTCATTTTCTATTAAACAGAGGCTGCTAAAAGATCAACTGCTTCACTCCCATATCATTAGCCTCATTAATTAATTATCTGCTGTGTAGAATACACAAAGATGGACATAATCAATTTTTTCCTTATTTGCAAATGGATTATCTACTCTATGGATTATTTCCCACAGCCCACCCACTCAGTTCTGGGCTGACATAGTAAGGACATGATGATATTGGACAGATATAATGAAAGGATTTAACCTATCTGAGAGTATGTATATAAATACATAGATAGATGGATATAAATAGATGTATAGAGATAGATATTTCATAACTTATAATGTATATGTATGTGCATGTAGATGTAGTGCCAATACAATATTTACAGCACCCATGATCACAATAAAGACCGTGACTATAAATATTGCATGATGTGCAATCACTAAATATAACAAACTCTCCATATAGAGGACAGAAGCAAAGCATTTATTTAGATACCAGGAAACCAAATCCCCAAAACTAGTAAGCCAATTCCATCATAGTACCGAAGAAGGTAATAAACCATAACAACAGAGAGAGCCATGCCTTCAGCCTTCCCATAAACCAATACAATATCAATGTTTTCGCACAAACATCTCTATCTCCTTGCCTGAGCTCCTCTCTCTCCCACTGACACACTAGCTATGACTCCCAGCTTCCTGTGGGCTCTGTTATACCCTTAAGCAAACTCCTCCCACCATAAGCTCCATGCCCTATTTGGCCTATTTGGGGATAAAGTTTATCTTCAAAGCAAGGAAGCTTCCTATGAGCTGTGTTCTACCTTTTAGCAAAAACTCTTCCTATAACAAGCTACATGTGATTATATTCAGCCCATTAGGGAGTAGAGTTTACTTTCAAAGCAGGGGAGATCTTCAAATTCTGGTTAGGCTTATTAAAGGGCAGGGAAGATCTTCAAATTCCCATTCCCATTACAGTAGATAGGTATGTATGTCTGTACATATATACATATTTATTTTTACAGGTTAAGAAAATGGAGGGCCAGGGCAGAGCCAAGATGTCAGCATAGAAACAGGAGAACTCTGCGGCTCCCCCCATAACCACCTCAAATACCTATATAATATGACTCTAAACAAATTTTAGAGCTCTAGAACTCATAAAATGACAGAGAAACAAGGCTCCCACTAAAGGCAGCCCAGTAAACAAACAGAAAGGATTCATTACAGCATGCTGAGAGCAGAGCGCAGCCCCATACAGGAGAGGTAGAGGACTTTCAAGCATTCTTGAGGAAAAAAACAGAACTGAATAGAAAAATCTGACATTCAAACACAAGAAGCATGAGAAGGTAAACATGGAAAAGAAATCATAAGGAACTTATCAAAGTTAAACTATATACATGGCAAGATGGAAAAATGAGAATTGTAACTTACGAAACTTTTCTGAGCATGAGGATAGGTTAAGGGAATATAAATGTATACATATATATGTATACATACGCATATGTATATATAGAAGGGCACGTGTACATATGAATACATATGTGAGCCTGGGTATGTATATATGTGTACATAGACAGAGGGCACAGGATCAATTGACTAGGAAGGGATGATATTTTAAAAGTTGAAATTGAAAGGTGGGAGAGGAATAGAATGAGAGGAGATGGAGACAGAATGGGGTTAATCATCTCATATAGAAGAGGCAAGGGTTAACTGTTACAATGGAGGGGAAGAATAGGAAGGCAAAAAGGGAATAGGTCAACCTTACTCTCATTGAATTTTGCTTAGGGAGGGAATGACATATATTCTAAAATGAATATCTTGCCCTGCAGGAGAGTAGGGTGAAAGGGGATAAGAGGGGGGATGATGGAGGAGAGGTCAGGTTAAGGGGGAGAGTTGTTAGAAGCACACACTTCTGTAAAGGGACAGGAACAAAGCAGATAATAGAACAAAGGGATGATGAGATACAAAGGAGTGAAATATCCTTAGTGTCACACAAAATGTCCACTGTGGAGATGTTCTGCATAACTACACATGTAGGGCCTGTATTGAATTGCTTGTCTTTCCAGTGGGGGTGGGCGACAAGGGAGGAAGAGAAAGAATCTAGAATTTAAAGTTATAAAACCATAAAAATATATACATTATTATTATTATCATTATTATTTACATGCAACTGGGAAATAAGATATACAGGCACCGGGGTGGGGAGATCCATCTTGCTCTACCAGAAAGTCAGAGGGGTGATAAGGGAGGATATAGAAGAGAGCAGATTTGGGGAGGGAGTATACAGTAGGATTGCTGTTTTGGGGTGGTGTAGGGGAAAGATGGGGAGAAAATTTGTAACTCAAAATCTTGTGGAAATCAATAACATAAACCAAAAATAAACAAAAGTTAATTATTTAAAGAAATTTTAAAAAAAGAAAATGCAGGGCCAAAAAGTATGCTGATTTTCAAAATTCATATAGCATTCTTTACAGAACTGGTAATCAAACTCAGGTCTTCTATAGTTATATCAAGGACTCTCCAATATCCCTCATAAATAAATGAATGTATGTGTGTTTATATCCATATACAAACATATCTGTATTCATATATACAAACTATGTATACATAGATACAAACACATGTATATATTTTATATACATTCATGTATATATGTATCTACATGTGTATATGCATGTGTTCATGTATATGTGCATATATGTAGTGTATACATACATATACATATGTATATACATACACACACATACACATACACATACATATACATATACGTATACTATCTCTATTCAAATTGGTATGCATTCTGAGCCTCCATTTTCTTAGTTGTAAAAAAGGGTCTGTTTAGACCCACATAACCTCTAAAATTCAGACAATCAAAGGCTTTTTAAAGAAGGGAGAGACCCTAGGAATCTCAATAAGGAGACTCAAAAAAGACCATGAAAAGAAAGGGTTTTGCAACTAGACAACCTCACATAAAATGTCAGCCATCATACTGTTCCAGTGGTTCCATTCAAATCAGAGAATACAGCATCACCCAAACTCCCAGTTACAGATTTCTTT
This sequence comes from Pseudocheirus occidentalis, assembly GCA_028646575.1. Lineage (NCBI taxonomy): Eukaryota > Metazoa > Chordata > Mammalia > Diprotodontia > Pseudocheiridae > Pseudocheirus > Pseudocheirus occidentalis. The sequence goes on along the minus strand of CM053595.1, from coordinate 267,436,704 downwards.
ACCATGAAGGTAACGTGATATAGCAGCAGAAACCTCTGAAAACCCTGGCTTGGGCCTGGCTTTTCCACCATCTTGGTAGATAACCTTGAACAAATCTTGTCCATTCTATGGACTTCAATTTCCTTTTCGTAAAATGAAGAGAAATAGATTAAAAGATTTGCATTGTCCTTCCATTTTTATCAGTCTTCGGAATGTAGGAAGATAAGTAATTTGGCTTTTAAATTCACTGCTTCCATAAAAAAAATCCATTATTAAATTAGTCCCAGAGCTACTTTTCTATCTTCAAAGAATGTGCTTTTTATTGGAGTACAGATGTGGTATACTTGTAAGCCTGTGGCCTGATCCTATGAGGTGTATAATTAACAGATTAGAGGGCAGAAAGTTGCTTATATCCTACCCTTCTTAATAGCCAATTATAGACCTAACAAAAATAATCATATATTCCCTCATAACTAACCACTACTCCATGCTGCCCTCTCCCTCTATGTTCAAACTGCAACTTCCACTCTTCCAAGTAGGCACTGGAGCTCTCTGGGAAGTTAAACCCTAAGTTGCATATGACATATAGATGCCATTGAGAAAATTCTACCCTTACCCTCTTTTCTCATAATCACTTCATAGACCAAAGGGAAGGCTGTGAGCGATTGGGAGAACAGTGGCCTGTGAATAAAATCCTTAACTCTCACATTTTCATTTTGGGTAGTACAACATGATCTCTAAAAGATGCGCAGGCACAGATGGATTGGGATCTGAATCACAAACAACATTATATTATCTTTCCCTCTTCCATTCTTCTTTATAACTGTTGAGGGCAATATCATTCTTCTAGTTGATCACAATCTCACAATTCTGATGTCATCTTTACATTATCATCTTATCTCACTGTTTAAATAACTAACCATTGGCCAAATCCTCTTGGTTTACTTCTACCACCCTGACCTCTGCTCCCATTTCTACTTAACAAACAGCCGCCACCCTTGCTCCAGCACTCATCATCTTGACTATGGACTAATATGAATCCCTCATTAGACACACTGAAACATTTCTCTCCCATTTCTAGTATATTCTCCATATATCTGCTAAAATGACTTTTGTAAAGCACAGATCTGGCTCCCCAGTGACTCTAGGATCATATAAATTACTGTTTAATCTTTATCTCATCCTTTGAAAACTTTACTTTTGTATAAGTTTTAGAACACATAATTATTAATATAATATTATAGGTATATACATTATAAACATATAATTATACACATGTTTAAGTGTTTGGTTTTGTGTAGGGTTTTTCTGATGGGGTTTAGGATTAATACATTTTGGAAACTACAAATCTAAAATATTTGTTTAAATCTGAAACTATTTAATGTGGCATTGAACATGTGACAATGAGTGGTAATAAGGCTTTCTCTTCCTGCATGTTAATCTTTCCACCATTAGGAAATCCCGTTCCACTCTATTTGCACTAGGAAGATGTTTTAATGTATTGGACATAAGAATTTGTATCATGTTTCTACCAGTAAAGGAGGGAAAGTATGTTAGGATTCTACCTGCATAGCTGTCTTTCTCAATTATTAGCCAATACTTTGTTTTTTGTTTTGGGGTTTGTTTGTTTTTTACAATTCTAATTTATTTATTTCCTTGTTTATATCACTCATTTCCATGAGATTTTGAGTTACACATTTTCTCCCCATCTTTGCCCTACCCACCACCTCAAAACAGCTATCCCACTATATAGCACTTCCCCCAATCTGCTCTCTCCTATGTTCTCCCCCATTGCCCCTCTGACTTTCCAGTAGGGCAGGATGGATCTCCCTACCCAGTGCCTGTATGTCTTAATTCCCAGTTGCATGTAGTTAATAATAATAATAATTATATATATATATATAATTTTTAAACATTTGATTATACAACTTTAAATACTAGATTCTTTCCCTTCTGCCCTCGTCATCTACACCCACTGAAAAGAAAAGCAATTCAATACAGGTTGTACACGTGTAGTTTCAAAGAGCATCTCCACAATGGACATATTGTGAAAGAGTGATTATATGTCCCTCCTTCCTATCCTGCCTCACCTTGTTCTATTCTCTACCCTATCCCTGTCCCTGTCCCTTTATAGAAGTGTGTACTTCCAGCAACTCTTCCCTCAACATTGCCCTACCCTCTATCATCCCACCTCTCATTCCCATCCCACCTACTCTCCTGTGTGGCAAGATTATGTCATGCCTTCCCTTAGCCAAATTCAATGAAAATAAGATTGATCCTTTCCCTTTTGCCTTCTTCTTCCCCTCAATTGTAACAATTATCCCTAGCCTCTTCTATATGAGATAATTAACCCCATTCTGTTGCTCCTTGTCTCCTCTCATTCTAATCCTCTCCCACCTCAGAATTTCACCTTTTAAAGTATCATCCTATCTATTCAATTCATCCTGTGCCCTCTATGTACACATATATAAACATACTCAGATGTGTTCATACGCATATATAAACCCTCCTATATAGACATATGTGTATGTATACATATATATATATGTATATATATATACACTTTTGTATTCCCTTCCATTTCCTCATACTAAGAAAAGTTTCATAAGTTACACTTATTGTTTGTCCATGTAGGCATGGAAATAGTTCAACTTTGATAAGTTCCTTATGATTTCTTTTCCATGTTTACCTTCTCATGCTTCTTGTATTTGAGTGTCAAATTTTCTTTTCAGTTCTGTTTTTCTTTTTCAGCAAGAATGTTTGGAAGTCCTCCACCTCACTGAATGACTATATTTTCCCCTGAAACATTATACTCAATTTTTCTAGATAGGTGATTCTTGGTTTTAATCCTGGCTCATTTGATCTCCAGAATATCATATTCCAAGCCCTTTTATCTCTTAATGTAGAAGCTGCCAGATCCTAGGTTATCCTAATTGTGTTTCCACAGTATTCAAATTGTTTCCTCTTGGCAGTCTGTAATATTTTCTCCTTGATCTGGGGACTCTGGAACCTGGCTATAACATTCCTAGGAGTTTTCTTTTGGGGATCTTTTTCAAGAGGTGATTGGCAAATTCTTTCAAGTTCTATTTTGCCCTCTGGTTCTAAAATATCAGGGCAATGCTCATTGAGAATTT
>CM053595.1:267386824-267433091 GCA_028646575.1 Pseudocheirus occidentalis | reverse complement strand
CTTTGAATGATGGCTTGGCCTTCCTGCAGTCTGCAGGCCAGGGGCTCTGAAGAAGCCACATGGAGGTGACTGCAGGGCCGCACTTCTGCCCCTTCCTTGCCATGGAGGCAGTTTGGCTGGACCACTTTTCTCTCCCAAATTTAGCTGAGTTCCACTGACTTTTCACTTTGTCCTTATTTCTTATGGCTTAATAATTCTGGAAACTGCCACAACTGCTACTGATCCACTCTCCTGAAGGATCCAGCTATGACTCTTCCTGGCTGCCTCAGGGCCAAGCCACAGTTTCAGGCTGGCCTGGTTTCAGCTCCCAGTGTGCTGTGATGGGCCCCATCTGCCAAGCTGCCTTCAGTTTGAGATGTCTTTTTCTGTATTTTTGTGTGTTTTGGAGCTCTAAAATTTGTTTAGAGTTATATTTCATGGGTATTTGTGGTACCTATGTCGGAGCTGCAGAACCTTGTTGCTTCTATGCTGTCGTTTTAGCTCTGCTCCCCCCATCTAATACTTTGTTAAACATTAGCAATAGGGAATAGAGACCAGAATAACTCACTTTTGTCTACTAGACTTGAGCCAGATTCATAGGTCTCAGGAACCTGGGCCACAATGAATCATGTGGCTCAGTTGAGGAGGAAACACTCTATTATGAACAGGGCAGGACTCCCATTGGTTAAAAAATGCTTTGATCTTTGTTTAGGAAAAAAATATACTTTCTAGCACATAGAACTTAGAATGAAGAAATATCATTTTAGAAGGTACTGAAAAGCAGATATGAAGACTCTAGGTTGTGGCATGTCTAAACCAAAAATTATGGGAAGGGATAAAACATACACACATCTCCTGAGATCTGACTCTTTTCCTTCTTTCTCCTTGGGCAATTCCTGGCAGGCAAAACAACATGTGAAAACATGATCCTTCACTACCAGGTAGAGTAAAATCAAAATATACTTTCCTTCCTTTCCTCCTTCCTTCCTTCCTCCTGTTGTTCCTTCATTTCTTCCTTTTTTCTTTTCTTCCTTCCTCCCTTTCCTTCTTCCTTCATTTTTCTTTCATTCCTTTTTTCTTCCTTCCTTTTTTCTTTCATTACTTCCTTTTTTTCTTTCTTTTTCTTTCTTTCTCTTATTTTCTTCCTGTCCCCCTACCTCTAAGCCCACTTTTTATTTAGCTTATACCCAGGAAGCCAGCAACATGCAAAATCAAGGCAAAAACACCCAGGCCTTATTTTCATCTATATAAAGCAATCTATTCCTCTCTTATAGAAAGAAATGTTTCTGCTATATTTTATTTTAATGGTTCTGTTTCTATTTTTATTTTTTCTAAGATTGTATCTTTCCCATCCCCTAAGCTGGAAGTGCATTGGCTACTCACAGGCCTGATCCCACTACTTAATGGCATGGGTGTTTTGACCTTTTCTGTTTGTGTATTAGACTGCTTCATCCCCCCATGGGCAATCTGGTCTCCCGCCCCTAGCCGCAATGCTGGTAACTTACCATATAGATGCTGTGTTGACAATCAGCAAGCAGTACTGACACCCAACTGGCATAGAATGCTGAAGTTCAGAACTCTTAAGCACAATAAATCCTCTAACCTCAGCCTCCTTATTAGTTGGGATTATACAGGTATGGGTGAGTTTTAAAGTTCCTATTAAGAATTAAATTCTCAAGTTTTAGGTAGAGGTCATTCTGATTAACTTCTATAGTTGCACTGAATTAGAAACCTCCCCTCATCCCCTAAAAAAAGCATGTGCTTGTTCATCTTTATTAAATGGTTTTTCTCCTTGTTTTTAAGGGGGAAAAAATCTGTTTATTTATTAGTGTTCTAATTAGGATTTTTTTTGAGACTGTAGCTTGGATAAAAGGCAGGAAAAGTGTCTTCATTTAGGGTGAAGCAGAAACCAAGATTTACTGATACTAGCATGAGTTGTAGGAAAGGAACTAAAGAACATTTAAGAGTTTCCAATGCAGCAAGTATTGTTAAGGGCCATCTATGGGTGAGACATTGTACTAAGTGCTTTGGATTCAGAGACAAAATTAAAATGCCTCTGCCTTCAAGGACCTTACATTTTACCTAGTGGTAGAAGAGAAGCAATATAATATGCAAAGCAAAATGTCCATGCATGATAATTTGAGGAGGGAGAACACAGTTACAGCAGGGAAGATCAGCAGGGATTTCTTGGAGAGATGAAAAAAAATGTGTTAAACCTTGAGGGAAACTATGGATTATACCTGGCAGTGGTGGAAAAAGTGTACATTCCTGGTATGAGAGAAGCCCTGTGCAAAGGCGCAGAAGTGGGACATGGGATGTTACATATGTAAAACATCTAACAGGTGAGTTGGGATGGATCATCATGATGAAAATAATGTGCAATAAGACTGAAAAATATACTGAAGGCAAATTATAAAGGACTTTAAATGTCAAACAGAGAATTTTATTTGTTATTTTAGAGGACTAAGGTAGTCACTAGAATTTCCTCAACAAGAAGGTGACATTACCAGATATGAACTTCAGGAATGTCTATTGGGCAGCTATGTGGCAGCAAAGCAAACAGGGTCAAGTAGAATAATTTCCACAGTTCAAGCAAAAAGTAATGTGGGCCTAACTTAGTGTTGTAGCCCTATGAAAAAAGGAGGGATATAGATTTGAGAGATATTGTAAAGGTAGACAATGACCTTTTTTTAGTTATGGTGGGGTGAGGCAGGGTGAAGAAGCAAAAGCAGAGCATGATTTTCATGTTGTGAACCCCAACGGGTTGAGAGGATGAGGGTGTCCTTGATTTAAAAAAAAGAGAAATTTGGAAGTGGGGTCAGTTTGGGGAACAGGATGATGAGTTATGATTTAGTCATTTTGAGTTTGAGGCTCTTACGGGTCATTCAGTTGGAATTGTCAAATAGACAATTGATGAAATAGGATAAAAACTCAGGATAGAGACAAGGGTATATGTTGCTTGGGAAGTGATTGACCTAGTTATATTTATGACTTAAATTCAGTCTTTTTTATGACTACTGAGAAAACATGTAAAAAGAAAAACAAGGGCCAAATACATAACTTTGGGAAGAGGGATTACTATGGTTTGTGGGTGCACATGTATGATGAGTCAACAAAAGTGATTGAGAAGTCATTACCCTATTCCAAACCTCACATTTTAGCCTTCGTAAACAGGTAAAAGTGTTGTCAAAATACCAAGCACTATGAAAATGTAAATGTGTAGGGAGAAGTCGTGTTTCATTTTGCCCTCCTCAAATATGTCGTCACAGAGCTTCTAACAAAGGCAGCCATATCTTCCCTCATCCTTAATCTCATACAATTACAAAAGTCATGGAAAACTATATTATGACAGTGAGGGTAATGGAGAAGACAGAAAGATGTGCTGGACCATTATAATATCTTGTAATTTAATTTCACGTTGGTTGGTTTTATCATCACACAAAAATGAATGGTGGCAATAGCTTGTAACAGAATAAATACCGAGCTCAGGAGCAGAGGATCTGACTTCAAATCCTGTCTCTGCTCTCAGCACCTAGTACAATACCTTTGTAATATTTTGTTGTTGTTCAGTCATATCTTACTCTTCATGACCCTATTTGGGGTTTTCTGGGCAGACATACCAGAGTGGTTTGCCATTTTCTTCTCTAGCTCACTTTATAGATGAGGATACCAAGACAAACACGGCTAAGTGACTTACCCGAGGCCATACAGTTAGTAAGTGTCTGAGGGTAGAATTTGAATTCAGGAAGATGAGTCTTCCTGATTCCAAGCCCAGTACTCTATTAACTGTGCCACCTACGTGCCCATTGCATGTAATAAACAATAAATACTTATTCAATTGAATCCAGTTGTTGATTTTCTAAGTCACTTAACTTTTCTAGGGGTCAATTTCCTCATCTGGACTAGATGATTTCTTTTTTAAATTAAATTTTTTTTTCTTTTTGGAGGGGGGAAGGCAGGGCAATCAGGGTTAAGTGACTTGCCCAAGGTTACATGGCTAGTAAGTGTTAAGTGTCTGAGGCCAGATTTGAACTGAGGTCTTCCCGACTCCAGGACTGATGTTCTATTCACTGCGCCATCTAGCTGCCCCATGGACTAGATGATTTCCAAATTCAACTCTAAATCCTGTAATTATGACCATATGACCTCAAAATTGACTTCAAGTTGTTATTGCTGTTGTTGTTCAAGAGTTTCTCGGTCACGTCCAACTCTTCATGACATTTGGGGTTTTCTGGGAAAAGATACAGGAATAGTTTCTCATTTCCTTTTCCAAATCATTTTATCTGTGAGCAACTGAGGTAAACAGGGTTAAGTGACTTGCCCAGGGTCACACAGCTAGTAAGTATCTGAGGTTGCATTTGAACTCAGAAAGATAAGTTTTCCTAATGCCAGGCCTGGCACTCTTTCTATCCACTATATCATGTAAGTGCTCTTAAGTTTTAAGCCAATGTATTATTGAACATTTAAAACTGTTACATTATGTTATATGAAAATTTGAATTTTTGTCCTCTGGAACTGAAATTAGAGGCTATTTCTTCATACACAAAAGAAACAATTGCAAAAACATGGTTGCTAAACACCATAAAACGCCATATGGCTTTTTTCCTTGTGAAATTAACAATCAACCTTCAAAATGCAATTAATACAGCAATTATGATCTGAATGCTCATTTCAGATAATGGGAATATACTTTGCAATCAAGGTTTTCCTTTCTGTTGTCTTCTCTGGGTGTGTAAATTTTTTTCTGTCTAGTAAAAATATCATATTGTTGCCTCTTTGGGAGAAAAAAGTGCTCTTTTTCTGTATTATCCTTAATTAATTTGTCTTTAAATATCATTTTTAACATTCTAGCTGTTTGTAATAATTATAACAGAGAAAACTTGTATGAAGGTCATTGCCAACATCTGGAAATGGAAACAAAGACTTTGTTAATTAGAAGAACATGAGAGATAAAGGAAGAACCCATTTTTCTTGGTAAACAGATGCTGTATAGGAGGTGGGGATGGGGAGAGGATATAGGAAGAAGGGGAAAAAAGGGGTAGGAAAGAGAATGCAAGAACACAGCAGCTTCTAAAATTTTAACTGTTTATGATAGTTCTTTGGGGAAAAGTTGTGACTTTATTTTTCCTTTCTTCCTTTAAGAGAGTTTAGCAGAGCAGTATGGTAGCTGGTTTGCCAGACTGGGTACCAGGAAGACAGGTGTGAAAATCATGTCTCTGGAACTTATTAGCTATTGTGCAAGACCCATCACTTCTCTCTCAGCCTCATTTTCCTCGCCTATAAAATGTGGGGTCAAAATACCCAGTATTGTGAGGTTTAAATGAGATAATGTATATAATGCATTTTCGTAATTTATGGTGCTACTCATATAACGTGCCAATTTATCTATCTATCTATCTGTCTGTCTGTCTATCTGTCTGCCTGTCTATCTGTCCATCTGTCTATCTATATCTATCATCTATCTATCTATATCTATCTATCCATCCTTTCTCTGTCTATCTATCTATCTATCTATAACATTAGATTTAAAATTAGGTGAGGCCTGGGTGCAAATTTTGAATCCCACACATGGCAAGTGAGAAATGCTACCTCAGTAAGCCTTAGTTTTCTTATCTGTAAAATGGGGGGAAAGTGTTTTGTAAGCCTTAAACTTACATTAGTCCTTACAGAATTCGATCTGCTGATAAGCTGTCATTCCAATATGTCAGCATCTTTAAACTGCTGTTACAGGGGGAGTGAGGTGACACTAACCTGGCAGGCCTCCCTTCCCAGCCTGTGACTTTGTTGCAGGCCTGAGGCAAACTCATGCAAACCATTCACTAAAGCCACTCGTACAGGGCATGAAAGCTTCCAACCCAGCAGCTGTTGTTCAGTGATGCATCAGTGAAGCAAAAAATTATGCCGGTATAAAAAATAGATCTTGAGCCACAATCCTCCTTCTTATCCCTTTGTTCTGCATTAGGGGAGAACCTCTGGGATTCATTTAGCTGTAATCATTTGTTACTGAGGGGCAAAGCGTCTTTCAGACAGTGATGATGGAGTCACCTTTGAAAGAAGTGCAAATGAGGAGAAATCATTTTCCAATCTGCCCTCACAGGATTGCATTTGATAAACTAGTGTTCACTCAAAGAGACTGTCCAGAATGCAGATCATATTCATAAATAACAAATGGGCATTTTAGACTTAATTTTGTTCCTAGCAGGTTAATTGCCTGATCTCCTGAACCTTCCCACAACAGTTCATACAGGAAGCAAGACGGGAAAAAAAGGAGAAATTGAGCTGCTTCAAATTCTAAATGGCTAGGGTGAGAACATACCTGGAGTACTGCATCTGGTTCTGGGTACCATATTTTAAGAAGAACATTAACAAACTAGATCATGTCCTGCGTATATTATTAAGATAGTGAGAGGATTAGAGACCATAGTATAGTGTGATCATTTTAAAGAAATGGGGAGGTTTAGCCCAATTAAGAGGAATCTCAGTGGATATATGATTGTTGGCATAAAGTACTTGAAAGGCTATCATGTGAAAGAGACATCAGATTTAGGATTATTGGATCAGACATTCAAAAATGGAAGGGACTTTACAGGTCATGCCTCCTAAGCAAAGAGAGGTTAAGTTGTCCAGTGTCACATGGATAGTAAATGGAAGAACCAAGAACTTGAACTCTGGTTCCCTGATGCCTAATGCAGTATACTTTCCATTACACCACAGAGCCTCACAGCAGAGATGCTTTACTGATGTTCATGGATCTCCTTCTGAAGCCAATAACACTGGCTCAATCATTCTCATATTGAAATAAGTTAATTTCTATTTTAGCTTTGGAATGACAATCAATAGGCTGCGATTTCCTCCACATAAATTAAGCCATTAGATTTATTGGCAATGACAAAACCAAACATCAAATCTTTAATGAAAATGAAGATTAATATTCAGCCAAGAAACCTCAAATCATCAAATGTCTGAAATGTTTGCTTTGCTTGCATTGACCATTGCTTTAGTTTCACCCTAAGGGCCCCAATTTGCTTCAGAATCATATTATTGTTTGGGTGGCAGTGTGAGAGTCACAATGAGGTATGAGAGAGAAAATGAAGCACTCAGTGCTTTTCTAACTTTCTAACACCATCTCTACCACTGAGGAGCCCTGCAACCTTCTGCAATTTGTTTCTTTTCCCTGGACCTCAGTTTCACAATCTACAAAATGGGGATAATCATACTTGCTTTTTGCTATTTCACAGTATTTTGGGGGGGGAAGCATTTTATAAAGCTTAAACAATATAGATGGGTGAATTATAATTATCAACAAAATGAAGTTAAGTCAGTTTAGTAAGCACTTTTAAGTACCTACTGTGCCAGACACTATGGTAACTTGGTACATAAAGACAAAAATGACACAGATCTTGTATTCAAAGAGCTTATATTCAGATGGGAGAAATAATAAGTACATAAATAAGTAAATGGAAAAATAAACATGAAGAGAAAAAGCAGAAGGTGGAAAGAAGTGGGAAGAAAAGGGCCAACAGTTGGGAAAATCAAATTGCCTGGTTACAAGTTTAATGATCTAGTTTTTAAGCTATATCATTCAGGCTTTTAGAAATGTAATGGAAAGTTGCACAAGTACCCCTCAGATTTGTGGCTGGCAGCAGAATGGGACCAGAGGAAAGATGGAAGGAAGGAAGGAAGGAAGGAAGGAAGGAAGGAAGGAAGGAAGGAAGGAAGGAAGGAAGGAAGGAAGGAAGGAAGGAAGGAAAGAAGGAAGGAAAGGAGGGAGGGAGGGAGGGAAAAGGGAGAGAGACAGGGAGGGAAGGAGGTGGGAGGAAGGAAAGAAGAGAGGAAAGATGGAAAGGAAGGGAGAGGGGAGAGAAGTAGGAGGTAAGGAAATGGGGAGGAAAAGGTGAAATGAAAAAAGTATTTCATTTTTTCCAAGTGAATGTAAAGACAATTTTAACATTTATTTTTATAAGATGTTGAGTTCCAGATTTTCTTTCTTCCTCCCTCCCTCTTCTCCTCCCAAGACATAAAGCAATTTGATATAGGTTATATGCATGCAGTCATGTAAAAAATACTTCCATATTAGTCATGATGTGAAAGAAAAAATGGTTTGCTAAAAAAAATGAAGTTTGTAAAAGGAAAAAAAATTCATGAAAAAAAGTGAAAATAATTGCTTCACTCTGCATTGACTCCACCAGTTCTTTCTCTGGATATGGATAGCATATTCCATCATGAGTCTTTTGGAATTGTCTTGGATGACTGTATTGCTAACAAGAGCTCATAGTTGCTCATTGCACAATGTGGCTGTCACTGTGAACAATGTTCTCCTGGTTCTGCTCACTCACCTTGCATCAGTTCATGACTTTCCAGCTTATTCTGAAATCTGCTGCCTGTCATCTCTTACAGCACAACAGCATTCCATCACATTTATATATCACAACTTGTTCTACCATTCCCCAACTCATGGGTATCCCCTCAATTTCCAATTCTTTGCCATCACAAAAGAAGCTGTTGCAAGTATTTTTGATCATATGGAGCCCTTTCCCTTTTTCATGATCTCTTTGGGATATAGACCTAGCAGTGGAATTGCTATGCACAGTTTGATTGCCCTTTGTGCAAGAAACAAATATTTATTAAGCGCTTATTGTATGTCAGGCCCCATTCTCAGTGCTTTACCAATATTACTTCATTTTATCCTCACAAAAACCATAGGAGGTGGATGCTGTTATTATCTTCATTTTATACTTAAGGAAGCTAAGCCAGACATAGCTTAAGTGACTTGCCCAGGATCGCACTGCTAATAAGTATCTGAAGTAAAAACAACAGCTTTTAGCTACATTCTATAACTGGGTAATCCTTGTAAAATGATTGTACTAAATTATTCTCTACAGTCCCATTAAAACCTGCTATATTTCTTTTTCTTCATATTCCATGATTCCTATAAAGTATTAACCAAGCTAAGAGATACGGCTTTACATACAGACAGCATTAAATTCTAAGTTAATTTGTGTTTGGGTTCTGTTTTAGAATTTTTAGAGACTGGTCATTCATGAAATAAATGGAAGGCATAACTGAGGGCTAGTCCATGAATGGAATGTATATTCACTCAATCACAACATAACTAAAGGAGGGCCCTTAGGATATCTGAAATCTTCCTATGGAGAATTTTTAGGAAGGGCATGAATGTGAGCAAACATCACATAGGATGGCAGACCTGGATGAACTGAGACCTGTGTCCAGGAAGGCAGAGCCTAACAGGAGTGGAGAACCTGCAACCTCAAAGCCACATGTGACTCTCTAGGTCCTCAAGTGTGGCCTTCTAACTGAATCCAAACTTCACAGAACATATCCTCATGATAAACGGATTTGTTCTGAAAAACTTGGACTCAGTTAAAAGGCCACATCCAAGGACCTAGAAGGCCACATGTGGCCTTGAGACCATAGGCTCCCCAATCCTCAAAGACAACTCCAAAAGACTCATGATGGAAAATGATATCCACATCCAGAGAAAGAACTATGAAGTATGAATGTAGATTGAAGCACACTATTTTCATTTTTTTGTTATTTTTTTCTTTCTTGTGGTTTTAAAGGGATTTCTTTTGTGTAGTTTGGATTTAGACAAAGGGCCACATTTGAGAACCTAGAGGGTTACATGTGGCCTTGAGGCTGCAGGTTCCCCACCCCTGTTTCAATTAGATCATAGATTCTAGAAGTATCATAATGTTGTATGTGACTGTTCCTTTTTTATACTGCATGGAAAGGGTTACTTTAAGCTACATATACTAAATCTACAGTTGTATGTACCATCCTTTTTTTCTCTTCTAGTACAGGGCAGCTAAATGGAGCAAAGGGATAGACCATCAGGCCTGGAGTCAGGAAGACCTAAGTTGAAATCAGAGTTCAGATATTTATTAGCTAGGTGAAACTGGTCCAGTCACCTAACCCTGTTTGCCTCAGTTTCCTCATATGTAAAATGAGCTGGAGAAGGAAATGGCAAATCACTCCAGTATCTGTGCCAAGAAAATCTCAAATGGGACCATGAAGATGATCAACAACAATATACACATGGAAATGCATATTTTATTTGATGCTTGATAAATTCAGAATTTTTTTAAGTTAAAAAAAAGAAATGTAAATAGGCCACAGTAAATGTCAGGATAGTGACAATATACTTAAATATAAATCTCTTTATTGACAGGTACCTCAGGTTCATAGACTCATCACCAAGTATTTATTGGGCATCCATGATGTACCAGGCACTGTGCCAGGTCCCAGGAATACAAACACAAATAATAAAATAATACACGCTCCAAAGAAGAGAGTGGGTCAAACAAGCAATGAGAGAAATCAGGAAATGATTCATTTCAAATAAAGTCCTGGATCTGAGTCTTAAAGGGAGAGAGGGACTTTGGGAGTTAGAGGTAAGGATGGAGAGCATTCCAGGCTTAGATTTGGCCAATGCAAAGACAAAGAGATATGAGTGCTTCCTAAATGAGGAACAGTTTGAAAAGTTCAGAGTGAAAGAAGAAGACTAATGTGCAATGAGTCTGGGAAAATTGGTCAGAGCAAGATTATGAAGTTTAACTAAAAAGTTAAAAAATTTATATTTGATCCTAGAGACAATTAAAAAAACAAATATGCGTGATTAGTGGAATTTCATATGAGATACACACTTAACAAATCACTTTGGCAGCTGTGTGGACGGACAGACTATTGTGAGGAAAGACTTGAGGTAGGGAGACCAATTAGGAGGTTATTGAAATAATTAAAGTGTTTTGAGTATTAAGTGAGGGAGTAACACAATACGACCTGCCCTTGAATCAAATAACTTTGCTAGCTGAATGAAGGATGTACTAGAGTGAGGAGATTGGTGCCAGGCAGATTCCCAGGTAGGCTATAACAACAGTCTAGGAATAAATAGAAGAGAACCTGCATCAGTGGGGCAGATATATCCGAAGAGAGAAAGAAGCATATTCAAGACCTGGCACAAATATAAAATCATCAAGCCTTAGGAACAGATTGGATATGGAGGGGTGAGATTGTGTGAGGAGAGAGAAAAGAAAGTGGAGGCAGTCAGCATAGATAGTTTATTCTAGGAGTTGACTGAAAAAGGAAAGAGATATAGAATGATAGCTTGATGGGATGGTAGAGTCTAATGAAAACTTGTTAAAGAAGGAAGACACATGGGCATTTTTGAAAGCACTAAGGGAAGAAATTCTTTGAGAATTTGAAGGTTCTTGAGAGAGAGTGACAGAGGATGCTCAAGAAGATGAAGGCAGGGAGATCAAGGGGACAGGTATATGGCCCAGCCTTCCCCATAGCAGGCATTTAGTAAATGCTCATTCCCTTCTCCTTCTACCCACCCACCCCCCTTTCTCATTGTCAGATACTGTGGAAAAGGAGAGTGGGGGGGGTAGCAGGGAGGGCATGACTACATGGTTTTGTTCTTAGTTATTTTTCTCTTAGACTACAGGGAAAGTCAGTATGAATCCGGAGTTTCTCTTTTTCTTTTTTCTTTCTCTGCTCTGATATTGCCTACAGGGGACACCAGCAAGAGTCTAGAGCCCTGGCCTTAGACTTGGCCTTGATTGTGGTCATCACTCTTGGGGCACTGAGAAAGAAAGAACCTAGTAGCCAGCCTCCTTCCTTGGTTCTTGGCTTGCTTCTCTGTGAGGTGTACAGAAACCCAAAAGTACTGTTGTTCCTACCCCACTCCTGTCTTCTCCATAGTGACAGAACAGTTGCCTAAGGGGGAGTGAATGAGTGAATGAATGCCAGAATGCATCTGCTCTTACTCCTTTATCCTAGCTTGCTTCTGGGTAAGAGATCAGGAAGCTAATTGTCCTCTCTGGCCTTGAACTTATCCTCATATTTCTCTCTAGACGCTATGGGAAGCAGAGGCTGGTAAGCTGGGACCCTCTTTGCTTCCTCGCTTGCTCCTAGGCAACGCACCAGGAGCCTTAAGGTACTGCCGGTCTTTCTCCTTCCCAGCTCTGATTCAGGAAAGGGATTAAAAGCCACATTAGAGACTACTGAAGTATACAGAAGGCTCATCATTTCTACTTGGCTGACTGCTATGGTGGCTATGAATAGCAACAGCCTCCTACAAAGCAGAGCCTCTGAAGGTTTCTTAGAAACCACTGACATCTGTAAACATTTACGTTTGGAAAAACAGGGTTCAAAGAAACATGCTTCAAACTTCCTTTTCAGTACTCTTACCAATTCAGTATTGCAGTCAACTACCTATAATCCCTTAAATGGATAAGTTATTTAGAAGGAGGGGGAAAAATGATTTGCTGTGTCTTCTCAACTTAGTAAAGGATCCTGAAGTTGGGAGAATCCAACAACCTGTTAAATTAAGTTTGTGCTGGACCAAGAAAACTTTTGCCTGGAGAAACCTATTTCCAATGGACTTCTCTTATTTCAGATAAGCAATAGTTTGCCTATTTTGAAGTTGCTTATGAATCCCAAAATACATAGCCACCCACATTGCTACTGCCATTGGTCAATTTGTGACTACTTATTTGATACTGCAAGGACCTGTGTCTTCATTAGAGGGAATACCCTTCTCTCAATAGAGATCACAGACTTTGAGGACTTTTGTTGTTAACATTTAACTGCTTCTGAAAATGGAAAAATTCATTCTCCATACCCTTTACTAGTCTAAACCATTACGTTTTTCTTCTGATGAGCATGCCCAAGGTTGTCCCCCATGCCTGGAATTTCTCCTTCCTCATCTCTGTCTGCTGGACTCCCCAACCGTCTTCAAGTGTCAAATAAAATCCTATCCTTTGGAAGAAGTCTTTCTGGTCCTCCTTGATGCTAATGCCTTTTGTAGGATATTATCTCCAAATTTCAAATACATATTTTTGGTTTGGGTTTTTTTTCTCTCTACATAGTGGTTTCCCATTAGAATTCAAGTTTCTTGAGGACAGGGAGTTATTTTGCTTCTCTTTATATCTCCAGTGCTTAATATAATGCCTGGCACAGAGAAGGAGTTTAATAAATGCTTGTTAACTTAGTCCATGGATAGGAGACATAGTTTTTCATGAGATTAATACTTAGGGGCTTCTCTACTTATCTGGACAAAGAAGGGATTATACTGTATAGCCATAGATTTGGGGAATCCAGAAATACTTCTTCCTTATGATAAGGCATGGAAGCTAAAAAAATAGTTATGGAGGTACCAATTCTATAATTAATAAAATCATATCAGTATTCAATAAAAATAACTTAAGGTATGAAAAATCGCACTTATCAACAAAAATAATTAATACCAATAGTAGTAAATTAATAGACATTTCACAAGCATTTGAAGGCTTACTAAGCACTTTCCTGTTCAAGACCTTCTGAGAAAAAAGAATAATAGCTAATATTTATATAGCACTATTATGTGCCATGCAGTGCCCTAAGTTGTAGAAACATGTTTATCCACATGTGATAAATAAGAAGGTGAAGCCCAGGAAGAACAAGTGACTCAACCATGAGAAAGGAAGGAAGGAAGAAGCATTTATTAAGTACCAGCTATGTGCTAAGTGCTTTCTTAGGTACTTTACAAATATTAACTCATTTGATCTTCCCCAAAACTCTGGGAACTAGGGGCTATAATTATCCCTATTTCAGTTGAGGAAATTGAGGTAGAGGTTAAATGACTTCTCCAGAGTCAATAAGTGTCTTGAGGCTGCCACTGAGAGGCATCTGAACTCAGGTCTTCTAGACTCTTGGTCCAGCACTCTATCCATTGTGCCACCTCATTGCCATAGTCACAGTTACTAGGTAGCTAAAAAAAAATAGTCAAAATCAGGTCTCCATATTTCCTCTAAGCTTTTACTGATATGTTTGGGGAGTTTGATCAAAAGCATTTACCTGCATCTAACAGAGGAAAAGAAAATCTATGGCCAACTTGGAGAGTATCAAAGGATCTCTCAAAGATCTAAAATGAGGGAGCTTGGTTGTCCAAGGTTGTCCTTTGTTCTTGAAGTGACATTGCTATGTTGGGGTCAAGGCACAGTGATTCCAAGAGTAGTTAATCAGATCAAAAAGAGCTCAGAAGAATACCATAAGTTGGGCACAAATGGTCCACAAAAATATTTGGAGTAGGGATGTCTCTAAATGTGTGAGTCTCATGTTTATTTTGAGCTATTGTGATTCCACTTTGCTCACAGCAAACAATGCTGTCTTTGATATGGGAATGTGTAATGGTAATGGGGATTTGAAGATCTTCCCTGACCCTTGTATTGGCAAGCAAACAGGTACTTAGTTTCAAGTTCATGATTGTATCAAGTACTAAGATCAAGAACTTGTAAATCCCACAGTGGGAAGAAGTTACTGATATAACAGGAAAGGGCAGAACAGGGAGGAACTAATACTATATATAAGGAAAAGCCCAAGCTAGAGAGTAAGAATTGCTGAGGGAGATAGAACTTCTGGGATCCTGGGAGCTTCTGAGAGTTACTGAGACTTAGGAGCCACTGAGAGCTAGAGCTTATGGGAGCCAACAAGAACTTCTGAGAGCCAGCCAGAACTGCTGGGAATGAGAACTGCTGGGAGCCGAAACTGCTGTGAGTGAGCAACATGGAGGCTGAGATGCTTCTACTGGAGAGTGAGAAAAGAGAACTGAGAACAGAACTGAACTGAGAATTGAGAAGAGCTGAGAAATGAGAAGAGGAGAACTGGGAGGAAGCATGGCTGTGGTGCTGGTACTTTGTCTATTTTGATGTTATTTTCTCAGATTCATCTGTTTATAGAGGACATTGTTGTTGTTGCAGAAGCCCTGAGACCTGACTGCTGATTCAGAAGTCCTGAAAGAAGATATTCTTGTTGTATGTTTACAGAAATTCTAGAGGAGGGTCTTATTGATGTTTTCAGAAGTCCTGGGACTATACTGATGATTTGTGTTGATTTCTCAGACCTTGCTGTTAGATCTATGTTGACTTCACAGGCAGAAGATGAATTGATGAGGATACCAGCAATATGAATGAATGTTATTGTGGCTTTGTTAAGCATTGTCTTCCCAGGAACAGAAACTGTGAAGGACTTGAGGTAGCCTAGACACAGTGAGCTTCAATATGGAACAGGAACTACACAAGGAGCTGGACAAGGAACTGAAAGATGTCTGCCTTTGAACTCAGGTGATAGTTGGGTAGATTTGGGCAAGAGCTGGGACCATGGAAGAGGAAACATGGAAGCTGAGAGCCTGCTTTGAGTCAACATGAAAAGACCTTTCCTTGGGTATTTAATGCAAACTGGGAAGATCACAATTTACTGTGGAGGACTGTGTACTCTGTATGCTGTGTCTCCTTAAGGAAGACTGAATTAAGGTCTTACTAAATGATTGAGTTACTAAATGACTGTACTTTGTTTAAAACTATGTGGCCACTTTGGTGAAAACTACGTGGCCATTTTAGTGATAAGTTGTTCTGTCATAATATTATGAATGCCATACTTTGATTTATGTGAATGTTTTGCCTTAATTATTGCTGAATAAATAGAAAGTTCACTATACTGTGTAACCAGAACTTTGAAGCTGTTCACAGCAGCAGTCCTATGGAAAGCTGATCATGCTTGGCTTTACAGCATGCCATGCTGGGTGGTCCTGTGCCAGTGTCTCCCATGGTTTACAATCAATTTCAGAGTTCTTCAGAGAGACTTTGAGAGTGTCCTTGTATCATTTCTTCTGACCTCCATATGAGTGCTTGCCTTGTGTGGGTTCTCTATAAAATAATCATTTAGGAAAATGTACATTGGCTTTCAAACAAAGTTGGCCAACCCATCAGAGTTGTGCTCTCTGAGATAGAGTTTGAAATCTTGGCAGTTGAGCGCAAAAAAAGGACATCAATATCCAGTACCTTATCTTGCCAAATGAGCTTCCAAATCTTCTTAAGTCAATTCAAATGAAAGTGCATTAAGTTTCCTGGTATAGCACTGGCATACTTACTGTCCAGATTTCACAGGCGTACAACAATGAGGTCAGCACAATGGCTCTATAGACCTTCAGTTTGGCAGGCAGCCTAATACCTCATCTCTCCCACACTTTCCTTCAGAGCCTCTCAGACACTGAGCTAGCTTTGGCATTAGCATCAACCTCTTCATCTATGTGGATATTTCTGGAAAGTGTACTGTCCAAGTTAGGTAAAATTATTCACAGCATTCAAAATTTTACCATTTGCTGTAACCAATGGTCCCACATATGGATGCTACACTGCTAACTGATGGAGGACTTCTATTTTCTTATGGTAATTGTCAGACCAAAATTAGCACAGGTATACTCTGTTGCATCTCAGCCAATAGGAGGCAAAAAGACCAGAGGAGCACATATATTTGCTTACCTTGTGGAAATTGCTTGAGCAGATTTTCACAGGGAATCTAGTCTAATTTGTACCTGAACAAGAATTGTATCTATGCTATTCCCATTCAACAGGGACTCAGCCTCTACTGAAAACCTCCAAAGAAGGGGATTCTACTGCCTCCCTATTGCTGTGAAACTGGACAAAAACTACTCTCAACTTGGGCGTTTGGATTTGGAAATAATGACTATGCAGCTTAGAAAAGTGCTTGAAGATCAGTACAGTGTTCCCATACTTCAAAGACTGTCATAAAATACAGATTGATTTATTTCCTCCACTATAGGTATTGCCTATTCAGCTCTGTTGGAATTTTTCTAAAGGCTTTGGTATAATAACTCATATTATAGGGGTATTCTGAAAGGTGGAAGCTCACCAAGAAAATGAACAGTTTCCAAATTTAACAAATGATTGAATATGAATGGCTTATATTTCCAAAGATGGAAAATATCAAATTTTTAATGCTCAACTTAAAAAAGCCCATTTTTCTTACTTTTGGAGAGACACTGTAAATCCTAGGAAGCCAATAACTTACACACAAAATATATAGAATTCTACAGTTAGACAGAAAATCTAATGTCTTTTTAAGAAAAATCTAGCATGAAGCCTATAGAAATTATTCATTTCTTCTTTTTAGACTAGCAGGTAAATGCAAAAGAAAGAAAAGAAAGAAAATTGTAAGCCCCTCTCTCTGGTAAAATCAAAAATAGGGGAGATGGTATTATAATATCTACAACTTTGACTTAAATTAATGTCATTTATATTTTATAGTCTCAGTCAAAAACTAAAAAGCTATAACTAGGGTAAGTCAAGTAGAATTTGTGCTCAGGGTGTCAAAATTTATAGCATGCATCTATCACTTTAAACAACTGCCTTTAGCACTTAGATCCTAGTAAACTACAAAGCTACCAGAAAGCTGCTTTCTCCTTCCAGTGGATATAACAGTCCTTGCCTGCTTCCAATTATTCTCACCTTCATAGTGATTTCCCATTTAGTTATTGCATCATAGGATCCAAGCACTCCTTTCTCTCCAAAATAGTATGACATTCCAAGTTTTCTGGGGTCCTTTCATTCCACTTGCCCCAGGTGGCAAAATCGCTTGTTATGACTCTGACAAAATATTATTTTTATGACCCAGAACAAGTCAATTATCCTCTGTTTCCTTCATTTTACTTATCTATAAAACAGGAGTAACAGAAGCACCTACCTCCCAGGCTGGCTATGAGAATAAAATGAAATAACATTTGTGAAGTGCTTTGAAAACCTTGAAACACTCTTAAATGCTGGAGATGGTGATGATGATGATGATGATGATGATGATGATGATGATGACGACGTTAGGGCAGAAGAAACATTATTCTGTCACAAATATGTCCACTGTTGGGGACTCCTCTAGTGACAGAAAATTGAGCTGTTAACCCTAGCCTGTAAGATGTGTCATTACCACTGAGAACTGCCATAAATAGCACTGGGTTCCAGTCTTCTAGGTATAGGACCTACCAATTGGTCACATCACAGATACTCAGAGAACCAAAGAAAACAGTTACCACAATACAAAAAGCATTTGGCTTCTGTGTTGAGGTTCTGAGAATATAGAAACAAAAATGAGAGTCTTTTTCTTCAAGGGACTTATGGTCTATTGAGGAATATAACATAATCATAGACAATTAGTAGGAAATAGCTTACACTTAGCACTTTAAGGTTTGCAAAGTTGCTTTTATATATTATCTTGTTTAATCTTATAATAACCTTCTAAGATAGATGTTATTATTTTCTCCTTTTTTGCATATGAGGAAAATGAGGTGGAAAGAGATTTAAGTGACTTGCCCAGGATCATATCACTAGTTAGTTTCTAAGGCAGCAACTTCAAATACAAAGTAATTTGAGAAAGGGAATAATTTGATCAAGTTTAGGGTTTGTAAGGGTAATGGTAATTTTAAAATCTTCCTTGCCCCTTAATAGGCCCATGGAGAATTGAAGACTTCCCCTGCTTTGAAAGCAAACTCTGCCTCTAATAGGCTGAATGTAGTCACATGAAGCCTGTGATGGGAGGAGTTTGCTAAAGGGTGGAGCAGAGCCCACAAGAAGCTTCCCTGCTTTGAAAATAAACTGGGTCGGGGCGGCTAGGTGGCACAGTGGATAGAGCACTGGCCCTGGAGTCAGGAGTACCTGAGTTACAGTGGATAGAGCACTGGCCCTGGAGTCAGGAGTACCTGAGTTCAAATCCGGCCTCAGACACTTAACATACACACAAAAAACTAGCCGTGTGACCTTGGGCAAGTCACTTAACCCCAACTGCCCTCCAAAAGAAAAAAAGAAAAGAAACTGGGTCCCCTAATAGGCTGAATGTAGTCACATGGAACCTGTGCCAGGAGTTTGCTTAAAGGTAGAGCAGAGCCCACAGGAAGCTGGAAGTCAGAGCTAGACTAGCATGCTGGAAAAGAGGATGCTCAGGAATGGAGTCAGATAGCCTCCTGAGTGAATATTGATCTAATATTGGTTTATGGGAAGGCTAAAGGATTCTGTGGTTCTGTGTATCATTATGGCTTGTTAACTGCTTTACTAATATTATAGAATCAGTTTACTGGTTTTAGGATTTAGTTTTCTGATGGCTGAATAAATGCTTTGCTTCTGTCCTCTCTATGGAGAGTTTGTTATATTTTGGGATTGAGCACCATGCAGGAATATTTATACTCACAGTCTTTATCATGATCGGTGCTGTAAATATTGCATTGATGCTACCAGGTTCAGGAAAGATTCATGAAAATAGTGACAACTCAAGTAAGCCTTGAATGGAGATAAAGAATTCCAAAAACAATTGATGAGGTTATTGTGAATTTCAGGAACTGGGACAGCCTAAGCGAGGTCAAGGAAATAAGAGATGAAAAAGTCCAATTTGGTTGGAATTTAGAGTGAGTAAGAACAACATGAGTTCCTATTAGATTGAAAGTTCCATAAGAACTGTATCTATGTCTTACTTTTATCACGTATCTCTTAGAAATAGAAAAGTATACAGTCAATAAATGTTCCTGAGTAGAACTGAGTTGAAAATGATATACATTTTAGGAACTTCACTATGGTATTCTACAAAGAGGATTCAAGAAAGAAGAGAGAGGTCACAGGAAAATTATTCATGAGGCTCCTGGACATATAGTGTTGGGGAATATCCATGATTCAGTGCAAAGAATACTAGATTTCTGAGTTAAAAAAGCTTAACACCCTGGCTCTGGTACTTATATATGACCTTTAGAAAGTCACTTGTCCCTCAATGGCTGGAACATAGTAAGAGCTTAATAAACTTCTGCTAATTGACTAACTGCCTGATTATCTCTGACTTCTTTATGGATCTCAGTATTCTCAACTGAAATGGGAGAATTGGTTCAGATGACCTCTAAAGGCCCTTCCAAATCTAAATGTGTTATCCTGTGACCTATAGAGGAGAAATTTGATCATTGGAAATGACAGAACTTAGTGAATAATTGGCAGTGGGGATAAAGGATCTGAAGAAATCAAAGACCACAGAGAAGTTACAACCAGCAGGAGAATTATTATACAGTGAAGAGGAATAGGGAAGTCAGGAAGAACACTGCCCATGTAGGTAGAGGACGATGATAAAATCCCACTTTTAAGGGCCAAGCTAAAGGCTGAAGTCATGGCTATTTAAAAATAAATAAATAAAAATTAGGACTTGAAGGCTTTGAGAGAAGGTAAAAGTAACTACATTAATAGTAATATTAATAATAATTATTATGATTGTCATTACTTCTTTGGATCATCATATTATCTTTTCTCCAAAGAACTGAAATCATGATGATAATTGTATATTTGTATTTCCTGGATGAATTCATCAATCTGAGGTTTCCCTCCAGCAATGATGACTATGGACCTTTTATAGCTTTCCAATGTTTGAGCACCTGCCAGGATTCATTGCCTTTACTTGGGAATCCAAATAGTGAGAGGAAAATTCAATGTCACTGCCATGCCATAATAAAGGAAATAAACAGAGTTTTCCTTTAGTACATCAAAGAAAAGTGATCTCAATAACACAAGCACTGAGAGAGACGGTAACATCTTCACATTTTAGTAGACACCCTATGAGACGTATATTGGTAGAGAATACAAGGTGGCTAGGGCAGGTGTTTGGCAAGGCTAGCTCAGGCCTCTTACAATGCAGGGTGATAAGTACCTCTGATGAGATCATCACACTGCTCAGTACTGTTCATTCTGCTCTACAATGGGCACACCATCTCCATTTGTCTTATATTTGTTGCTGTGAAACATTTCTACAGGTTGATGTTCTACTGACTGAGCAACTTTTAGTTGCTACTAAGTATATTCTGCTAGGCATGTTTTAAACTGATCATTGATGAGTATCTCTGCTGTTTTAATGGTCACTGAGTTTCTGTCTACTATAGGTTTCTACTATAGCTTCTTTATTCCTTTAGTGACACCTTTTGGCCATTGGAGATCATCTAGATGCAACATTCAAGTGAATTTGATCCGAGATGAAAACCAAATTAAGGAGGTAAGGTCCTTGTCTTCCCCCAACATCATCCCCCCATTTTGGCCTTTATTATGCACGTGTTTCAATACTTAAACAACGACAATAAAAATGAACCTGCTTTGGTGTTACATTTTGACCTGGGAAAAGACTCACTTTCTCCTAACATCATGATATTTTTTTAAATTAAAAATAAATACCACATAGTTATTATCACATTAAAGATTACAAGGCAGTTTATGTATACTAAAAAATAATTCCTATTAATATAGCTTTAAAGATTAAAAATATCTTTCTTCCCTTCCACCCTGTGAAGTAGGCTGTTCCAAGAAGATCAGCCTGATTGTTAAAACAAGGAAGATGAGGTACTGAGAGGTTAAAAGACCTTCCACTAATCAAACAACTAATAAGTATCTGAGGTGGGACTCAAACCTAGTTCTCATGACTTCAGGTGTTCTATACTACTTCCTACATCACGCAGTCTCTCTTAGTGAATTTGATTCTTCTATTAGGCCAATAAGGTAGGCAATAAAACATATTATTCTGATTCTTCTATGACTAAACTGAGCTTCAGAACAGAGAAATCATGCCCAAGATATAAGAGCTCTTATGGGATAAATGTAATTCTCTCAATATGATGTAGCACTGCTCAAATAATTCCTTCGTCTCCAGTCTCTTTTAAGTCTTCTTTTAGTGAAGTAGCCCCCTTTCTAACTTCCTGAGTGTTTTCCTTTGAGATACGACCACACGCAGAATGCAGTCTGGTGTCTCTCATAGGGCTATCAGCTCCAGTGTCTGTCTTATATCTCTCTTCCCTGCGGGGCTTGCCTGCTGCTCCAGCTCAGGGACGGGAGGGCTTTATAAACTATGGCATGACTTGGAGGCAGAGCCAAAGCTGGGCTCACACTGAGAGAGTTAACCTCACATTTTTAACTCCTGCAGAAAAGTCATCACTGACTGTTCTGTTCAGTGACAGAAACTATTATCTTCCCGTTTCTCTCTCTGCATGTACAACTGGGACGCCACTGTGGTCCACCTCTGTTGCTTCAACTCCTTGGCAGACTTGCAAAATGAGAAAAAGACTTGACTCCAAAACTCATAGAATGATCTGAAACAGTGTAGGGAGCCAGTTTCCTTCCCCAGGACTTAGACCTGGAAAAATCCTCACACTGCTCTATTCACATCTAAAATCAGAAGCACAGAATGCTCAGTCTGGAAGGGAAATTAATGCTCATATTGTCCAATATCTTCACTTTACAGAAAAATAAACAGAGGCCAAGAGAAGATAATTGCTTTGCCCAAGGTCATATAGTCAGTTAGTGACAAACCCAGGATTTGGATCCAATTCTGACTACGAATTCAGTATATCATTCTGGCCCTTTGTCCAGCTTGAAAGATTAAGCCTGAAGGTGCAATTCATTTGAAGGAAAAAAGGTCAAATCAAGAAGGACTGACAGAGGAGACAGTGAGATTATCATATTAAAAATCATGCCTTATTAACAAAGTGAAGGTTAATCTCATGGGAACTCCATCCACTTCCTGATGGTTGCCATTATACTCTCCAAGGGAAAGGAAATAAAGTCCCAGCACAGACATGAGTGATGATCAATCAATCAACAAGTATTTGCTGAGCAGATACCATGTGCCAATTGTAGGGAACCAAATACAAAGAGTAAAATAATACCTACTCTCAATTAATTTACATAATAATAATCATTATCATGTAATCATGGCTGTGATGAAGATGACGATGATTATTACTATTATGTAAACGACTTGAGAGTAAGGATTATTTTAATTAGATTATTATTAGAATGATGATGATGATGATGATGGTGATGATGATGATGATGCAGACACTTACAGAGTCTCAATTGATTCTCACAACTATTATATAAGATTTTAAGATACTATTACCCCCATTTTATTGATAAGGCAATTGTCATACATGTCTGTGGCTAGCTATGAAGTCAGGTGTTCCTGATTCAAAACCCAATGCTATCAGCTACACCAGAGGTGTCAGATACACGGATAGCAACAGAACCAGATAAAAATAAAATTGGGAAATATTTAACAAAATAAAATACAATAGAATCTATAATGTGTGGTTTTCTAAATTAACATACCCAGTAGGAACATTTATCTACATTTTATTATAAAGCCCCCCCTTTTTCATTTGAGTTTGCCCTCATGGACCTGCAGCACTTAGCCACCATTCTAACTGAAGAGACAAGTACATATATACATATATACAGAATAAATATAAATAGAATAAATAAAAAGCTAAATACAGCCTAACTTGAGAGGAAGGCAGTAACAGCAAGATAAGGAAAAAATTCATATAGAAGATGGTGTTCAAATTGAGTCTTAAATGAAGGAAGAGGTTATATGAAACAGAAATGAGGGGGAAATGTATTTCAGAAGTGGAGGACAGACAGTGTGCTGAGAAGAGATGGAGTAGGGAACGTGAGGAACAGAGAGAAGGCCAATTTGGTTGCATTCTTGAGTACAGAAGGGAAAGTAATTTATAATGAGGCTGGGAAGACAGATTTAGTCCAGGTTATAAAAGCTTTCAAAGATAGAGAGATATGTCTATATCAAAAGACATATCTATATCTATGTATATATATATATATATATATATATATATATCTTTGTGTGTGCGTTTATACACACACACACACACACACACACACATTTGCTGTTGTTGTTTCAGGTCTTTTTTTCCCCACCATTCTATCTGGTTGTGTGACACCATTGCTTTGGACACTGGGCAAAGAGCTATGTTTCTTCATTTTTTCTGTCTTCAAAATTGGAAGAATGAAGTCCCAGTCATTGGTTTAAGGTGCTGTAACATTTCTATTGGTCAATGAATAAGCCTTTACTCTGTACTAGGTAGGTATTGTCCTATGCACTGAGAATACAAAGTCAGAAGGGGAAAAAAAAGGTTCTACCTTCTAGCAGCTTTTATTTGATGGGGAAAGAAAATACATACACAAATAAATATGTACAAAATATATGCTGAGGAGAATAAGTTATATTCATGGGAAAGTGCTTTTACAAGGGGATATTTACTTATTTACTTCAAGATAAAGCAACATGGAAAGTACAAACACTTCCCTTCAACACCTTAGGGACATACTGTCACCTACTTCTTTTTTTCTGACTCTGCTTTTGTATTTACATCAACATTTCCTAGAACAGTTCTTGACACATGGTAAGCACTTAATAAATGTTTTTTTTCATCTATTCATTCATTCTTTCATTCATTTATTCATACGTTGGCTGAACCCAGGTGTTGTGAGACTCAAATGAGATAATAGATATTATCCTTTATCAATGAATGCAAATCTTAACGCACTATACAAATGTCAGTTATAATCATTATTATTTTAGCCTACCTGATCACTAGGCCTCCATTCTTTTGCTGACTTCATTCCTTAAGCCTTTTTACAGCATTCTTGCTGAACTCAGTGTTTACAAAGCAACGCATCATTGGTGGGCTGACAAATGTATAAGAACTAGACTATATGAACATACTTTTAAGTTTAAATCTGTATTATTAATGCTTCTTTAAGTGTAGAAAATAAAAAAGAAATAAATTACCAATTTATAGCAATTGATCATTTCTGAAGTATATATGATCATGGCAAAAATTTAACAATCAGATCTTGAAAAGCAGTTAGGGCTATACACTCCTGGTTGGGGCTAAATTACAAAGAAATTAATTATACTAAATCAGCAAAATATTTTTGAATTATGGAATCTCAGAGTTGGAAAAAACCTCAGAGGACATTTAAGGCAGTCTCTACCTATGATATTTCTAATAAAAGATTATCCAGCCTATGGTTGGATAAACAGTCATACTGAATCAGCTCCCTGTACTTTCACATTGTTCCTTATTTCACACAAAATCCTTCTATAACTCTCAGATATTGCTATGTGCTCTTCTTTGTGCTCCCAAACATAAAAGTAAAGCCCTTTTCTCTAATAACTATCCAGATTCTAGAAGATAGTTATAATCTAGCATGCCCACCTCCCGTATCTTTTAATCTTCATACTAACATCTGTGTTTCCCTAAGAAATCCATTTATGCACAGTCTAATTTGGCAAGACCTCACACCAGAGTTGCTAGCTCCTTGAATACCCCATACAATCCAGCCTTTTCAGGACTGCTCATTCACTTTTGTTGTCTTCCTGGCATTCAACTTTCACCTATGCCTCCAAGAAATTGTAGCATGCATATCAACCACACCCCAGTAAATCATATCAGTAAACAGATTAAACCAGGTTGAGTGGAATTGACAGGTCTCAAATCCATTGTGAGCTGGGGGTGGGGGGTGTCTACTACAAACGTGTGAGGACTTTGCCCAGTGGAATGGTGGATGAGAACAATTTGTTCCAATAGGCATGACGATGGCTGAAGCAGGTGCTGTGGAGTGCTTAAAGCTTGGTCAGACATTGAATACTGCATGGTCACTACAACACTGGCCATCTCTAGTCATATTGACTTTTGCCCTGCCACTGGACTTTGATGACTAGAAGTGAAAGTGAAGCTGATGACTTTGTGTGACCCTGCCTACTTAAATCCAATTCACACACAAGTCAATACATTACCCATGATGTCATTGGTCCTCTTCAAAAATGAAGGACAAACAACAACAATCTTCTTTGAATCTCCTCCCAGTGCTGATTTTAGGAACATAAGAGATCGAATTGGAATGGACCTTAAAGTTCACCCAGTCAAACTCACTCATTTTACACACACACACACACACACACACACACACACACACACACACGTAAACTGAGACCCAGAGGAATGGAATCCACTTGCCAACGGTCACTTAAGTTCAATCAGAATTGCACTCTTCTTTAAATCAATGTCCTTTCTCAAATACAGAATGTAAACTTGAGCACAAAAATCCAAATGTGCTCTTACTAGAGCAAAATACAGTATCTTAAAATGCTATGATTTGAGACAGTCACTCTCTTTAACCTTGAGTTAGCCTGATTATTAGAAGGCTAAGTATTTTCTCCCAAAGCTGAAAATATAATCTAAATCACCAGCTAGTAATGGGGGGAAATCATGACACATTCCAATAAGAGTGTGCTTTTGAATATTCAACAAACCTCTATCTCCTTTGTCACAAAATTTTCTCCAGCTGAAAGATGTCTATGAACATTCTGGAAGGTGTTCAGTGGGCTTTGAGAGCACTGTTTTGTTCCTATCTCATCAGAATCTGTTACATAATATTTACATAAATTCTGATCTAGAATCCCATTTTCATTGATGCACACATTTGAAATTAAAGAGCTTCCCAGGGAAGGCACAAAGCTACAAGTCTTTTGTAGGCGCCAAGATTTCCGACCCTGATGTGCTCTATTGTGTCCTAATGAAAACTCTTTTACCTCAGCAAGACAGTCATTGCATGGCATCTGTCCACATCCAACACCCTCTGGAGAGGTGGAATAATGAATTTTCTTTCAACAGCTTCACAGACCAGCTGAGATTGTGTGGGCGGAAGATCAGAGCAAAGAAATTGCTAGAAATGTAAAGAAATTGAGTGGTAGCCTGGTATTGAGGCATTTCTGACTGGCCAAGGACCTAGATGAAGAAATTAAAATCAGAACATTTGGTCTCAGCTTGACCACTTTCTAACTGTATGACCTTGGACAAGGTATATGACTTTCTGGAGATTCAGCTTTTTCATCTGAAAAAAAATGGGTTATACAAATGCTGTTCTTTCCATGTCATGGGGGCTGGCTGTAAGGTTAAAACTGTTTATTCATTGAGGGATTCTATATTCATTCTAAAAAACAAAAGGTGGCAAATCCAGCTTTACTGTAGAATTTAAGAGAAGGATATGTTCTATGCTGGAATGAAAAGGAAAGTCACTGCAAATACCATGTCAAAAAAAAGATAGCTTAAAAACCCTCACAATAATAGAAACTTTGCCCTGTACAGCAAACTACAGTTTACAATGGGTTCTAGTAAATATTCTCTCACTTTGCTCCACTCTGAACCTGCTGCCCTGCCTTTTTTTTTCAACTCCACTGAAAAAGATGCCCCTCCCAGGTTAGGCTCATTCATCTCTAACTTCATCAACATGCTACTCATTCACACCTTGATGGACCTCATCTCCTCCTCAGCTTCCTTTTTTCTCTGATTGGAGGGCTAGCTTACCAAATTCCTTCCAATTTCTTCCTGTATAGAAGGCAGAAACTAAATTTTTGGGTTTAGTCCACTTTGTGTTTGCTACCCTACTTGGTATTTTCACCTTCGTGGAATGAAATGTCCCCACTCCCCCTTTTTCCTGCTTCCTTTTACATCCTGGTCTCCCCCCACACACACACAAACACAATTAGATTGTCAGGTTCTTAAGGGCAAGGACTCTATTTCTTTTTATTAATTGCATCCTGGCATATAGGTACTTAATAAATGTTAATTGAATTGAGTTGAATTAGCACAACAGACAAGTAAGGTAAAGATTAATGGAATAGAGTTTATTCCTGTTCTTGCCTATGAGGAAAACTTTGGTATGCAGAATAAGAGGTCATTCCTTAAGGTCACTATTCCACCAAGTGGAAGAATAGGAGCAAGAACACAGGTCTTCCTCAGTTCATTTTCCACTGGACTGAACAATTTTTCTTGAATAGAAATCAAGTCAAAGTTCTTGAGAAAATGTCTTAGGTTTCATACCACATGTTCTTCTTTTGATACATACATCATTTCATGGGTCACTGTGCCAAAAACAAAAACAAAAAATGATGACTGAGCTGTTAATTCTCTGGTAAAAAGAAGTCACCCACAAGAGCTAGATTTGTCTGTATAAGACAAAAGGACAGATACGGTTCTTTCGTCACTTGGATCATCTAGGAAGTCTTTTTATCTTACCAAGACATAGCAATTTAGTATATTAAAGTACTCTGTTTCTTTTAAAAACCTCCTCAAGTTTCCTTCTTTGGAGTGAGAAATCAGAGAGAAAGGTAGTGGCAATACATAGATCCTTGGTGAAATTCTTGAAATCTTTCCCCTAGTCAATGACCCTGAAGTTAAAGAAAAAGAATTTGACTGATTTGTTCAAATATTTTTTTTAAATAAAGTATGAATCCAGGATTTTCCATTAAGGAATCTCCAACAGTAATTTCTATCAGTTGGGCCTGGGCTGGCACGGTGGGTCATATCACTTTCCCCATTATTCTACTCCATACATATTCACAAATTCCACCCAGTAAGGTAGGCAGTGATGACTAGAGAGTATATCAGACCTGGTCAGGGGAGGAGGGGAGTAATTAGAAAAGACTGGTGATGCCTCCACTCCAAAGGTGGGAGCCCACAGGAGGAGTAGGAGGAGTTCTGCAGGTGAACTTGTCATTTCTTACAAAGAGCCCTTTATGAGCACTTAGTCACACTGCTATATAAGGATGGCTATAGGTAGATATAGACAGAGGTATAGATGATTGTAGATAAGGTTGTGTCTAATGGGATAATTATTTTAGAAAGGAAAAGTTATATAAGTTAGAAGGAGGTGGGAAGTGGGCCATAATTTTCTGTTCTTAAAAAAAATAATAATTTCCAATTCTACACCAAATTTGCTCACTTGCAAGGTGGAGCTTTATTGCTGATACTTGAAAAGAAGTGAGTAAAAACATACCCATTGTTGTCAAACAGGCCTTTATTATGCTATATATCAGCTGTGGTGAGGAGAAATTTAAATTGATACCTGGTGTCACATGTTGTTGTAACACTCTTAAAGAATGACTTACTACCATGGAAGGCGGTTTTCTAACCATTTTTTATATTTGATTATGGCTGCTAACAATCAGAAAGTAATTTTCTTGCCAATAATAATAAAACTTGAAGCAGCCTAATTTAATAGTGTTCAGAATTGTTTAGATATATCGCGTATTGTTTATAGTTCTGAACCTAATGTAATGACAATATATTTTTCAATAAAAACTGAACTTCATTTTTAAAAAACTATGAAGTTCCACCTTCTACTTGAAGTCTTTCCTGATTCCCCTCAGCTACTCTACTAGTCCTCTTCCCTTGTTCTTTTAAAAAAATCCCTTTTACTTTTTTTGTAGAGGAAGACAGCATAGAGATAGAGAGCTAGTCTCAGAACAAGGAAGACCTAGAAACAAGTCCTCCATATGACACATGCTTGCTGTGTAAACCTTGGACAAATGACTATCTCTCAGAACTCTAGGCACCTCATTGATACTCTAAGTAACAGACAAGGTAACTGCCCTACATTATTAGGGAGAGTGTTGGCATCTAGGAGTTGATAGTGCCAATGTGATGACGGGCCTAATTTCTAGCCTATCCCCTATTTTATTTTATTTTGTATTACTTGTATTTTTGATTGAACACACTTTCTCCATGAATAGAATGGAAAGGCAAGGGCTGATTCATTTTGATCTTCCTGTCTCCAGCATCTAGCTCATAATAAATACTTTTTGGTTATTAGAGAATTGTTAGCAGAGGTTACATTCAGTCAGGTAGACTTTGAAAATAGTTAAGGTTTCCTCCTTGCCCTGATGAGACATCAGAGTAGTTCCTCCTAGAATTCTGTCATGTTGAATGTGTGTGAGAGAGACAGAGACAGAGACAGACAGAGATAAGAGAATTAGAGAGAGATGAGAGAGACACAAAGAAGGGAAAGAGAGAGAAAGAAATAGAGAGAAAGAGAGAGAGACTGAGACTATGGGTACATGTGTATGTGAGAGAGGAAGACACACATAGACATACAGAGAAAGAGGCAGAAAGAACAGAGAGTAGAGAGACTGTATGTATATGTGCATGTGTGTGTGTGAGAGAGAGAGAAAGACAGATAATGACTATGTAGAAGTGTGTGTGTGTGTGTGTGTGTGAAAGAGGAGGAAAGAAAGAAGGAGAGGGAGGGAGGGACTGAGAGTGAGAGAGAGAGAGAGAGAGAGAAAGAAAGAGAGAGAGAGAGAAAGAGAGAGAGAGAGAGAGAGAGAGAGAGAGAAAGATATTGAGTATGCGTGTGTGTGTATGTATTTTGGTGAGAAGTTAGGGACAGGCAGGGTGGAGATTGGCAAGAGCAAAGGAAATAAACACCAATATATGAAACAGAGAAAAGGGAGGAGGCAATTTTACAAATAATTATTGTATAAAGATAGCTCAAACAAATGATTTTGTTTTAAACATAGACCTTTTCTTCCTTTCTTTTTTAAGCCTACAAGGGCTTATATTAGCCTTCCAATTAATATCATGATTAACTCTTTAACCCAATGGCTTTATAATTACTAGTCAGTTATGTTCACCTTGAAGTTTCTGCCAAAGCCAAAGCTATGTAGCATAATGGCTTTATCTGTTAACCATGAATAGCCTTTCTCCCAAGATATCTACGTATTAGTTATATGTAGAAGAAAGAGAAATCATATTGCAGTCCACCTAAATAATACCAGTTCCTTGGTGTTTTCTTTTTCCTGTTCGTAACCGACCCACTGAGGTGAATGAAAAAAACCCAACTCCAAGATATGGCACTAGATAAACAGATACTGTTAAAAAGTAGGAGGGATCTTAGAGATCATTTGGTCAAATCACTCTGATTTTATGAGGATAAAGAAGTAGATAAGAAAAATGTCCAGGGTTAAAATAGGTTCCCAATTTTATAACCACTGCATTTCTATATCATATTAAAAGCCCTCTGCTGAACTGGGATTAAGAGCTCAGAGTTTCTGTCTGTAAAGGAAGCATTTCCACTCTCTGCCCATAGCGTAGGCCTGGTAACCATTATCAACAACCAAAACGGATTCTGGATTATATAATGACCTTGGCAATGGGTCAAGAAAATCTTGACAGGGCAACAGCTATAAGAAATGAATTAATGGCCCATGCCAATCACTGTAAGAAGGTCTACACCAGATTATGAATTTAGCTTCATACATGTCTCATGTTACTATTCTCAACAATGCTTTTCTGGTCACTGAATATGACTAAATCTGACTGTTATAAAACTAGTACTGGAATAAAATTTCAACATTCCCCTTAACTTTGCAGTCCCATTTTTCTCTAGGCTGCTTAGGAAAAGCCTAGGCCCTAGGCTATTATGTGCAGTTCTAGGTACTATTCTCTTCAGAAGGCTATAGATCAGCTAGATTCTATGCATTTCTGGGGTCAGGACAGGGGAAGGGAGGTGGCAGAATCAAGCAGGATGATTAGAGCTTGAGAAAAAAGTTCTAGAAGCCTGGTCAAATAAGGAACAATTTTTAAAAGTGGGCATATTTCATATGGGTTGAAGGCTAAGGGAAAATATAATCACTTCAAATGCTGAAAAGGCTATATTGGAGAAGGTTAACAAACATGTTTTATTTGTTATAAAGGGCAAACACTGGACTAATATTTGGAAATTTTAGTTCTTCATAGAGAACTTTCTAACTATTAGAGATGAAATGGACTGTCTTATAAAACAGTGAATGCCCCACCATGAATATTATTCAAACCAAGGGCTAAATCTCTCAGAGAAACTGAAGAAGGAAAGTCCTAGTTTGGGTGGGAACTTAGAGTAGATGGTTTCTCAATTCCCTCCTAACTTTAAGATTCAATTATGTTATAATGATATGTACACAAAGAATGCACAAGGTCACAGATTTAGGGCTGGAAGGCATTGGAGAGGTCATATAATCCAACCCCTCCTTTTCAAGGAAGGACACTGAGATAAGGTTATTTGTCCAAGAGCCTGTAGGTTGTAAGAGAAAGCTGGGATTTGAAGTCAAGTTCTTGGACTCCAGATCCAAAGCTCTTTCTATAACACCATGCTATTTTGCATACTTTGTGATGCAGTAGAAAGAAAACTGGATTTGAAATTAGGAGGCTTGACTTCTCTTTCTGGTTCCATTCCTGAGTAGCTGTGTGATTGAGGTAGGGTCATTCACCTTCTTTAGGACTCAGTTTCCTATTTTGTAAAACAGAGCCAAAGGTGTATGTTTCACCAAGCTCATTTTGCTATTATGACAATGAAATATGTTAATAAGAAAGGGCTTTTAAAACATAACACACTGTCCGAATTCAAAGTAGATAGTATTATTATACATTTAGCATGTCCCTCCACTTCCATTATTCTATTTACAGAACGTTAATCAAAGATTTGGGGCAGCTGGGGCCAATGCCTGGAGCCTGGGTTCATCCTTCCCTTCTAGTTCCTGTAATAATAATTGCTCATATTTATGTAACCCTTTAGGTTTGCACAGCATTTACATATATTATCTCATGTGATACTCATAGCAGCTTCAGAAGGTGGGTGCTATTATTATCCCTCTCATTTTGAAGAAAAAAACTGATCCTCAGGGAAATTAAGTGACTTATTGAGAGTCAGACAACCTGGAAGAATCTCAAGGATGATTGAAATCCTCCTGGATCACATCCAGTGACTAGTACTCCATCAGAGTGTAAGTTCCTTGAAGGGAGGGACTGTCTTTTGCCTTGTTTTGTATCACCAGCAATTAGCACAATGTCTGACACAAAATATGGTATGGGTGCTATGGTATGGTTGTTGTCCTTTCTTGAAGAGGATCAAAATGATGTCATTATGTTGGAGTCAAGGTACTACAGATCTGACTGTGGCTGGACAGACCAAAATGAACTCAGAATGTTCTACCACAGGTCAAGCACAAATGGTGCATATGAACACTTGGAGTGGAAATGCCTCTAAATTTGCACATCTCATATTTCTTTTTAACTACTTCAATTCTGTTTTGCTAATAGAGCACAGCACATTTTTTGAAATGGGCACACCATGCTGCATAGTGCTGTGCCAGTGTCTCCCATGTCTCACAATTAGTTCCAAAGTTCTTCAGAGAGACCTTGAGAGTATCCTTGTATTGCTTCGTCTGAGCTCCACATTAAAGTTTACTTTGTGTGGGTTCTCCATAAAAAAAATTATTTAGGAAAACATACATTTGACATTCAAACAATGTAACCAGATCATCAGAGTTGAGTTCTCTTCAGTAGAGTTTAAATATTGGGCAGTTAAGTTCAATAAAGGGCCTCAGTGCCCAGGAATTTATGTTGCCAGGGGATCTTCAACACGTTGCTAAGACAATTCAAATGGAAGCAATTCAGTTTCCTGGCATGAGACTAGTATGACTGTCCATATTTCACAGGCATGGGGTGTGAAGCCAAGATGGTGGCATAGAAGCAGAAAAGTCTTGCAGCTCCCACACAGCCACCTTAAATACCCATAAAATATGACTCTAAACAAATTTTAAGGCTCCAAAACCCACAAAAATACAGAAAACACATCTCTTGCTGAAGGCACCTCGGCAGGAGGGGCTCATCACCACAGGCTAGGAGCCAAGGCCACCCCAGCCTGAAACCGTAGCCTGAGGAGTTCAGGAAAAGCCCCAACTGGAGTCTACAAGAGAGTGGATCAGCAGCACCTGGTGCAATCTCCACATTTATCAAGCCAGGAATAATAAGACTAAGAGAAAGGTCAGTAGAATTCAAGTTAAATTTGGGGAGAAAAAAAAGCATTCTGTCCAAACTACCCCAGAGCAAGGAAGCAGCCCAATCCGGCTACCTCAGAGCTCTGGGCCTGCATATAACAGGGGGGCAAAAGCAATTGATCAAAGGCCAAGGGCTCTTGTGTTGAGCAGCCTGGATCCGGACTGTGGTCTTGGGTGGTGGTCATGGGGTGTGCTTTCAGCAAGCCAAAGCTGGTGGGGGCTGCAGCAAAATAAGAACACTAATCAAACTCTAGAATCCTTTTTTGGGGACAAAAAGGATCAAGGTATGGAGCAGGAGGAAGACAGCACAGTCAGAACACCCACACCAAATGATTCTGAGATACATGAAGATTGCCTACAAGCCATACATTGACTTAAAAAAGGACTTTGAAAACCAAATAAGAGAAGTGGAGGAAAAATTGGAACGAGAAACAAGAATGATGCAAGAAAGAGTCAACAACCTGACTGAAGAGAATAACACCTTAAAAAACAGATTAACTCAGATGGCAAAAGAGGCCCAAAAAGGCAATGAGGAGAAGAATGCCTTAAAAAGTTCAGTTTGCCAGATGGAAAAAGAGTCTCAAAAGCATTCTGAAGAGAATAATTCCTTCAAAATTAGAGTGGAGCAAATGGAAGCAAATGACTTTATGAGAAATCAAGATACTATTAAACAGATACAGGCAAATAAAAAATAGAAGGTAATGTGAAATATCTCTTTGAAAAGACCACTGACCTGGAAAATAGATCCAGGAGAGACAACTTGAAAAGTATTGGTCTACCTGAAAGCCATGATCAAAAAAAGAACTTAGAAAGCATCCTTCAAGAGATTCTCAAGGAAAATTGCCCTGATATTTTAAAATCAGAGGGCAAAATAGAACTTGAAAGAATTCACCTATCACCTCTTGAAAAAGATCCCCAAAAGAAAACTCTTAGAAATGTTATAGAAAGGTTCTGGAACCCCCAGGTAAAGGAGAAAATATTACAGGCTGCCAAGAGAAAACAATTTGAATACTGTGGCAACACAATTAGGTTAACCCAGGATCTGGCAGCCTCTACATTGATGGATTGCAAGGCCTGGATTATGATATTCTGTAGATCAAGGGAGCTGGGATTAAAACCAAGAATCACCTACCCAGTAAAATTGAGTATAATGCTCCAGGGGAAAATATGGTCATTCAATGAGGTGGAGGACTTTCAAGCACTCTTGCTGAAAAAACCAGAACTGAACAGAAAATCTGACACTCAAACACAAGAAGCATGCAAAGGTAAACATGGGAAAGAAATCATAAGGAACTTATCAAAGTTGAACTATTTACATGCCAATATGGAAAAACGATAATAGTAACTTATGAAACTTTTCTTAGTGTAAGGATAGGTGAAGGGAATACAAATGTGTACATATATATATATATACACACACACATACACCTATACATATGTCTATATAGGAGGGTATATATGTATATGAATACATATCTGAGCATATGTGTATATATGTACATAGAGGGTACAGGATCAATTGCATATGAAGGGATGATACTTTAAAGGGTGAAATTCTGAGGTAAGAGAGGACTAGAATGAGAGGAGACAGGGAGAGACAAAATGGGGTTAATCATCCCATATAGAAGAGGCAAGGGATAACTGTTACAGTTTTACTTTCATTGACTCTTATTGAATTTGGCTTAGGGAAGGAATGACATAAACCCTAAACTGGGTATCATGCCACACAGGAGAGTAGGGGGCATGGGTATGAGAGGTGGGATGATGGAGGGGATTGGAGGATCTGGGGGAGGGTTGCTGGAAGCACACAATTCAGTAAAGAGACAGGGACATGGTAGAGAATAGAACAAGGGGCAGGGGTGGGATAGTCAGGATGGACATATAATCAGCCTCTCATAATATGTCCACTCTGGAGATGTCCTGCATACTTACACATGTATAGCCTGTATTGAATTGCTTGTCCTTCCAGTGGGGGTGGGTGACAAGGGAGGAACTGAGGGAATCTAGAATTTAAAGCTCTACAATCAAATGTTAAGAAAAAAATATGTATATATGTGTATATATATATATATATATACACATATGTGTGTGCAATTATTATTATAATTAACTACATGCAACAGGGAATTAAGACGTACAGTTATGGGAGTAGGGAGACCCTCCCTGCCCTACCAGAAAGTAAGAGGGGTGTTGGGGGACGACATAGAAGAGAGCAGATTGGGGGAGGGGCTTTACAGAGGGATCGCTGTATTGGAGATGGGGGTTGGGGAAAGGTGGGGAGAAAATTCTGTAACTGAAAATCTGGTGGAAATGAATGATGTAAACAAGAAAATAAATAAAATAATTAATTTTTTAAAAACTAGAACATATTTCACAGGCATACAACAAGGTCACCATAATGGCTGTGCAGGCCTTCAGTTTCCTAGGAAACCTAATACCTCTTTGCTCCCACATTTTCCTTCACAATCTTCCTAAAACTGAACTAGCTCTAACAATGCATCCTTCAACCTTTTCATCTATGTTAAAGTCCCTGAAAAGTATACCATCAAAGTAAGTAAATTTATCCACAGCATTCATAATTTCTCCACTTGCTGCAACCAGTAGTTACATGTATGGATGATGTGGTGCTGATTGGGAGATGACAGTACCAAAGGCCATGGTCAGACCAAAGAACATTTTATACAGACCACTATTCTACTCTTGGAATTTCTCCTGGAGCTCTTGGGCAACAACCACTGTATCAACCATTCCTTGGGCCTTTTTGAAACAATACTACCTCTCAGGTAAATGATCATCTTCCAGATGAAGGATCAGCCTTTTTAAGGAGGACTCTGGGAAGAATCTTGCCAGCAATGACTAAGAGCAAAGCACACTCCTAACCCCCACTGACCTGTGATTATTACAAAACAACCTGTTTCCTTTTCCTCTATAAAGATTAATAAGAGAGCCATCCTTGAACTTTTGTGGATAACCTCCTCTTGCTATATAAGTTGGAAGATTTCAGTCAACTTTTGTCTGAGCAGTAGGCCTCCTGCCCTGTAAATTCTTCTGGAAAAGAAACTGCACCATGCACTTAGCCACATGAGAGAAACCTAATGACATTCAAAATCTCTTCTTCAGTTGAAAGTTTGGCTAAAGAGGGATAGAAATCAATCTGAGGTATGTGGTCAATTACTTCGGCACTGATCAATTGATGATGGTCTGTTGAGAAGACTATGAAATCATTCAACCTATCTCTTCAAGATCATGTCCTTGTCACTAATCAATGTGGCTCCATCAGCACTGATTAGATGAGATGCACTATAGGTTATTGGCCCATCAATAGCCTTCAAGGCATCACAAAAGAGATTGTATTGTTACAATCAACATAAAACTGAATTTCATCTGCCTTCTTACTGAACCAAGAATCCTGCATCTCTCTAAGCTTCATTTGTACTTTATTTCTGATAGTTAAATACTACCTTCTCAGAGACAGATGAACTATCTGGTAAACCCTGAAGAGTTCTTGGTTTTGGTTTATCAGCTTCTGAATTTCCCCATTATTTTCATCAAACTAATCTTGATGTTTTTGAGTGTTCTGGCCCAGATGAATAAATGTGATGTTGTGCACCATATCTCTGAAAGCTACCCATTCCTTTCGTGTTTCACTGTCACCAATCATGTGTTAGCTCAACTCCAAGTTAGCAATGAACTATTGTAATCTGCTGACATTAAGTCTTCTGGTAGTCATCTTGCCTTGAGGCTGCTACTTTTTTTGAACATAAATGTTTAGCTTGGAGAGGATAAGTCTATAATCAGTCCAGCACTCTGCACCACACATCACCTTTGTCACTCTCACATCTTATCTGACTCTTCTTGTAATGACATAATTTATTAAATGCCAGTGTTTATAGTGACAGTGCATACATGAAGTTTTATTGAATTTAGGTAAGCAGAAGATGGTCTTGGTGATGAGATCATGAGACTTACAAGTTTTCAGTAGTAAGTAACCCACTGCTGCTGCTGTTTTCCAACTCTATTCTTCCCAAAGAACTCTCTGTCATGTCTGAGAGTCTATGCCTCTCTGTGAAGCCAAAGTCACCCAGAATTATAAGCTTTTCCTCTTTTGGTACACTGATGATGAAAGTCTTTAGGCCTTTATAAAATTTCTCTTTGACCTCATCAGGGTTTGTCATGGTGGGAGCATACTCATTAATGATAGTGGTATGATGCTTTCCTGTAAGTGGCAATCACAAGTCTGTCATTAATTCCTTTTGGGAGGGATATAAGCTTGTTGACTGGATTAGTTTTCATTGCAAAAGTTGTGACAGCTTCACTGACTCCCCATTACTGTGGTCACTCCAGAAAAAGTGTATCCAGCTCATATTTTGGTTAAGCTGGCCTTGATTTGCCAGACTTGTTTCACTGAGGGCTGCCATTTGGATGTGGTACATTCTGAGTTCTCTTTTAGCAAGAGTTGTCTTTCAGGTCTATTGGATTTTGAGCTACCCATAAATGTGCATACGTTCCACATACTGATGGTCAGTAGAATCATCTTTGCATGACGTTTTTTTCATTTATTTGTGTTTTGACCACCATTTAGGATCCGTACCTGCCTTGGCCAGAAGGCCAGAGTCAGGTGAAACCGACCATTTTTAACATATCTTTTCTAGCCTCTTATTCAAGCCGGGTGTAAGCAGTACCATCCTTACAAAAGGTTATTCAGGCACCCAGGGAGCTGCTGAATTGTGCTTCTGCTTCAGTTCCATGAGAAGATGACCCTATGGCCTGCATGCCTGTGTGCAGGGTTGTGACTCTAGCTCTCAATATATCCACAACTGCTGCCTTGTATGTGTGATAATATTTGACTCACACATAAATAGAACTTGTTAGGCAGGATTGCAAGAAGTCATCAGCCTTGATCTCTTTACCAGAGTCATCAAAGTACAGTGGCAAGACTAAAGTCAAGATGACTGGGGATAGCCCTAGACACAGTAGAGGACCTTGGCATCTTTGATGTGTTACTGAGCTCTAAGTGCTCCATAGGGCCTGCTTCAGCTGACTTCACTCCCCAACTCACTGAAAAGGTTGAGATTTTTCAGTTAACCTCAACCTGGTTTAGCCCATCTTCCAAAACAGGTTACTAGGGAGTGGCTGCTGTTCATACTACAGTTCCTTGGAGCTACAGTGAATAAGGTGACACCAAAGGTGGAAAGCAACCTTGAAACAGACTCACACCAGAGGCAGTAGTCTTACCTGAATATCCCTACACCGCTGGCACACTGTAGATATTTAGAACTGGAAAGGTCCTTAGATATCACAGCTAGAAGGGTCCTCAGAAAGAACAGCTAAAAGGATCCTTAGAAAGCACACAGTCCAACCTTCTCATTTTATAGTCAAGGGATAAAGCTCAGAAAGGTGAAATTTTTTGCTTCTCTAGGTAAGTAACAGGCAGGGTCAGAATGCAAGCCCAGCTCTTGAAGTTCCTAAGTCCAGTGCTCTTCTCCCTATCTTACTCTATCACCTCAATCTAACTAGATAAAAGGTATCTGTCCCTTGTCAACCGGCCATCACCACCAGCTCACAAGGCACCTGAGAAACGGAATGAATCAAAAGCTAAGAGCTGTAGTTGTTGTCATTATTGTTGTTGTTTTTCATTCTTAATCCCAGGTGCATCCCCAGGAATTTAAATTCTCTGTTCCCTTTGATTTCCTTTCCCAGGGCAGGCAAGGCTCATGAGGGACATTGTTTTAAAGTTCATAAAACATTGTGGAGGACTATGTGACCTCCTGTGAAAGGCTCAATGATCCAGAAAATCTAAGGTAAGTTTGCTTTCTTGTCTTCAAAGTTTGTGAAGAGAGAGTCTAAAAGGAAACTCCTCCAGCCGTCATCTTCAAAACGGTGGGAAGGAGAAAGAAGGTTGTATTTAAAATGAGCAGCATTCCCAATTTGCTGGGCACAAAGTTCACAAATTAAGGTGAAACCTTAGATAATTTTCATCAATGATTCCTGTAAAATAAACTGATCTGGAATATCAAGATAATCTCTTTTCTAGATGGTCATGAAGTTGTACAGTGGGTGTGGAATGAAGAAACTGAGGTTCAAATCTGTCATATCACCTTTAATAAATCTATGACCATTTACATTTCCCTATAATAGCTCTATCCAAATCATAGGATTGTTATGAGTTAAGCATTTCATAAAATTTAGAGTACTGTAGAACAGTAAATTCACAAGAACATAGATAATTCCTGGAAAAGCCTTTAGATCTCATCTACTACAACCCATTTATTGTATAGCGTTAGCAAACTGAAGACCTGAAAAGTCAACCAACTTGTTCAAGGTCACACAGGTAGAATGTGCCTTTCAAAACGTGGACAAAATGCTGAGGTGTCCCTGATATGCTTACATAATGAATGAAGTTGGTCACAGTGCTTCTTCAGAGAGACACATGTTTCCAGAGGCTCTTTGGGAGAGATACACACAGAAAAACAACAGATATATAGGGGAAACTAGCTCCTTGGGATATCACTGATTTTCAGCTTGCTTCCTTAAGGACTGCTACAGTGGACTTCTTTGAATACAATCAATCCATCTCTCTAGGTTTGAGCTAAGATCTTACCTCAACCCTGGTTTTAGAGTGCACTCATTCAGGTATTTATTGGTTTGTTATAATCTATATAACTTTTGCAATTTCTGTTTAATTTTTGCTTAGATAAATGCTTTTACTTCCTTTTTTTGATGATTTTTTATGTAGCCAGGACTTGATGGGAAAGGGCTAAGTTGGCCAGTATAAACCAAAAGTCATCTTCCTCCTCAGTAGTGATCGGGGAAGTGACTTTCCTCCTAAATTCAGACTCATGAACCAGAGACCAGAGATACACTTGAGAGGGGCTGGGAAAGAGATGTGATCTCAACTCAAATCAAAGAGGGAAAGTGAGCTGGAAATCAAGATCTGGTTGAAGAGCTGGTTTTCCCCATGTGTCTGCTGCTTCTCTTTCCATTTGTACATTTCAAAGAATCTCAGGCACTTAGGTGTGTGTATGCCTCTCTTTGAATAAGTTTTGGTACCAGTTCCATCTCCTGTGCAGAGAGATTCCTCCTTTTGGGAATTCAAATCCTCCTCCATATATCTAACAACATACAAAATGTCCCTGACTTGGCAGGAAGTTCCATCACACAGCCAATTTGGAATAAAAAACTATTCCCTGATTTCATTCAGCTCTCTTTAGAGAGCCAAGAATGCCTAATTCCACCTCTTCTTGAAAAATTCTACCTACTAACTGCATTCTGCTTCTTCAGGGATGTACTAAAATGTCTCCTCTTTCATGGAGC
Source organism: Pseudocheirus occidentalis (assembly GCA_028646575.1). Lineage (NCBI taxonomy): Eukaryota > Metazoa > Chordata > Mammalia > Diprotodontia > Pseudocheiridae > Pseudocheirus > Pseudocheirus occidentalis. The sequence continues at coordinate 267,392,486 of CM053595.1, read as the reverse complement.
TCACCTCTACACTCAGACAGACGCTATTATTTTCTCCTTAGATCTCCCAGATCATTCTATTTGATATTATCTAAGCATTTAATTATTTTTAATTTGAACACACTTGTTTGTGCTTGACTCATGTCCCTATTCAATTGTAAGCTCATTAAAGAAATGGACTATGTCTTACTTCATCTCATTTGACATCACAACCCTCATGCACTCCATATCAACAGCCAAACTGGACAGCTTCCTTTTACCTGGACTTTGCATGTTTTTCTCCATGCCTGCAATACACACTGCTAACCTCCACTTCTTAAAATATTTAACTTACTTTTCTTTCAGATTTAGAAATTTTATTTACATTTTTGTACATATAAGAACATTACATAATTACATTTTCTTACTTTCTGACCTGCAAATAGCTTACTTAAATGGAATTTTTTTTCAAAATTGTGAAATTAGCTATATCCAAAATGTAACAATTACACACATGACAAGCAATTCACAAAGTGTAATTTACTAGGATATATCCTAAAAATGTGAATAGCTAGTCAATAGAAAATCTGACCAATTTAGCAATCAATTACTTATATTTTTCAAAACAAACCTCTTTATCTAAACTCCCATGTCAGAACTTTGGAAGATTTTTTTTTCCAATGGAAGAAAAACAAGAAGTTATGATTCACAACTATACTGTATTGACAGCCCTTGATCCCAAACTCTTAAGTAATTTTGCAGCCTGCCTCTGATCAATAATCATCCATCCCTATTTCAGTTTGTCAAAAACAGAAGTGTCAAACTTATGCCCTTGTGTGCATAGAAAGGCTTGTGTTCTTTAACTTATAAATTAATGAAAAAAATAAAAATAAAAACAAGTTGTCACTAAAATCCCAAAACATTCCTACTGCACCACCCTACTCACAGCCATTAACATCTCCCACATCTGCAACTTGTATCACATAGTAATAGGCTACATATTCAGAAGGAAGTGATAGTGCTTAACTTTTTTTAGATTCAACTCAAGGTTCAACTTTCAAAGGATGTCTTTAATCATATCTCAAGTTGTTACTGATCTGTCTGCCATCAAAGTAGCTGATATTTAATCATCTATGAAAAACTGGAGATTTTACACTCCTTGACCGAAGGGACTTTTTATTTTATTTCATCTTGTCTTTCTATCCTCTGTCCCCGGCATGGTTGTTCACATAACAAGATTTAAGTTAAAGCTTATTGAATTGAATCATTATATTCATTTCCCAAGAACCAAGAATTATGCTTTGTACTAATACATATTTGTTAAATTGAATAATTTCCCATATATGACAATCATTTAACCCTAAAGTCATTTGGAGAAACTGGAGTGGGTGGTGAAAGACAGTATTTGAAGAGTTGTCATGAACAATAAGAATTAGACTTGATAAGGCTGACCTCAGAAGATGAAACAATAAACAACTGGCTGATGTTAGAGAGAGGTAGATTTTTTTTTAATAATGCAAATAAAATTTCCTAACAATTGGAGTTTTCTAAAAGTGGAAGGGGCTTTCTTATGAAGTAATGGAGTTTCCATCCCTAGAGGTCTTCAAATACAATGCAATTAAACACTCATTGGAGTTGTTGAAGGTACAAGTCAGACTGAATAGAACCTGATTTCCCTTCAGGCATTGAGATTCTGTGATCTAACCTGAGATAATGAAGGAATAATTGAATTTTCACAGTAAAATGGGAGAAGTTAAGCCTTGTTTTGCACCATTTTCATAAAGTAAGTTTACATAAATTGATTTTAAATTTCAAATTAATGCCATTTGTATTTATTTAAATAGCCCATTTGTTTAAACATATGCCTCCTTTGAAATCTTAGAAATTCTTATTCACATAAAACAGGGCAAGATTAAGGAAAAAACTTAAAAGTTCTACAGATTCTAAAGGACTGATCTTCAGTATGAGTGAACAGTATAATATGGAAGTCCAAAGAACTCATAAATTAAGTTTTATTTATAGACTCAGAGTAGGTAACAAGACAGCCAATAATCTTACTGTTCTCTTTGTTGGTTAGGTTTAATTTTGGCTCCCTTTTGATTCTGCAAGGCAAACTAGAGCAAATCTAGAAGACAGCAAGAAAAAAATAATGAAGGAACTCAAAATCTTGCCAGTTAGGCCTTAGTTGAACAACTGGTTGATGTGGTTGTGAAATGGCAAGTCTTAACAGAGCGACCAAAGAGTCTGACTAAAAAGTTTTTAAAAGCTTTAATTTACCAGCTGGGGCTGTCTTGGGAGGAGAGAGCAGCCCATAGCTCAGGGCTGCTGAATTTTTTATACAGTAGAGCATTTTTTGGCTAATTAACATAATTTGTCACTAAGCTAATTATTATGCAGGTGTGAGTAATCTACTAGTTGATGGATAGGGGGAGGGGCAGGGGGCATGACAATGAGCATGAATGAGAAGAAAAATGAAGAAAAAGACAAATTACCCCAGGCCGGCTCCCAGGCAGGTTCACTGACTTCTATCTTAAGTTCATCTTAAGTTCATAAGGCCTTTACTTGACTGATTTCTAATTTCACAGAGTATCACTTAACTGTTTTCTGGCCAGTTTCTTGACTCCTATATTGAGTCCATGAAACTTCTACTTAACTAGTTCCTGGCCACTTCAGTTGGAAATAAGAAATCTAAATGCAAACATGAGTTAGGCTTCAAATATTAAAAGTCTTATTATATTGAAGAAAGATTAAACTAGCTGTATTTGGCACAAGGAACCAAAAGGGGAGCTAAGGGGTAAATTTATAAAAAAGGTAAGAAATCAATTTAATATAAAGGAAATATTTTTATTATTATATGGTTATACCACCTGACTAAAACTTAAATGAGTATTTGGAGTCATAGAACTTGGAAGAGGCAGTTTTCAAACTTATACTCCAAATAAGCAAATTTCTGCTTTCTACATTGCTAAGCCACTTAATCACTAATGCCCTTAGTTTCTTCCACTGTAAAGTGAGAACAATGGACTACATGATGCCAAAGGTCTCTTTTAGCTAACTCCAAAAAATTATAATTTCAGCCAATATATCAACAATTATTGATTAAGCATTTACTACATGTTAGAGCTTGGAAATACAGGTATATTTACTCTCAGTGCCTAGTAACTATTTTTTTAATTAAATTGGCATCAAAAGTGCACATTAATACACTCAGTGGAATTGTAAATAGGTCCAATCATTCTAGAAAGCAATTTGTAATTATATGAAGGAAGTAACTAATATGTCCTTATTCTTTCACAGATCCCCTTGATAGCCATATACCCCTGCAGAGATTTTATATATACATATATATATATACACATATGTATAGTGTTAGTATATACTATATACACACATATATATACACATACACACACATATATACACATACATATGTATATCTATATATGTGTATGCGTGTATACATACCTATATATACACATATATGTCCTATATTTTAAAAAAAGATTTAGGACCATTCCTTGTAATGGCCAAAAACTGGTAACAAAATGGATGTCCTCTGGTTGCAAAGGGCTAAATAAGATGTGATACATAAATATCAAGGGATTCTACAGCTCTGGAAAAAAATTATGAATGTAGAAAATCCAGGGAAGAATTTTATGAACTGATGCAAACAAAAGTAAGCAAGACAATATACACAGTGACTAAAATAACTGCAAAGAACAAGAAGAAAACAATTAAAATTGTATGATGTGAAATCATGCCAATCAAACTTGATTCCAGAGAAGAGATGTGAGAAGGCAACTCTGCCTGTTCTTTGCAAAAATTAGAAGAATAGTGTAAGCTCCTTGAGGGCAGGGATTGCCTTTTTCCTCTTTCTGTATCCCCAATGAGTGCCTGGCATACAGTAGGCAGAAATATTTATTGAATTGAATATAGTTGTGGAATACTACCAATAATGTCAGATCTTTTTTAAAGCTTTAATTAATTTTGTTGATTTCTTTTCTCTCTTTTTTTATTCTTTGTTATAAGAGTGGTCTGTCTGTGATAAGAATGACAGAAAGGGCTACATTGGAAAGGTAAGTGATGTAAAAACAAAAGATGTAAATAAAATTTATTTTAATATTAAATTGACATTCACAAGCTGGAGTGAATAAAGAAAAGGGTGACATGTATTGTGAGGAGACATAAAGCCATGTCGTATAAAGATATATAGGAGGAACTAGGGATATTTAACATGGAGAAGAAAAAAAAACTTAAGGGAGATTTAATAAATGTCTTCAAATATTTGAAAGAATGGCATGTGAGGAAAAAAAGAAAAAGATTAGACTTGTTCTGCTTGGCCCCAGAGTGCCAAATTAAAAGAAATGGATGCATGTTGCAGAGAGGCAGCTTTTTTTACTTTTAATGTTTACATTAAATAATTAATTTATCTAAAAATAATTTATCAAAAAGTTTACTGGAATGCCTTAGGAGAATGGGTTCCTCTACATAAATTTCAAGAGAAGATTAGGTGACCACTATTGAAAATGTCATAGAAAATATTCCAATACAAATATACATTAGTTTAGCTGCCCTCTGAGTATCCTTTCAGTTTTAAGGTTTTATAATTCCTTTCACTAAATTGAAATAAATTTACAACACAAGATTCTTTGGGCAAAGGTACAGAAGGCAAGCACTGCTTAGCAAATTTTATGTAGGGATAATTCCCTTTAAAAAATCATAGCATATATTTCCTAAAACAATCTATGTAAATCTGAAATAATTTTTATTCAAAAAATTAAAATCATTGTCATTTTATTACAAACAAATCTTGAACCTACAATAAAATAATAATGCAGAATTACTGATTAAACCATCGGCGTTTTCATATCTATCTACTTAAAATGATATTCCTAATAATATTATCAATGTTTCAGTTGGGCTAGTTTTTTTTTTTTGTAAAAGGTCTCTTATCAATTATGTTGCTACTTCCAATTCTTTTTAAAGATCAATATTTTGCCTTTATAACAGCTAAATCAGAAAACCCCATTTTATACAAATAAGATGTCATAAATGGTAATAAGTTTTGCAACATTTTGTTCAATAAACTTAGATAATTCTTTATTCTCTAATAGTCAAAGCATAAGACTGCTAAGTACAAACACATATATTTTGACATCTTAAAAGAAGACAAATATATTAGCTTGTTCCCATTCAGATGGAATAAGACCAATTGTGTCATGTTTTTCCAAGGCAAAAGGGTTACTCATACACTCATATTTATAAATATGCAGGTCTTTAAAGAAAGATAAGAATTGTTTCTAGAGATAGGCCAAGTGGTTGAGAAGCACGTTTTTACTTCTGTATCATTTGTCATGTATTTTTTTATTATAAAGTATACCAACATATTATTTTGTAAGCTTATTATTCAGAGCCACAACTTTTTCATAAATACACTCATTTCAACTTTCTAAATCAGAGTTTGAATCTGAGTTTGTAATAGCTTATTTAGTTTTTCAGAATTAACCATATATTCTCAGGATGGAAGGAGATATCTACATTCAGAGAAAGATCTAAAAAGAACAGTTTAAATGGACACTGAAGCAATCTACATGATACTGTTCTTTTCCGTGTTTGGTTCTCTTTCTTTTTTCCCATTGTTCATTCCCTTGGTTACAACCCTTCTATACAACCAGACTAATGTCCAGTGTGGAAGTATTTGCAG